>CM033744.1:5848460-6499248 GCA_019671005.1 Hibiscus mutabilis
ATGGCTGTTGTCAGCTCGTGCCGTAAGGTGTTGGGTTAAGTCCCGCAACGAGCACAACCCTCTTGTTTAGTTGCCACCGTTGAGTTTGGAACCCTGAGCAAACTGCCGGTGATAAGCCGGAGGAAGGTAAGGATGACGTTAAGTCATCATGCCCTTTATGCCCTGGGTGACACACGTGCTACAATAGACGGGACAAAGGGTCGCGGGTAATTGGAAGATGTGAGTATCTAAACTTCAGATGAAAAATTGTTGGGAGATTACAAAGTACAATGGTCGTCACACTTGTTTACGAAATTTCATCAATCAAGACCATCGTAAATTAGACTCGGATGTAATAAATCGCCACGTGAAGATGTTGGTTGAAGCAAATCCAAGGGTTACTGTTTCAATGGTTATTTCATCTATTAAGCGACAGTTTGAATGTCAAATAGAATATGGCAATGGTTGGTATGCAAGAGATAAGGCGCTAAAAAAGTGTACAGTAATTACAAGAAATTGTACAATGAGCTACCGGCTTTATTGAATGCAATGGTATTATTCATTCCGGAGACCATAGTTAGGTATAAAACATTGGATGCATGCTTCAATGGAAGAACATGTACTCTAAATTTGCAACTGAGCTCCTATCCGCTGCAATATTAGATGATTGGCCACGACCACCATATTTTTTTAAAAATACTCGGCATTGTTCCCGTTCTTCTACAGAAGTCAAGTACGGTCTTCCATTATTGCGATAGAATAACATGTACTCTGAATTATCTGACTCCAAATCATTGGCTTGAATTGGAGTGCGAGGCGGCAACAATTCACGCATGTTGTTCCACATATCAACGTACTTGACATGCTTTATTTCCCACGCATGATGACCCTTGCCGCGAAAGTCCACACGGTGTAAGATGTCATGATTCAGTGGATCTCTCGGAATAGGCTGATGGAAGCCAAACTGCCTTAGAACCCTATCTCCGAACTGGTATTCCACAAAAGCAAAGTGGATCATCGGTGTAACCGCACACCAGAGATAAGAATTCCTCATCAATGCTTCTGGTACATTTACGCGTGCACCGGTGTATGGCCTCCAAATAAACTGTAAAAATTATATAAATTTAACTTAAAAAGTAAATTAATTACATAAAAAATAACATGTAAAAGTAACTTAATTTCGATACCTCATTTTCGCAAGATAAATCAATATGAGCTCTAAACACCCTCACATTGTTGTGTGCTAACCCTGTGTGAGCTTTTTTCTCATTCCATCTACATAAACATCCAAATAGCAGTCATTTAATTATTTTCAGATAAAATAAAAATATTTTAAAATTGAGTAAATTTAAACTTCCAAATTAAAGTAAAAAAATTACCTACTAACAAGAGGAAAATTTCTCGAACTTCGAGTAACCGGTGTAAAAAATGGAAGTCGTTCCCATGCCCAAGCTTGCAATAGCAACAAACATCCACCAACACCCCTTGCCTTCACACCATTACTATCTAATATAGTGGCCTTGCACAACTCACGGTACAAGAACGATAATATTGCTGATCCCCAACTATAATTACCAGCTTCTGAAGACGTTGACAGATATGGTAGATACCGTGTGTGAACAAGATTGCCAGATTTATCCGGCATCAATATCCCCCCAATGAGCTGTAAAATATATGCTCGACTTGCACAACTAATATCTTGCGGTGTATTATTGTCACCGAGCTTGAATTGTCTCTGCAACCAGCTCAATTTAATACGAGACCCTCTTACATCATTTCCAGTTGGAAGCTTGTTGAGGTAATCAAAGCAAAGCTTTGCGGGAGAATCCTTTGTATGTTTAACCAATGGACTCCCGTTTACCGGGACCCCGATTAACATAACCACGTCTTCGAGCGTAATGGTACATTCTCCACACGGCATGTGAAATGTATGAGTCTCCGGTCTCCAGCGCTCAATGAGTGCGGTAATTAAACCGGGAATCAGCTTGTACCCACGAATAAATGTGGCATGATAGAATCCCGCATCATGCAACCACTGAATCATATCGGGATGTGGGTGATTACTCCCCATGCTTAGGTGATGCTTAAAGGTTTCCTCAGTTGCCTGTATTAAATTAAAAAATTATTAATAATAACAAGTAAGAAAATAAAATATTATTAATCTCAAATTAACTTCTTTAAAAAAAATTTACCATATTATCAACCACAACACTAGAGACGTGTCGATTCTGTAATCTCAACATAAGATTTTGATCAGTCAGCCTTCTAATAAAGCTACATACATGACAAGTAACAAAATATTAGTAAAAACAAATACACTAAATTTAATCGTAACTACTTTAAAATATTAATAAATATAAAATTTTCATGATGAAAAAAGAAGCAAACTTACTAGTTTACAATTTAACACAAAATATTCAAACTAAAATTTCTTCAAATCTTCTTCTTCTTCTTCAAATAATTGTTTTACAAACTTTCTTTCACAATTTTTTACCTTCAACTCTTATTTAACAACTCAAAATTTAAATCTCAACTACTCAACCTAACTATCCAATCAATATAAATCAACAACACATTCCCGAAAAATAATTAAAGACAGTTGACAGCCCATTATTTTTTTGATCAGTGAGCCATTCACATGCATTTTTTTCAGCATGGCAGTGCTGCACACTGCACTGCATGGGGCATGCATGGCCCTGAATTTTTTTCGGCACTGGAAATAAAGCTGAACCCACCCCTGCATGCTGCACATTGCCCCTGCCACGCCCATGCACACTGCACACATGAGGTTGGATTGTAAGCAGGCAGCCTTCTATTTTTTTTTTTGTTGAGATCGGATTGAAATCAAGATACTTTTATATTTTTTTGTTAATTTTTAATGAAGATGAATTAAAATCAATCAGACCTCAAAATATACTGTGAAAAATATAATAAATTCAAAAATAATTTTAGACTTGTTATAAATTTTAAAATATTTTTTAATACAATATCCAACCAATCTTATCAAGTTGATCTGCATGTAAATCGAATTCACTTTAAAATGTAGTATTTAAAAAGCAATATCTTAATAATTTCCTCCATCTATTTCACTCCATTACAATTCTACAAAACGAGCCATAAAATATAACAATTGCTATTTGGACGATTCCTGGGCCTGCACCTTATCTTCAATCAGATGAATGGCAGCTGTAATTTTTGACTGGACAGAGAGCCGCACCCACAAGGACAAGGACCCTTTAATTATAAATCTGGAGGAGCTTCGGTTTTGGTGAACTTTTGGCGTGTAATAAGAAAATGACCCTACCTACCTAACAATTTTGATGCATGTCCTTGTAATAGTGGAATTGGCCTTTTAGGATTTTGATAAGAAAAAAGGGTTAGCCAAAGTGCCAAACTTCATGTTTTTGTTTTGTATTGAGTGTAATTTAGTAGTTAAGGGTTAGGCATTTCTCTTAAACGCCTGGGTTCAAGTCTATTTTAAAGGCAGATTCTAAATTCTTAGCGGAAAAATAACTAGTTGCAAATTTAATTTAATTAATAATTTTGATAATGTGATATTTAACGGTAAGTATTTGAGTCAAGTTTAATAAAAGAATTATATTTAGTCAAATAGAAAAGTCACATTCTATAACTTAAATTTTATTTTTTTTCTACTTCATGAAATTTGAGTCGAGTCAAGTCAAAAATTATTTTAGTTTCTGTTCAAAATTAAATGTAAAACATTTATAATATTATAGGGAGTACTAACTAGTTTCAATTTAAACGACTTTATATAACCGTATACAATAGAATAAATTTCATTATATTTTTTATTTGTGATGCATATATATATCAATCAGAATTGAAAGACTTGACTCGAACTTTAAAATTAATATGCTAATTAATAAAAAAATTAAATTATTTAAATTTCTATTATATAAATTAAATTTTATTTAAAAAAATTGATTCGATTTTTTTCTTATTATATTTAGTCGAAATATACAATTTTTCGAGTGGTCTTGTGTTTTGCTCACTCCTAGTGATATTGTATCACATCATCAATTAATAATGTGATATTGTCATATCATTATTACATCTCACATAATTTTATTTACAATATATTACATAAATGGTCATAAATTATGTCAATAAATACAAAATAGCCACTGATCTTTTAAAAATTACGTCATGTGTATTAGGTTTTAGTGTTTGTTACAAATAACCATTAAACTATTAATGTGCCATGACAATTATAAATAATACTACATTTGTTTTGCAATAATAATACTACATTTTATCTATTATATTTATATATTTAATCAGTTTATTTCTAATAAAAATCATTTAACAAAGGTCTTAGTTTGGATTTGTTGTTGTTCCACCTATTTCATTGCATTAAAATTGAATCAAACGTGACGAGTATAGAGTGCAACGCCTTAATTTAAGGCTAAAAAATAATACAATCCAAATATTAGAAAATTCAAACTCTAAAATATTATCATACATTTAAAAATGTTATCATTTTTTATAAAATTTTAAGTTGCAGTTTTTACAATAAATTTCAAAATTTATCATAAAATTAAAAATAAAATTTCTAAACTTGTCAAAGAATTATCAACTTAAATTTTTATATTTTTAATAATATTTCGATTATCTAATAGTAATTTAAGTTTTATATTTTAAATTTTTTTTATTTTTAGACTTAAATTATGCTGTTGTACGCTAAATTTAGAGTAATGTGGCATAAAATTTAATAAATGCACGCAACGATGCCTGTCCAGGCCGTGCACCCTTACCTGCAATCAATTCAATGGCAGCTGTAATTTTGGTCTAGACAGTAAGCTGCACTGGTGGGGTTGTGTTCCGAATTCAGAGGAACTTTGGTCTTGGTGAACTTTTGGCATGCCCTTCTTACCTTCCCACTGTTAACATTATTATTTGTTTTTAAAAATTAGTAAATTTGAATGGTAAAAAATATTATTCAATTAATAAACTTGTTGATATTTTACTAAAGATTAGAGGATAGACGTAAACCATTATGTAAGGAGACAACTTAACGCACCTGACAAGGTCGCTTTAATTAAAATTTGGTGGGGTTGTGGGCTTAAAATACCAAAATAATACTCTTACATTCTAATACTATCAAACTAGCACCCAAAATTTTATATTTTTTAGACTAATACTATTACGGTAAACTCGCTAAAAGCATGACGAGTTTAAATAAAATATTATTTTTTTAAAAAAAATTTAAACTCGTTGAAAAAGAACTGCAAGTTCAAAAAAATGATTTTTTTTGTTTTTTAACTTAATTAATTGCATTTACAAATGATTAGCTTATATATATAGGTTTAGTTAAAGTGTAAGCCTTTGTTTTCTTATCAATGTAGATTTCTTGAAACTAAAATATAGTAGCAAACTCTTTAGCTCTAAGAATCCTACATTAATAAAAAACAAAGGCTTACACTCTAGCTAAACCTATATATAGCTAATACCAAAATCTTTTTTTTTTTGCAAATCATGGAGCTATATATCCAAGTTAGTTCCTAATAGTTTATTTTTTTTGTTCTTCAATATATTGAAGGTGCAAAGTGAGTTACTAATAATTTAATTTTTTATTTTTGTTATTTAGTAAAAAAATGATTTAAAAAAAATAATTAAAACTCGCCATGCATGAACGACGGGTTTCAATTAAGATATACCAATCATCTTAACTAACTAATTAAGTTAAAACCAAAAAAATGAAAATTTTTGAACTTATAGTGCTTATACAAGTTTAAAAAAAAATAATCTTACTGTCCCACTCAATGTCTCTTTTGTGTTTTGAAATTGTCTCACTTAAAATGTCTCAAGAAAAAATAAACAACTTTTATAAGACACATTTCTCTTTATACCATTTTTTTAGTTTTCCAACAAAACAAAATCTAACTTTTTAAGGATAAAATTGTCGTTTCAATTATTTTACATAATATTTCTTACACATTCCTAAAACTGTGTGAAAAGTCAACAATAGACAAAATAATCTGAAAAAATATAAAATTTAGAGTGCTATTTTAGTAATATTAAAATGTAGGGTGCTATTTTTATCTTTAAGTCGGGGTTGTGCTCCTAAATCCAAAGGAGCTTCGGTTTTGGTGAAACTTTTGAGTGAACATAATGCAGCAAGAACGGTCGACAGCATTCAAGAGCCTGAACTGCATGTCCTTTCGGGGGTCACCAAAATATCTCGACAGTGAACATAATGCAGCAAGAACGGTCGACAGCAGCAACGCGACCAGATCTGGGAAGAGCAAAGGCTAAAGGCGCGGGAAGATGAGGTGAAGTCAGATCGACGACTAGGCCACCGATGGGAACAGTTCCTCTTCGATGAAACGCCAATCCTGCAAGACAAAAGGGCAAGAGCCCCACACAGAAGAAAAACAGGGTGAAAACGAAAAAACAGTCACGGAGGACTGGAAAGAACAAAACGTCAGTGGTAGAAGCGCCGTCAAACCTCCGAGACCGCAGCGAGATCAACTGCTCAAACGAGCACCGGCCACTGTTCCCTTAAAGGACAGTTCTCCTCAAAACGTCGATACAAGGGGTGGAGAAATGACCTAAAAGCGTCGCCATCCGTCATCGGTAGAGTCAGGGGACCTACCATAGACAAAAAAAGACATTTTGTCAGAGAGGAATCTAACCAGGCCGCAGCCGATAGGCGACCAACAATCTTAGCTGAACAACATAGGAAATAATAACTTAGAAATTTTTTTAACTTTTAATTGTATTTTTTTTTACATGAGAAGTAAAAATATAAAACTTTTCCATTTTTTCTATTTTTTATACATAAACTAATAATAAAAAATGAAAGACTTTAATTAGAAAAGAAAGACTTATTATTATAATTTAATTTTATATTAATACAAAATATTTTTTTAATTTTCGAAAAATACAAAATATTTTATAAATTTGAAACTAAAATTTTATAGGTAAAATATATAGTAGCCACCAAAAAATCATAAAAAATTTATAAAAAATAACGAGTTATTTACGAGTTTATCGAGTCAAGTTGAACAAGGTTCAACTCGACTCGCTAAAATCTTGAATCTAACCGAACGTAGATTTTTGACCGAGTTAAACTTAAATTATTTGTGAACTACTCAACTCAATAAGCACCGATAATATTTGCCTTTAAGATTTTGATAAGAAAAAAGGGTTAGCCAAACTTTTATATTTTAGTTATGTTAAGTATTGAGTTTAATTTAGTAGTTAAGGGTTAGGCTTCTCGCTTACACTCCTGAGTTCAAGTCTCTTTAAAGGCCGATTCCAAATTCTTAGTGAAAAAACTAATTAGGTGCAAATTTAATTTATTTATAAAAAATATTTTGATATACAAATTTGTGTATACTTTAATTTACATAAGCCTCTCAATTTTAGAGTTTGGTTATTTAGGTTAGGTTTTATGCTGTATGGTATAAAATTTAGAATTTAAGATTCGAATTTAAGGTTTATGATTTAGGTTTTAAGGTATTAGGGTTATGATTTTAGGTTTTAAATTTTATAGTTTAAATATGAATGGTTATCTAATTTTTTTATACAGCTTTTATATCAAAATATAACCCTTTAATTAATATTTTTTATTAGCGTGATATATAGGAGTGAACATTCAATTGAGTCGAGTTGAGTAAAAAATTTATAATTAGTTGAGTTGATGAATCATGTTTTATAACTCAAACTTTATTTGATTTTTTATAATCTATGAAATTTGAGTCGAGTCAAGTCAAGTTGAATTATTCGAGTTTCTATTCAAATTTAATTATAAACATGTATAATATTATGGTATTAATTAGTTACAATTTAAACAAATTTATGTACCTATATAGAATACATATATATTGCTTTATATTTTTTCATTTGTGATACATATATATCAGGCAGAATTGAAGGGTTCGACCTGAACTTGAAAACTAATTTATTAATTACTAGAAATTTTGAGTTATCCAAATTTTTATTTTATAATTCAAACTTTATTTAAAAAATTTTTAGTATAGTTTATAAAATTATATGTCAAGTTTACGAGTAAAATTTTTTCGTGTCAAGTAAAAAAAATGTTTTTTTTCCCGAATCTTAGTCAAATTTTATTCGCCTATTGACATTTTATCACATCATCAATTAATAATATGTTATAATGTCGTATCAATATTACATCTCACATAATTATATTTAGTGTAAAGTACATAAATGAACATTAAACTATGTCAATAAATACACAACAATCACCAAAATTTTAAAATATATGAACTCGTAGAATGATTCTAGTGATAAAGTATGATATATTTTATTTAGGTGATTCGAGTTCGAATATTATATATGCATGATATGTATACGTTATTAAAGCAAATAAAATTAAACATGTACTACTTTATAATTAGACCAACATATTCGGAAAAAAAATTACGTAATATGTATGTCCGTAATTCTTAGAACAATTCATTGACTGTATTATTTTTTACTTGAGTTGGTTATTCCTACCTATTTGTTCTCCCTCGGTTTTACTTTTTTTAGAATATAGTGGTACGCTTTTTAGCTATAAAAATTTTATATTGATAAAAATTAAAGACTTATACTTTAATTAGGCCTATATATAATTAATGTCAATATTTTTTTATTTACTGTAATGATATTAATCTGAAAAATAAAGACTTTTTGGGTGCTATTTGGATAAAATTAGGATGTAAGGGTGCTATTTTAGAGTTTCACCCTAATTCTACTGTCCTCCCCCTGGATCTATTTAATTGCCACCTGAAATTACTGAAGTTTTTATTTGGTTAGTGCCTAAAAGTGCTATTATTTTGTATTATGGATGGATGTGCTCCACTGGAAGAAGACATTGTTCCTTTTCTTCTGTTAATTAAATGCATGATCCTTAAATAATTGTACATTCAAAAGCTTGAGAATGGTGATTATGGGATTCAATCATTCTAACATATTCCACTGGCATGTTCCAATCCCTTTTGGTGTAATTTCGTTTGGCAAGGCCTTGTGCCACCTAGGGTGGAATTCTTTATTTGGTAGGTGGTAAAGAACAAGATCCCTGTTCGTGCTGAGCTTATACGTAGGGGGATGTTGCCGATTGAGGATAGTCTTTGTCCTCTATGTAAGAATGCTCCAGAACATCTATTATTCTTTTGTAATGTTTCCTGGGCATTATGGACGCGATTTTCTGCTTTTTGGTAGATCTCTATGGTATTTCCTAAGGACGCTATCTCATTTATTTCACTTTGGCATGAGTCTGGTTCTAGTAAAGCAATAGATTCTATTTGGGACTTTCTTCAATTTGAGGCCGTAGCAAGAAAGAAGCCCTTAGTTTTATCAAAGTCTGGATCCGTAATAAGCTGCAAGGCTGGAAAGTTAAATTCTTGTCTTAAGCTGGTAAGGAGATCCTAATCAAAGCGGTGGTTTAGGCTGTTTCATCTTATGTTATGTAGTGTTTTTTCTCCTAATTATTTTCTGTGATAAACTTTGTTCGATGATTAGTCGATTTTGGTGGAACTCAAATGAGAAAGAAAGAAGTATTCACTGGATAAATTGGAAGAAACCGTCTTACGAAAGATAAGAGAGGTCTCGATTTTTGGGACTTACGAACGTTCAACCAAGCTCTCGTCGCCAAAGTTTCTTGGAGGATTCTGAAGAATCCAAACTCTTTTCTTGCACAAACGAAAATAATTCAGATTTGAATTCCCAAAAATTAGGTGGTTCTTTGGTTCAAGATGCTTTGATTTAGCCGGGCAACAAAAATGATAAATATTTAGTCAAGTCCGGATATCATTTTTTTATGTGTTTGGGAGCTGTCGACGACAATCCTGGAAGAAGTGATTGTATTAACGGGAAACAACAAATGTGAAAAGCGTTATGGAAACTCAATGTTCCTCCTAAAATCCGAGCTTTTATGTGAAAATTATGTTACAATATTTTACCCACAAAAGGCAACCTTCACTCAAGATTCCATGGTGCTTGCCGTTTTGGCCCAACATGCCCGCGTTGTGGATCTGAGGTCGAAAGTACCAAGCATATGATCTTCTTCTGCCCCTTTCCCAAGCGATTTGGAGAACTTCCAGATTTAGCTGTTCTCCTGATGTGATTGGTTTTTCGGGCTTTGCGAAATGGTGGGATGAGATTTTAAAGCTTAATAAACAAGGTTCATTCAACGAGGGATGTGACCTAATCTCTTTTTTTGCTGGTCAATTTGGAAAGTCCAAAAACAACTTTATCTTTTCCAGAGTTTCAGATTCTCCGGTAGACGTTTGGAACCATGCAGAATCAGTCTACACGGAATTTGTTTCGGCTCGTTGCTTCAAGAAAGAGGAATGCACTGCTGCTGTTCCCAACAACACGATGTGGACTCCCCCGGCAGTGGGTTTTATGACAATTAATGTTGATACCTCTTTCCTTAAAGACTCGAACCTGGCTATTGCTGCAACGATTTTTAGGGACTCGAATGGATTCTTTTGTGGAGGTGAAGCTTTCCAGGTTTCGTGCTCGATCGGCCTCAGCAGCTGAATCTGAAGCTATCAAATTAGGGCTCCTTGCAGCTGCTAAAGCCGATTTTTGCAGCATTGTTATCGAATCTGATAATCTCGGTGCCATTAACCGCATTAAGAATCTTTTAACTTGGGAATCGGCAGCTATCGAAGAATACATTATTTTCCTCTTTTCTTCTTTTAGGTCTTGTATTTTTTCCTTTATTTCGCGTTTCAATAACACGACTGCGGATTAGGTGGCAAAGATTTTTAAAAATTCTTCTTGCCCTTTGGATTGGCCGATTAATGTTCCTCCACGCCTGAGGACCCTGCTCTAACGTTCATTTCTTTTATTTATTTCCCACTCTTTAGTAAAAAAAAGTTTTAATCCTTACATCCATCCCTAACAATGATTGGAATTTCTCAAATTAACTATTCTTGAGGATCGGTATGTAGGTAAAGTAGAAATTGGAGTAGAAAAAAGCTTAGTAAACTTGAAGATGAAGAAAATCTTTGCAATTCCTTTTCCAATATTCATCTCTCCCTTTGATAAAATGATTATTCTGTCCTCAAGTGTTGTGATACAAGAGTTAAAATTTTATTTTATTTTATGTTTTGAGGGTTTGTGAATAGTAACCAAGTGCTAATATATATTTATAAATGTAAACTTTTTAATGTTTAGGATTTATGGTATTGAGTTTTAAGTTTTGGGTTTTGAGTTTAAGGTTAAATTATTTTTAATTAAAAATAGGGGCAAATAGAAATGATGTGTAAATAATGATTGTTACATTTATTTTTTTGAATCAGTACTAAATTGTTTAAATGTAAAATTTAAAGGATTATATCTATTATTATATAAAATATTTTAAGTGTCACATTACCCTTTTAATGGTGTTAATAGGTCAATAGCTAAATTGGAACAAAATTTAAAAATCGTGAGCTTTACCCAAAAGATTAATAGGGCAGGGCCTATAATGGGGATTCAGACCCACATTGAGGGTGTGTTTAGCATTGGTTTTCAAACGTTTCAAAAGTTGGTTTGAGACCAAAAGCAATGCTAAACAGATATCTTTTGAAGAAAAAATTGCGTTTGAAAAGTGCTTTTTAACCCAAACGTAAAAGTTGAAAATTTTAGCTTTTGCGGTTGGAAAAGTGCTTTTGGGAGTCAAATTACAATTTGAACCTTCATTTGCTATTGTTTTTAAAACTTATATTTTTTTTACAAATACATAATTATATGATTCATTTTTTAATATTTTTATATTTTATCATAATTTATTAATATTTTTCAAAATGACTTTTCAAAAGTACTTTTGGAGAAAAAGTACTTTTCAACCCAAACGTATTTATTAATAAAAATATTTTTATAATAATTTAAGCTGATATATTTCATATATTATAACATTAAAAAATTTGAATATCATTATATATACAACATATATATAACTTACAATATCATATCTAAAATGATCATTTATCTTCTTAAAAGCACTTTTTGACAGCAATGCCAAACATTAAAATCTTAACGCCAACTTTTTAAAATTTCTTTTTAAAATCTCTTTCCGACAACACTTTTAAAAATCAATTTTCAAAAGCAATGCTAAACTAGCCCTGAATGTCTCCCTTAGATGCTTTAGTAATATAAAAATTGGCATATATATATATATATTCAGTTGAACTTGAATTCAATTCAAGGTGCAAGTTCGTCCCTAAATTATTTTTGGTTCAATTAAAAATTTGAATTGAGCTTTAAGTTTCAAATTGACTGAACTTCACCTTTTTTTTGGTCTAAATTGATACTTGTAGAGATGACTTATTTGAATCAATTTAAATCATGAAGTCATGTTCAGGTGTCAATTTGAAATTAAAAGCCAAGTTTATGTATTTAATTGGACAAAAAGGTTTAGGTATCAAATTGGATCTTGAAACTAAGTTTAGGTACCTAATTAGACCAAAAAACTTTTATACCAAAATGCATCTTAAAATCAAATTTAAATACCAATATATATATATATATATTCATCCTAAAAAAATAACATTAATAAAAACACTAACGTGAGAGCAACATACTCCAATCAAAAAATGCAATATCAAAAATAAGATTAATAAAAAAATACAATATGATAATATTAGGAGGACAAACACCACAACAACAAAAAAAAAAGGAACAAAAACACTAACGTGAGAGCAACATATCCAAAATACTAGTCGCACAACAAATTGAAATTAACAACACCAAAAATGCAAACCAGCATACTCCAATCAATACGACAATACCCAAACTCGACCAAAATAAGATTAATAAAAGTACCTAACAAACCAATCGAAATAAACAAAAATCACATGTCCTACGCCATGAAACAACAACTGAAAACACCACCCAAATAAGTACCACTGCCAAACCATGACAACCATGCATCATGACCCCAATCAAACACTCTACATCAAACGTCTGTGACCGACAAAGCAATACACCATGCCCCGTGTGACAACAACCCGATCAACAAAACCAAACACATCCCCTAACGTTTCCGACCTCAATCCTCTAAATCCTCCAAGGGATACCATATCCAATCCGAAAAACCCGAGAAAAAATGCCCCAAACTCAACAAATCAAATCAGAGAACATCTTACTTCTCTGCGATTTTAGTCGACCACGACATCTCTTCTTCAGATGTTCAGCGGCAACCATGCGCCCTTCAGAATTTAAGAAACATAAAACCAAATCCAATTTAGGCTGACCCTTTTTTGAAACCTTTCGCTTTACCCCGTTAGAAACAACAATCTCGACTTAATTTTTTTGTTCGGACTCAACAAGCTCTTCGGCAACCCAAGTCTCGACTATCCCGCCAGCAACTTCTTTCGGACTTGTGACTTGTACCTCCTCAACTCGTAAACCTCCTAGTCGTACATCTCCTCCCGACATATTATCACATGACCGGTCTAAACATATAACATTCGCATCTAACATAGGATCAGAACTCAATGCATTAGGTAACTCGATCCAAGGACTCTTATGATCTAATGACTCCTCTCACAAAACATTCGTGATCCACCTTGACTGAACCATAATCGCTTGATATGTGCCAATATCACCAGTCGCCTTATCAACACTATCTAATACCTGTTCAACAACCACCTCCTTAAGAACCCACGATGCAATTCACATGGTGTTACTCCGCCAAGCCTATCTCCAAACTCAACCGAATCCAAGACACTTCCATGATCATCAGCTGAGCTTGCTTTTGAAGGAACCTCATTCTCGTCATCTCGTCTGAGACATTGGCCAGCTAACGGAGGGTCCTTCTCACAAACCTCAGAATCGCTGTTACTGTCTGTATCTGAAGAACAACAGAATCATCACGAACGCTTAAAAGAGACCCCGAAACAAATTCTAATCTTTGAATAAACATGTTAGGAATAATCCTAACAGAAGAAATACTGCAAGAAGGAAATAGAGATAGAGAGAAAGAATGATAGAAATAGGAGAAAGAACTATCGATAAGATAGATTGGTAATATTTTGCCTAAAAATCCCCTTACACCCATTCTCTTATTTATATATATTCGTTCTAGATATGAACAAAATAAGTTGGCCTCGCTGGAAATAGGTGGCTGGTGTTGCAATTTCATACTGCCGACGTGTCCCCCTATTCATACTTTCCATAACATTACCGTCCCCTGGAAACGGAACCTTGTCCTCAAGGTTGAAGGAGGGGAAATCTGAATCTAATTTGTCTGCAGCTTTGGCATTAATCTCCAATTTGGCTGGCCTGAAAAGGGCAAGAGTATAAGGTATCTTCCTGTTTACATCAACAACCTTGTTTGCACAAGTTATTTTCAACCCGAGAGACAATGACGCAACATCCAAAAGCAGCAACTCCTGAACCTTCTCATTCCCTACACCACTAAAAATCACATCTTGAACCGCAACACCAAGTGCAACAGCCTCACCCGGATTATTGCGCTTGCAATGCTCTTTTTCGTTGAAAAAATCATGCCACAATTGTTGCACCTTAGGAATCCTCTTCACTCTCTCACAAGCAATCCTCAATCTTCTCAATGTTGGGAAAATCTCACTGATATCTTTCTTGTTCGTTCCCTTGAACTCCTGAAAAAAATGGTTCACCACTCGTTTGTCCAAATCCTCACCATCCAATTGTGTATAGCTGTCAGTGGCTTTAACTTCAAAACTACGCTCTTCAATAGTAAGCAAAAACTCATTAAAACTGCCACCACCTATATCAAAGATCAAAACATTCTTTCCACCAACACTAGTGGCTTTCTTATCAAGACTATAAGCAATAACAACTATTGTGGGCTCATTGAGGATTCTCATAACATTAAGTTTGGCAATGACTTCAGTACCCTTGGTGGCTTGCCTTTGAGAATCATTGAAGTAGGCCGACACAGTAATGACGGTGTTCTTGAGGGTTGGTCCAAGGTAAGCCTCAACCATTTCCTGCATCTTAATTAACACTATGAATGATATTTCTTCAGCAGCAAATTGCTTTTCTTCGCCTTTGTAATTAACAACCATCATGAGCTTATTCCTAGGTTCAACTATAAGAACAATTGTGTCACCATGCGTCCATGTTGTTGAAGGACCAGCTTGCTCAAAGCGATCAAACATGAGTTTCCATTTGCTTGGATCAATACCATTGTCAATGCCATCAACTTCGAACCAATGAACAATTTTTTTGTCTCTCTTGCCAGCCTTCTTCTTTTGGTTTCCATGATGTTTCCACTTCAATAGTTTCTTTTGATCGGCAGAAAATTTCTCAAAATCACTAGACACATTGGAATTCTCACGCCATCCATGC
The DNA here is from genome assembly GCA_019671005.1 of Hibiscus mutabilis. Lineage (NCBI taxonomy): Eukaryota > Viridiplantae > Streptophyta > Magnoliopsida > Malvales > Malvaceae > Hibiscus > Hibiscus mutabilis. The sequence continues at coordinate 5,863,737 of CM033744.1, forward strand.
AGTTTGATATAACTTGATGATGTGAACTTGATGGAAATGCTTTTTAAATTTGCAAAAGATTGAACAACTCTGGTAGAATCTCATGTCACTGATTCCAAAATTTCATCAGAGAGATCTAGAACAAGCTCCACGTTGTGGTTAGTGCACTGTACAGAGAACATATCGACAAGTCCTTCATTCTGTATCAAAATCTCCCTCGAAATACTTCTCAACTTCCCTCCAGCTCTTCTTTCGGCTTCAAGCACCAGACCATGGAAACCTTGTGATTCCAACTTGCAAATTGTCGTGAGTTCTCTTACATCAACACCAATAACAACTACTCTTTTAGCATAAGTGTGCTGGTCTTTGTTTTCAGTTGACACCATTTTCATTTTGGTTTTCCTAGTAACGTCCACTTTCTTGGCACCCAATGCACTACCATCAATCGAAATGTAGTTGCTATCACAGAAAGCTATAAACCTCCCAAGACTAAACCATTTAGAAATGAAAATGATACCATTTTCAGCTATGCCTCTACTGAGATGATTCGTAGACTTGCCCATCACCAAAAGTCGAAATAACAAGGGATCATCCACCTTAACTACTTGCTTCTCATTAAACACTATCTTCAACTATCTATCTAAACAAATTGTGGGTGCAGAATTACTTACAAAGTATGCCGGTATTGTTCTAGGGTCCACCCACAGTAGCAATCTCCACCACTTCGGTGATTTTTATAAGCTTCCAAGGTTCGACCATTGGTTTATGGGTAGTGAACAAGAATGGAGGTCTCTCCTCAAATCGATCCTGCATTGTTGCTTCATCTTTATGAGAATCGAATCCTTCTATGTCCCGAATCGACTGAATCTGCTGATCATCAAATTCTTCATCACATTTTTTAACGCTGGTTTTTGGATGAGTTGGTGTTGACAATTCGTCGAACACCTGATGGGGCTTTGTGATTAAGTCCTTCGATTCTTCATTTTCGAGGTATACCTTGGACGGCAGTCCCAAGTGTGACGATATAACAGCCAACTGATGCGCTATATTTTGAAATGTCTGTTGAAATATGTTGTTCACTTGCTTCTGCTCTTCGAAGTGGAATTGGAGCGAAGCCAACATCTGCTCATGGCGCGCTGAGGTGATTTGCAGTGCTTTAATCGGTTCTGTGTGATTCATATTAGCTCCGAAATCTCTCAATGAAAGCACCAATGTTAGGAATAATCCTAACAGAAGAAATACTGCAAGAAGGAAATAGAGATAGAGAGAAAGAATGATAGAAAGAAGAGAAAGAAGAACTATCGATAAGATAGATTGATAATATTTTGCCTAAAAATCCCCTTACACCCATTCTCTTATTTATATATATTCGTTCTAGATATGAACAAAATAAGTTGGCCTCGCTGGAAATGGGTGGCTGGTGTTGCAATTTCATACTGCCGACGTGTCCCCCTATTCATACTTTCCATAACAAAACACCTTGGTCAGTCGACCTTCAGACGCCACCTCAATGAAATCGTCAATTTTAGAAAATTGAGGCGTCTCAATTAATATTCGAGCTCGTTCAAACGATGACAACTCCAATGTAGAATCATCTATTTCATTCTATTAATATAGTTTTTTTTTTTTTTTTTACAAACAAACATAAATATAGTTATAATTATCGTTCAACTAAACCAATGTTGCATCTATTTCATTCTATTACAGTTCTACCAAATGTGCCATAAATTGTAATAATTGTCACGGACCAAACTTTTCGGATCGAGACATTGGCGCGAGCATCAAATAGGGAGGTTGTGCGCAATGCAACGGGCTTGCCAAATGTGGCCCAACACTCGGAGAATGGCGAGGACCATACCTTTGGGACCAAGGCGTTAGCGCTTGAATCAGCCAAAGAAGGTTTGCGCGGTGTAACGGGATTGCCAAGATCATTAGACTTGGCCCAACACTTGGAGGAAGGCGTAGACCAAACCTTTGGGACCGAAGCATTGGCGCAAGAATCAGCCAAAGAGGGTTTGCGCGGTGGAACGGGCTTGCCAAGACCATCACACTTGGCCCGGCACTTGGAGAATGCTAGAAAGCCCACAAGACTTAGCCAAATCCATGGAGGATTCAGGAGGGTAATTTGGTCAAATCATTATCCATTTATTTGAATATAATGTGTAGATAATTTTTGTGATAATTAGAGATTTGAAATTGAGATGTGATAAGATAAGATCAATCTTGACCGTCGATGTAATTTAAACTGAGCCGTTGGATGTAGGGGAGTTCAACTATAAATAGAGGCTCCCTCCTCACTTGTAAATCACTTCACTACTTCATACTTCATTCACTTTGAGTAATACAAGAAGCATTTACTCTAAAACTCTTTGAGTGTTCTTCATTGTTCTTTGTTGTTCTTGAGTGTTCTTCGTTGTTCTAGCTGCCAATATCTTTCTGTTGTTCTTTGATTAGCTTTCGCTTAGAACGATCTTTCGTTCGAGGGCTTCGAGAAGTGTTTGATCTTCCGGAGCGAGAATCCTGGCTGAGTTAGGTGTTTGTCGAGAGATCTTTACCTAAGACCGTGACAAGGTACTTCAGGGTGACTTAGCCGACGTTTCAACCGAGAAAGCAACTAAGGTTCACACGATTCGTCTGGCAAAGGTCTAGCCCTGCGACACAAGTGGTGTCCGTGACAAGATCCATCGAAACCTGGAGAGCTTGTCGAAGCCGTTGTCGAGCAGGAGTACTCACAAGGCTGGTTGAAGGCTGACTTAGGCGTAGGAATCGACTGATTTGCGTCGAAGGCGTCTAAGGCCGCACGGATCAGCTAGAGTCAAAATCTAGCCCCGTGACAAGTGGTATCAGAGCAGAGCCGTGAGAGTTGGTATCAGAGAGAGCCACGAGAGGTGGAATCAGAGAAGTGCCGTGATAGGTGGTACATAGCGAGTCGAGGAAGGGACTTGCGTTTGAGCCAGCTCGCAGTTGCAGTCAAGCGTGGTGGTCACTTGTGTTCAAGCCAACTTGCAGGTGCAGTCAAGTGTGGTGGATTCCAGCTTGTAGTTGCAGTCAAGTGTGGTGGATTCCAGCTTGTAGTTGCAGTTAAGCGCGGTGGTGGTTTGCGTTCGAGTTAGTCGAAGTGATCAGGGATTAGACTAGTTCGTGGCAAAGTGGTGATTGAGATGGCACCAAAGAAGAAGACACTGACAATGGACGATGTAAGAAAGACTCTGAATGAATTTGACGAGAGGAGCAACCGTCTTGAAAATAAGGTACAATCGAATCTTGAATTCATAACAGTCGTGGAGGCTTGGGTCGATAAACTCTTGGACTTCAAGAAGGAGGCCAAGGTGGTGTTAGAACAGCTAGAGTCGGTAAACCTTGAGAAGCTGGGTTCGTTGGATATTGAGATGTTAGAGTCTCTAGAAGGGATCCATGAGGAGGTTCAATGGGCTGTTAATGACTTGGATGTGAAGATATCTGAGCGTGGCGATTCCTTAGAGGCTGCAGTGGAAACTCTAAGAGAGGAGGCCAAAAAGACCCAAGGTGTTGTGGAGTCACGTCTTGAAAAGTTAGAGTCCATGGAGGGCAAGTTCAATGACGAGACACAACGCATCCTCAACGAGTTGGAGGTAGTTCGAGAGAGTTGTGCTTGTGAAGCCAAGATGGTGGATTTGCAAAAAGCGAATGATTCTTCCAAGGAGAAAACCACGAAGGAGATCCAAGAAGTTCTCAACTCGATGTACGAGAAGTTGAACCAACAAGGTAATTCCCTTCAAGATGCAGTGGAGGCAATGAAGGTGGAATTGGAGTCGTTGGGAAAGAGGGTTTGTAGACTTGAGAAATTCGAAGAGGAGGCCAAGCAGACCCAATGTGTTTTCGAGTCTCGTCTTGACGAAGTAGAGTCCATAGATGATCGGTTCAAGGACGAGACACGAGAAGTTCTCAACAAGTTGGTGACTGTTCGAGGGAGTAATGCTAGTGAAGCTGAGATGGAAGCTTTGCGAAAAGAAATGGATGAGCTCAAGAGGGAGCTGCTCAGTTGCAAGACGGCAATGAGTGAATATGATGCGCTCAAGACCTTCTTAGAGGGATTTAGACCGGGGGCGAAGCTCGCAGTGGAGCAGGGAGATGCCCAGAGACTTTCAGAGGCTTTTGTTGTTTCCGAACCTCTGACCGAGCCCATAGAATGCAAGCAGGTGAGTGTTGAGTCAACCAGGCCCAGTTCGAGAGACAAGGGGAATGGTGAGGCTAAGTCCGTGCCAGAGAAGAAAGGGAGCAAGAAGTTGAAGTGCTATTTCTGTGATGGTCCTCATTTGATAAGGGGATGTCCCGAGAAGAACCGCCTAGCTGCCATGGTGAAGACAGCAGACGAGTCAAAGGGTGAAGTAGCGAGACTTGGGGCGATTGCGTGTGTCAATGCTGCCAAGCAGAGTGAGAACCGTGGTTCGACTACGAGTGTCAAAGTAGTCAAGCCAGTGATGAGACTTAGGGCGATTGCGAGTGTCAATGCCGCTAAATAAAGTGAGAGCCGTGGTTCGACTACGAGTGCCAAAGTAGTCCAGCCAGCGATGAGACTTGGTGCGATAGCAAGTGAGGAAGCTGTCGAGCCAAGGGTAAAGACGAGGCGATTGAGGTGTTACCGATGTAAGGGACCTCATAAGTTGCAGAGATGCCCGTTTCGAGCCAAGTGGTCCGAGGGACAGGACAAGGCCAAGAGTAAAGAGCCTGTGAAACTTGGTTCCGAGTTGTCTAGTTCTGCCAATGTAAGCGGAGACCATGAGCAGAATGGGTTGAAGATGTCTGGGAAGGCTGGAAAAGAGCTTTCCGAGAATGTTCGAGTGAAGAACATTACTTTTGAGACTAGTAGAGTGTCGAAGGAGGCTGAGCCGTCGAGGGACATAGCAACCGTTAAGATGCCACCTATGGGTAAGGTGGGAAAGAAGCGAAGGACTTCGAGGAAGAAGTGCCGACGCAAGATTAAGCAACTAGAGTGCTACCAGTGTAAGGGGCCTCACAAATTGCGAGATTGCCTGGATCGAGTCAAGCCATCCAAGGAGTTGGGTGAGCCCGAAGAGAGCAAGGTTGCATCGCTTGATCCGATAATGTCGAGTTCTGCCAAGGCCAAGGGGGACCGAAAGCAGAAAGGGGTGACCATGTCTGAGAAGGCTACCAAGGAGCTTGCCGAGGATGTTCGGGGAAAGAGCATCGCTTTTGAGACTATTGTCGAGTCGAAGGGGGCCAAGCCGTTAAGGGACATAGTAACCGTGGAGACACCACCAATGGGCAAGGTGGGAAACGAGCGACGAACTTCAGGTAGGAAGTGTCGACGCAAGAGAAAGCACCGAACTTCAAGGAAGAAGGATCGATGCAAGAGAGCACCAAACTTCAAGTCAGAAGGGCGGATGCAACCAGAAGCAACAGACTTCAGGGAAGAAGAGCCGATGCAGAGTAGCGCAACGAACTTTGTGGCGAAAGTACCGATGCATGCAAAGAACTTCGATGAAGAAGGTTCAATGCAGAGGGGGCCAGACTTCAAGGAGACAGAAGGGCTAACCTGTTTTAGAGTAAATGTGATCGAGGATAAGGTACATCTCAAACACATTCCTAGTGTTTTTGGTTTTGATTTGCCATTGTTGATGAGCGTAGGTCAAGTACGACCTAGTTTTCAGTGCGGGGGAAATAAAGATTGGAAGAGACCTTTCAGAGTTCAAAGGGGCAAGCCAGAGTTGTCGACGAATCTGAGAGTTCAGTCTGTGTTCAATGTTGTGACGACTTCCAAGTCTTTGCCGTAGGACCAAGTGGGTCTGAGTCGAGGTAAATCAGAGTTTGTGGGGGAATGCTCCTACAAGGGAGATGTATCAAGAGGCGTGTTAGCACGCGATGTTCAACGACAGTTTGAGCCGAGGCGAGCAGTTCATATGGGGGAATTGCATGAAGCCGAGGCATCGACGAGTAATCAAGTTGACCCTGCCCAGGATCGTTCGAGTGCAGCGACGAGGGCGTCGCTAAGTCAAGTGGGGGAGAATGTCACGGACCAAACTTTTCGGATCGAGACATTGGCGCGAGCATCAAATAGGGAGGTTGTGCGCAATGCAACGGGCTTGCCAAATGTGGCCCAGCACTCGGAGAATGGCGAGGACCATACCTTTGGGACCAAGGCGTTAGCGCTTGAATCAGCCAAAGAAGGTTTGCGCGGTGTAACGGGATTGCCAAGATCATTAGACTTGGTCCAGCACTTGGAGGAAGGCGTGGACCAAACCTTTGGGACCGAGGCATTGGCGCAAGAATCAGCCAAAGAGGGTTTGCGCGGTGGAACGGGCTTGCCAAGACCATCACACTTGGCCCGGCACTTGGAGAATGCTAGAAAGCCCGCAAGCCCACAAGACTTAGCCAAATCCATGGAGGATTCAGGAGGGTAATTTGGTCAAAGCATTATCCATTTATTTGAATATAATGTGTAGATAATGTTTGTGATAATTAGAGATTTGAAATTGAGATGTGATAAGATAAGATCAATCTCGACCGTCGATGTAATTTAAACTGAACCGTTGGATGTAGGGGAGTTCAACTATAAATAGAGGCTCCCTCCTCACTTGTAAATCACTTCACTACTTCATACTTCATTCACTTTGAGTAATACAAAAAGCATTTACTCTAAAACTCTTTGAGTGTTCTTTATTGTTCTTTGTTGTTCTTGAGTGTTCTTCGTTGTTCTAGCTGCCAATCTCTTTCCGTTGTTCTTTGATTAGCTTTCGCTTAGAACGATCTTTCGTTCGAGGGCTTCGAGAAGTGTTTGATCTTCCGGAGCGAGAATCCTGGCTGAGTTAGGTGTTTGTCGAGAGATCTTCACCTAAGACCGTGATAAGGTACTTCAGGGTGACTTAGCCGACGTTTCAACCGAGAAAGCAACTAAGGTTCACACGATTCGTCTGACAATGGTCTAGCCCCGCGACACAAGTGGTGTCCGTGACAAGATCCATCGAAACCTGGAGAGCTTGTCGAAGCCGTTGTCGAGCAGGAGTACTCACAAGGCTGGTTGAAGGCTGACTTAGGCGTAGGAATCGACTGATTTGCGTCGAAGGCGTCTAAGGCCGCACGGATCAGCTAGAGTCAAAATCTAGCCCCGTGACATAATGTAGGTAAGTGGCTATTATGAGTCATGCCGGTCAAGGCTGGGATCTAAATGAGACAAGACTGATCGTGAGTTATTTGAGTCCATTCAGTCATAATTCAATTAATATTCGACTCGAGTTTTTAACGAACTGAGTCAGTTATTCAATATCCAACTCGAAAAGTTTGCGAGCTACTCGAAAATATAATATAATAAAAATTTTAAAATTAAAGTGAACAAACAAAATGTATATTGCTGGATAATAATAATAGAGTTAAAACTTGATACACAATTGACACAACTTGGAGCATATAGTTAAAGACTTTTGTTGACATCCAATCCCTTCCCCTAGGTCCTGAGTTCAAGTCCTAGTAGGAGTAATTCCCCCTCCCCAGGTAGAAATTATTCAAAAAAAAATGATACACAAGTTTGAACCCACAAGTGGTCTGGTAGAGAAGAGGATAATGTTTATTATATAGGAGATAACGAGTTCAATCGCCTGTCTCAAGGTGTGTGTGCATTGTCAAAGGCTACTATAACTTTATTTCCTCACTTAAAGTCCTTAAAGTTAAATTATCTTCAGCATCTGATTGGATTCTACTTCGACTCTCAAACTCAAGTCATTGAATTTCCGGCCATGATGTCACTGAGGATAGACAACTGTCCATCCAGAATTGGATGCAGATCTTCAATGGAAGGCAACCAACAAATCTCTAATTATGTTCTGTTAAGGTCGTTTGGTTTTAGAATTCTTACATTTCCGATTTTAACACTATCAAATCATAATATGTAAATTAATTCAATATTGGAATGATGAGTGCAGGTTGCATTTCCCAATTTGGAGGAAATGAGTATTTCCTACTTTAGAAAGTTGAAGATGATATGGCAGAGCCCACTTCCAACAAATTCATTTCTCAAACTAAGAGAAATCAGCATTAAGGAATTACCAAAGTTGAAATATATTTGGAAAAAACTATCCCAATGGCATTTTTTCATTTAAAAATCTATGTGAAATATCTGTTGGAGTGTGAATAATGTATTTCCAGCCTCAGTAGCCAGAGACCTCCCACAACTGAGTGATCTTAGAATAGCTTGCTGTGGAGTGGAGGAGATTGTTTCCCAAGTAGAGGAAGGATCGGATTTGGAAACCACTGTCACTTTCGAGTTTGATCAGAAGTCTTTCCTTCTGCTTTGGAGGCTACCAGAATGCAAATGTTTCTACGCGGGTAGGCATACCGCAAATTAGCCAATGTTGAAAGAGTGAGTAGCATACGATTGTGGGGTAATGAAGATATTTGGTACACAACTCATCACTCACAACCAACAACTTGCCTTCCCACCACCACTTTTCCCTGTTGAAAAGGTATAATTCCTCGCGCTCCCACTCTTATGTGCATGCAATTTGCTTCCCATGACTCCAAAATTGTTGGTTTTCAGGTCATCCCTAAACTACAACGTCTGACATTAGATTGTGATTACATTGCAATGATAAGTGGGGGTCAATTTTCAAGCAACCTTTTTCATGAAATAAAAGCTTTTAGGGTGGAAGGCAAAATTGGTAAATCAGTTGATTTCCAAATTTCTTTCCTTGAAAGATTCTACAGTCTAGAAGAGCTTTGTATCACTGATTGTGAAATCAAAGAGTTATTCTGTACTGAAGAAGATACTGATAACAAGGGGACGTATGCTAGCACATTGTCAACAATTAGAAAAATACAAGTGAGTGGTCTTCCTAATCTGAAAGATCATTTATGGAAGCAAGACGTATAAGTGAAGCACATTCTACCCAACCTTGAAACTCTTGAAGTTCACCATTGTAACAATCTGATGAGCTTAGGATCATCCTCTGCATCGTTTCAAAATCTCACCACCTTGAAGGTGTGGGATTGCAAAGGGATGAAGTACTTAGATACATGTGTAGCAGTCCAGGGTCCGGCTCAACTCAAACAATTGATCATAAGAGAATGCATTTCAATGAAGGAAATAGTTGCAAGTGAGGAACATGAAGCAACGTGCCACATTATTTTCAGCAGGTTGAGAAGTTCGGAACTTGTGAATCTACCTCGACTTAAGAGCTTTTGTTCGGGCAACCACAGATTTGGATTCCCCTGTTTAGAGGAAGTAATAGTGAGTGGTTGCCCTGAGTTGGAGATATTTTGTAAGGGAGTTTTAACTTTTAAGTGTGCCATTGTTGCAAAGTGTAGAAAATGGAAAAGGTAAAGGGCATTGGAGTGGTGACCTTGAAAGCACTGTCCAACAATTGCATTCAACAAAGGTACTCACTATTTTGCATTTCTTTTTTTTAGGTCTTAGGTATTCTATTTTATTCTTTAATTTCTTTCTTTCTTTCTGTAGTGTGGTTTAGTTATACCCCTTATGAACTTTAACCCTTATTTCTTTGTTTAATTTTTGTAGGTTGGATACCAGAACATCAGTTATTTAGTCCTCTCTGAATTTGCCAAGTCAATAGAAACATGGAAGGAGAATATTCAAGGAAGTCTAGATTTCAAGAACCTCACGGTCTTAGAAGTTGAAGAGTGTAATAGCATGAAATACATATTCAATGTTTCCATGTCCTTGGATCTTGTGCAACTGGAACGTATAACAATGAAAAACTGTCGTATGATGGAGTACATTATCAAGAAAGGAGCAGAGGCAACTGCAATGGATACAATCTGGTTACCAAAACTTGAGACGATAAGGCTGGAGTCGTATTCAGATTTGACGAGTTTTTACATGGGAAGTATTACTCTGCAGTGTCCATATTTGATGACAATTGAAGTAGATGACTGCCCAAAGATGTATGCAATGGCATGTACAAGGGAGGTAGGCGGTGGAGAAAAGACACCCTTTTTCAATGATAAGGTCACTCTCTTCTCGTCTCTTCTGTTTAGTGATGTAACCTGTTAATTTGTTTGGAATTTTCATTTTGAAAATTGTGTATTCAAATCACTATTTCAATTTCTAGAATTTTTGGGTTGTGAAATAAGAAGTTCCTCAATGATACAAGGATTGTGGGTGCAGTTTCTGTGTGGCAGCTTGCAGATTTTGATTGTGAAGGGTTGCCACAATTTGGAATATCTGTTTCCATCCTCTTTAATCAAAAGTTTTGTGGGACTCCGTCAACTCAGCCTTGTCTATTGCAAGAACATGGAAGAAGTAATCTTTACAGATGAATCAGCAGCAGCAGAAGAAGCAATCTTGTTCACTAAACTAGAAGCGCTGGAGCTCAGTATGCTTCCAAAATTAGGGACATTCTGGCAAGGAGACAATTCGAAGACTGATGCCCCACCCTTCTATCAAAAGGTGATTTTTCATTTTAGCCAAAGAAACAATTTACAACTTTAAAATTTAACATTTGACGAGTGTTAAAAATCCCAAATCACCAGATCCATTATCTGATCGAGTGACCAAGGATGTTTATATAATTTTCTTGTATGCGCTCGAATCTTGACATTTATCTTGGAAACGTAAATATCTATTCACGTCGAGAAAACCAAATATTTAACATGAACCAATTTTTCAGAGACTAAATTATAAAATTGCAATGGAAATCGACATTTTTTTAGCTTTTCTTTCCTCTATCAAATTTATGTTGTCATATAATTCTGAAATCGTCAATCTCATCCTTTCTTGTATTATATGTTACGTAATCACTAAATATATGAAACAATTCCCGGAGGTTGTGTTTCCTAGATTGACCCATTTGACCTTTGAAGGCATTGGGAAGTGCTGGAAAATATGGCATGATGAAGCCACTATGAATTCATTTTATGAACTGACCTACCTCTGGGCGAAAGACTGAAAAACTCTTAAATATTTTACCATTTAATATGGTGAAAACACTTGAAAAGCTACAAACTCTGGGAATAGAAGAATGTAAGTCTGTAGAAGAAATAATTGGAGGTGATTCCAATGAATCACATACAGCTACAGAGCTCTAATCAACCACCAAGTTTGTGTTTCCTAAAATAAAATCTCTCACACTTGGTATGCTGCCCAAATTCAAGGGTTTCTACTCCAAGCTGAATCATACTACGGAATGGACATCCTTAAAACACTTGAATGTGAGTGACTGCAGCAAGGTACAGACTTTGGCTAGGGAATATATCAGCTTTGGAGAGAGCCAACCCCTGTTTTGGGTCACTCAGGTAACACCTCATACAATATAAACTAAATTTTATCAATCAGTACAGAAGACCTGTTTATATTTAACACACACACATATATATTTCTTAAGTTATCAGGAAACATTCCCCAATTTAGAATATTTACAGTTGGTTGGGAATGGAAATATGAAGGAGATATGGCATGGACCACTTCCAAACCAATATTTTTTCAATCTAAGAAGATTAAAGCTCACAGACTTTCCCGAAGCATCAGTTACTATCCCAAACTGTTTCATTCAGTCATTACCAAATCTTGAAAAGCTGTCGGTGGAAAGGGCTGCCTTGAATGGCTTATTTCCAAGTAAAGGACTAGGAGATGAGGATGAACATGCAGGCACTCTAGCTAACTTGAAGGAATTAAGGTTGTCAGAACTATCACTTACACAAGTTTTCTGCAACCAGGAAATCCTACAAGCTTCGGGATGCAGCAAATTAAAGAATTTGGTCTCATCTTCTGTGTCATTCAAATATTTGACAACTCTGCAAGTATCAGAATGCCATGGATTCAGAAATTTAGTAACATTCACAACAGCTAAAAGCATGGTGCTACTCACAAGAATGAGTGTTACTGATTGCCAAATGTTAGAAGAAATCATAGCTTCTACAACTGATCAAGTCACGGATGGCATCGTTTTCTCCCAACTCAAGTCTTTAGAACTTGATTGTCATCCGACCCTTTCAAGGTTCTGCTCAGGGAAGTATACCTTAGTATTTCCTTCCTTGGAAGAAGTAATCATCAGACATTGTCCAAAGATTAAATTTTTCACAAAGGGAAAGTTAAGCACACCAATTCTTCATTGGTATACTTTATTTCCTTTATCATTGCAGGTTGAATGGCTCTCCACTCGAGTATGTTGCTGCTGCTCAGTTTGCAGCTATATTCCTTGGATCTGAAGTTATTTCACTTTCTAGCCATAGTACTTGGACTTGAGTGTGAGTATCGTTGGATACGACTTACGAGTATGCATCAAACACGGATGTGTTCCATTTTAAATAATTGTTTTTCTGTGTTTAGAGGATCATTCAGAGTCGTGTTCTTATACCTACGTCTGAACATGCATCTCGAGTGTATGTAGAATGTAGTCAATCTAGTCTACAAAAAAGTCGGTATTGATGGAAAACAATGTTTGACTTTCAATTTCAACTCTCATAATGTTTTTTTTGGAAAATCCTAACTAATCATAATCTTACCTAGAGGGGAGGGGAAGGGGGACTCTAGGGGGAAGGAAGGGGAGAGCTTCTAGTGGGTCTAGAACCTATGATAAAATTTCCTTTCTTCATGATTTTCAGAATATTAAGTGAAACAATAGGTTATTTTATTGAAATGGCTTGTATGAAACAATTGTACAATATTACCATATAAACCGGGAAGCTATTTACACGAGGATGATAAAATCCGAACCACTTGATAGATTTTGAACCGATTTGAGTGGTTATGGTAATTTTTTGTTCCATCCCGTCTGCTATATGAATTATCATTTTACCCTTGTATGCGAAAAATTATTAGATGAGCATGGCTTACTACGCCATCCATAGTCTCATTCAATAATAATTTTTTATTTCATTTTTTTTCCAAAGTGAATCTTTACCTCTTTCCCACATGTTATTAAATGAATGAATATCATTGGATGAGATCATGGATGAAGTGGTGAGTCGGGACCATGTAATAATTTCTCCTTGTATGTAACTATTAAAAAAGTAAAAAAGTAAAAAAGTAAAATATACTATGCAAAACCCTTGACTCTTATGATTTATAACTTTTTTTAGAGAACTGTAGAAAATATTACAAGAGACATTTTAATCTCGATTCAACTCCTCGCTAGTCGTCGGCACTCTCTCGTACATATATTTCTCACGAAACACTCCTCTTAAGTATTTCCCATGTAATACTTAGTATAACAAACTGGTAGAATAGCTTCCCAAGCTCAAAGCACTCAAATAGAGTTTCTAAGTAAAAAAAAAAAAATATGACATATACTCCGAGCTTGCACAAACAGTGTGTAATTCGAACCCAAATCTAAAGACACTGCAAAAGACCATGGTTTCTTCATCCCTACATGGGCTTTGCCATTTTCATCACCAAAGACAAATAAGAAAAAGGTTCATTTCAAGTTCAAGGGTGCTAAATTGGATCAGCTTATGGTATAATTTCCCTACTAGAGAATTCTCGTTGATGCGAACATCAGCTTGGAGGTCCAAATGTTCCATTTTGTAGGCCAAGTCTTCTTGTATATCGATACCCACTTCAGTGTTGCCCTCAATCAAGCCACCAACTATATTAAAACCTAATGGAGAGGGTTACGTGGCAGTTAACATAATTTTATATAATTACACATTTGGTCCTAATTTATGTTAACGAAGACCAAATGTGTAATTATATAAATTTATGTTAACTGTCACGTCTCCCTCTCCATTAGATTTTAATGGTTGGTGGCTTAATTGATACAACTTGAATAGTTAAGTGATCATAATGAAAAAATTGAAAATATGGTGGTCATATCGGAACCACCCAATAGTTATGTGGTCATGTAAGTAGTTTACCCATTATATTTTATTTTTGGGTAAACTATACAAATGACCACCGATCTTTAGGGTTAGTGTCGTAATGACCATTGATCTTTTAATTTTGTCAAAAATGACCACTCAACTATTGATATGGTTCCAATATAGCCACCAGCCGTTAAAACCTAACGGAGAGGCTGACGTGGCAGTTAAAAGAAAATTGTATAATTACGCATTTAGTCCCCGTTATTTACACATTTAATCAATTTGGTCCTAATTTTAATTTAATAAAATAAATTGATTATTTAATTAGGTGGTGGAGGGATTTATTTATTTTTATTTAATTAATTTATTTTCCTCTCCTAATCAAATGGTGACATGTGATACCAGATTGGAGGGGGGAAATGGAATTGAAGGCTAGGGGAATCATACCAAATACCTCCAAGCAATGGGAGCAGTATGCTTGCCACTAGGCCAAGCCATTTCGTGATATAAAACACAACTTTTTATATATGTTTTATACCGTTTTGATGCCCAGAAAAATGAATGGGAAAAATGGCATCAAAAGGATTCGAACACAAGACCTTGTACTGTAAGGTAGTGTATGCTTGCCACTAGAATAAGCATATTTTTATGATATAAAATATAATATTTAATATATGTGGTATCCGGTTGTTGATGCCTGGAAAAAGAAGGAAATGTGGTTTTAGGAAACTCGAACATGACATACTTATGGTACACAAAAACATCTAACCTAATTAAATAAATCTAATAATTAAATTAAAGTTAACAATATTTTGTATATATTTTAAATTATAGTTTAAAAATTATAGTTTAAACTGAGAAACCGAGATTTAATCTTCATTTAGCGAACTTGTATATAATTCGTGAATTTTTATTCGCTAAATAAAGATTAAATCTCGGTTTCTCAATTTAAACTATAATTTTTAAACTATAAATTAAATAAAATAAAATAAATAAATCCCTCCAATAAGGTGGTGACACGTGTCACCACCTAATTAAATAATCAATTTATTTTATTAAATTAAAATTAGGACCAAATTGATTAAATGTATAAATAACAGGGACTAAATGCGTAATTATACAATTTTCTTTTAACTGCCGCATCAGCCTCTCCGTTAGGTTTTAACGGCTGGTGGCTATATTGGAACCATATCAATAGTTGAGTGGTCATTTTGACAAAATTAAAAGATCAGTAGTCATTTCGACACTAACCCTAAAGATCGGTGGTCATTTGTATAGTTTACCCTTTATTTTTTAGAGAAAAGTTTAGAATAATAGTTTTTTAATAGTCTAAAGGTGATTACAAGGTAGTATCTGTTTATAGATATTCTTAACCCTTTACAATGACACACCTTGCAGACAAAGTGATTGAACTCAGATCTCCTCGGATGAACATCATCTGCTTTTCTACTAGAACCACTTGTTGGGTTCAAATTTAGGATAATAGTTGAGGATGCATATATGGGTAATTTTCCTTTACTTGTAAGTGTTCAAAATTTGCTTGTTGTAGTGCTAATTAATTTCTAGTTTAACTGTTACGATGGCTTCAAATCATATGCAGGTATAAAAAAAACTTCACCTCTCTCTGGTGCGGTTCTAACCTAGTTTCTTTGGAGTCTCCCCTTTTATCCTTCTGTGGACAAAAGAGTGGTGTTCCTTGTTCTCTGTTGGAGTCCCTAAGGAAGGTCGGTTAGGATAGAGTTTTTTTTTTTCGATCTTTGTTCTGGTTCCTTTGCAGGCTGGTTTCTCTCATTTTCTCGGTAATGGATTCAACTTCACTATCAACCCTCCCAGGCCCGGAAAACGTGGAGACTGAAGTCCCCCTGTCTCCCTTGACTTAAATGAGGATGGGAAAGTCAATATGGTTATTAAAAACCATGCTCTTGTAGGTAAGATCCTGTCCAATCGATTAGCCAAAATCAATACGGTCACTGCCATCTTAGGGAAAGCTTGGAAATGCTCCGAACTCGAATGCCACGACTTCAAAAAGAACATATTTTTGTTTGTGTTTCCTACGATAGATGACAAGCTGCACGTGCTTGGACAACGACCATGGTCTGTTCAAGACCGTTTGTTTATTCTCAAAGAATGGCATTACGAAGCTGCCTTTGAAGAGATTGATTTTTCCATAGACGAGTTTTTGGTTCAAAATTCAAATCCACAACTTGCCAATGGCCCTTATTACCAAGGAGAGCACTTTGAAGATTGGGAAGCTCTTCCCAAAATTTTATGGTTCCAATCTGAAAGAAGACAGGAAGGTGAGGTGGGACGGTAGTTGAACATCAAGGTGGCCATTAGGGTCGAAGACCCGCTGAAAACAGGGTTCCTCCTGAATTGGAAACATTATCATCCTCTCCTCGTTTTCTTCAGATATAAATGGCTGCCGAAGTTCTGCTACAGCTGCGGGAGGCTCGGCCATGGCGAGAAGGAGTGTCGGTACGACACGCACAAGTTCAAAAGAGCAAGCAGCTACGGTCCTTTGCTTCGGGCCTCTCCTTCATGGAGGAAATCGGGTGGAAAAACCAGCCCCAGCACTCCAGGGAAGAAGATTCAGGCACTTCCCTCTAAAGGGTGTTCAAACGGTCAGTTCGGTTAACCGATCGAACCGAACTTCTAAAATTTTATTAACCGTTAATTGAACGAAATTTTTTTGAAAATTTTTAACCGAACCGAAAAAAGTTCGGTTAATTCGGTAGGTTAATTCGGTTAACCGAAATTTGTTATAAAATTTTGGGTAAACTACACAAATGGTCATTAAACTATGTTAAAATAATCTATTTAGTCACTGAACTTTCAAAAGTTGTAAAACAACCATTAGACTTATCGAATTATTACAAAATGATCATTGATTTATTGCACATTATAAATTATTGATAAATATTAAAAATTTTAATGATTATTTTTAATAATTTAATAAATTTAATGATCATTTTGTGCTAATTTAATAAAGTTTAATGACCATTTTATAATTTTTTAAAGTTTAGTGACCAAAAATAAATATATATAATGTATAAAATATAAAAATTTCGGGTAATTCGATTAATTCGGTTAATTAACCGGTTTTGAACCGAATTAGCCGATAACAGAAGTTTGAAAAAATCATTAACTGTTAACTGATCAAACTTAAAATTAACAGACCGATTAACCGAAAAAATTTTCAGTTCGATCGATTTGTTCGATTAACCGAAATTTTGAACAACCCTACCTCCCTCGGTTCACTGGTCGAAGCCTGCAGGAAACGACAAGATAGTCCCCCCCCAAAATGCATGCCCAGATTCTGAGGAGTCCTCATCACGAGGATATGAGGTTTCTTAGGTCAACCTCGGACCTGCTTTCTGACAACGAGCGCCCCAATGTCGATATGGAAAAAAGGAAATCAACCCTTTGCCCCACGACCAAGGTACCTTAAAAAAAAAGTACCTTAGAAACCTCGCCAAAAGCAACCAGGCTGGGGCTGATGGAACCGACCTTGCTTACCCTTAGTTCCTGGCTCAAAAACTCTGACTGATGGATCTAGCAAGAATCTCGGTTTCCCAAACGAGTTATGGGGCAATATGCTTGCTGAAGGATCGGGATCCATGGAAGTGACTGTTGACCGAAAACGCAAAATAGAGGAGAAACCAAAGGAGTCATTTTTTTTATGTCCAAACGCCGGGAGCTAATGGACCTCATCTCCGATGGCATCTACCAGGCATCACCTGGAAATTGGCGTGCTCAGGGATTTGGAGCCATTGCCAATGAGGAGGTTCTCAAGATTGCTCTTTTCCCGAATTCCTTTACTAATGCCCCACCTTTGATTAATAAGCTTGAACGCTCCAAAAGAGGGCATGCTTTTGGAATTAAAAGCTTGGCGTTGATTAAGCAAGCTGCCCGGCGCAAACATGTCCGGGAGATCTCAAGAATGGCCATGGATGAAGTTGGGAATTGGGATCATTGAGCTAGGCTTGGACCCGTTCGGAACAGACGTTACCAAGCAACCATCCCTGGTCATCAACGATAAGATGACGTTACGTGAGAAAATAGAGGTCAGCGATGATGATTCTCAGGGAGATCAGAATGAGAATAAGGAGTCCATCAGTCCACGATTGGGGTGTCGAGTGGTGGCCTTTCAAATGCGGATAACCCTCACAAGGGTTATTGGCAGTATCCATGATCCACATTGACCTTGCTATCTCCGAATAGAAGGATCGGAGGATAGTGTTTAGGTGCTCCCAAGGATCACCCATGGGGTCTTATCCTCTCGTGATCTTTGGTTCATTGTGTTTTCCCATGCCCTTGATGATCCTGATTATCAAAGCTCCTTTTCCTTCCTGAACCTCGATGAGGGTTCTGGTGGAGCTTACCGTGACCAGCTCAAGCTAGGAAGTTTTCCTACATCGCCCATGAGGACAAGACCCTTGCCCGAGAAGGATAAGGGAGCATGCCTCCGGATGAAGCTCTCGCGTAGACGTAATTCGAGTATTGGTTTCCATAGCTTCGCTTTGGTTTTTGTGTGGTCCTTGTGTTGTTTTTGTTGTACTGTTCTTGTGGTTTGTGTTTCCGGCTCCAATCCAGTTCTCTCGTTGACTGGGGAGTGTTGTGTCTGTGTTTTTTTTTTCTTCCTCGTTGTTCTGTTCCCGACGTGGTTCCTGCATGGGGCTGGGTGCTTGAAAGGTTCGGTTTCCCCTTTATGGGTAATGAAGTTCTCGGTTTTCCTTTGATAAAAAAAAATCATATGCTGGTATTGTTAAAAAAATCATATACAGGTGAATACTAGCTAATAGATTCATATAAAATTGCTGATAATGAATTTATCAAAGTAATAGGAAAATTGGTGGAAAAGATTTTCTTTATAATTTCTGGCAACATGTATATGCCACGTATGAGCTAATGAACTGGTTGTTCTCTTCTCCTCAATGGTTTGATGAATAAAAATTTAAAAATAAACCAAGTAAGAAATTATTTAGGGAACTAAAAAATTAAATTGTAAGTCTTAACCTTAAATTTTAAATCCTAAATCATATACTTAAAAAATACACGCTATTTCTAATTTTATAAACCCTAAACCTTAATCCTAATACTAAACATTAAACCTAAACCTAATTTTTTAAGATAGAGGCCGAATAGGGGCATGGAAAAGGGGCGTACGATTTCTAATAACGACTTACTTAGGAATCATCCTCTAGTTAACAAAGTTGGACTGATTTTTATAGTCTTGGCACATTATCACCAACAAAGAAGATGGGATCAGCTGTCGATAATTTTAAACTAAATTACAACAATGAAATAATGAAAAAAATGACAGAGAATAAAACAAAATTATGAGAAACCAAGAAAATCAGGATTGACGTCTAATTTTTTTGTTTAATCAACCTTTAGTCCCTTAAAAAAATCTTATGAAATTAACTTTCTCATTAACTTTACACCAAATAGTAATCCAGAAACTTCATCTCAATTTCACTTTCCAACTTGCGAAATTATTGAAACTAAATAAACAAATCAATGACAAAATCTATGAATTTTGTATATACCTAACAAAACCAAGAAGATAATTTTATATCAAATCAATGTCAGCTATTAGAATTGATCAGAAGACTTCATTGCTGGTTCTGTCTCCAATGTTTTCAGTATTTTCCTTATTACAGACTCCATTGCTGGTTCTGTCTGCAATTTTTATTTCATCGTCAAGTGTCATCCATTAACCTTGCATTTCATTCATTCTCTGTTTTTAAGGTTACTTCTTGCCTTCTTCTTTTCCGTATTTTTTTTCTTGCCTCTCCTTTACTCTGTTGTTCTTTTTGTTTTGCTTTCGGTTTGGAGCCCCCCTCACAAACAAAATGGAAGCTATTGCTACTGCTGCTGCTGCCAATGTCTCTTGCGAAGCTGCGAAAGGTATCCTCCACGAAGCAACACGTCATATTAGATATGCGATCATCTACAAGAAAAACGTTGAAAAGTTCGAGGAGAAACTTAAGAAGTTGATTGCAAAACGAACAAGTGTGCAGCAAGATGTTGATGTTGCACTAAGGAACGGGGAGAAGATAAAAGCCGATGTCCTGGATTGGCGCAACAGAGTGGACAAGCTTATCACTGAAGAGGAGACCAATAAAGTGAAGGCTCTTCAAGTCAAAGCAAGGAACAAGTGCTTCTTTGGCTCGTGTCCCAGAATCAAGTCTCGCTACCGGCTCAGCAGGAAAGAGGAAGAAGATGCCACCACCTTAGATGATCTTATCAAAGAATGTCAATTTGACCGCGTAGGGTATCGTGATGTTCCTGAAGCCATAGTTCATACAGACATTGAGACCTTTAAATCAAGGGAGAAGCTTTTCAATGATATCATGGAGTCCCTGAAAGTTTCCACTACGAGAATGTTTGGAGTGTACGGGATGCCTGGTGTGGGCAAAACATCACTGGTTAAAGAAGTTGAAAGGCAACTCCGGGAGTTTAAGTTGTTTAACTCGGTGGTTATGATCACTGTATCTCAGACACCTGACATTCAAAGAATCCAAGACGAAATAGCAGAGTCTTTGGGTTTGAAGCTTGAAGAAAAGAATACTGTTGGAAGAGCCCGTAGATTATGTGAAAGGTTAATCCAAGAGATGAATCCAGAGAAGAATCAAGAGAAGAGGGTTCTTATTATTCTGTATAATATTTGGGAGAAGCTGGATCTTGAGGAAGTCGGAATTCCATTTGGAAGTCAGCACAAAGGATGAATGATCTTGTTGACCTCTAGAAATAAAGATGTTCTAAGCAATGGGATGGGTGCTACCAAGACTTTTCAGCTTGGTGATTTAGCTGACGAAGAAGCCTGGGAGTTTTTTAAGAAGATGGCCGGGTACAGTTTTAAAATAGATGAAGAGATGCAATCTACAGCAATTAAGGTAGCCAAAAGATGTGCAGGATTGCCGCTTGCCATTTCAACAGTTGCAAGGGCGTTGCAAAATAAAGAATTATTTGTTTGGAAGAGGCTTTACGTCAACTACAGAGGCCTTACTCAGAAAACCCGAGCGAGATATCTGCTGAGGTATATAGGCTATTGAATTGAGTTTCAATCAGTTACCGAATGGTCCCCTTAAGCAGAATTTCCTGCTCTGCATTCTATTGCGTCGTTATACTAGGATTGAAGATTTGTTGAGATATGCAATTGGTTTGGGTTTAATTAATGGAGTCAATACTCTGGAAGAAGCACGGAATAACTTGTTAACAAAGACGAGTTACCTCAAAGAAGCTTGTTTGTTGATTCATAGTGAAACCGACGAGTACTGGGATGTGCATGATCTTACTTATATTGTTGCCAAATCAATCGCTTCTAAGGATTATCAGATGTTCTCCTTAGGAGAGGAGGAGGATCGAACAGGATGACCAGATGCAGAGACGATGAGAAAGTGCTACCGGTTTTGTTTGTTGTATCCTAGCTAGGGGTGATAATGAGCCGAGCAGAGCCTAGCCAGGCTCGGCTCGGAAACAGTGTTATTGGGCTCGACTCAGGCTCAAGGCTCGGCGAGCTCGAAATTTTAGGCTCAAGCTCGGCTCGGAAACAATACTATTGGACTCGGCTCGGGCTCGAAGCTCGTCAGGCTCTGCTCGGCTCGACTCGAAATGAACAATTTTGCTATAATTTTTTTATAAAAGATAGGGCCTCGTTAAAAACCCTCTTGCATAACCAACACTGAAACGAAATTCAATATCGGGAAGGGGAAAATAGTGCCTAATTTATTTTAGTTAATTTATTTTTAGTGAATTTTCTCCTAATTTATTTTATTGTTTTTATTTTGCAAAAGAGATTACTTTTAGTGTATATGTAGCATATATATATATATATACTTATTCCGAGCCTGTTCACGAGCTTTTTGAGCCGAGCTTGGGTCGGCTCGGTTCAGCTTGTTAAGGTCTCAAGCCGAGTCCGAGTTGAGCTCACTCGAGCCGAGCTTTGACCGAGCCGAGCCCGAGTAGCTCGCGAGCCGGTCAGGCTCATTATCACCCCTAATCCTAGCATCGACATGCTTCCTGACCAATTGAATTGTCTGCAGCTTAATCATTTCCTTCTATATAGCAAGGATCATTCCCTAACGATGTCGACCGACTTTTTCAAGGAAGCAACAAATATTAAAGTCGTAGCTTTGACTAGTGTTAAGTGTCTAAAAGTACTATTTTTATTCAAATTATTGCTAGACTTAGGCTCATATTAATTGCATTATTAGCCATTCATGCATGTTTGCATGATTTCCTTGGTGGACAAGCTTGATTTCACATTTTGCTTAATTTTTTGGAAAAAGATACTGCTTTGGTGTGTTTTGTGTGTGTGTGCAGAATCACTTGCCAAATCAAGGCTAGAACCAGTTGCCAGGGCAATGCATGAAGGAGATGCCGAGCTAGTTACCAGGGAAATTTTCGATAAAGGATAAGATGATATGGTAGTCGAAATTGATGACTAGATAAGCCCAATATGACATGGAGCAAAGTTAAATCCCAAAGGATTTTGATTTCCATGAAGAGGTTAAAGAGAAATTAAATCCCAAGAAGATAAGAGAAGTTCTAGAAGGAATTTAAATATAATAAAGAATTATATTTTTTAAAGATATTTAATTCCAACTTAACTTCCTTCTCAAAAAAAGACTTTGACCTAGCCCTATAAATTGAGGACCAAGCCGTCAACTCCAAGAGGGGAGAGAGGAGAGAAATTTCGACAAAGAGAGGAGGGAGATTTCGACAATAGCAAGGAGAGATTTTGACAAGGCTTCAACTATTCTTCATATTTTCTTTCTTTTTCAATTAGGTTTATTCTAGGAATTCTTTGTCTTGTGTTTCTTTGGAACCTAGCCATGAACTAAATCTATTTGGATAAGGTTATTGTGTTTTGTGGTTGTGAGAAACAATTGGATTTTGTTTAGGTAATAAGAGTTTGCACTTTCAATTCAAGGTCTACTCATTCTTGGTTTTTCTTCTAGTTTGCGAGTGAATTCGGAGAGGATCTCGTAACTTCATCTATTTATCTAATATCGGGAGAGTTAGATTCAAGAAACGAATGAGTATTGTCTTTATTCAATCTATTGATGGTGAAGATTAATCCGGCTTAGAAATAAGTTAAGGATTTCAACGGCTAAGATGAGCGCAAGATTGGTTGTTGTTCACCCTTGATTCACGCAGGGATGTATTATCAAGGCGTGCACAAATAGCTAGAGTTTCGACTTAGGGATAAGAAGAAACCATTGAAGAACGCTCCGCCGAACCTTGAAGTTGCTGCCCAGCCGCCCAAGTAGTTGCCCAGGCAACCGTCGATTAGTTGCCAAGGCAACCCCGCTGCACAAGTTGCCACAGCAACTGAGTTGCCCTTGCACTCTTTTACCAAGACGATAAAATCGGCTATCACTCCTCAACTCACGATAACCTGGCCTATTCTCTCTCATTTGATTATATATTCTTTTACTTATTTGCTTTCTAGTTTAGTTGTTAGTTAAAACTCCTAAAATCACCTACTTGTGTTTTTACATTTCTGAGTGCTAGAGATTAGATTCTTGAAGTGGCACCAATCCTGTGGAGGCGATATCTTTTATACTATAACTTGCGATGTGTACACTTGCACAATTGCGGAGCACTTATTACGCGCAACAAGTTTTTGGCGCCGTTGCCGGGGATTGGCAATATCGACTTTGTTTGTATTTTCTTGCACTTTTTATTTTTCTTGTTTAAGATTCAAAGGGCTAACAAACTTTGGTTTTGCATTGGTATATGACCAGGACGAGACTGATTACACCAGAATATCCCTTTGATCCAGAAATCGAACAAACCTTGCAAAGACTCAGACGAAGGTTACGAGTAGCAATGGCTAATCAAGACGACAATATGAATCAAGATGTTCCAGAAGGAGGAGGAGTGATTCTTGCACGAAACAAAACTATTCGAGACTATCTTGAAGAAGATCTTGAAGGACTTAATCCAGGAGTTGTCACACCTGAAATTGAAGCCGACCACTTTGAGTTGAAACCGGTGATGTTCAATATGATCAACCCAATTGGTCAATTTGGCAGCTCAGCAACTGAAGATGCACGACAACATCTTAAATCTTTCCTCGAGATTTGTAACTCATTCAAAATACAAGGAGTCACCCCGATGTTTTACGACTAAGATTATTCCCCTATTCACTAAGGGATAGGGCGAAAACATGGTTGAATAGTATTCCTGCCAGATCAATAAGATCTTGGACCGATCTTTGTCGTGATTTCCTTGCTCGATTTAATCCTACAAATTTGACTGATAAGCTTCGTAACGAAATTACTTCTTTTCGGTAGGTAGATAATGAATCCATGTACGAGGCTTGGAAGCGATATAGAGAACTTCTACACAAATCCCCCTACACGGATTCCCAGTGTGGACACAAGTAACAATGTTTTACAACGCTGTGAATACACCAACAAGGATGATGCTAGATGCCTCGGCAAACGACATATTCCTAGATAAGTTACCCGATGAAGCAATGCAAATTCTAAACAGGCTTGCCAAGAATGATTATCAATTCCCATCTGTTAGAAGAGGATGAGTTAGACGCCAAGCCACAATACATGAACTGGGATCATCAGACTCAATTTCGGTACAATTGGCCGCTCTAACCAAGATAGTCCAGAACATGCAGAAACCAAACAACACACAGGAAGTCAAGGTAATGGATTCCTTTTGTGAGTTATGTGGTGGTAACCATGATTCTTCTGAATGTATGCAGAATCCGAAATCCAGCTTTTATGTGGGGAATTACAACCGGAACAATAATGTGATGTCCAATACATACAATCCAGCTTGGAAGAAGCACCCAATTTTTTCATGGAGTAATTCCAACAATGCTCTAAACCAGAACAATCGGAATGCACAAGCATCGGGATTTCAGCAGAATATGCTCTGACAACAATTGCCGCAACAACAACCGACAACATCTAGTTCTTTGAAAAATTCTCTCAATGCTTTTATGTTGAAAACTGAATCTTATATGGTTGAGAATAGTAACTTCATAAAAAGAACCGATGCTTTTATTAACAGGACCGAGATGAGATTGCAAAACCAAGATGCGGCAATCAAATCATTGGAAAATCAAGTCAGACAATTTTCTAAAAACCTGAATACTAGACCGCAAGGAGGTTTACCTAGCGACACTAAAGTCGCAAGAGGAACTGGCCATGAGCAATGTAAGGCGATCATCACTAGAAGTGGCCAACAACTTAAAGAGGATCAAGCTCGCTCATCAAACAAAACTCCACAAAAAGAACAAGACGAACTCAGCGGTAAAGCCTCAGATGCTGAACCAGGAATTGCCGCGGCAACCAGCGATAAGCATGCCTCGGCAACCAGCGATAAGTATGCCTTGGCAACCAACGATAGGCACGCCACGGCAACCCCAGTTGACAATGCCTCGACAACTCCAGTTGATTCAGCAATGCCGTCAATCAGGTTCCAGAACAATGAAAGGATCGAAGATATCTGACTTCCACCACCATTCCTACAGAGGTTGAAGCGACAAAAGCAAGAATATTAATTCAAGAAGTTTCTTGATATCCTAAAGCAAGTCTACATCAACTTGCCATTGGTTGAAGCAATTGAACAAATGCCGAACTATGCCAAGTTTCTGAAAGACATTGTGTCCAAGAGAACAAGGCTAGGAGAGTTTGAAACAGTTGACGCAACAGAGGGATGTATGACCATGTTGCACAATCGCATACCACCCAAGTTGAAGGATCCCAAAAGTTTCACAATACCTTGTTCCATCGGAAACCACTATGTCGGGAAACCATTATGTGACCTTGGATCAAGCATAAATTTAATGCCTAAATCGGTTTTCTAGAAACTAGGAATCAAGAAGGCAAGACCTACAATGATTATGCTACAACTAGTGATGCAGATCCTATGTGCATCCAGAGGGAAAAATCGAAGACATACTGGTAAAAGTTGATAAATTTATTTTCCCCCTGACTTTATTGTTTTGGATTGTGAAGCAGATAAACATGCACCTATCATTCTCGGGAGACCCTTCCTAGCAACATGGAGAACCTTGATCGATGTTGAAAAGAGAACTTACAATGAGGGTGAATGACTAGCAAGTTAAACTAAATGTGTTCCAAACACTAAGGCGTCTTGATGATCCGGAAGAATGCCAACTTCTTCATGCCACAATAGAGTTTAACTTCGACAAGGAATTTAGTTGCCTCAGTAACTACATTATCGATCAAGAGGAACCTGAGGAGTATGAAGAACCGATCGATGAGGAACATCAAGAAGAGGCAAATTGGTTAGTCAATCGACCAGGTACATACTTTGAACCGCTAGATTACTCAGGTAAGGAAGGTAAGCTCGAAAAGCCCTCTATTAAACAACCATCGATTCTTGAGTTGAAACAGTTGCCAGGGCAACTAAAATATGCTTACTTGGGAACCGATAATACATTTCCTATAATTATTTCCTCTAAGTTACGGCCTGAGCAGGAAAAGAAGATAATCAAAATGTTGATGCTACACAAGAAGACAATAGGGTGGACAATTTTCGACTTGAAGGGAATTTAGCCGGCGGTGTGCATGCACAAGATTTTGTTGGAAGATGATCACAAACCTCCGATTGAGGCCTAAATGAGACTGAATCATGCCATAAAAGGGTTGTAATGAAAGAAATCATCAAGTGGCTTGACGCCGGCATTATATACCCTATCTACGATAGTACATGGGTAAGTCGGTACAATGTCTACCGAAAAAGGGAGGTATAACGGTGGTAAGTAATGAAAACAATGAACTCATTCCACCAGGTGTGACGGTTGGAGGGTTTGTATGGATTATCGAAAGCTAAACAAAGCCACTAGGAAAGATCACTTCCCATTACCCTTTATTGATCAAATGCTTGACCGTCTTGCAAGTAAACCCTTTTATTGTTTTCTTGATGGTTATTGAGGTTACAATCAAATTGCCATAGCACCGAGAAGATCAAGAAAAGACAACCTTCACATGCCCATACGATACTTATGCTTTTCGAAGGATACCGTTCAGATTGTGTAATGCCCGAGCGACTTTTCAAATATGCATGATGGCACTCTTTTCAGACATGGTGAAGACTTCCTTGAGATCTTCATGGATGATTTTTTGTTTTTGGTAATGACCCGACAGTTGCCTCGGCAATTTAGAGAAGGTGTTGGCAAGATGTGAAGAAATCGATTTAGTCCTTAATTGGGAGAAGTGCCATTTTATGGTAGATGAAAGAATAGTGCTCGGCCACAAGATTTCATCCAAGGGAATTGAAGTAGACAAAGCCAAGGTGGATGTGATCGAGAGATTACCCCACCAAGTTGGTTAAAGGAATCAAGCTTTCTTAGACATGCATATTTTTACAGGAGGTTCATTCATAATTTTTCTAAAATTACTAAACCCTTGTGCAATTTGCTTGAATAGGATAAAACCTTCAATTTTGATGATTCTTGCGCCCAAGCATTCGAAACCCTAAAGGAAAATCTTACCTCGGTACCCATTATTGTTTCACCCGATTGGACGCTACCTTTTGAGCTTATGTGTGATGCAAGTGATTTCGCGGTAGGAGCAGTCCTAGGCCAACGCATACAGGTAAGACCTTTCATGTGATATACTACGCTAGTAAAACTCTTAATAGTGCTCAAGTGAATTATACAACAACGGAGAAAGAGTTACTAGCCGTAGTTTTTCGCATTTGACAAGTTTTAATCCTATTTGATTGGTACAAAGGTAATTGTCCATACGGACCATTCGCAATTAAGTATCTATTTGCTAAAAGGATGCCAAACCTCGTTTGATTCGTTGGATAATACTTTTACAAGAGTTTGATATTAAAATTAAGGGCAAGAAATGAACAGAAAATCAAGTGGCGATCACTTATCACGCTTAGAACGCAATAGGAAGGAGGACGCGGATTTAGAGATATGCGATGCATTCCCGGATGAGCAATCGTTTGTTGCCTCGGCAACCATGGAAGCGATTGCCCGACAACCCCGACGCCTCGACAACCATGAATGCGCATGCCTCGGCAACCCCGACGCCTCAACAACCATAGACGCGTACGCCTCGGCAACCACCGTCGCATACCTCGGCAACCATGGACGCGCGTATGCCTCGACACAACCCTTGCGCGATATGTCTCGGTAACCCTTGATAAACATGACGCGGTAACTCTAGGCGCTGCGCCTCGGCAACTATGGAAGCGGTTGCCACGACAACACATGCCTCGACAATACCACGGGTACGCGGATTTAGTTAATTTCCTTGTTTGTGGTATTTTACCTTATGGCCTTACTCACCAAGGAGAGAAGCGATTCCGCCATGATGCTAAGCATTACTTTTGGGACGATCCTCATTTGTTTAAACAATGTGCATATCAGGTTATACGCCGATGTATCCCCGAAAGAGCAGCAAAATGTACTTTCGACAATGCCATTCTTCACCCTATGGAGGATATTTTGGAGGAACTCGTATCATGACCAAAGTTTTGCAATCCGGTTTGTATTGGCCAACACTGTACAAAAGATGCCCAAGAGTTTTACAAGCAATGTGATTATTGCGGAGGACGGGCAATATCTCTATACGACATGAGATGCCACTCTAAAACATCATCGAGGGGAATTGTTCGATGTATGGGGGATCGATTTTATGGGACCTTTCCCATCTTCATTCGGCAACCTCTACATTCTACTTGCCGTTGACTACGTGTCTAAATGGGTTGAGGCAGATGCAGTTCCCAACAACGATTCCAAGACCGTGCAACGATTCTTGTAGAAAAACATATTTACACGGTTTGGGGTGCCGAGAGCAATTATCAGTGATGAAGGCAAACACTTCGACAACAAACTCATCGCCAAGATATTACAACGCTTTGGTGTATCTCACAAGATTGCCACGGCATATCACCCACAAACTAATGGGCAAGCAGAAATTTCCAACCGGGAATTGAAGGGTATACTCGAGAAAGTTGTAAATCCCTCTAGGAAGGATTGGTCAAGTAAGACTAGATGACACACTTTGGGCATATCGCTTTGCATTCAAAACACCCTTAGGTATGTCTCCTTCCGACTTGTCTATGGCAAAACATGCCATCTACCGGTGGAAATCGAACACAAGGCATATTGGGCAATCAAGACCGTGAATAAAGATTGGGAAAGTGTTGGGCAAAAGCGTTTGTTGGACCTCAACGAGATGGAAGAATTTCGTGCACTCACCTATAACAATGCACGAATCTACAAGGAGAAAACAAAGCAATGACATGACAAGAAACTATTGCCGCGACAATTCATGCCAGGGCAACTAGTTCTCTTATTCAATTCTCGGCTAAAACTTTTCCCGAGAAAACTAAAATCAAGATGGTCGAGACCATTGAAGTTATCAAACCGTTTTCCCATGGTGCCGTGATAATCAAGTCCATCACTAACGAACATGAATTCAAAGTCAACGGATAAAGATTGAAGCACTACAATGGTGCCCATGTGGAACGTAACAAAGAAGTGGTCACCTTAGGATATGCATGGGCATGCTCTCCTTTCGATATTTTTTTCTTTTTCTTTTTTATTTTTTTGA
Source organism: Hibiscus mutabilis (assembly GCA_019671005.1). Lineage (NCBI taxonomy): Eukaryota > Viridiplantae > Streptophyta > Magnoliopsida > Malvales > Malvaceae > Hibiscus > Hibiscus mutabilis. The sequence goes on from CM033744.1 coordinate 5,893,043, forward strand.
ACTATTTTTTATTATTATTTAATTTCGGTTATTTTTTTATTTTTAGGATAGATTTATTTATTTTCTTTAAGATTAAGACTACATCTTTCTTTCATATTTATCTAATTGTTTTTAAATTTTAAGTTTAAGAATTTCTTTGCACATCTTTATTTATTTTCTTTTATTAGTTTATCTTTTATTAGTGGATAAGGATAAGATGATATGGTAGTCGAAATTGATGACTAGATAAGCCCAAGATGACATGGAGCAAAGTTAAATCCCTAAAGGAGTTTGATTTCCATGAAGAGGTTAAAGAGAAATTAAATCCCAAGAAGATAGAGAAGTTCTAGAAGGAATTTAAATATAATAAAGAATTATATTTTTAAAGATATTTAATTCCAACTTAACTTCCTCTCAAAAAAAAGACTTTGACCTAGCCCTATAAATTGAGGACCAAGTCGTCAACTCCAAGAGGGGAGAGAGGAGAGAAATTTTGACAAAGAGAGGAGGAGATTTTGACAAGAGCAAGGAGAGATTTTGACAAGGCTTCAACTATTCTTCATATTTTCTTTCTTTTTTTCAATTAGGTTTATTCTAGGAATTCTTTGTCTTGTGTTTCTTTGGAACCTAGCCATGAACTAAATCTATTTGGATAAGGTTATTGTGTTTTGTGGTTGTGAGAAACAATTGGATTTTGTTTAGGTAATAAGAGTTTGCACTTTCAATTCAAGGTTTACTCATTCTTGGTTTTTCTTCTAGTTTTTATGAGTGAATTGGGGAGAGGATCTCGTAACTTCATCTATTTATCTAATATCGAGAGTTAGATTCAAGAAACGAATGAGTATTGTCTTTATTCAATCTATTGATGGTGAAGATTAATCCGCTTAGAAATAAGTTAAGGATTTCAACGGCTAAGATGAGCGCAAGATTGGTTGTTGTTCACCCTTGATTCACGCAGGGATGTATTATCAAGGCGTGCACAAATAGCTAGAGTTTCGACTTAGGGATAAGAAGAAACCATTGAAGAACGCTCCGCCGAACCTTGAAGTTGCTGCCCAGCCGCCCAAGTAGTTGCCCAGGCAACCGTCGATTAGTTGCCAAGGCAACCCCGCTGCACAAGTTGCCACAGCAACTGAGTTGCCCTTGCACTCTTTTACCAAGACGATAAAATCGGCTATCACTCCTCAACTCACGATAACCTGGCCTATTCTCTCTCATTTGATTATATATTCTTTTACTTATTTGCTTTCTAGTTTAGTTGTTAGTTAAAACTCCTAAAATCACCTACTTGTGTTTTTACATTTTACAGTGCTAGAGATTAGATTCTTGAAGTGGCACCAATCCCTGTGGAGACGATATCTTTTATACTATAACTTGCGATGTGTACACTTGCACAATTGCGGAGCACTTATTACGCGCAACAAGTTTTTGGCGCCGTTGCCGGGGATTGGCAATATCGACTTTGTTTGTATTTTCTTGCACTTTTTATTTTTCTTGTTTAAGATTCAAAGGGCTAACAAACTTTGGTTTTGCATTGGTATATGACCAGGACGAGACTGATTACACCAGAATATCCCTTTGATCCAGAAATCGAACAAACCTTGCAAAGACTCAGACGAAGGTTACGAGTAGCAATGGCTAATCAAGACGACAATATGAATCAAGATGTTCCAGAAGGAGGAGGAGTGATTCTTGCACGAAACAAAACTATTCGAGACTATCTTGAAGAAGATCTTGAAGGACTTAATCCAGGAGTTGTCACACCTGAAATTGAAGCCGACCACTTTGAGTTGAAACCGGTGATGTTCAATATGATCAACCCAATTGGTCAATTTGGCAGCTCAGCAACTGAAGATGCACGACAACATCTTAAATCTTTCCTCGAGATTTGTAACTCATTCAAAATACAAGGAGTCACCCCGATGTTTTACGACTAAGATTATTCCCCTATTCACTAAGGGATAGGGCGAAAACATGGTTGAATAGTATTCTGCGGATCAATAAGATCTTGGACCCGATCTTTGTCGTGATTTCCTTGCTTTCGATTTAATCCTACAAATTTGGTGATAAGCTTCAGAACGAAATTACTTCTTTTCGGTAGGTAGATAATGAATCCATGTACGAGGCTTGGAAGCGATATAGAGAACTTCTACACAAATCCCCCTACACGGATTCCCAGTGTGGACACAAGTAACAATGTTTTACAACGCTGTGAATACACCAACAAGGATGATGCTAGATGCCTCGGCAAACGACATATTCCTAGATAAGTTACCCGATGAAGCAATGCAAATTCTAAACAGGCTTGCCAAGAATGATTATCAATTCCCATCTGTTAGAAGAGGAGGAGTTAGACGCCAAGCCACAATACATGAACTGGGATCATCAGACTCAATTTCGGTACAATTGGCCGCTCTAACCAAGATAGTCCAGAACATGCAGAAACCAAACAACACACAGGAAGTCAAGGTAATGGATTCCTTTTGTGAGTTATGTGGTGGTAACCATGATTCTTCTGAATGTATGCAGAATCCGAAATCCAGCTTTTATGTGGGGAATTACAACCGGAACAATAATGTGATGTCCAATACATACAATCCAGCTTGGAAGAAGCACCCAATTTTTTCATGGAGTAATTCCAACAATGCTCTAAACCAGAACAATCGGAATGCACAAGCATCGATTTTTGTGAGAATATGCTCGACAACAATTGCCGCAACAACAACCGACAACATCTAGTTCTTTGAAAAATTCTCTCAATGCTTTTATGTTGAAAACTGAATCTTATATGGTTGAGAATAGTAACTTCATAAAAAGAACCGATGCTTTTATTAACAGGACCGAGATGAGATTGCAAAACCAAGATGCGGCAATCAAATCATTGGAAAATCAAGTCGGACAATTTTCTAAAAACACGAATACTAGACGCAAGGAGGTTTACCTAAGCGACACTAAAGTCGCAAGAGGAACTGGCCATGAGCAATGTAAGGCGATCATCACTAGAAGTGGCCAACAACTTAAAGAGGATCAAGCTCGCTCATCAAACAAAACTCCACAAAAAGAACAAAGGCGAACTCAGCGGTAAAGCCTCGGATCTTTGAACCGGGAATTGCCGCGGCAACCAGCGATAAGCATGCCTCGGCAACCAGCGATAAGTATGCCTTGGCAACCAACGATAGGCACGCCACGGCAACCCCAGTTGACAATGCCTCGACAACTCCGGTTGATTCAGCAATGCCGTCAATCAGGTCCCCGAACAATGAAAGGATCGAAGATATCGACTTCCACCACCATTCCTCTGAGAGGTTGAAGCGACAAAAGCAAGAATATTAATTCAAGAAGTTTCTTGATATCCTAAAGCAAGTCTACATCAACTTGCCATTGGTTGAAGCAATTGAACAAATGCCGAACTATGCCAAGTTTCTGAAAGACATTGTGTCCAAGAGAACAAGGCTAGGAGAGTTTGAAACAGTTGACGCAACAGAGGGATGTATGACCATGTTGCACAATCGCATACCACCCAAGTTGAAGGATCCCAAAAGTTTCACAATACCTTGTTCCATCGGAAACCACTATGTCGGGAAACCATTATGTGACCTTGGATCAAGCATAAATTTAATGCCTAAATCGGTTTTCTAGAAACTAGGAATCAAGAAGGCAAGACCTACAACAGTTATGCTACAACTAGCTGACAGATCCTATGTGCATCCAGAGGGAAAAATCGAAGACATACTGGTAAAAGTTGATAAATTTATTTTCCCCCTGACTTTATTGTTTTGGATTGTGAAGCAGATAAACATGCACCTATCATTCTCGGGAGACCCTTCCTAGCAACATGGAGAACCTTGATCGATGTTGAAAAGAGAACTTACAATGAGGGTGAATGACTAGCAAGTTAAACTAAATGTGTTCCAAACACTAAGGCGTGCTGATGATCCGGAAGAATGCCAACTTCTTCATGCCACAATAGAGTTTAACTTCGACAAGGAATTTAGTTGCCTCAGTAACTACATTATCGATCAAGAGGAACCTGAGGAGTATGAAGAACCGATCGATGAGGAACATCAAGAAGAGGCAAATTGGTTAGTCAATCGACCAGGTACATACTTTGAACCGCTAGATTACTCAGGTAAGGAAGGTAAGCTCGAAAAGCCCTCTATTAAACAACCATCGATTCTTGAGTTGAAACAGTTGCCAGGGCAACTAAAATATGCTTACTTGGGAACCGATAATACATTTCCTATAATTATTTCCTCTAAGTTACGGCCTGAGCAGGAAAAGAAGATAATCAAAATGTTGATGCTACACAAGAAGACAATAGGGTGGACAATTTTCGACTTGAAGGGAATTAGCCCGGCAGTGTGCATGCACAAGATTTTGTTGGAAGATGATCACAAACCTCCGATTGAGGCCTAAATGAGACTGAATCATGCCATAAAAGGGGTTGTAATGAAAGAAATCATCAAGTGGCTTGACGCCGACATTATATACCCTATCTCTGATAGTACATGGGTAAGTCCAGTACAATGTCTACCGAAAAAGGGAGGTATAACGGTGGTAAGTAATGAAAACAATGAACTCATTCCAACCAGGACTGTGACCGGTTGGAGGGTTTGTATGGATTATCGAAAGCTAAACAAAGCCACTAGGAAAGATCACTTCCCATTACCCTTTATTGATCAAATGCTTGACCGTCTTGCAAGTAAACCCTTTTATTGTTTTCTTGATGGTTATTCAGGTTACAATCAAATTGCCATAGCACCAGAAGATCAAGAAAAGACAACCTTCACATGCCCATACGATACTTATGCTTTTCGAAGGATACCGTTCAGATTGTGTAATGCCCCGACGACTTTTCAAATATGCATGATGGCACTCTTTTTCAGACATGGTCGAAGACTTCCTTGAGATCTTCATGGATGATTTTTTTGTTTTTGGTAATGACTTCGACAGTTGCCTCGGCAATTTAGAGAAGGTGTTGGCAAGATGTGAAGAAATCGATTTAGTCCTTAATTGGGAGAAGTGCCATTTTATGGTAGATGAAAGAATAGTGCTCGGCCACAAGATTTCATCCAAGGGAATTGAAGTAGACAAAGCCAAGGTGGATGTGATCGAGAGATTACCCCCACCAAGTTCGGTTAAAGGAATCCGAAGCTTTCTTAGACATGCATATTTTTACAGGAGGTTCATTCATAATTTTTCTAAAATTACTAAACCCTTGTGCAATTTGCTTGAATAGGATAAAACCTTCAATTTTGATGATTCTTGCGCCCAAGCATTCGAAACCCTAAAGGAAAATCTTACCTCGGTACCCATTATTGTTTCACCCGATTGGACGCTACCTTTTGAGCTTATGTGTGATGCAAGTGATTTCGCGGTAGGAGCAGTCCTAGGCCAACGCACAGGTAAGACCTTTCATGTGATATACTACGCTAGTAAAACTCTTAATAGTGCTCAAGTGAATTATACAACAACGGAGAAAGAGTTACTAGCCGTAGTTTTCGCATTTGACAAGTTTTAATCCTATTTGATTGGTACAAAGGTAATTGTCCATACGGACCATTCGGCAATTAAGTATCTATTTGCTAAAAAGGATGCCAAACCTCGTTTGATTCGTTGGATAATACTTTTACAAGAGTTTGATATTAAAATTAAGGACAGGAAATGAACAGAAAATCAAGTGGCCGATCACTTATCACGCTTAGAACGCAATAGGAAGGAGGACGCGGATTTAGAGATATGCGATGCATTCCCAGATGAGCAACTGTTTGTTGCCTCGGCAACCATGGAAGCAGTTGCCACGACAACCCCTGACGCCTCGACAACCATGAATGCGCATGCCTCGGCAACCCCTGACGCCTCAACAACCATAGACGCGTACGCCTCGGCAACCACTGATACGCATACCTCGGCAACCATGGACGCGTATGCCTCGACAACCCTTGACGCATATGTCTCGGTAACCCTTGATAAACATGACGCGGTAACTCTAGACGCACACGCCTCGGCAACTATGGAAGCAGTTGCCACGACAACACATGCCTCGACAATACCCTGGTACGCGGATTTAGTTAATTTCCTTGTTTGTGGTATTTTACCTTATGGCCTTACTCACCAAGGAGAGAAGCGATTCCGCCATGATGCTAAGCATTACTTTTGGGACGATCCTCATTTGTTTAAACAATGTGCATATCAGGTTATACGCCGATGTATCCCTGAAGAGGAGCAGCAAAATGTACTCTGACAATGCCATTCTTCACCCTATGGAGGATATTTTGGAGGAACTCGTACCGCGACCAAAGTTTTGCAATCCGGTTTGTATTGGCCAATACTGTACAAAGATGCCCAAGAGTTTTACAAGCAATGTGATTATTGCCAGAGGACGGGCAATATCTCTATACGACATGAGATGCCACTCTAAAACATCATCGAGGGGGAATTGTTCGATGTATGGGGGATCGATTTTATGGGACCTTTCCCATCTTCATTCGGCAACCTCTACATTCTACTTGCCGTTGACTACGTGTCTAAATGGGTTGAGGCAGATGCAGTTCCCAACAACGATTCCAAGACCGTGCAACGATTCTTGTAGAAAAACATATTTACACGGTTTGGGGTGCCGAGAGCAATTATCAGTGATGAAGGCAAACACTTCGACAACAAACTCATCGCCAAGATATTACAACGCTTTGGTGTATCTCACAAGATTGCCACGGCATATCACCCACAAACTAATGGGCAAGCAGAAATTTCCAACCGGGAATTGAAGGGTATACTCGAGAAAGTTGTAAATCCCTCTAGGAAGGATTGGTCAGTAAGACTAGATGACACACTTTGGGCATATCGCACTGCATTCAAAACACCCTTAGGTATGTCTCCCTTCCGACTTGTCTATGGCAAAACATGCCATCTACCGGTGGAAATCGAACACAAGGCATATTGGGCAATCAAGACCGTGAATAAAGATTGGGAAAGTGCTGGGCAAAAGCGTTTGTTGGACCTCAACGAGATGGAAGAATTTCGTGCACTCACCTATAACAATGCACGAATCTACAAGGAGAAAACAAAGCAATGACATGACAAGAAACTATTGCCGCGACAATTCATGCCAGGGCAACTAGTTCTCTTATTCAATTCTCGGCTAAAACTTTTCCCGAGAAAACTAAAATCAAGATGGTCGAGACCATTCGAAGTTATCAAACCGTTTTCCCATGGTGCCGTGATAATCAAGTCCATCACTAACGAACATGAATTCAAAGTCAACGGATAAAGATTGAAGCACTACAATGGTGCCCATGTGGAACGTAACAAAGAAGTGGTCACCTTAGGATATGCATGGGCATGCTCTCCTTTCGATATTTTTTTCTTTTTCTTTTTTATTTTTTTGAACTATTTTTTATTATTATTTAATTTCGGTTATTTTTTTATTTTTAGGATAGATTTATTTATTTTCTTTAAGATTAAGACTACATCTTTCTTTCATATTTATCTAATTGTTTTTAAATTTTAAGTTTAAGAATTTCTTTGCACATCTTTATTTATTTTCTTTTATTAGTTTATCTTTTATTAGTGTCTAAAAGTACTATTTTTATCACCCTTTTTATTCATATTATTGCTAGACTTAGGCTCATATTAGTTGCATTATTAGCCATTCATGCATGTTTGCATGATTTCCTTGGTGGAAAAGCTTGATTTCACATTTTGCTTAATTTTGTGGAAAAATATACTGCTTTGGTGTGTTTTGTGTGCAGAATCACTTGCCAAAGCAAGGCTGGAACCAGTTGCCAGGGCAATGCATGAAGGAGATGTCGAGCTAGTTGCCAGGGCAATTTTTGATAAGGGATAAGATGATATGGTAGTCGAAATTGATGACTAGATAAGCCCAAGATGACGTGGAACAAAGTTAAATCCTAAAGGAGTTTGATTTCCATGAAGAGGTTAAAGAGAAATTAAATTCCAAGAAGATAGGAGAAGTTCTAGAAGGAATTTAAATATAATAAAGAATTATATTCTTTAAAGATATTTAATTCCAACTTAACGTCCTCCTCTAAAAAAGACTTTGACCTAGCCCTATAAATTGAGGACCAAGCCGTCAACTCCAAGAGGGGAGCGAGGAGAGAAATTTTGACAAAGAGAGGAGGGAGATTTTGACAAGAGCAAGGAGAGATTTCGACAAGGCTTCAACTATTCTTCATCTTTTTCTTTCTTGTTCAATTAGGTTTATGCTAGGAATTCTTTGTCTTGTGTTTCTTTGGAACCTAGCCATGAACTAAATCTATTTGGCTAAGGTTATTGTGTTTTGTGGTTGTGAGAAACAATTGGATTTTGTTTAGGTAATAAGAGTTTGCACTTTCAATTCAAGGTTTACTCATTCTTGGTTTTTCTTCTAGTTTGCAAGTGAATTGGGAGAGGATCTTGTAACTTCATCTATTTATCTAATATCGAGAGAGTTAGATTCAAGAAACAAATAAGTATGGTCTTTATTCAATCTATTGATGGTGAAGATTAATCCGACTTAGGAATAAGTTAAGGATTTCAACGGCTAAGAGGAGTGCAAGATTGGTTGTTGTTCACCCTTGATTCACGCAGGGATGTATTATCAAGGCATGCACAAATAGCTAGAGTTTCGACTTAGGGATAAGAAGAAACCATTGAAGAACGCTCTGCCGAACCTTGAAGTTGCCGCCCAGCTGCCCAAGTAGTTGCCCAGGCAACCGTCGATTAGTTGCCAAGGCAACCCCACTGCACAAGTTGTCACGGCAACTGAGTTGCCCTTGCACTCTTTTACCAAGACAATCCAATCGGCTATCACTCCTCAACTCACGATAACTTGGCCTATTCTCTCTCATTTGATTATATCTTCTTTTACTTATTTGCTTTCTAGTTTAGTTGTTAGTTAAAACTCCTACAATCACCTAATTGTGTTTTTACTCTTTACAGTGCAAGAGATTAGATTCTTGAAGTGGTACCAATCCCTGTGGAGACGATATCTTTTATACTATAACTTGCGACGTGTACACTTGCACAATTGCGGAGCACTTATTACGCGCAACAACTAGCATGCAATTTTCTTATTTACCTTCATCAATTCGTCTGTTGACAAGCCTCAGTACGTTGAGTCTAGATCAATGCAATTTGGGTGATGATATAACCATTATTGGAGGGCTCAAGAACTTAGAAATCCTTAGCCTTATAGAATCTGATATCAGAATTCTACCTGAGGAAATCAGGAAACTAGTGAAGCTAAAGTTGTTAGATGTAAGTCGGTGTGCTAACCTCAATACGATTTCAGTCGGTGTCTTGTCAAGTTTGACAAGATTAGAAGAATTGTATGTGGGTGGCACTTCTATTCAATGGGGACAAAGCAATACCGCTAGTCTTGTTGAACTTAACATGCTGTCTCGTTTGTCTACTTTAGAAGTTCAAATCCCGGATGCCAAGGCCGCGCCACGGGACTTCTTTGAAAGCTTGCATAAGTTGGAAAGATACAAGATTTTCATAGGAGAGGAATGGAAATGGGAGTGGGAGCGGGAGTGTGAGTTTTTTTGGAAACTATCAATATTCAAGAACCATAAACCTCAGGCTAAGCAAAGGCATAGATGATTTGGATCGTGGAATCAAGAAATTGAAGAAAACTGAAGACTTACATTTGGATGAATTGAAAGGTGTGAAGATTGCCCTGCAAGAGTTAACAGACGAGGAAAACCTATTGCATTTGAAGAATCTGCATATCCAAAATGGTTTGGATACTGAACACACTATTAATTATGAAAATGAGTTTCTTCAATTACAGTCTCTGACGCTACGAAGTCTACCACAACTCATTAGTTTTGTCCTCAACACGAAGCCGATATTACGAGCTCATTGACTCAACACGAGTTGCCACTTTTCAGTGAAAAGGTATTTACAATTCAGTGTCTTTTAAATTTTCATTTCATCTTTCCCCTTATGGTAGAACTAATCACTTGTATGGTTGTAGATAGCATTCCCTTCCTTGAATAAGTTGTGTTTGAAATCGATTAATATTACAAGAGTATGGCACAACCAGCTTTCGAATACATCTCTTCGCACTTATGAGAAGTTAACAACATTGAAAATCGAGAGTCGTGGAAGCTTAAAACACCTATTCTCATTTTCTATGGCTAAATGTCTAGTGCATCTCACAGACTTTGAGATAATTGGGTGCAACTGCTTAACAGAGATAATTTTCATGGATGAAATAGAAGAAGAAACTCATAACACTATGAGTTTATCATTATTTCCTCGGTTGAAGTTCTTAGAGCTAAAGGATCTTCATCGTCTGATTAGATTTTGCTCTGACTCCCAAAATCAAGTTATTGAATTTCCGGCTATGAAGTCTATGTGGATAGACAACTGTCCAGAACTGGAGGGTTTCATATGCAGATCTTCAATGGAAGGCAACCATCGTATCTCTAGTCAAGTTCTGTTTGACAATGAGGTAGCTTAGTGTTGGTATTAGCATTCTTAAATTTCTGATTTTAACACATTATCTATGTCAAATACGCACACACACTCGTAGATGTATTTGTAGGAGCAAACGCTAGCTTCTAATATCATTATATTGGCATGATGAGTTCAGGTTTCATTTCCCAGTTTGGAGAAAGCGAGCATTTCCTACTTGAGAAAGATGAAGATGCTATGGGAGAACCCGCTTCCACCAAATTCATTTCCCAAACTACAACAGATAGTTGAAGGATGTGATGAGTTGTTAACCATTTTCCCTTGTAATATGCTGTCAAAATTTCAAGTGCTGCAAATTCTAAGAGTACAAACATGTGCTTCCTTAGAACATGTATTTGAAATCATGCATGAAGAAAAAGAAGCGGCTCTACTTGTAACCTCTCAACTAAGGCAATTCCTTCTCGTGGGATTACCAAACTTGAAATGTATTTGGAAAAACGATCCCAAAGGCATTTTTTCATTTAAAAATCTACGTCATTTATATGTTGGGGATTGTTGGAGTCTGAAGAATGTATTTCCCGCCTCAGTAGCCACAGACCTCCCACAACTTAATGATCTTGTTATCATTGACTGTGGAGTGGAGGAGATTGTTTCCAAAGTAGAGGCAGGATCGGATTCGGATCAAACCACTTTCACTTTCGAGTTTGAGCAGCTGTCCTACCTTGAGCTTAGGAAGCTACCAGAATGCAAATGGTTCTACCCGGTAGGCATACCATAAAGTGGCCAATGTTAAAAGAGTTACAAGCACACGAGTGTGGGGAAATGAAGATATTTGGTACACAACAACTCATCACTCACAACCAACAACTTGACTCCCCACCACCACTTTCCTTGGTTGAAAAGGTATAAACCCTCTCGCTTCCACTTTACCAAATTTGTATTTATAATGATAAAATTCTTATTTTTTTTCTATTTGTCTTGTACATATCTTTATCGACTAATAATTATTATGTTGGTTTAACTTTTGACATATAGCTCATCACTCAATTGCACATACCCTACTATTTATGCATGCAATTTTCTTCTCATGACCATTATTAAATCTTAATATAGGAATATGAACACACTGACTCCAAACTTGTTTTTTGATTGGTTTTCAGGTCTTCCCTAAACTACGTCTGTCATTAGGTACTGATTACATTGCAATGATAAGTGGTAGTCAATTTTCAAGCTGCCTTTTTCATGAAATAAAAGCTTTAACAGTAGAAGGCAACAGAGCTAAATCAGTTCATGATTTCCAAATTTCTTTCCTTGAAAGATTCAAGAATCTAGAAGAGCTTTCTATCACTTATTGCGAAATCAAAGAGTTATTCTGCACTGAAGGAGATACTGGTAATAAGGGGACGTATGCTAGGACATTGTCATCTATTAGAAAAATAGAGTTGACACATCTTCCTTTTCTGAAAGATCATTTACGGAAGCAAGACGTACGAGTGGACCACATTCTACCCAACCTTGAAACTCTTCAAGTTCACAATTGTAACAATCTGATGAGCTTAGGATCATCCTCAGCACCATTTCAAAATCTCATCACTTTGGATGTATGGGAATGCAGAGCAATGAAATACCTTGATACATGTGTAGCAGTCCAGGGTCTGTCTCAACTAAAAAAATTGAGGATAAAAGACTGTGTTCCAGTGAAGGAAATAGTTGCAAGTGAGGAAGATGAAGCAACGTGCAACATTATTTTCAGCAGGTTGAAAAGTTTGGAACTGGTGAATCTACCTCGACTTGAGAGCTTTTGTTCGGGCAACCATACATTTGGATTCCCATGTTTAGAGGAAGTAATAGTGAGGGGTTGCCCTGAGTTGGAGATATTTTGTAAGGGAGTTTTAAACTCGCCATTGTTGCAAAGTGTCAAATATGGAAGGGATAGGGGACATTGAGGTGGTGACATTAACAGCACTGTCCGACAATTTCATTCAGCAAAGGTAGTCACCATTTTGCATTCCTTTACTTTAGCCTTATGAAGTTTAGCCATTTTCTTTGTTTGATTTTGTAGGTTGGGTACCAAGGCATCGAACGTTTTGTCCTCTCCGACTTTTCCAAATCAATAGAAATATGGAAAGAGAAAAGTCTAGATTTCAAGAACCTCATGGTTTTAGAAGTTGAAGAGTGTAATAGCTTGAAATATATACTTAGCGTTTCCATGACCTTGGAACTTGTGCAATTGAAAGATCTGAAAGTGAAAAACTGCCCTATGATGAAGTACATTATCAAGGAAGGAGCAGAGGAAACTGCAATGGATACAGTCCGATTACGAAATCTTAGGACAATAACACTGGAGTCGTGTTCAGAACTGACAAGTTTCTGTATGGGAAGTGTTACTCTGCAATGTCCATCTTTGATTGAAATTAAAGTAGATGATTGTCCAAAGATGTATGAAATGGCATCTGCAAGGGAGGTATGTGGTGGAGAAAAGACACCCTTTTTCAATGATAAGGTCAGTCTCTTCTCTTCTTTTCTGTTTAGTGTTTTAACTTGTTAGTTTATTTGGGAGAAGTTAGGAATTAGCATTTTGGAAAGTGTTTATTTAAATAGTGAATTAGGAACTGTTGTTAGTGGAAGTGTTATGGTCTATGTCCAGGATTCGTGGCTCTCCTTTTCAATAATTTCATCTCTAAAGTTCAAACTTAAGTTCTCTCCTTAGAAGAGTAATGTCCTTTGTCACTATACCAAAACTTGATATTATCATTTAGGGTAAAATACAAAAATCATCACCCAACTTTCTTCTCTCTCCTATTTTGGTCACTCAACTTTCATATTTTTCAATTTAATAACTGAACTTTCGAATTGCTCTTGTTTCGATCACTCTAAATTATTTTATTATCATTTTGCTATGATATGTCATTATTATTATTTAATATAAAAATAATTTATAATAAAAAATAAAAAAGAAATTCAATTGTTCGTCGACGACTTTTCACCGGCGTAGGATGCTATCGTCGACGGCCATAGACGGTGGTCGTTCGATCACAGATTTCACTAGTCGCTTTGTCATGACCCCTTGTGTTCGAATCTGACCTCCATTTTATAGGAAAATTCTCCGAAGTCCATGAAAAGGAGATCGAAAGTGAGGGAACCGAAACATTTTTGCCGAGATTCGCAAGTTTCAGGATATTTTCCGGTGAAAGAAATATCGAATTCAGATTTAGCGTGTCAAAGCGAGTCCCCCAGTACAATTTGGGATCAAGCGGCCGCTGATTCGAAAGGACGATGGTGGCGACATACAACGGCAGTTATTTTAAATATTTAAATTTAATAATAATAAAATATTATTTTTATTATTTATTTTAAATTATTTTTATATTTAATAATATTAAAAATGTTATGTCATATCAAAATAATAATAAAATAATCCAAAATGACCAAAACAGGAGCAATTCGACAATTTAGTTATTAAATTGAAAAAAATTAAAGTTGAGTGATCAAAATAGAAGAGAAGAAAGTCGAGTGATGATTTTTATATTTTACCCTATTTTTTATTTTGAGACTAACATGAAAAAAGTAAAAATTATAAGGGTAAATGATCATTTTTAAAATTTGACACAACCCGGTGCTTATGGGAGGCATTTAAAATAGTTAATTTTCAACTATAAGTTGAGTCCAAAACTTTGAAAGGTTTAGTTTTGTGTATGGGTGTCCGAGAGCGCCTTGTTCGTCCCGAAAACCATTATTTTCGTATTCAATTTATTTTGGATTTTTCAAAACTTATCGGTAATTTTAATTTTAAATCTTTGACTTTGATTTTTTAACCTGACAGACTGAAAAAGAATCATTTTTTACATAAATATCTCATTATTCATAAGTATTTGATAAATGTAATTTTACTGCTTTCTAAAATTTCATTTTAATCATTATAGTTTTAATTTTCTTTCAGTTGAGTCCTTAAGGTGCAAAAAAACCCCATTGCAACAGTGATAAGATTACGGTCTTTTATTGATAAAAAAGATTACAGTTTTTAAAAGTTTTGACCTCCCCAACTGCCACCAACGTACATTATTTTTTAGACATTTTTCATTTTGAAATTGTTGAAATTTCAAACAACAGTTTCACTTCAAATTTTATATAAATTTTCATTTTCATCCTTGTAATTTTAATTTCTTTTAAGTATCACTATACGTACGGTTCAAACAGTAAAATTATTATTAAGTTAAATGCCTTCTGCACATTGTTTAGTTTAAATTCCTCAATTTCTAAACAATATCACTTTAGTCTCTGTAATTTTATTTTTTACAATTTAATCCAAAATATAAAAAAACAATTGGACCCAAAGTCAGCGTCAACTATACTTTAGATTTAGATCATACATTTCCCTAATAATTTCTCACATGCATCATTTTCTATTTCTTTAAAAAATAGTTTTCCCCCTAAATTAACCGAGCTTAAAGATATAAGTTTACCAGCAATTAATTAGAAATGAATTCCTTGAACTTGAAAAGAAAATAAAAATTAATATTTTTCAGTCAGAGTTCCGTGGGTTGATTTCCTTGAACTTGAAAAGAGACAACTCAGACACCCTCTTCAACCAAAAGGTGATTTTCTTCCTATCTTTTTGGCTTAATAATCAATTTAAGTCTCCAACATATCCATCTTTTCACTTCCATACCTAAACTTTTTTTTTGCCCTACTTTAATACTTCAACTATCAAATGGTTCTTCTACTCCAAGAAACCGGGTGATAGAATTCACCGGAAAATTCAAGCTTCCGCCAGGAACTGTTTTTTTAAAGAGAAGGGGGGTTCATCGTTTCTTTTCCGATTTTTCCCCATATTCTTCTTTACAAAAAACATAGACGATTTTTGAAACAAAAAATACTTTTGATTTTTAAAATCAAACAACTAAAATCTTTTGGTCTCAAAATACCTTTTCCTCAAAACCAAAAAACAACAAATTTTAAGGGAGAAAAACAAAAATTAAAATCTTGTATTTCGAAGAAACTCAAACCCAAATTATTATTTTGTACCTTTAAAAGACATGATTTTTTTAATTATTGGGAGGAATTAATCCATTTGGGTTATGAGTATGGGGGAATATTCTTCAGTTCCCCGTATTCTTTTGATTTTTTATATTTGAAAAAATATATATATTTTTGAAAATAATACCAAATAACTTTTATTACTTAGAAAGAGAGCCAAACAAAGAGGTTCAAATATGAAAATATCCGCAACCAATAATAACAAACTAAAAAAAGAAAATGATAAAAGAACTCTCATTCTTCCCGAAAAAAGGAAAACTTAGTCACGCCAGTAAAGGATGCCAAAGAGTTGTCAACACACAAGATATAAAGTGAATCCCCTAGACACTTGATGCGAAACCAATAGTCTTGCAGGATACTTCACTGAGTAGATCCGAATGCATCGGCAAACAACCACAATAGGGGATCAAACTACTGAACGACTACTGACAATCGCATATCAAAACTGAACATTATGAAAAACTCTAAACGAGCGCAAATCTACTACAATAGTAGGTGAATAACGTGCCATAAGGCAGAGGAAAAACATGCCACAAAGACAAAGAGAATAAGCGCAACAATATGTGCGAGAAGTAGGAATCCGAAACAACAAAATTCTAATATAAAAATCGAGAAAAAAAAACCAACTAAATGTTAAAGTAAAAATAGAGTATAAGAAAGTAAGGAAAAAGAATACCAGCGGTTGGCAACCAGCACCAAGACCGGTGCCACTGCCGACCAAATAGAAAATAAATAAAAAAAAAGTGGCGTTGCACTAGTTAAGAGAAAAACCAAAGTTGAGAGAAAAATATAATTTTACAGATTTGAATATATATATATATATATTTTCATATAATATACACATATATATATTTTAAAAAAAAATTGAGATGTCAACTAACACCACATTGCATCAATCGGCTTGACTCGGCTCGGCCAGTTAATGTACGTAAGCTTGCATTACCGATGTTTTGGGATTGAATACAGAGATGTGAATGTGTTTTTGGGGCGAGTGATTGTTTTGGTTGGGTAAAAATCTAAACATAAGGGCCTTGCGGATAAAGTGATTTGAACCCAAGTATTTTAGGATGAACATCATTCTCTCTTCCGTCAAGTCTCCTAGTATCTATTCAATTATTTTTCAACTTTTTTAATCTTGAGTTTTCATTTTTTTATCAAATTAAATCAAATGATGAAAAAATATATTAGGTCATTAAAGTTTTTATTTTATCAAATTATATGTCGAACAATTCCCGCAGGTTGTGTTCCCTAGATTGACCCAGTTGACAATTCAAGGCATAGGGAAGTGCAGGAAAATATGGCATGATGAAACCACCATGGATTCATTTTATGAACTGACCCACCTCTTGGTGGAAGACTGTGAAAGACTGTTGAACATTTTACCATTCAATATGGTGGAAAGACTTGAAAAGCTACAAACTCTGGGAGTATCGGGATGTGAGTCATTAGAAGAAATCTTGAAAAGCTCTCAGTGAAAAGGGGTGCCTTGAATGGATTATTTCCGAGTAAAGGACCAGGGGATGAGGATGAACATGCTGGCACACTTGCTAACTTGAAGGAATTAAGGTTGTCAGAACTATCACTTACTGAAGTTTTCTGCAACCAGGAAATTCTCAAGCATTGAATTTAGTGCCATCTTCCGTGTCATTCAAACATTTGACAACTCTGCAAGTATCAGAATGCCATGGATTCAGAAATTTAGTAACATTCACAACAGCTAAAAGCATGGTGCAACTCATAAGAATGAGTGTTACTGATTGCCAAATGTTGGGAGAAATCATAGCTTCTACAACTGATGAAGTTACGGATGGCATCGTTTTCTCCCAACTCAAGTCTTTAGAACTTTTTAGTCTTCCCACCCTTTCAAGGTTCTGCTCAGGGAAGTATACCTTAGTATTTCCTTCCTTGGAAGAAGTAATCATCAGACAGTGTCCGAAGATGGAAATTTTCACAATGGGAAAGTTGAGCACGCCGATGCTGCATGGATTAAAATCAACTGAAGATGAATGTGTAGGGTGCCGGGAAGGCGACAATTTTTATATCGGATTAATGATCATCCTTGCAATTTTTTGTATCGGATTAATGCTTTATAAGGTCACATTCTTGGAGTAGTGAATAAGTTAGCTTCCATCATCCTTGACGTACATTCCTTAAAAAGTGAAACGTTTGTTCATGCATTCAAGACTACGTATACTGTATCAGGAAAATGTCAAGAAAAGTATGCCATAGTACGCAACCAAAAAACAAATGATTACGAGTCAAATGAAAAGTATGCCATGTCAATCTATGTCAAGAAACATTCCCCTTCTTCCTCTCCCAAACCTTTTAAAAATAATTAACATTCCTTTTGAAAATTTATATGAAAAATATTGACACGCCATTTAAATTTCCTGAATCCATCACCGTTACTAGAAAACAGACATTCATAAACAACAAACTAAAAGACTAAATCTAAAAAAAGATTAAATCATAGTTGAGAATTGGAGTTGAAGATTAGTGTTGGTGTAGTTTTTGTCGGGCGTACTGGCCAACTTAAGCAAGCACAAATAAATGAAGAATATAAACAATAAATATATAAATTTGTTTTTGCAGTTCAGATCAAAATCCTAAGAGCATTATTGAGAGAAAAAAACCATTATGTATTGTCACTATAAAAGACATGTTAATCCCAACTCAACTCCTTGTTAAATGTGGACACTCTCTCGTACATATATTTCTCAACAATCACTCCTCTAAGTGTAACAACGGTCCCGTCCTCGGTGGTGCTTGACGCGTTTTTATGAAAATATTGGTTTTTAATGGAGTCTCCATTAATCTTTTTAATTCACGTGATATTGGATCACCTGAAAACCCGGCTATTTTAATAAAATCTGTTTTAGCGTCATTTTATTAAAACAATGAGTTTTGGTATGCAAAACTAGAAAAACAGGTTCGGGAGTCAGTTACGTGTGAGGAAGGGTGAGCACCCCCACAACGCCTAAAATTGGTACCTGGTCGATTATTTGGTGTTGTAAAACCTATGTTTGATTTTGATATAACAAATTGTTTAAGGACTAAATTGTAAAGGAAAATAAATTTTTAAGTATTCAAAAGTCTCACAAAATGACAAGGAAAAGTTTTCCAAAGTTATAAACTTAAACCCAAAAATTTCCTAAGTGTTTCAAGCCAAAGATACACAAATACGCCTAGGCGTATCAATACACCCCTTGGTGTTTCGATACGGTTTTTAGCTACTGGAATTTGTTTTTGCAAAGCGTACCGATACGACTTAGCCTGTTTCGATACGACCTTTATCTGGGTAAACATTTTAAGTGCAGCGTTTCGAACGGCTAACACCCGTTTCGATACAGTTTGAAATCTGGGTTTAAGAGATTTACACTTGTACCGATACGATACACTATGTTTCGATACGGTTTGAAATATGGTTTTAAGAAATTTCAAAACGTACTGATACGGTTAACCCCGTACCGATACGGTTTGTCAAGATCTTCAAAGATCTTTGCATTAAATTTTTTCGACCGTTGCTTGTCAGTTATTGGAATCCTCAAACTTTAAATTTCGGTTAACTCGTACCGATATGCCCCTATACGTATCGATACGTTTTTTCATCCAAGATTTCAGTGAGCAAAATCCGTACCGATACGGCCTTGCCGTTTCGATACGCCCCTATTTTAACACTATGATCGTTTTGATACGGTCTCCCGCGTATCGATACGACTTGTACAACGGTTATATTTTTGTTGTAACAGGTACCGATACGGGCCTTCGTGTACCGATACGGATGTTCACTAGACTGTATTTATTGCGGGAAAGGTGGTCCCCAACGGCTCTATTGATGACTTCAACCACCCAAACGACTAGAATTCAATAAGGGGTATAAATACAAGTCTCCAATGCTACAACAACAACTAATGAACCTACATTGATCAACATCCAAGCATTCAAGCAAAATCTAACCCTTTGTTCTCATAAAGTCAAATCCTTGTACCTAACTTGTGTTCTTCATTGTAATCTTTTATTTTAAGTTTGGGGTTGAGTGTTCTTGTAATTTTTGGGCAAAAATTTACCTTGTTAGATCATTTTCTTTTTGCCATTTTCTTTCTTGTAAAAGAGTGATCTTTGATCAAGCTTTGGGTAGAAAGCTTTGATCGGTTGTAACAGTTGACTCCTTAGCCTAGAAAAGGGGAAAAATTCAATAGTGAATTGTCGAAAATCCTTAGTAGGAAGCTAAGGTAGTGGATGTAGAGCTTGTTAGAAGCTTGAACCACTATAAATTATTGTGTCCCTTTGTTTATCTATTTCCTTTGTCTTCCAAACTTTTTAAATAGCCAATTCACCCCCTCTTGGCCACTTTCGTTGTTGATTGATCATCCTAACAATTGGTATCAGAGCCACACTCAACCGAAGGTCTAACAACTGTTGAGGCGATGTTAGAAGGTGATTCAATCAACCGGCATATCAGCCATGGCTTCTACTTCCGGCAACATGTACGAGTCTCAATCCATCACTAGACCTCCCTTCTTCAATGGTGATAACTATCCATATTGGAAGAACCGAATAAGGTTGTTTATTAAATCTAACGATTATCTCCTATGGAATGTGATCAAAGACAGACCATCAATTCTAATGAAGCAAGAAGGAGAGAGACAAGTTCCCAAGGCCAAGAATAAAATGGCGGATGAAGAAAAAAATAAGTTGCAAATAAATGATAAGGCCTTGCACATGCTCTTTTGTGCACTTAGACCCGATGAATACGCGGAGATGTCTTTATGTACGAGTGTAAAAGAGGTGTGGGACAAGCTAGAGACCACCTACAAAGGCACCAACGATGTAAAGGAGACCAAGATTGGACTCCTCAATTTAAGCTACAAAAATTTCAAGATAGAGCCCGATGAGAGCGTCACCAAGACGTTCGATCGCTTCTCCGTCATTGTAAATGGTTTTAAGGGGTTTGGAGAAGTCATTCCCGAAGACAAGCTTATTCAGAAACTCTTATATTCTCTTTCCGAGTCATAGAATGGGAAGAGGACGGCCATCATCGAGGCAAAGGACTTGAAGACCTTGAAGCTCAATGCTCTTGTGGGTTCTCTCCTAACTCATGAGATCATGAAGCAAGGAAGAGAATAAGAGAATACAAAAGAGGAAAAGAAGGTTGAGAAGAAAGAAATAAAAAATAAGAAACTTGGAATTGCTCTCAAAGCTTCACAAGAAGAGAGTGATTCAAGCGAGGAGGAAGATGAGGAGTTGGCTATGCTAGCCAATCGATTCACTCGGCTCATGAGATCCAACTGGAGAAGGAAGTTTAATAGAAGAAAGGATTTCAAGAGTAAGAGCAAGGAAGAAGAAAATGATCCTATTGTGTGCTACGAATGTAAAAAGCCGAGACACATCAAGATCGATTATCCTCAACTTAAGAAGAAAGGCTTCGAGAAGAAAAAGAAGTACAAGGCCCATGTAGCCACTAGGAGCGATGAAGAGTCTTCAAGTGATGAGGAACAAGAAGTTGCTAATCTTTGTCTCATGGCCTTGGAGGAGGATCCTAAGGTAACCTCCAACTCATATAATGATCTTGATTATGATGAACTATTTGAAGGTTATAATGAGTTGCAAGAGGCTTACAATGAATTAGTTTTGAAATATAAAGAATCACTTTTGAAAAATAAGAAAATAATTTCTGATTTGAAAAACCAAAATGATTCTTTGATCAAGACTAATTCGGAACTTAAAAAGAAGGTTAATGATTTACTAGATAATCAAAAATATTTTGAAAAATAAAATGTAGATCTAAATAACCTTCTTTCCGAGTTAAAAGATCATTACCTCAAGGAGGTAAATGATCTCAAAGCTTCCTTAAACAATGTTGGGAAATCAAATTTTGAAAAAAAACAATCTTCAAAACCCAACTATGTTAAAAGGAACTTTGGCAACCACAAACAAAGAAGTTTCCAAAGGACCTCTAAAGGTAAGAGAATTAGAAGTGTTTTAAGGAACTTGTCACTTATAACAACCTTAAGGCTATTGCATCTTGGATTTCTAAGGGAACCAAGTATTTGGGAGCTAATACTCATGGACCCAAAATGATTTGGGTACCAAAAATCAAGAATTAATCTTTGTTTGTAGGGAGAGCATTGCTACAATGCCAAAGCTTCAAGTGCAAATTCGTGGTTCCTTGATAGTGGATGCTCAAGACATATGACCGACGACAAGAGTAGATTCGTAGAACTTGAACTAAAAAGAGGAGGATTGGTGACATTTGGTGACAACTCCAAAGGTCAAGTTGAAGGAATAGGTTCCATGGTAATCACTCCTCCGTACTTATTGAAAACGTTCTATATGTCAATGGTCTTAAACATAATCTTTTAAGCATTAGTCAATTTTGTGACAAAGGTTTCAATGTTGTTTTTTATTCTAATGATTGCAAGATTTTAAACATTGAAACAAATAAAATTACGCTTGTAGGTCATCGCATATGAAACATATACATGGTGCATCTAGATGACATACACATTTCTCATGCATGTTTTGTTGCAAATGATGAGCATGATTCATGGTTATGGCATAGAAAATTAGGGCATGCAAGCATGAGTGTTTTGGAAAAATTGGTTTCAAAAGATCTAGTTAGAGGTTTGCCTAAAATAAAGTCTTCAAATGATAAAATTTGTGATGCTTGTGCAAAAGGCAAACATAAAAGAGCTTTTTTCAAACCTATTAATGATGTTTCATCTAGTAGAGTTTTACAATTGATCTATATGGATCTCTTTGGTCCTATTAGAACTACTAGCTTGGGTGGAAAATCATATGCATATGTTTTAGTTGATGATTACTCTAGATGCAAATGGGTTTTATTCTTAAATACCAAAGATGAGGCTTTAGAAAAAATCATCACATTTTTAAAAACTACTCAAAATGATCTTGGTCAAAATATTTCTCACATTCGAAGTGACCATGGCACCGAATTTCAAAATCTAGGTTTTGAAGATTTTTGTAACTCAAATGGTATTAGCCACAATTTTCCAGCCCCTAGAACACCTCAACAAAATGGGGTTGTTGAAAGGATTTTGACCTAGTCATCTCCTATTTAAAGGAGACCAAGCCGTCAAACTAAGAGAGAGCAGGAGGGGAGAGATTTCGACAAGAGAGAAGGGAGAAATTTCGACAAGAGCAAGGAGAGATTTCGACAAGGCTTCAACCATTATTCATCTTTTTCTTTCTTGTTCAATTAGGTTTATGTTAGGAATTCTTTGTTTTGTGTTTCTTTGGAACCTAGCCATGAACTAAATCTATTTGGATAAGGTTATTGTGTTTTGTGGTTGTGAGAAATAATTGGATTTTGTTTAGGTAATAAGATTTTGCACTTTCAATTCAAGGTTTACCCATTCTTGGTTTTTCTTCTTGTTTGCGAGTGAATTGGGAAAGGATCTCGTAACTTCATCTATTTATCTAATATCGGGGAGTTAGATTCAAGAAATGAATGAGTATTGTCTTTATTCAATCTATCGATGGTGAAGATTAATCCGGCTTAGGAATAAGTTAAGGATTTCAACGGCTAAGAGGAGCGCAAGATTGGTTGTTGTTCACCCTTGATTCACACAGGGATGTATTATCAAGGCATGCACAAATAGCTAGAGTTTCGACTTAGGGATAAGAAGAAACCATTGAAGAACGCTCCGCCGAACCTTGAAGTTGCTGCCCAGCCGCCCAAGTAGTTGCCCAGCTAGTTGTCCAGGCAACCGTCGATTAGTTGCCAAGGCAACCCCTCTGCGCAAGTTGCCACGATAACTGAGTTGCCATTGCACTCTTTTACCAAGACGATCCAATCGGCTATCACACCTCAACTCACGATAACCTGGCCTATTCTCTCTCATTTGATTACATCTTCTTTTACTTATTTGCTTTCTAGTTTAGTTGTTAGTTAAACTTCTACAATCACCTACTTGTGTTTTTACTTTATACAGTGCAAGTGATTAGATTCTTGAAGTGGCACCAATCCTTGTGGAGACGATATCTTTTATACTATAACTTGCGACGTGTACACTTGCACAATTGCGGAGCACTTATTATGTGCAACAAGTTTTTGGCGCCGTTGTCGGGGATTGGAAATTGGTGTTAGTTATTTTTGTTATTACATTTTTTCTCTTAGTTTTAGTAACTTTTCTTTTTGTTTGTTTTATAAAAAAAATTAGGTGCGCTACAAGTTAAGGGACATCAACATGTCGGGAAATAAAAGCCGATCTATTCGAGGGTTGATGTTGGAAGATATGAATCAATCCAATCAAGAGTTTCTTGCACCCTTCGATAATTACCTATACCAACCGAGAAAAGCATATACCATGGAAAACTCGTGCACTTGTTGTGGAGAACATCATGTGTTTGAAAATTGCCCTCACATTTTCGGCGCATATGACTACATGGAGAACCATAAATGGAACCAGCAGCAAAATCCTTCATGGTATGATCAAAAAGCTCAAACTTTTTTTACCATAACAATTTTGTTGCAGCAATAGACATGCCTCGACAATGTAGTCTTTATTTGCAGCCTAGTGTCACAACAACAGATATGCCATGGCAATGTAGCCATTTTCAAGAACATTCCAATTCCTTGGAGGAAACGTTGCTAGCTTCCTTGGCTAAACTTGACAGATCAATTGAAGAGATTCGAGAGCTATCAAAGAAAATGGATGCAAGGGTAGCTCAGTGGGATGTAACCTTGGGGGATTCAGAAGATCAATTGAGGAGATCCACATATACCTTGGATAACATGCACCAACAATCCATTCCTAGGGATACTGGCGTCCCAAGGCAAGAAGATAAGGAGCAATGCAAAGAGAGGTCATTGATATGTGAGGAACAACTAGAACCTCCAAGTTAAGAGGATGCCAATGAGAGAGACTGCCCAACACATGATGAGCCTGAGCAACAAATTGCCTCGACAATGATTAAGGAGCCTGAACAGAGCAATGCTGTGACAACACCCATTGAAGCTGAGAACAACAATACTACATCAAATTCTGAGGAACCTGATGCCCAGAAGGTTACAACGTTGATGTTGAAGTGGGAATCTGTAGATTGCTCTCATCTACAGTTGCCAAGGCAATTGCACGACCACATACAAGATCAGCGAGATAACAATACTTTGCCATGGAATATGAGCAGGTGATGGTTGAACCTTTTGAATTCTTTAAAAACTCACCTCGTCTATTGCATGTATGTCTTGAGGAACCGATTTTGGTAGATTTGAAGCCATCGAAATCTCTACTGATAAAGATGTTTGAGAGGTCAAAAGAAAATGGTGTTTGGACTCGTGAAGCTTTTTAGAAAATTGGTTTTTGCCTTGACTTACAGTGAATTTTGGCAACTGATTGCCACGACAATTAGCTTGAGCAGCAATTGCCACGACAACAAAGGATACATCCAACCATGATAGAAGTCGACAAGAATGAGGTAATTGAATGGTTGGGAATGGATATAATTTTTCATATTAATATATTTGTGCCTTCAAGAGCAGTAGCAAGGTGGAGGGCATGCATGGACTACAAGGGAACACGAAAGAAAGACACCTCCACCATGGTAACACAAAGGAGAGTAGCTGCGAGCACATTGGCCCAACTCTTTTTGGGCAATATTATCACTCAATGGAGGGTGAGGATGGACTATAAGAAGTATAGGAAATGACTCTCCTCAAGATTTCTCAGATATGCACTAACATTAGAAGATGTATGAAAAATGATCTTTCTACGAATCTTTAATTTTTGTTTTTAATTTTTTGGAACTTTATTTTATTTTCAATTTTTATTTATTTATTTTTGTAATTTTTAGGAGATATTTTATTTTAGTTGTCTTCATTATCTTTAGGTTTTCTTTGTTTTCTTTTCTTTTCTACAACAAGACTTACGACCACCATGCTAAGGAAATTCTTTGCCGACTACTTGCCACGGCAACAACCGCCCCGATAACAACCTCTGCAGTTGCCACGGCAACAACAATGGCTTCGGCAACTACTGACGCCCAAGCAAGTGAACCTGCATCGGCAAACATGGATCAAATCAAAGCAATGTTATTCACGCGGTACCAGCCACAAGCATTCAACCACCGACCGGAATATGAATCAAGCAAACGGCACGAAGGAAACTTATCACTCGAGGTGATGACCTCTTTGACTAACTCATTTCATTTAGTTTCTTTTAAATTTTGTTTCACTTTTACATGCATTGAGGACAATGTTTCTTTCGAGTTTGGGGGGTGTTGGTTTCTAGTTAGTTTCATGTTTAGTTGCATTCATCTTTAGCAATCACATATAGGTTGCATATGTTACTTGCCATGCCTTTAATTGGATTTAATTGCTTAAGACTTGTTGAATATCCAATGATGAATTTTTGCCACTGCACTTAATTGAAAGAACCTTTAATTTTAGGATTGCATGAAAAGAACTTAAGATTTTACTATGATGCTGATTTTTTTTACACGGTTGTGGCTTGTTGATTGAAAGAAACTTAGTGAACTTAGGTTGCTTAAAATTTGGGTGAATTTAGAATTGAAAATTAAAAGTTAATTTCTTGCTAGAGGTGCCCGAAACTGGCTCTAGTAGTAAATGCACTTTCTTGCTAGAGGTGCCCGAAATTGGCTCTAGTGAAAATAAAAATAAATGCCTCGGTAATTAAATTGATAAAAGCCTAATGTTCACATAGAATCTTGAAAATCAACTTGTACACAACTACGCACACACATTGTCACGAGCATTATAGTTCGATTCCGGGTAATTTTTGTGCTATTCAAAAAATTAAAAGGTGATCATACTTTGTGCCACGGTTCTGAGGTTTGAATTCAAGTTTGAAGCATGTCTTTAATGATTAAAGTCTTGGTAGGTAATTGTTAGTTTGCATTGCTTGAGGACAAGCAATAGTTCAAGTTTGGGGGTGTGTTAAGTGTTCAAAAGTACTATTTTTATTACCCTTTTTACTTATATTATTGTTAGACTTAGGCTCATATTAGTTGCATAATTAGTCATTTATGCATTAATTCATGTTTCTTTCCACCATTGAGCTTGATTACATAACTTGGTGATTTTGTTGAAAAAGATACTGCTTTGGAGTGTTTTTGTGTGTGTGCAGAATCACTTGCCTAAACAAGGCTAGAACCAGTTGCTAGGGCAGTGCATGAGGGAGATGCCGACACAATTGCCAGGGAAATGCATGAAGGAGATGCCGAGCTAGTTGCCAGGGCAATTTTCGATAAGGGATAAGATGATATGGTAGTCGAAATTGATGACTAGATAAGCCCAAGATGACGTGGAGCAAAGTTAAATCTCAAAGGAGTTTGATTTCCATGAAAAGGTCAAAGAGAAATTAAATCCCAAAAAGATAGGAGAAGATCTAGAAGGAATTTAAATATAATAAAGAATTATATTCTTTTAAAGTATTTAATTCCAACTTAACTTCCTCCTCAAAAAGGATTTTGACCTAGCCATCTCCTATTTAAAGGAGACCAAGCTGTCAAACTAAGAGAGAGCAAGAGGGGAGAGATTTCGACAAGAGAGAAGGGAGAAATTTTGACAAGAGCAAGGAGAGATTTTGACAAGGCTTCAACCATTCTTTATCTTTTTCTTTCTTGTTCAATTAGGTTTATGTTAGGAATTCTTTGTTTTGTGTTTCTTTGGAACCTAGCCATGAACTAAATCTATTTGGCTAAGGTTATTGTGTTTTGTAGTTGTGAGAAACAATTGGATTTTGTTTAGGTAATAAGAGTTTGCACTTTCAATTCAAGGTTTACTCATTCTTGGTTTTTCTTCTTGTTTGCGAGTGAATTGAGAGAGGATCTCGTAACTTCATCTATTTATCTAATATCGGGAGAGTTAGATTAAAGAAACGAATGAGTATGGTCTTTATTCAATCTATCAATGGTGAAGATTAATCCGGCTTAGGAATAAGTTAAGGATTTCAACGGCTATGAGGAGCGCAAGATTGGTTGTTGTTCACCCTTGATTCACGCAGGGATGTATTATCAAGGCATGCACAAATAACTAGAGTTTTGACTTAGGGATAAGAAGAAACCATTGAAGAACGCTTGGCCGAACCTTGAAGTTGCTACCCAGCCGCCCAAGTAGTTGCCCAGCTAGTTGCCCAGGCAACCGTCGATTAGTTGCCAAGGCAACCCCGCTGCGCAAGTCGCCACGGTATCTGAGTTGCCCTTGCACTCTTTTACCAAGACGATCCAATCGGCTATCACACCTCAACTCACGATAACCTGGCCTATTCTCTCTCATTTGATTACATCTTATTTTACTTATTTGCTTTCTAGTTTAGTTGTTAGTTAAACTCCTACAATCACCTACTTGTGTTTTTACTTTTTACAGTGCAAGAGATTAGATTCTTGAAGTGGCACCAATCCATGTAGAGACGATATCTTTTATACTATAACTTGCGATGTGTACACTTGCACAATTGCGGAGCACTTATTACGCGCAACAAGTGGTAACATAGTGAGAAACAAGTCTAGACTTGTTGCTCAAGGTTACACTCAAGAAGAGGGAATCGATTTTGATGAAACCTATGCACCCGTAGCAAGTATGGAAGCCATTAGGATGCTACTAGCATTTGCATGTTATCACGGATTTAATCTTTTTCAAATGGACGTAAAAGTGCATTTTTAAATGGTTTTATTAATGAAGAAGTGTATGTAGAAAAACCACCCGGTTTTGAAGATCCAAATTACTCAAACCATGTTTTTAAACTTTCAAAAGCTTTATATGGTTTGAAACAAGCTCCTAGAGCTTGGTATGAGAGATTATCAAATTTTTTAATTGAAAAAGGTTTTAATAAAGGAAAGGTGGATACTACACCCTTCATTAAAAGAATTGGCAAAGACATTTTAGTAGTTCAAATATACGTTGATGATATAATTTTTGGTTCTACTAATGAATTGTTCTGCCAAGATTTTGCTAAGTTAATGCAAGGTGAGTTTGAGATGAGCATGATGGGGAGCTCTCATTCTTCTTGGAGAATGTGAAACCTCAAGCCACTCCAATGAGTTCTTCCACAAAGCTTGACAAATATGAAGGAGGTAAGTGTGTAGATTTAAAGCTTTATCGCTCTATGATTGGATCTTTGCTTTATCTTACCGCAAGTAGACCCGACATTATGTTTAATGTTTGCTTGTGTGCTAGATTTCAAGCTAGTCCTAGAGAATCTCACCTTATAGCCGTTAAGAGAATCTTTAGGTACCTTAGAGATACACCTTGTTTAGGTCTTTGGTATCCTAAAGAGTATTCTTTTAACCTACATACCTTCTCGGATGCGGATTATGGAGGTTGTAAGATAGATAGAAAAAGTACCTTCGGTACATGTCAATTCCTAGGTAGTATGCTCATATCTTGGTTTTCTAAGAAGCAAAATAGCGTAGCATTATCTACCACCGAAGCCGAATATATATCCATAGGAAGTTGTTATGCTCAAGTCCTTTGGATGAAGCAAAAACTCTTATATTATGGAATTGATGTAGGTACCATCCCCATTAGGTGTGACAATACTAGTGTCATTTGTCTCACTAAGAATCCCATCCAATATTCTAGAACCAAACACATAGAAATAAGATATCATTTCATTAGAGATCATGTCTTGAAAAATGATGTAGTTCTATAATATGTTGACACCTTGAACCAATTAGCGGATATTTTTACCAAACCATTAGACAAAGAGCGTTTTTGGTCTCTTAGGAGAGAGTTAGGTTTAACCAACCTTCCTTGACCCTTAGAGCCTCTTTTGGTCTTAAAAATATGCTTAAATTTGTTTGATTGATTACTTTTGTGATTTTGCTCCTATATTCATATATTCTTGTTTTTATGGGGAGTATGTATCTATTTATGCTCATATATAGTGCTCTCATATCATTCACACGCCTTTCAATTCGATTAAAATCGAATTTCTCAGCAACCTGCAGCCAAAATTAACATTTTTGGCACAGACGTATCGATTCGGTGCTCCGCGTATCGATACGGGTCGTTTACAATCGTTTCGATAAAGTTTACCTATACCGGTACGAATAGCGTATTGAAACGGCCTCAGAAGCATTTCGGTACTGGGTTCGATACGCCACATTGGCGTATCAGTACGCATTCACGCTGGACAGTTTTAAGGGCATTCAAAGAAGAATTTTCACTTTTATTCAAACACCACTTTCTTCCAAACCCTAGATACGAAAATCCTCTATAAAAACCTTAAAATCCCTCACTTTTTCTCACACAACTCTTCAAAAATCTTGAGGGCTTTTGGATTTTGCATCAAACCCAAGCTAAAATCAGCAAGTTTGTATATCTAAATCACTTCATTCATCCTTAATCTCAACTTCAAGGTATAAACTCTAACCTTTTCTTTTTAATTTTTGTACATATATACATTTTTACTATAATCATAGATTTAGAACCTATATAGAATTCTTTTCAATATTTTTGTAAAAACTTTTTCAAATCTTAAAATTTTTTATTCGAATATAAAATTATATCGTATAATTTTTAACACTATTTTCACGTTTTTCTTTACCAATAATTCTTTTTATATTTGTATATATTTTTAAACTATATTGTATAGATTTTTAACAATACCTTGACTATTTGATTAATTTTTGGATCGAATGTGTTGATTTATGCATACATCGTTTTTGGTTTGATTTTGTTTTCAGATTATGGCCCCTAAGAAATGAGCACGAAATGACATTGCCTCTAGTTTAAATTCTCCACGTCCTCCTCCCGATTATGTTGGTAATAGACCCAATCTTACCCACATTTATCAAAACTGTTTTAATGAACCTTAATATCCAGATGCCATGGAATATTTTAAAGAATTTCAAAGTTACAAAATTTGCCCCGAGCGTGTTACTTCAATCCCGTTTTTATCATCCGAAAGATTTCAATTTGAATATCTTTCTTTAATGCACGAATGGAAATTCATGGCCTTTTTAAGTATACCCGGGATTTTATACCAAAATCTTGTTTTAATCTTCTATTCCAATGCCCGGTGTATTTTTAATGAAAAGAAAACTTTGGTTGTTACCGTTGAATCCTACTTAATGGGTAAGAAATTTCGAATTGATTCATGCGTTTTAGCAAACTTTTTGGGTCTTGAGGATACGGGAATAGATGATAAGGGTGCGTTAGGACATGTCCTTAGTGGTTCGGTGATTGTTCTTAATGCCCATGATCGTATCTTACATCTCATGATCACTTGGTGGTTTCGTCCATCCGGTGGAAAATACTCTACCACCCGCCAAGTTGATGATTTTTGGCTTCGATGCTTTCGTGAGAAGCGGCGACCCAACCTTGCTCAGATTATATTCGCCAAGATCGTCTTCCTTGTTCAACATTGCCACACCTCCTTGGTTACATCATTCACATACGATACGGCTTTGAGCTTTATCTTCCATAAGATGGGTATTGATTGTTCATATGATCTTCTGAAACCTCTCACGGATCCAATCGATGAGCGTTCTCTCCGTCGTGCAAAGTTTACCTATTTCAATGGACAATGGGTCTGTAACACTGATCTTCCGAGAGGTGTTCAACCCGAACAGGTGGAGGCTCCTCAAGAAGCTCAAGTTCCACAAGCTTCGGTGGCCCAACCGAATCAGGATGCTCTCATGGCTTTCCTCAATGAGAAGTTCACCTATTTGCAAACAACCATGGACTCTGGATTTGCCGCATTTGACACACGCTTCACATCCTTGGAAGAAAGAGTAGCGGCTATTGAAAATTGACAAAAATCTATGGACATCACTCTTAACGCCTTTCATGGTGAATGGCGTCAATCTCATGGACCTCCGCCCACACATGTTGATGAGGATGAGGATGAAGCAGATGAAGACGATGGCATGGACTCTTAGACATTTTGCATCACATAGCATATCATATTAGGATTTAAGTTATGCACCTTTATTTTATGAACTCCTATGCTTTGTTTTTATTTGGTTTATGCTTTTTAGGATTTGAGTTGGATTGAACTATGTTGCTTGAACTTTAATTTGATCTTTAATGTTTATGTTGCTTATTTAATTGCTTGGAGTTGTTATTGTTTTCTTGTCTTATCCCTATTACATTGATTTTGATCTAACAAAAAGGGGGAGAAGTTTTAAAGAGCCAAATTTTTATTATAGCCTTAAATTAAGGCGGAGTTTTCTAATACTTAAAAATTTTCACTTTGGTTTTGTTATATCAAAAAGGGGGAGATTGTAAAACCTATGTTTGATTTTGATATAATAAATTGTTTAAGGACTAAATTGTAAAGGAAAATAAATTTTTAAGTATTCAAAAGTCTCACAAAATGACAAGGAAAAGTTTTCCAAAGTTATAAACTTAAACCCAAAAATTTCCTAAGTGTTTCAAGCCAAAAATACACAAATACGCTCAGGCGTAGCGTAGCGTTTTGATACAGCTAACACCCGTTTTGATACGGTTTGAAATCTAGGTTTAAGAGATTTACACTCGTACCGATACAGTACACTATGTTTCGATACGGTTTGAAATCTGGTTTTAAGATATTTCAAAATGTATTGATACGGTTTGAAATCTAGTGTGAGCATGATTGGAGCGATGTTATCTGGAACACGAATTGCTCCAGCACGAAGACCGACGATTGGAATGCAATTTACTACTTCTATAAAACCTAACATCCCCATAGGGGTAGGGGTTCGAATAGCATTGTAAAACTGGTGTAGAAGCCACCATTTAGGGGTTCAAATCGGAACGATAGAAGGGAAAAAGGGTTGATTGGTTGGAACAATGCGGAGGTTTTGATGAAGAAGTTCAACGTTACATTTACCAACTAGCACAATTTCGTTGATGAATAGCCTTCTTTCAAAAAGATTTGTATGATTTAAAAGAATTTGTAACAAATTCCCGTGATAACTTTACCAAGTTATGCCTCCGAGCAACATAGCTGTCTAATCTACCGATGTTTTGTAACATAAATTGTCACTTTTCTTAGACAAATGATGGAAACCAATCTTTCATGACTTCCCTGCAGTGGTTGCGGTTGTTTTTAGGGGTGTTCAAAAATACTCGACCTGAATGATCCTGTCAATTGACCCGACGACCCGATTAAAAAATTTTGAATATATATTTTTTAAATTATATCTCGAGTTGGGTACCCTGCCTGTCATTTCCTGGGTCGGGCCAGGGTCGCAAAATCACAAAAATATGGGTACCCGAATACTCGAATGTATTTTAAATTATTTTTTATATTTAACTATTTATATATATTAAAGTAAACTAATTAAAAATATAAAAAAACTCCCCCTATTACTCTATTATGTTCCCAGACTTCCCAGTTTCACCCAATTTTCTTTTTATATTTACATTATTTTTTATATTTAATTATTTATAGATTATGTTTTATTTATATTATGGATTTTGTATTTCTAAATTTATGTTGTTTGGAAATGGATTATGTAATTTGGATCTTAAACTTTATGTTTAGTTTATGTAACTAAGATTTTAAAATGGGTTTAAATTTGATACACATGATGTGTAAGATGAATTTTACACAAGTCTGCCTATTTTTATTATAAATCAAAATTAAACCTAAACTCTAAAACCCTAAACCCAAACTCTAAACTCTAAACACTAACCTTAAATTCTAAACCATACAACCCAAACTCCTAAACTCTAAACCCTAAACTAAACCCTTAACCCCTAAAACTAAAAAGTCTGTGTAAACTTTAGTTTACACATACCGTGTATTGAAGTTTTTCTCTTTTAAAATTCTATGTTTGGACGTTTAATTATGTAATTCAAACTTTTAAATTTGTGTATATATGTATATATATTAATTTAATGATTTGAAAATGGAGCACAGGCCGGCCGAAGAATTACCCAAAGATCCGGGTACCCGGTACTTTGAAAAACACCCCTAGTTGTTTCCACTCTAAGGTTCCGTTTGCCATTGAGAGGGTGAATGCTCGTTGGCCGGCAATGCCCGTTTGGGCAAAAGTTAAATTTTCAAGCTGTGGGTAAACGGCCGTTGAGGCCTAAAATTAAGTGGGCAACGCCCGTTCAGCGCCAAACCTTGACGTGTTTACCATTGTTTTTTTGTTTGACTCTTCAACGCTCATTGGAGAAGCATCGGCAAACAAAACTTAAGAAGAAGATAAAATTTCATTTGCTTATTGTGGGAAAATTGTTTTCTTAAAAGAATATTCGTCAGACAATCATAAATTTAAATAATAACTACAAAATGCATTGAAAAATGAAAGACTTGTTAGATTTAACTTCTTGTTCATTATTGTACATTTTGATGCTTTTCTTTTGCCTTGTCCTCGTTGCCAGATTAAAATTTCATTTTCTCTATGATTATACAAAATGTTTGAAAGTCTAACTTCAGAAACAGGTAAAGAAAATTCTTTTGGAATAGTAAAAAACAATCTTTAAATAACTTTATTCTATGCTTTCTTCTTTGGTTTTGCTTTATTTAACATTTTTTGGGTAAACTATTCTAAGGACCACTAAATTATTAGGTTGGTTTTTATTTTGACCACATAACAACAAATTGTCATTTAGATTACCAAACTTTCACTTTGATGTCAATTAAGCTCATAACTATTAAAAACTCAACGGAGATACTGACGTAGTTCCCTTTTAATTGGAATAATAATAAATTTTGTTCTTCATATTTATACATTCAATCATTTCAATCTTAATTCTAAATAATTTAAATTTAATCTTATCTATTTGAAAACGCACACATACTATGCAAACAAACTGCTTGAACTCGGGCCTCCTAGAGATACCAATACTCCATTTTCCGCTGGAACCAGTGGTCCTATTAAGTGAAAGAATCTGGCAATTAAAGTGTTTACTTAAAGTCCTATCAACTAGTATTCCAAGTATTTTGTTATTCCAAAATGCACGTCAACAAGATTTTTTTAGGATTTTTGTTCACTCTATTTACTTGGAAACGAGAAACATTTATGAACTTATTCAAAGACATCTAGTTCTTATAAAAAGACATTAATAGGCTGATTAACTAAGCCTTAAGCCCCTTCCAATCTTATCATTAACTTTTTTTGTTTTAACAATCGGTATCAAGCTCATTAGCTGACTAATCCAAATCGAATTTTATAAGATTTAATATAAAACGATCCTCTCAACCTAATTTCTCTATTCACAACGTCAATATTCAAACCCTAACGAGACCTAGCGCCTCATCCAGGCCAACTAATTGTTGGTATATTAACTTCACTTTAGGATATGTAAGTAATCATATTTAATGAACTTTACTTTCTTCTCTTCTTTTATATCCCTTCCAATTTTCTCTATTTTCTTGGAAACTAGCAACACCTCAGGAAATAAAGCAGTCCAACACAACACAGATTCTAGAAAGATTGATGGATGCTTACAGTAAGAGTAACCCTGAACTAGTAAGTTTAAATAGGTTCGATTTGCCTCTCGAATTCAATAAACGAAAACCACAAACCAAAAGTAAGCTTAACCCAAGCTTCAAGTGAGCTAAGCTAGCAAGATTTCGTGGGAGAAAAGCTTAACCAAAAGAATCAGAGAGGAACAGTCCACAGGGGAGGAAGGAGACACCGCCGCCGCATGGAGGTTGGCAGCATTGACGGGCCAAATTTAGTGAATGGCAAGGGACACAGTGAGAGAGAATGGGTAAGTAATTTTTTGTATTTTTTCGAATTATAATTAATTAATTCAATTCGTAAATATTAACGATTCAGTGACTATTTTGTAACAAAAATTGAATTTTAGTACATAATGGTAAGTTTTGAAAGTTTAATAACCAAAATGAACATTTTGAATTATTCTAGTTGCTATTTATGAACTTTACCCTAATTTAAAATATGGAGCTTCCACTGTATTAGAAAAAAAATTGAAGACTTGTGATTGAATTAAGGGATATTAAAAAGAAAAAGATCATTTTACTTTGCCGTGAATCTAAAGGCAGCATGACCTTGATTTTCCAATGATCAAAGCATTGAGAGGTTTAACTCCTTGTTCTTTGTTTTACTGCTTGATGCTTGCTTTACTTTTTCTTTGTATTCTTTGCATTGATACTCCTTTTGCTCTATAGTTTTGCTATTCATTCACTGCTACTTTGATTTCGGTTTGCTTAGTTTGGTTTAGCAATTACTATAATTGAACCTCCCCCCGTTCGTCCCTACATTATGTCGAAGCGTATTCAGGATCTGAAGGCACTATATTGAGAAACTGAGATATGAAAGAGATAGAATGCAGCGTCTGATTGAAGTTGCTATGGAAAAAGGAGAAGAGACTGACCGAGATGTCCACAGATGGGTGATTCGTGCAGAGGAGAAAATCAAGGAAGAGGAAGAGAGAGTGGAGAACCTCGAAGCTCAAGCAAAGAAGATGTGTTTCCTTGGCCTGTGTCCTAATTTCAAGTCTATTGACTTGCTCAACAAGAACGCCCAAAGTGTTGCAGTGCTCATTCGGGAAGCATCTTTCTTCAACTTCACCAGAAAGAGGAACGTTGAGTATCAGCCTCAGGAGACTGAATCTGGGATTATTCAAGATTTCGGGGCTTTTCCATCGAGGGAAGCTACACTTGAGAATATCATGTACACCTTGAAAAATCCTCATCTCAAGATCATTGGAGTATGTGGGATGACTGGTGTAGGCAAGACCACACTTGTGAAAGAGGTTGCCAGGAGAGCCAGGGAAGAAAGCTTGTTTGATCAGGTCGCAATGACAACTGTTTTGGGAAACCCGAACGTAAAAGAAATTCAAGGAAAAATTGCAGATGTATTAGGCCTGCAGTTTGATGATGAGAGCGTGTTTTTAAGAGCAATGAGGCTGCAGCAGTGGTTGAAGAAAGGAGATAAGAGCGTTCTTCTAATTCTAGATGATGTTTGGCATGGCCAAAGACTGGAATTAGAAGAAATTGGGATTGCTTTCGAAGGTTACAAGAATATCGCAAGCAAAGAGGATGCAGGACCATTGATGCAGCATACTAGTGAAAATGCTTTTCAGAAACTCTCTGCTGTTAAATTCAAAGTATTGCTGACTTCCACAACTGAGCAAGCTCTCATTGATATGAGAACTGAAAGTAGGCACAAAATGGGAGAGCTAAAGGAGGAAGAAGAGACCGAGTGGCTTCAAAAAATGGTGAACAGTAGAGCAAAGAACACTGCTTACCAAAATACAATAAACGGAGTGGTGAAAAACTGTGCAGGTCTTCCAGTTGCTATTTCTGCGATTGCAATGGAATTCAGAAGACGAGACTTCAGTCTCCTATTGAACTCTTTGGCAAGAGAGACAAAGCCAATTCCTATCAATTATGAGAATCTTGCAAGTGTTTACTCGACTATACAGTTGAGTTATTGCTCGTTAGAGAAACCAGAGTTGCAGTCCTTGTTCCAGCTCTGTGCCTTGCTGCCCCGAGGTTCACCCATTCAGGTATCTGACTTGCTAAGATATAACTTGGTTTTGAGAATAGCAAGAAATGTGAGCACATTAGAAGAAGCAAGAAAAAGTGTGAACGACCTCAAAGATTCTGGTTTACTACTGCACACTGACAGTGATGAACTTTTGAAAATGCATGACATTGTTCGTGATGTCTCCATTTGGATAGCATCTGAAGAACAGCGGATGTTTGTCATAGAGGATGAAGTCCGTATGAAAGAGCTGCTACAGCAAAGAAAGCTCAACAATTGTAGCGCTATCTCTCTTCCATATAGCGACATCAATGAGCTTCCAGACAAGTTGGACTGCCCGAGGATAAAGTTGCTGGTTTTGTTAAACAAAAACCCCTCATTAAAAGTCCCAGACACTTTTTTTTGGGAAGATGGGTGAACTCTTGATGTTAGATTTGGCTGGTATGAGTTTTCCTTCCCTGCCTTCATCATTTACTTCTCTAGAAAACCTTCAAATGTTGCGTTTCGAGGAATGTGAGCTGAATGACATTGCAATTATTGGGAATCTGAAGCAATTGGATACACTTAAAATTCTCAGTACTGATATTGAGAGATTGCCCCAGGAAATAGGGAGACTAACCAGGCTCAAGTCCCTAGACCTGAGCAATTGTTCCAAGCTTAAAGTCATTCCAGCAAACATCATATCAGGCTTGTCTTATTTAGAAGAACTGCTTATGCGCAACAGCTTTGATCGATGGGGTGTTGAAGGCAATGCCAGCTTAGTGACTTGAAGTCTTTGTCTGGTCTAAATGCTTTGGAAGTCCATATTCATTCTGTTCAAGTTATGCCAGCAGAATTATTCCCTGAAAAATTGAACCGATACAAGATTCTTATTGGGGAGGTTTGGGACTGGTTCTGAAAATATGAAAAAGAGAGGATGCTGAAACTCAAGCTTTAATGGACTTCACTTGGATTGTGGAATTCAAATGTTGTTGCAGAAAGCTGAAGATCTATATTTAGATGAATTGCAAGGTGTCAAGAATTTGCTGTACGAGGTGAATGGCACTGGTTTTCCACAGCTAAAGAATCTCTACGTACAAAATGGTTCGGACATACAGTTCCTTGTTCTGGAATCATTGTTTCTTCAGTCCATAGAGTTACTATGGAGGTAGCTTCGCCTAAAGCCTTTCCTATTCTGGAATCATTGTTTCTTCATAATCTGATTAATTTGGAGAAGATATGTCAAGGCGAACTTGAAGATGAATGTTTCAAGAGATTGAAAATTGTAAGTTTCGAATGTTGTGACCGACAGAAGAATCTGTTTCCATTCTCCATGACCAAAATGCTTGTCCAACTTGAAGAAATTAAAGTTTCAAAGTGCAAAAGCATTGAAGAGATTGTTTCAGACGAGAAATACCAGAGTGCTGGTATAGCAACCAATACCAAGTTTGGCCAATTGCGATCCTTAACACTGCAACATCTACCAGAGCTTAGTGGTTTCTGCTCCAAAGAGAAGAGTCCTTCCATTTATCAACTGGAACCGGTGAATACAGGGTCTTGGCTACTTTTCAATGAAAAGGTACAATTAATTCTGCGTTTTATGTTCATTAAATTATAGAAGTGTAGTTTTAGAAACTCAAAAGAAGGGTTAAGTTTTAATGAAATTGTGTTTGTGCCTGTAGATTGTTCTTCCTGCCCTTGAGAACTTGAGATTGTCCTCCATCAACATTGAAAGGATATGGAGCAAATCATCGTATTGCAGCCAGACTTTGACAAGCTTGGCCATTGAGGGTTGTGGTAACCTTAAACATCTGTTTTCACCTTCTATCACAAGAAGCCTATTGCAACTCAAAAGCTTGGAAATAATTGACTGCAAGTGTATAAAAGAGATAATAGTTCCAGAAGAAGAAGAAGAAGAAGAAGAAGAAATGATTACCAAGATATTTTTCCCCCAACTGAATTCCCTGAAATTGAAAAATCTTGTGAACTTAGTCGGATTCTGCTCAGAGAATTATTTTCTCGAGTTCCCATCTTTGATGCTTTTGGAAATAGAGGATTGTCCTCATTTGAAGGAATTCATGCACAAATCTGAGAGCACAGGCATCAAAACAGTCAATGGAATTCTAGAAATAAACAAAGAGAATGATCATCATTTAGGTGCACAAGCTCTATTTAATGCAAAGGTGAAAAATTCCTCATTTTTCTTCAGTCTGGTTTTTCACTTTCTGTTTTTTACATCAATGGTGGGAATTAACTCCGTTTTTAATCCTTTTACTCGTTGGCATGGAATTATACAGGTTTCATTTCCTAAGTTGGAGAAGTTGAAAATTTCCCACTTGGAAACTGTGAAGATGTTATGGCATAGCCAACTCCATAAAAATTCCTTTAGCAAACTAAAAGAATTGGAGGTTGGATATTGTAAAGAGATATTGACAATTTTCCCATCTAATATGGTGTGGAATTTCCAGGAACTGGAAACACTAATAGCCGTCAACTGTGATTCAATACAACATATTTTTGAATTAGTGGACATCGAAGTAGCCTTTCGGCAAACAGAATTGTATATTTCTCATCTTACCTTTAAAAATATACAAAATATATATGTTCGAGACTGCTGGAGTCTGAAAAGTCTTTTCCCAGCATCAGTGGCAAAAGGTCTTCAACAACTTGTTGATCTACAATTGATTCTTGTGGACTGGAAGAGGTCGTTTCAGAAGAGGAGGGATTGAACCAACATGTTAATAAGTTTGTCTTTCCTGATGTTCTCTCTCTTACGCTTCAGAACCTGCCTGAACTTAAATGTTTTTACCCAGCAGCACATGAAACAGAATGGCCAAAGTTAAAAAAGTTGAAGACTTATCACTGTGGCCAAGAAGTACTTGGGATGGAAGAACATCAGTCAGCTCAAAAACCACTTTTCTTGTTTGAAAAGGTACGAATCTCCCAAATCCCAACCTGTTTAGTCATATTTAATCAGTAAATATTGTTTAATTCTATTAATTTAAGGTAGTAAATAGCAAAGTTAATCAAAATAGAAGAGCAATCTTGAAAAGAAAGGATAATTGACTTGACTGAATTATGATAAATGGGCAAGTCTGTAGCTGTTGGTTAATTGACTTCATTTGATCACCTGTAATGAAAGCTTTCTGTTTTCTTGCCAAAAATATTTTTTCATATTATGGTATCTAGGAACTAACCCAACTTGTTTCCATTTGTTGGATTGTTAGGTGATCCATAATTTGGAGGAATTTTCATAAAACATGAAGCACATTTCAATAATATGCAGTCGTCAGTTACAGTAGGCACCTTAAGCCAAATAAAAGTTCTTCAAGTGCTTGGATATCATGATAAAACATTAGCTTTTCCTTTTTGTCTTCTCCAAGAATTCAACAACATAAAAAAGCTTGAGATGGTTTACTGGGACTTCAAAGGGAATAATATCAGTGATGAAGGAGATGCAAGTGAAAAGAAACTGGAAGAGGAACTGGTTAGTCTTCCTAACCCGAGCCATATGGGGGAACAAAACTCACGACTACACCATGTTGTCCCAAATCTTGAAACACTTGAAGTTAGGAGATGTGATGGTTTTAGTATTTTGGGACCATCATCAGCATGCTTTCCAAATCTTATAACTTTGGATATGTGGCAGTGCAATGTGTCACGGGGCTAGACTTCTGAACCAGCCCAACGTGCGGCCTTAGTCGATGTTCTTAGACAAACGACTAAGTAAGCCTGAATACTCACTCCGGAAGATCGAATACTTTCAAGGCACACAAACACAAGATCGTTCCAAGAGGAACTGAACAAAAGAGAAAGGCAACAAGAACAAAAGAAAGAACGCTCAAGAACGCGAAGAACACTACAGAGTGTTTTTAGAGTAAATGCCAAGTGTATTACTCAAATGATGGATGAATACAATTGAGGTGGGGAGGCCTCTATTTATAGTTGAATCCCCATACAATGAACGGACGAGATCAAATCACACTAACGGCTCAGATCGAAAGCCACCTACCAAATCTACACTAACTAAGGAAACTCTAT
Source organism: Hibiscus mutabilis (assembly GCA_019671005.1). Taxonomy (NCBI): domain Eukaryota; kingdom Viridiplantae; phylum Streptophyta; class Magnoliopsida; order Malvales; family Malvaceae; genus Hibiscus; species Hibiscus mutabilis. The sequence continues at coordinate 5,933,885 of CM033744.1, forward strand.
CACTATGAAATTCTTTCCTTAAGTTTGTGTTTACATTGAGAGATATTCTTATCCCTTGGAATATTCCCTGGTAAGATGCCATCTATTAATTTACCAGGCTCAATGTATTTGGGCTTTCTTTTAGTCTCCAATGATCGGACCAAGTCAGGTGGTCTTCTTGGCAAGCCTATAACCTCTTGGGTTGCTTGTTGCGCATCCGTCTCGGACCCAAATGTATGGGCCGTGACATTCTCCCCCACCAAATCCGGCGATGCCCTCATTGCTGTCTCAGAAAGGACTTCGCTTGGTTGATCTTGAATCCTGCATGGTACCTTGGCTTGCTCCCAACTCAGAATCAGGCAATGATGTTCCCCCATAAGAATGGCTCCCCCCATAAGGAGCGCTCGACTCGGACTGGGTTGTCTTCCCATACAGACTGCTCGCCTTGGTTCATTCCGCCATGTAACTTCTCCTCGCTCCGCATCATTACGCACATCTCGATGAAGTTTGAGATGCACCTTTTCCGTGGCATTCACTCTAACCAGCATCAACCCTTCCCTCGTGAAGTTTGGTGCCTCGTTGCCCATTGGAAACTTTTCCCGCATTGACCCTTCTTCACACTTGAAGTTCAATGCTTCTTTCACCTTGCCCAAAGGTGCTTCTTCCACGGGCCTCATGTCGCTAGCTGACTTGGGCAGCTCTTGCCCCACTAAAGCAGCCCCTCCAATAGTAGCTCCCAAATCGATGTCTCCTTGGCTTGGAGCATCCTCGGCAAGCTGAATGGCAGTCAGCGTCTTGGTTCTTTTACCCTTGTCTCGGTACGTGGGCACAACGCAACGTTGTTTGCGATCCAAAACACAGACGACTTCGGCACAAGGAACGATAAGAGCATCTATACGGTCAAGGAAGCTTAGTCCCAAAACAAAATCAAAGTCATCTAAATTGATTACCTTGATGTCTTCCTTGCCCTTCCATTCACCAATCTGCAGTTCAACCTTCCGTGCCATTCCAACAATTGGAACTTCTTTAGCATTCACAGTCTTGATATTTCCAGTTGAACCCATAACTCTAAGACCAAGTTTGTTGGCAGCCTTCTTAGACATGAATAGACCGGTTGCTCTGGTGTCCACTAGAGCACTCCTCGATCGTCCTGCAATGTTGATGTCGAAAAACATCAACCCTTTCTGCTTGCGTACTCTCGCCTTAGCAGAACTCAGTATCATCGAACCAAGTCTCGTAGCCTCGCTCTGTTCAGGCTCGTCCACCCCCTTGGATGGCTTGACTCGATGTGGGCATGCTCGCAACTTGTGTGGCCCCTTACATTGGTAGCATTTTAGTTGATTCTCTACCCTCGGCTTGATCGTTTTGACACTCGCAATCGCACCAAGTCTCGTCACTTCTTCTTCCGACTCATCGGACTCATCGCCTTTGACAACATTAAGACGATCATTCTGGGGGCAATCCTTCATCATGTGCTTCCCTCCGCAGATGCAACACACAAGACCTTCCCCATTCTTGACTCCCCCACCATAGCCCTTACCTCGGGGCTTGAAGGACTCCGTCATCTCGAACTCGGCTATGGATTCAGCTCCGGCCATAGCCTTGGAGAGTTCCTCGACTCCTATCCTCTTCATCTCCATTTTGGCCCATCGCTTAAGCTCGTTTTTGAAGATAAAGAGGCCTTCTGCTTTAGTGATGTCCGTGATTTGGAGTTTGAGTTCAGTGAACCGTCTGACATACTCTAGGATGGAACCTTCATGCTTGAGTTCGTGCAGCTTCTCCCGAGCCTCCTGTTGGGCGTTCTTTGGGTAGAATTGTTCTTTGAACTCATCCTGAAACTCTTCCTAAGTCCCGATGAGAATATCCTTGCTCTTCTCCTCAGAGCATCTGCGTCGCCACCATAAAAGTGCAACGTCAGTTAAGTAAACAGAAGCAATGTTTACCTTATCCGCATCATCCTTGATGCCTGTAGCACGAAAGTATTGCTCTATGCTCCACACAAAGTTCTCCACGTCCTGGGGCCCAATCTAGTTCCACTAAACTCCTTTGGCTTTGGCACGTCTAACTTTGGTCTGATTGTTGCCGTGTTTAACATACCAGTCACGGCAGCCTTGTAAACTTGAAGCTCTCCCTTGAGCCCTTTAATTTCCTCCATCATCTCCGCCTTCAAAGCCTTTAACTCGGCTTCGAGTGCATCACTCTGTCTATCTGCACTGTCGGCACACTGGTCAAGGTCTTGCACGTTGTTCTTTAGATCCTGCACGCTGCTTTCGAGCCCCTCTCCCGAAGAGTCCAGCTCGTCAAGACGTACTCTCACAACGTCAATCTCCTCTCGGGCATCCTTCATGGATCCTTCGAGCTTTTCCACCCTTTCTTCCAGCGTAGGCACAGTGTTGCTCGAACTGTCTTGCTTTCCATCGTCAGCCTGGGTCTCTGCACCCTTTTGTGCTGCCACATTCCCTCCTTTCTTTGCCATCTCCAATCAGTGTTTGCGCTCGAACACTCGCTCTGATACCAACTGTCACGGGGCTAGACTTCTGAACCAGCCCAACGTGCGGCCTTAGTCGATGTTCTTAGACAAACGACTAAGTAAGCCTGAATACCCACTCTGGAAGATCGAATACTTCCAAGGCACACAAATACAAGATCATTCTAAGAGGAACCGAACAAAAGAGAACGGCAAAAAGAACAAAAGAAAGAACGCTCAAGAACACGAAGAACACTACAGAGTGTTTTTAGAGTAAATGCCAAGTGTATTACTCAAATGATGGATGAATACAATTGAGGTGGGGAGGCCTCTATTTATAGTTGAATCCCCATACAATGAACGAACGAGATCAAATCACACTAACGGCTCAAATCAAAAGCCACCTACCAAATCTACACTAACTAAGAAAACTCTATCACTATGAAATTCTTTCCTTAAGTTTGTGTTTACATTGAGAGATATTCTTATCCCTTGGAATATTCCCTGGTAAGATGTCATCTATTAATTTACCAGACTCAATGTATTTGGGCTTTCTTTTAGTCTCCAACGATCGGACCAAGTCAGGTGGTCTTCTTGGCAAGCCTAGAACCTCTTGGGTTGCTTGTTGCGCATCTGTCTCGGACCCAAATGTGGGGGCCGTGACAAATGCAACTGCCTTAATTACATCTTCAACAGCGCGAAATCTGGTGCAACTGATAAAAATGAGGATCAGAGACTGCATTACAGTGGGAGAAATAGTTGCAAAAGAGATGATGCAAAAGATATGATCAATTTTATCAAGTTGAAATGTTTGGTGCTTCATTATATACCTATCCTCACAAGCTTCTGTTCAGAGGAGTACAACTTTATGTTTCCATCCTTGGAATAAGTTATTGTGAGACAATGTCCCAAATTTAAGATCTTTTGTTAGGGAGTTTTGAATACCCCCATGTTACACATAGTGTAGCTATCAGAAGAGGACTATAAGGGCTTCTGGGCTGGTGACCTCAATACCACCATATATCAGTTGCATGAAAACACGGTACTTAGCTCTCTTTTCGGTTAAAGAAAGAATATGTTAGTCTTTTTTTATTTTCAATGGCGTTTGTTTGTCTATTACTAACCATTGCAATATGTTTTGTTTTAATAGGTAAGACATTATCAGCTAGAGCATTTGAAACTTCATGAGTTTCCTGTGTAAGTTATCCAAGAAGTGTTAGAGCTTGAGGGGAATGTAAGTTGACAAGAAGTGTTAGATTTAATTTAATATGTAATTAGAGTTTATTTCTAAGTCAGTAGTTTAGATTTATTAGAAGTCTTATTTAAATTAAGGATAAATATTATTTAAATTATAGATAAAAGTATAATTTTAGTTATACTGAAACTCTGTATTAGCCTATTTAAAGGCTTATCTCATACACATCTGATTAAGAAGAATAAGAGAAAATACAGAGAAACACATTGTTCTCTGTTGAAACTATTATTTTTGTTCTATCGTTAAACTGTAGCTTTTTATATTTTATTGTTCATTGTTCACCGGCGTTCATCTTTTCCGGTCACCATGGCCCCTTTCTCACATGGTATCAGAGCCAACAACGATCCTGATATCGTCACCACTGCTGCCATCTCTGATATGAATCAAATTGATGATCTAAATTTTTTTAGATGCATATCATTTTTTTCCGCTGCTGTCATTAGGCCACGCTCGTTCCTTCGCTTCTCTCTCGTTGGAATCTTACATCTATGGTGAAATTTCTACTCGTTTAATTTTTTTATTTTGTTCTCGATTTAATGGTTCTATCTTAGCCAATCAAAAAGAAATATGAAAAGGTTATAGTTTAGCCTTAAAAACTATTTGGTTCTATCTTAGTCATCCATTGTAAAAGATAGGGAAATGTTATAGTTTAGCCTTAAAAACTATCTGGTTCTATCTCAGCCATCAATTATAAAAGATAGGAGAAGAGGTTATAGTTTAGCCTTAAAAACTAGATAATATTTTTAAGGGATTCTACATCAAAGATCCAACCTGGAATTCTAGTTTGTGCAACTACCAGCTTGAGGGGAGTGTAGATTCTTGTGATCATTGTTGAATGGAAGCAACTACTTAGTCCGTGAGTGACAGAAAAAGCTGGAAGACATCTAAGGAGGGTGCAGAAACCAATAACAACATTAAAGTTGGTAGACATCTCAAGAATGATGCAGAAACTAGCAACATCGTTTGCAAATTTTCAACAATGGTCGTTCAAAGAATAGCATGAGTATGTCCTAGCTGTTCAACTCAATGAGTCCCAAAAAGGGGAGATTTGTTTCCTAAAAACAACAAAGAAATATGAGTAGGGCATCACATCCAAGATCCAAGCTGGTGCTCTACTACGCTTGCTCACCAGCTTGAGGGGGAGTGTAAGTTATCCAAGAAGTGTTAGAGCTTGAGGGGGAGTGTAAATTGACAAGAAGTGTTAGATTTAATTTAATGTGTAATTAGAGTTTATTTCTAAGTCATTAGTTTAGATTTACTAGAAGCCTTATTTAAATTAGGGATAAATATTATTTAAATTATAGATAAAAGTATAATTTTAGTTATACTGAAACTTTGTATCAGCCTATTTAAAGGCTTATCTCATACACATTTGATTAAGAAGAATAAGAGAAAATACAGAGAAACGCATTGTTCTCTGTTGAAAATATTATTTTTGTTCTATCGTTAAACTGTAGCTTTTCATATTTTATTGTTCATTGTTCACCGGCGTTCATCTTCTCCGGCCACCATGGCCCCTTTCTCACATCCTAAGCTGGAGGAAATTTGGATTACAGTTCCTAAAGCAATTGTAGATTTAAAAAGACTCAGGTTTCTGGAAGTGTACAACTGTAACAACTTGAGATACATATTAACAGCTCCCATGGTTAAGGATCTTGTGCAACTGCAGCAAATAAAAGTAAAAGATTGCAAAGGAATTGAAGAAATCATCAGAGATTGTGAATCAACCACAGAGACAATCATATTCCCTCAGCTTAACTCTGTAACTATCAAGTCTTGTTTGGGCTTGGCATGCTTTTATTTGGGAAGTTCCGCATTTGAATTTCCATACCTGAAAGAACTTACGTTAGTTGGCTGTCCAAAGATGGTTGCATTTGCATCTACTGTTTCAAACCAGCTGCATGAGGCAAAAACTGGTGGAGGATATATAAAGATTCTTGTAAAGGACACGCCCGATGTCTCTGCTAAATCCTTTTTCAGTGATAAGGTTAGGCTACTGTGTAATGTAATCACATTTCACACATCTTTTAAGTTTTTTTATTTAAGTTGTAACTCAAAATGAAAATGCTTGATATGTGCATCCATTTATCTGTCATCTCTCAATGATACATTTTCTAAGGCTTAAAAGATTTTAAGTCAGAATTCATGGGAAAAAGACGAAAGGCTTTTGTCATTGTTCTGTTATCATTTGTCACATACTTAACCATGTCATGTTATTAACAAATCAAAAAAATTTTGTAGGTGTCATTACCGTCATTAACAGATTTGACAATGGTAGACATGGGGAACATGGAAAGGATATGGGATGATCAACTTGATATCAACTCTTTCTCCAAATTAGAACACCTTAAACTGCATGGTTTCCTGAAATTATCAAACATTTTCCCACTTGATACGCTGGGAAGACTTTAGAGACTAATAAATCTGCAAATAATGGAGTGTGCTTCACTAGAAGAAATATTTGAACCCGAATTCACTGACACAGAAATAAACACCAAGTTCGTATTTCCTCAAGTGACTTATCTGAACCTTTGTAAGCTACCAAAACTGAAGAGTTTCTACTCCGGGGTGCACACTACCGAATGGCCATTATTGAAAAAAATGGAGGTTTATAGATGTGACAAAATGCAGATATTTGCTTCAGAATATTTAAGCTCCCACGAAACACAAGGACAGCATCCCTTGTTTTGGATCAAAAAGGTAAGTGAAACATATCCACAGGATGCATTAATTTTTCATTTCCCATTCTAACATTGTAATTAGTAAAAGCAGATGAACGTGTTCTATTTTCAGTATAAATCAATCTGCATCTGATCCATAAGTATTCCCTGATTAGCTATCCTGTTCTGACTTCACATAGTATTCATTGTCATTTGTCACTAACTTAAAGAAAGGGCCAATGATGAAAATAATATTAGAATTATGTGACAGTAAGAGTTTTAGGAGGGTCTGGATATACAACAAAGAAAGCATTATCCGATTATCTAAATTCATTCTTGCTTTGGTTTAACTCGTTTTTCAATTGACCAGGGCACATTCCCTTGTTTAGAAGAACTGAGATTGGAATGCAATGCCACTATGAAAGAGATATGGAATGGACAACTTCCAGAAGGGTATTTTAAACAGAAAGGTGTCAAGAATATGGTGTATGTAGAAACTAAATGTTTAGAGGCAAAGTTCAACGAGATACTCTGTTCGGGTTTTTCTTGATGTCAAATAACACATGTACAAGGCCTTTTTATAGGCTAATTACAAAGAGATATATTACAAATACACTACTCTAAATTGAAATTAAATTCAACCTAGGAGATAAGATAAGAGATAAGATAAGATAAAAAGATAAAAATTCTAGGATAAGAGATAAATATTTACAATAATTCAAATTCTATAACATATCGTGTATAATCTACACTCCCCTCAAGCTGGAGAGTATATGTTGTAGATTCCCAGCTTGGATGAAAATTCTTCAAGCATGTTTCTTGATAATGCCTTGGTGAGAATATCAGCTAGCTGGTGCTTTGTAGGAACATAGTCGAGTTTTATAACTCCATTATTGACTTTTTCAGAGATGAAATGTCTATCTATCTCCACATGTTTCGTTCGGTCATGTTGGGCAGCATTTTTCGCAATACTTATTGCAAATTGATTATCAGTTTTCATTTCAAATTGTTTGTGGTCACCCAGTCCTAGTTCAGTCATCATCCTTTGTAACCACATGCCTTCACAAATTCCTAAGGCAAGAGCTCGATACTCGACCTCTGCGCTACTCCGTGAAACTACGGCTTGTTTCTTGCTTTTCCAAGTAACTAAATTTCCCCAAACAAAAGAACAATACCCACTGGTTGATCTTTTGTCCGTTAATTCTCCAGCCCAACTAGAATCTGTGAAAACTTTTATTGATCTATCTTCACTTTTCTTGAAGATCAAATCATGTCCTGGAGTCATTTTAAGGTACCTCAAGATCCTATTTACTGCATCAAGATGCTCCTCTCTTGGATCGTTCATATGCTTGCTAACCACACTAACCGAAAAAGCTATGTCAGGTCATGTAAAGGAGAGATAAATGAGTTTACCAACTAATTTTTGGTACTGTTCTTTGCAAACTGGAATGCCTTCACCATCTTTTCTGAACTTCAAGTTCGCCTCCATCGGCGTTTCAGCTGGTTTACAACCTATCATACCAACTTCTGTTAAAAGATCAAGAATAAACTTCCGTTGACTAATAACAATACCTTCTTTGGATCTTGCCACTTCCATTCCAATAAAATACCTAAGATGGCCGAGATCCTTGGTTTCAAATTCCTTGGCTAGTAAAGCTTTAAGTTTTTTTATTTTTGCAATAATTAAATCATCCACGTAAACAATTAAAATTGTTCATTCACCTCTTTGATTTACCTTAATAAACAAAGTATGGTCAGTCTGACATTGTTTGTAAAATAACCTTGGCGAATCTGTCGAACCAGGCCCGTGGAGATTGCTTTAAGCCATATAAAGACTTTTGCAATTTGCACACTTTGTGAGTTGTCGAAGCTTTCTTCATACCTGATGGGATCTCCATGTACACCTCCTCAGTTAGGTTGCCATTCAAGAAGGCATTTTTGATATCTAACTGAAAAAGTGGCCAATCTTGATTTACTGCTAAGGATAACAAGACTCTCGTCGTGTTCAGTTTTGCAACTGGAGCAAATGTCTCTTGGTAATCTATACCATAAAACTGTGTGAACCCCTTTGCTACTAACCTTGCTTTGAATCTTTCAATATTTCCATCGGAGTTGTATTTAACTGTAAAAATCCATTTGCAACCTACTGATTTCTTCCCTTGAGGTAGATCAGTCAAGGTCCAAGTTTCATTTTTCTCGAGGGCTTTGATCTCTTCTTCAACTGCCTTCCTCCAATTAGGATCTTTTAGAGCCTCCTCTACTGTTTTAGGAACCTATACTTTATCAACATTCGCTGTAAAAGCCCTAAATGAAGGCATTAATCTGATATATGCCACATACTTCTGTATATGATGACCTGTACACCTCCTCCCACATTTTCTTTGAGCAATTGGCAAATCGTCAGTATCAATAATAGGAACAGGATTTTCATTATGAGGAGATTCCATACCTTCCAAACTTTCCATGGTAATTGGATTTAGTCCCAACTCTTGGCAATGTCCAGGTTGTATGATAGACTTTCTCTTCTTTTATAAACACTTAATTCCCTTCTTTCAGTTTGTGGAGCTTTGGAAGGTAAAGTATGATCTCTTTGTGGGGTTATAGGTAGACTAGAATTTGGTGGAGGAGAAGTAGGTGGTAAAGGCGAAGAAATGGGTGAGGGTAATAATACATGTGGATTTGAAGAAGGTGAGGGTAATAATACATGTGGCTTTGATGTAGGTTGTGGAGACAAGGGTAAACTAGCCGAATTCTAAAAGCTATCAAAGAATGGAGACTGAAATTTAATCTGAATCTCCCCCTGAATTTCTGTTTTTGGAAAAAGTGGTTGATGTTCAAGGAAGGTGACAACCATAGAGACATAAGTCTTTTTAGTGATTGGGGAATAACATTTATAGCCCTTTTTAGCGGGTGAGTATCCTAGAAAAACACACTTTAGGGACCTAGGATCCAATTTAGACCGATGTTGCGCGTGAATGTAAACAAAAGCTTAACACCCAAAGACTTTTAATGGAAGGTTACAAGACATAGGTTTGAAGGAAGGAAACTCGGCAAGTAGAACATTCCTGGGTGATTTAAATTTAAGGGATCGACTGGGCATTCTATTAATAAGATATGTTGCAGTAAGGACAGCTTCCCCCCAAAGGTATTTAGGAACATTGGAATAGAACAAAAAAGACCTAGCTACTTCCAAAAGATGTCTATTTTTGCGCTCAGCAATCCCATTTTGTTGGGGACTATCAACACAAGAGCTAATGTGAATTATTCCTTTTTCCCAAAAGAAGGACTCTAAATTTTTGGAAAAATACTCACTGCCATTATCGGTTTGAAGGATTTGTATATGACTTTGAAATTGATTTTGACCATACTAAAAAAGTCTTTGAAGAGCCCACTAGCTTCGGATTTGTCTTTCATTAGGAAGGTCCAGGTTACTCTAGTGTGGTCATCTATAAAAGTAACAAACCAACGAAATCCACTGATATTTCTAATTTTAGAAGGTCCCCAAATATCACTATGGATGAGGGAAATGGTTTTGACGGTTTATAGGTTGATAAAGGAAAAGATGATCTGTGATGTTTAGCAAACTGGCAAATGTCACAATGAAAGCTCTTTATATTTGTATGGAGAAACAAATCTGGGTACATAAACTTGGATGGCCTAGCCGAAAATGCAATAACATAATTTTACTATGGTCTGGCATGGAAAGAGGTTGTGAGATGCAACTGGAGTAAGCTTGCGGTGGTGGAAGAAGAGAACCCTGAAGTATGTAAAGTCCACCATACAAGCTAGCATTGCCAATCATCTTCCCTGAATCCATTACCTGAAAAACACAACCATTTAGATCAAATTTAACACAACATCCTAGATCAAGAGATAATTTACTAACGGACAACAAGTTGCATGCAAGGTGTGGAACATAAAGAACTGAATTTAATTTAATGTCATGATTAACTTGAATAGTCTCACTCCCTTCAATGGCTGCCAAGGAACCATCTGCTGTCTTGATGTTGGATTTAGTTCTAATTTTGGTAAACTCTTTGAATAAACTTATATCCCCTGTCATATGGTCAGAAGCCCCATAATCCACAATCCAAGTCGTAAAATGCTTTTTATCAACAACATTAGCAAATGAAATACTATCGTCATGTGCAGTAAAGACAACCTGAGAATAAAAGGATGTGGTCATCTTCGCAATTAGGTGCAAAAATTCTGCAAGTTGCTGCGTGCTGAATCGGCCACCAGTGTTGCTATCGGATGCGACCACATTTGCTGGCTTACCATGAATTTTCCAGCATTCGCCAGCCATTGGAATTCGAAGATAGGATCGAGAATCCTAGACTTATACCATGTAGAAAAAGGGGCCATGGTGGCCGAATAAGATGAACACCGGTGAATAATGAACAATAAAATATGAAAAGCTAGAGTTTAACGATAAAACAAAATTAGTATTTTCAACAGAGAACAATGTGTTTCTCTGTATTTTCTCTTATTATTCTCTTATTCAAAGGTGTATAAGGTGAGCCTTTAAATAGGCAATTACATAGTTTTAGTATAGCTAAAACTATACTTTTATCTCTAATTTAAAGAAGACAAATAAGACTTCATTTCTAATTTAAAGAAGACTTCTAGTAAATATAAACTGCTAGTTACTGACTTAGAAATAAACTCTAATTACACGGTTATAATCCATACTCCCCCTCAAGCTGGTGAGTAAACATAGTAGAGAACCAGCTTGGATCTTGAATGCGATGCCTTGTGTAAAAAAAGAAGAAAAACCCAACAATTTTATCTTTGCTGATTTTTTTTACAGCAACTCAAACTTCACGTGTTGTTCCTTAGAGAAAAATGCTTCCCTTTCTTGAGAGTCTTTGATTTGATTGATGCATCAGTTAGAATATCAGGATTTTCTACAGGATGCTCCAGCATGCACTTCCTGACTGGATTTCTGATGCGAAAGATGTAGGCTATGATGACAGGAATCTACACCCCCTCAAGCTAGTAGTTACACATACTAAAAACTCAGCTTGGATCTTTGATGTAAATTCTTTTCCCTATCTTTTACAATGGATGGCTAAGACAGAACTGAATAGTTTTAAGGCTAAACTATAACATTTCCCTATCTTTTATAATGAATGGCTAAGATAGAACCAGATAGTTTTTAAGGCTAAACTATAACCTTTCCTTATCTTTTACAATGGATGGCTAAGATAGAACCATTAAAAGAACACTACCAGGCATCTTGTGATTAAATGGAGGTGAATATCAAAGGAAGTAATTAGGCATTCTTCACTGGACAGATCTGATGATTTGTCAGTAGCAGAAGAAAAATAGTTCCATTACCTTCGGCGGCAGTGGAAGAGAACCGGCGTCAGGATCGTCTGTGGCTCTGATACCATGTAGAAACTGAATGTTTAGAGGCAGAGTTCAATGAGATACTTTGTTCGGGTTTTTCTTGATATCAAATAACACATGTACAAGGCCTTTTTATAGGCTAATTACAAAGAGTTGTATTACAAATACACTACTCTAAATTGAAATTAAATTCAACCTAGGAGATAAGATAAAAAGATAAAAATTATAGGATAAGAGATAAATATTTACAATAATTCAAATTCTATAACCTATCGTGTATAATATACATTGTACGAGGTGAATGTAATTGGTTTCCCACAGGTGAAGAATCTCTACATACAAAATGGTTCGGAAATACAGTTCCTTTTTAACTCTACGGAGTTAGCTTCACCTAAAGCATTTCCTATTCTGGAATCATTGTTTCTTCAGAATCTGGTTAATTTAGAGAAGAAATGTCAAGGCAAACTTGAAGAAGAATATTTCAAGAGATTGAAAATAGTTAGTGTCGAATGTTGTGACCGATTGAAGAATCTATTACCATTCTCCATGACCAAAATGCTTGTCCAACTTGAAGAAATTAAAGTTTCAAAGTGCAAAAGCATTGAAGAGATTGTTGCTGATGAGAGAGACCAGAGTGCTGGTATAGTAGCCAATACCAAGTTTGGCCAATTGCGATCCTTAACACTGGAACTTCTACCAGAGCTTAGCAGTTTCTGCTCCAATGAGAAGAGTCCTTCCATTTATCAATTGGAACCGGTGAATACAAGGTCTTGGCTACTTTTCAATGAAAAGGTACCATTATTCCTATGCGTGTGTGTATTATGTTCATTCAATTATAGAAGCACAGTTTTAGAAACTCAAAAGACGGATTAAGTTTTAATGAAATGGTGTTTATGCCTGTAGATTGTTCTTCCTGCCCTTGAGAACCTGAGATTGTCCTCCATCAACATTGAAAGGATATGGCCCAAATCAGCGTATTGCAGCCAGAATTTGACAAGCTTGGCCATTAATGGCTGTGGTAACCTTAAACATCTGTTTTCACCTTCTATCACAAGAAGCCTATTGCAACTAAAAAGCTTTGAGATAATTGACTGCAAGTATATAAAATAGATAATAGTTCCAGATGAAGTAAAAGAGAAGAAGAACAAGAGGTTGCCAAGATAATTTTCCCCCAACTGAATTCCCTGAAATTGAAAAATCTTGTGAACTTAGTCAGATTCTGCTCAGAGAATTATATTCTCGAGTTCCCATCTTTGAAGCTTTTGGAAATAGAGGATTGCCCTCAATTGAAGGAATTCATGCACAACTCTGACAGCACAGGCATCAAAACCGTCCATGGAAGTCTAGAAATAAACAAAGAGAATGATCGTCATTTAGGTGCACAAGCTCTATTTAAGGCAATGGTGAACAATTCCTCATTTTTCTTCAGTCTGGTTTTTCACTTTCTGTTTTTTACATCAATGGTGGGAATTAACTCATTTTAATCTTTTTACTTGTTGGCATGAAATTATACAGGTTGCATTTCCTAAGTTGGAGAAGTTGAAAATATCCCACCTGGAAACTGTGAAGATATTATGGCATAGCCAACTGCATACAAATTCCTTTAGCAAACTAAAAGAATTGGAGGTTGGATATTGCAATGAGATATTGACAATTTTCCCATCTAATATGGTGTGCTATTTCCAGGAACTGAAAACAATAAAAGTTGTTAACTGTGATTCACTACAACATATTTTTGAATCAGTGGACATTGAAGTAGCTACTCAGCTAACAGAACTGTATATTTCTCATCTTCCAAAGCTGAAGCATGTCTGGGGTTCCCAAAGCAATGTTACCTTTGAAAATATACAAAATATATATGTTCGAGACTGCTGGAGTCTGAAAAGTCTTTTCCCAGCATCAGTGGCAAAAGGTCTGCAACAACTTGTAGATCTAACAATCGATTCTTGTGGACTGGAAGAGGTTGTTTCAGAAGAGAAGGGATTGAACCATGTTAATAAGTTCGCATTTCCTAATGTTCGCTCTCTTACGCTTCAGAACTTGCCTGAACTTAAATGTTTTTACCCAGCAGCACATGAAACAGAATGGCCGAAGTTAAAAAAGTTGAAGACTTATCACTGTGGCCAAGAGGCACTTGGGATGGAAGAACTTCAGTCGTCAGCTCAAAAGCCACTTTTCTTGTTTGAAAAGGTACGAATCTCCTGAATCCCAACCTGTTTAATCATATTGAATCAGTAACACTTGTTTAATTCTATTAATTTGAGGTGGTAAATAGCAGTTGTTTAATTCTATTAATTTAATGTGGTAAATAGCGGAGTTATTCAAAATAGAAGAGAAATCTGGGAAAGAAAGGATAATTGAATTGATTGAATTATGATAAATGGGCAAGTCTATAGCTGTTGGTTAATCAACTTCATTTGATCACCTGTAATGAAAGCTTTCTATTTTCTTGCGAAAATATGTTTTCATATTAAGGTAACTAGGAACTAACTTCAACTTGTTTCCATTTGTTGGATTGTTAGATGATCTATAATTTGGAGGAATTGTCATTAAACAGCAAGCACATTTCTATAATATGCAATCTTCAGTTTCCAGTAGGCATCTTAAGCCAAATAAAAGTTCTTCAAGTGCTTGGCTATCATGATAAACCATTAGCTTTTCCTTCTTGTCTTCTCCAAGAATTCAACAATATAAAAAAGCTTGAGGTGGTTTACTGTGATTTCGAAGGGATGAACATCGGTGATGAAGGAGATGCACGTGAAAAGAAACCGGAAGAGGAACTGGTTAGTCTGCCTAACCCCTAGGGGAGCAAAACTCACAACTACACCATGTTGTCCTAAATCTTGAAAATCTTGAAGTTAGGAGTTGTGATGGTTTTATTAGTTTGGGACCATCATCATCATCCTTTCAAAATCTCATAACTTTGGACCTGTGGCAGTGTAATGCAACTGCCTTACTTACATCTTCAGTGGCTCGAAATCTGGTGCAACTAATAAAAATGAGGATCAAAGACTGCATTACAGTGAGAGGAATAGTTGCAAAAGAGAAGGATGATGCAAAAGATGCAATCAGTTTCAGCAAGTTGAAATGTTTGGTGCTTCATTATTTACCTAACCTCACAACCTTCTGTTCAGAGGAGTACAACTTTCAGTTTCCATCCTTGGAACAAGTTATTGTGAGACAATGTCCCAAATTGAAGATCTTTTGTCATTGAGTTTTAATCATCCCAGAGTTACACAGAGTGCAGCTATCAGAAGAGGACTATAAGGGCTTTTGGACTGGTGACCTCAATACCACCGTATATCAGTTGCATGAAAACACGGTACTTAGTTATCTTTTCGGTTAAAGAAAGAATCTGTTAGTCCTTTTTTTTTCAACCGTGTTTGTTTGTCCCGTATTAACTAGTGCAATAAATTTTGTTTTAATAGGTAAGATATTATGAGCCAGAGCATTTGAAACTTCATGAGTTCCCTGAGCTGGAGGAAATTTGGAATACAGTTCCTCGAGGAATTGTAGATTTAAAAAGACTCAGGTTTCTGGAAGTTTATAGCTGTAACAACTTGAGATACATATTAACAGCTCCCATGGTTAAGGATCTTGTGCAACTGCAGCAAATAAAAGTAAAAGATTGCAAAGGAATTGAAGAAATCATCAGAGATGACGAATCAACCCCAAAGACAATCATATTCCCTCAGCTTAACTCCGTAACTATCAAATCTTGTTTGGGTTTGACATGCTTTTATTTGAGAAGTTCCGCGTTGGAATTTCCATTCCTGAAAGAAGTTACATTAGTTGGCTGTCCAAAGATGGTTGCATTTGCGTCTACTGTTTCAAACCAGCTGCATGAGGCGGAAACTGGTGGAGGATATTCAAAGATTCTTGTAAAGGACGCCCCACATATCTCTTCTAAACCCTTTTTCAGTGATAAGGTTAGGCTGCTGTGTACTGTAAACATATTTTTCACATTTTATAAGCTTTTATTCAAAGTGTAGCTTTTAAAATGAAAATGCTTTCAAAGTGCATCCATGTATCTCTCTGCACCCATTTTTCAGTGCATCCATGTATCTCTATGCACCCATTTTTCAGTGATAATTTTCTAAGGCTAAAAAGATATTAAGACATAATTCACTGGAAAAGTTGAAAGGCTTTCTTGCCGTTGTTCTATAATCTTTTTTCATATACTTAACCATGTCTTGTTAATATCACAATCATATGAATTTTGTAGGTGTCATTACCTTTGTTACGACCAAATTGAGATAATCTCATTCTCCAAATTAAAATACCTTAAAGTGCATAGCTGCTTGAAACTTTCAAACATTTTCCCACTCAATATGCTGGGAAGGCTTCAGAAACTAAAAAATCTGCAAATAGTGGAGTGTGCTTCACTAGAAGAAATATTTGAACCCGAATTGACTGAGGCAGAAATAGACACCAAGTTTGTATTTTCTCAAGTGACGTACCTGAACCTTTCTAAGCTGCCAAAACTGAAGAGTTTCTACTCTGGGGTGCACACTACTGAATGGCCATTATTGAAAAATATGGATGTTTATAGATGTGACAAAATGGAGATATTTGCTTCGGAATATTTGAGCTCCCATAAAATACAAAGACAGCATCCCTTGTTTTGGGTCAATAAGGTATGTGAAACATGTCCACAGGATACAGTAATTTTTTGTTTCCTATTCTAACATTGTAATTAGTAAAAGCAGATGAATGTGTTCTACTTTTAGCATTAATCGATCTGAATATGATCCATAAGCATTCTCCAATTAGCTACCCTGTTATGACTTCAAATAGTATGCATGTTCACAAACTAAAAGGAAGGGCCAAGGATGAAAATAGTATTAGAATTATGTGACATTAAGAGTTTTAGGAGGGTCTGGATATGCAATAAAAAAGATTTCATAATTCTATTCCCTTTATCTAAATTCATTCTTACTTTGGTTTAATTCGTTTTTCAACTGACCAGGGCACATTCCCTTGTTTAGAAGAACTGAGATTGGAATGCAACGCCACTTTGAAAGAGATATGGCATGGACAACTTCCAGAAGGATATTTTAATCTGAAAGTTTTGGAGCTCATAAATATTCCTGCACTTACTGTTCTTCCATCTTATTTCTTTCGGTCACTATCGAATCTTGAAAATTTTGTTGTTAGTGATTCTTCCTTTAATGAAATATTCCTATGTGAAGAATATGGTGGTGATTAAAAGCTGGAAGGGCCACTTGCTCAGTTAAGCGTATTGATATTAGCCAAACTCCATGAGCTGACACATATTTGGAAGGAGAATTTCAATCCTGGAGAAATTTTCTTTAACATGAGAGTTCTACATTGCTGGATTGTGGTAAATTAAATATTTTAGTGCCACCCTCGGTGTCTTTTGAGAATTTGACAACTCTAGAAGTGTCGAGGTGTCAGAGACTTTAACATTTATTTGCACACACCACAGCTAAAAGCCTAGTACAGCTTACTAGAATAAGTATAACCGAGTGCAAAATGATGGAAGAAATTGTAGCATGCTCAGGTGATGAATTGAAGGATGGCATTGTTTTCACTCATCTAAAGTGTTTGGGACTTAGTTGTTTGCCAAATTTAGCGAGCGTTTGCTCAGGAAACTACATCCTTGAATTCCCTTCTTTGGAAACTGTAACCTTGAGACACTGCCCAAAGATGAAAACTTTGCCTCAGGAAAGGTTTATTGCACCAAAGCTACAGCTCGTGTATTCAAGAGAAGCTGGAGGTGAAGCGAATTGGGAAGGTGACCAGAACACCACCATACAACTTTTGTTCATGGAAACGGTATGCATTAATCTGAAACTTTGATCCTCAATGCTACTTTCTCTGTTCATTACCATGTTTTGCAGGAAACAAAAAAATTTATTGGAAAATCTCCAAGATTATAAATAACACCTTCTCTTAATGTCAATTTTTCAGTGTTATAATTGGTTGCTTTTTATAGGTTGCATATCGTGAGATTGACTATGTCGTACTCTCTGACTCATCCAAGTTGATGGAAATAAGGAACTGGAATCCACAAGGAATTCTGGACTTTAGGAACCTCAAGTTTCTGAAAGTTTATAACTGTAGAAACTTGAGATATCCATTTAACCCTTCCATGGCCATGGACCTTGTGCATCTTCAGAAACTTGAGATTCATGATTGTGAGATTTTGGAAGAGGTAATAATCACAAAAGGATTACCAAAAAAAGAATGGACGAGCAAGAAAATGTTCCCTAAACTTGTCACTTTATTGCTTATCGCCCTCCCCAATCTCACAAGATTTTTCTCCGTAATTTCACTCGAGTTCCCCTTCTTGAAAGAACTTTGGATTCAGAGTTGCCCCATGTTGAAGACATTCATTTCTAGCTCTGTAACTAGAAACAACTCAAGACAGAATCTAAATACCGATTTGACAGTTCTATTTGATGAAAAGGTTATTACAATTCCTTTCCTAATACCTTTATCTCCACGTTTGTTAAGTTATTGATGAAAATCTTATAATTATGCAGGTGGCATTCCCCTCCTTGGAGGAATTAGGAATCATAGACACGGGAAACCTGAGAAAACTTTGTAATGACCAAATTCTCATGGGTTCATTCTCCAAACTGAAAGTCCTGAAGCTTATGGGCTTGCCTAAGCAGTCAGATGTCATTCCTTCTGGTCTCTCTCTCATTGTCCAAGCTTGAAAAGCTTGTTGTTGATGATGCCTCCTTTACTGAAATATTTCGGTGTGAAGGCATTGGGGAAAAGATGCAGGAGGCATGGGAACTGGCTTGTTTCGGTGATTTATTGTCGAAACTTCCCGAGTTAATGCATCTCTGGAAGGAAGAGTTTCAGTCTCAGCCACGAATACTTTTTCAAAACCTGAAACTCTTAAAGTATTGGAATGTTCCAAATTGAATCATTTAGTTTCATCCACGGTGTCTTTCCAAAATCTAAGTACTCTTGAAATATCAAGATGTCATGGACTTAGAGATCTAGTAACACCCTCAACAGCTAAAAGCATGGTGCAACTCAAAAGGATGAGGGTAACAGATTGCAAAATGCTAGAAGGAATCATAGCAGATGCAGGTGATGGAACATATAGCATCATTTTCAAGCATCTAGAGAATCTCAGACTTGAAAGCTTACGGGCACTTAAAAGTTTTTGCTCGGGATGCTATCACTTTGAGTTCCCATCTTTGGTTGAATTAGTTGCAATCGAATGCCCAGAGTTGTGTTTTTTGCAAAGGAGAAGTAATCATACCATTGCTAAAAAGAGTATGCCCAATAGAAGGAGGAGATAGATCATTTACATATAAGGTGCTTAATACCACCATAAAAGAATTATACAGCAAAAAGGTATGTTTGCTTATCGAATTTTCTCGATGATACATAGTAACACTTTAGTAATGTTCGGACACATTAGACTCTTCATGTTACTTAATTTCATAGTTTGTAATTACAGCAGTTACAAGGTATGGAACTAAGGACATGAGAAGCTTTTGTATGATGAAAGGCCATTAACATATTCCAAACCCGGACCAAACATTAAAATGGCAAAAGCATCATTTATTGTTCTTTCCATGGTTATATTCCTTTTCAAAATGTTATGCCCTTTAGGCCTTTACACTTTTGACCTTTGACTGTCTCACTCTCTTCGTCTCTGCAACTCAGGCTAGAAATGATGTGAAAGAGTTGGAGTTCCGTCAATGGACGTTGTCAGACTTGTGGAGACCTTCAGCTGAGTGAATGTCAAATGAACTTTATCATCAACTTTGGTGTTAATCTTATCTGGTTCATGACTTGCAAGCAAATTCAGTTTGCTTATCAGAATATGTGCTGTTTCAAAAGCCATGGGACTCAACTCTCAGCATTTATGTGGCTTTCTTTTGAATGCCAAACTAAAAGCAGAAAAAGGGCTGAACTGCACAAAAATTCAGAGCTGAGCCTGAGATGGAAAATCACATGCTTCCTTGTCCACGCCTCATTCTTCTACGGTATGCAGCTTTTATTTTTCTGTTGTGTCCTGCATTTTTTACATTTTCACAAGCTTAGAGTACTTTTTTCTTTTAGTTCCCTGTTGTCATGAATTTCTGTATTGATACTTGACAAATGAAAAGATATAAAATAGGAATCAAATTATATTATTTAGAAAGAATAATGCGTTGGGGATAAAGGGGGAAAACTGAATAGAACAGAACTTGCCTTGATCATTCCAATGCCATCTCACTTGTTTCATTTTGGAGCTTCGGGCTGTTTGAAATTTTGAGTAACTTCCTGGAAAATGGCAAAAGCCTGTTAGAAGTTTCTGCTTCCAGGGAGGATGTATAGTCAGTGAGGTGACAATTGACAGTGTTTTTGCTGCTTTTGCAAGTGAAATCAACTTTACCTCCAAATCCTTGCTTGTCTGTTAAGAATAGAATATAACAGTAATCGTAACTTATTTCTACTTTTTCCCTTGGATTTCATTTAAAGTTGTAAAAGACTGGAAAAAGGGGAAATATAGATTCTCAAAGACCTTGGCCCGGCAAGTATTCATAATTTCATAAGCCATGTTTTCTAGATACTTTATTTTTTATGTCCCACATCCCTGAATTTGAGTAACCTAAGGGTTGCAATTAGTTTCTCTCCATATATAAGCAAAAAGAAGATAGATAGAAGCACCCAAACCAGAAGAAAATGGAAAAACAAGAGGTTAAACGATTGGATGCTCCCATGATTCTAGCATTGAAGGATACAAGGAATATGGTAGCCTACAAGCTTGCCAAACACCTGAAATACCCTCTCATTGACCAAGACTAAATCACCCCATTTCTCCAAAATTCTCAACATCTCGATGACATATCTTTCGACATTGCTCTTACAATTGCTTCAAACCAGCTGAAAGTGTTGAAGCTTGGCGTGATCATCAGCACACCACTCAGTCAAAGAACCCACTTGGATAATTTAAAGAAGCAGGCCGAATCTTCTGGTGCTGTTCTGGTAATAATACAATGCCTGCCTAAAAATGAAAGCAATGATTTCAGCATTGAAGAAGTTCCGAGGCTCATTGTTGACACCAGAAAGCAAAACTTTGTTGCTGAAGAATTTGTTTCAGATGAGCTGGATAAGGTAAGGAAAAGATCTCACAGGCACTTACATCCCTTAACCTTCATTAACAAGTGATGAATATGAAGTCAAATGCAATCGCTGTCAGAATTCCATTTCAGGTCCGTACTATCAATGTTTCTTAGATGTGATGAATATATATTCGATAAAGCCTGTGCAGAGTATCCTGGTGACATAGAACATGTTGGGAAAAAGTGCCCGGAATATCTAAGGTTAACTCAACCTGAATATCTGTTCCCAAAAGATGTAAGACATAACTGCAAGATATGTAAGAATAAAGGCAAAGAGTTCTCAGACAGTTGCCACGATTGCCTGTTTCAAACCAACATGAAAGGTGAATACCTACCAATCATTGTTAACCATGAATCCCATGCACATCCTCTCAATCTTGTAATGATGCCATTGTCTTACAATTACGAGTTTAGATGTTCTGGTTGTGGTGATTTTGGCTATTCTACTAGCTACAGATGCTATGATTGCAACTTTAATTTGCATTTCAGCTGCATTCTGCTGCCACAGACCATTTCGTACGAGTACGATAAGCATCCTCTCAGGCTCACCTATGATTCTCTTGAACAAAGTTATTTGGATAAAAGTTATTGTGAAGCTTGTAAGAAGGAAAGAAATCCAGAGCACTGGTTTTACTACTGTCCAGCATGTGAATCCACAACTCACTTAGATTGTGTCACAAATCAGTCAATCAAGTCTTGAAGGACCATGGTTGGGTCGATCGAGTGATCAAGCATCAAGGGTGGCTCACAAAATTAAGAAAATGTTACTACTACTTTTTAATTTTCAAGTTCCCTATTTGATCATGTATTGTTGCTGGTTAATTTAAATAGCCAATTTCTTCTTCTGTGGAAACTGTTTGTCAGGAAATGTGATTTCAGTTTGATTCGAATTTACTTTAAAGCATACTCATCTAAGTTGATCTTCAGCATGAAACTAATTAATCAATCTAGACTTCCTAAATTTTATGCCTCATGTTCTGTTCTTTAAGAAGGTGGCTATAAAGACACTTAAATTAGACATTAAAGAGTTATGAAACTTAAACATAGTTTGGATTCACCAAACAATCCCAAGAATGAAACAGGGCCCTCATCAAAGACTCTGAAAACAATAAACATTAAAAGGACATACCACTCGTTTACTCGAGCACTTATCCACAGTTAATGGCACTGAATTGAGTTTATCAAAAATCAATCCTTAAATGTCAAGATCCTTTCTTTAGGATCATTATGCTTTCTCTGTTAGGAACCGAATAGTACACAATGAGGAAGTCCCCCAGTTAAAGAAAGGAATCCTTTCATTTCCTTTCCTTTCAGTTTATTCCCCATTAAAGAATAAAGACAAAGATTCTAGTGTAACTTAACTCCCTATCTCAAGTATATCAATTCTCAAGCACAAGCAATACACTTTCTAGAGTAAAGTTGTGTAAGGCACCATTACTGGTAATGAAACTATTAAGACTTTCTTAAGGTAGAAAACTGCAGCTTAAAGAGCAACTCAAAATACCAGGGCTGACGGGAGTTATCAGGAAGAGAAACAGCATTAGTATTTCGATGATTACCGCTGGTAAGTAACCGCTTCATGCTTCTTTTATCATGATGTTTCAAATGCAGTGCCTTGTGTCCCTGTTGAGATAATCATGATGTTTCACAAAAAATAAAAAGTTCTAGCAACATAGGAGATAATCAATAATCGGTAAATACATGTATAATGTTTTACAATTTATTATATTAGAAAACTTTGCATGATCCTCTAATCAATATCTAGATATGCAACTTCCAAAGACTATAAAAGAAAGATTGATATATGAGAAACAATAACTTCTTTTTGTGTTTTTCCAGAAGCTATTACTTGAGTTTCATACCAATTCTAGTTTAATGAAGATTTTATGTAAACAATCATAAAACTTAACTCTCTGTTTATGCATATTCAGTTATTACCGGCTTGATTATAATGAGGAAAAGGAGAGGTGCAATGGAGCTAGTTACGCCAACACTAATGAAGATGTGGAAGGATTGGGAGGTTCGATCAATGGTTTTAACGAGCCTTCTGGTCCAAATAATTCTAATTGTCTTAGGCGGAAGAAGAAAATACATTCGGAGAGCAAAGCTTAGAACCATTGTTTGGTGTTCCTACTTGTTGGCTGACTCTGTTGCAACCATTGCCCTTGGCATACTAACAAACAACCTGGGAGACATATATAATAAAAGAGGTGAGGTTGACTTAAATACAAAACTTACAGCATTTTGGGCACCCTTTTTACTGCTGCACTTGGGTGGCCCGGACACAATTACAGCTTATTCCTTGGAAGACAATCAGTTGTGGTTAAGGCACTGTTGGGGACTCATAGTACAGACAGCTGTGACTGGATATATCTTCTTCATGGCCTGGTCGTTCGATAGCCGTCTTTCGTGGCTAAGCATTCCAATGATTGTGGTGGGATCAATTAAGTACGGAGAGAA
Organism: Hibiscus mutabilis; assembly: GCA_019671005.1. Classification (NCBI taxonomy): domain Eukaryota; kingdom Viridiplantae; phylum Streptophyta; class Magnoliopsida; order Malvales; family Malvaceae; genus Hibiscus; species Hibiscus mutabilis. The sequence continues at coordinate 5,957,159 of CM033744.1, forward strand.
GACTTGGACTCTTTGGCAAGCAAGCAGTGATCAACTTCGAGACTCGATGCTCACTTCTCCAGACCCTGGTCCAAACTATTCCAAGTTGATGGATGAATACAGGCTAAAACAAGCGGAAGGTTTCTTCATGGAGATTGAAGAGGTAAAGGATGTTCCAGAAGAATTGGATGGAGCTGCCCCTCCAGGAACCACTGCTGATGAGCAGAATATAATCAAAGCCGATGCCTTGTTTCAAACATTCAAGTACTTGTTTGTGGATCTCATCCTAAGCTTCAAAGATAGGGAGAAGAGTCAATCTTCTTTCCAGAAAATGTCCGATAAAGATGCCTTTGATGTGGTGGCTATTGAACTAGGGTTCATGTATGACAAGCTGTACACAAAAGCAACAGTAATTTATACTCCTCCTGGTTTGATTCGCCGCATCACTACTTTCTGTCTCAGTTTGTTGGTGCTGCTGGTTTTCTGTTTTGAGGACATGAAGAAGTACAAAAAAGCTGACATATTCGTAACCTCCCTTCTCCTTCTTGTAGCTGTTGTTCTGGAGATAATTGCAGCAATGGTACTACTATTCTCAGACCAGACCAATCTATGGTTGATCAAGCACAACAAAATGTCATGTCAACCATATTTTAAACAAAAAAAGGTGGTCGAGTCAGGTGCCACAGTCCAGTCTACTTCGCATTTGCCTCAAGAAAAAGCCTTATATTAAACTCTTGCGGACAGTACTGGAAAAATGGCCAAGTGAAACTTATGTAGACATAGATGATGATCTCAAAAGGTTGATTTTCAAGCATGTCGAAAAGAAATTTAATCAGTTTAAGGAGAAACAAGATGATGACAATTTCAGAGATTTGTGCGGACAAAGGGGAAACAACATACTTCAAAAGTATAAGAAGCAGACTCACCTTAGTCTTGAGTGGAGTATCAATGTTGAATTTGATCAGAGTATCCTTATTTGGCACATTGCCACAGAGCTCTGCTACTTCTCGGAGGCGCCTCTGAGTGCCGTTACAAGTGATATTCAATCATCCCGGGAAGTAAGCTATCGCATCTCAAATTATATGTTCCATCTGGTGGTCACTTATCCTTTCTTGTTGCCGATCGGGATTGGACTTATCAGGTTCCGAGACACAAAGGCCGAGACCGAGAGGTTCTTCAAAGAAAGATTAACCCTTTCAAGAATGAAGGAAGAAAATAGGATTAGGTGTAACAAAACACTTCCTAGTGACAGTGTGTTCGAAGAGCAAGAAGAGGAAAACAACACAAGTACATATTGGAAGTCATTGCTTCGAGCCATGAAGTTCAAGGAAGAACCAATGATGTACCGAATGATTACAGCTTGCTACATGTTGCTTCAAGAGAACATCGATGTTCTGCCTGGGAAAGTGAAGGGGGATAGCAGCAAGTCTGTGTTGTTCGACGCATGCAAGCTGGCATTGGCATTAAATGGAGTGACGGACAAGAAAGTTAGATGGGATATGATTAGAGATGTCTGGTTGGAGCTGTTAACTTATGCTGCTAGTCACAGCAGAGGGAGCCAGCATTGCCAACAGCTGAGACGAGGTGGTGAGCTTCTAACTCATGTCTGGCTTCTCATGGCACATTTTGGCATGAGTGAACAGTTCCAAATATCTAAAGGCTATGCAAGAGCTTTGCTGACAGCAAAATAACCCCAGTTCTTATGCTTTTTTTCTTTTTTCTTTAACAATTCAAGAAATAATTTTGTTGGGAATTCAGTTATTCACTTGTTCTAGCAAAGATTCTACTTGGATAAACTGCATTAATAATCATAACAATAAGTGGAAATTTCATTCATCTCTTTATATTTCAAGTTTTCTCTATCTGGAAACAATAAGAAAGGATTCACATGTTCTTATAGTACAATTATTGATACAAGAAAAAGAAGAAAAAAAACTAGTTCAACATACTTTGCACAATATGTTAAAACTGTTAAGAGCTCTTAACTTTTTCATCATTCTTCAGTTCCTTCAGATTCCTCCACAGATACTTCCCTCTAGCCATGTCGACAAATACCCAGAACCCATTCTGAACCGTCTGAAAATTAAACAATAGGAAACTCAAAAACAAAACCCAAGCAAGAAAAACAGAGACTCGGAAAAAGGAAACATTTTTGGGAGAAAAAAGAGGGAAAATATTTCCATACCCTTTTGAAACTGAATTCTTGTGTTTCTTTGACAACGATCTTCTCGGAATCCTCTGAAACTTCGCCGTCGGTGTCAGGTGATGAACGTACCGTCCTCCATGCGACATAGCCTGCTAAAATTGCTGAAAAAACACCAACAAGACCCTCATCGGACACATTTCGCCTCTCTTTTATCCAGAACCAACGAAAAACAATGTCTGCCTTGTTTTTTCTTCAATAGATAAAGAATTGAAGATTCCAACAACCCCAAACTTTCTTTTTAAATAGAGATTTGTTAATAACAGAAGCAAGGGGAAGAAATGGGGAGGATTTTCATTTTATTGAGGAAGCCTATGCATTATTTTATTAAGTCAAAAATTATAGGATAAAATACATTTCAGGTCACTCAACTATGTGCTTAGTTATAAACGGGTCGCTTACTTTCTAAAAGATACAATTTAATCAGTCAATTAAAATTTTATTACAAACATGTCATTAGCCGTTAAAATTGAAACATGGTGGTATAATAACAGTTTTAGTCTCCTAAACTTATATATTTTATCAATTTGGTTCTAATTTAATAAATTTGACCTTTCATATTTAAAAACACACCCTCTGGCCACTTGTCGCACTTCAAGCTATTGTCGATTAGCTAGGTAATCGGCATATAAGATATCGACAAACGCAATCAATTTACTATTGGACAACTGACAGACTGGTGGAATAGACTCATTATGATCTTAACGTCGTCTATTAGTAGACACAAACACTTCACTAATGAGATTTTTAAATATGAAGGGTTGAATCCATTGAATTATTTTTAATTAAGACTAAATTAATAGAATGTATAAGTTTTAGGGACTAAAACAATTATCATACAAGCCATGTTAAACATTCGTTTCAATTTTAAAGACGAGATGATTTGTTCGTAGGGTAATTGTACCATGCACTAGCGGTGGAAACTTCTTGTTTCCACAAGCTTCCTGGTTTTAGGGTTTAGATATCTAGTTTAGGGTTTATGGTTAGAATTTAGGGTTTAGGGTCATAATTTAGTATTTATAGGTTAAAATCTAAATCCCTAAATTCTAAACCCTAAACCCTTAATTCTAACCATAATAGCTAAATTTAGAACCACTAACCCTAAACCCTAAAATTAAGACACTTGTAAAAACAAAAAGTTTCTATTGTCCGTCAATGCATGGAATATTCTCCCTTGTTTGTAACCCAATTTAAATTGAGCGACTAAATTATAACTTTTAAAAGAAAAAATACCTATTTATAACTACGCACATAACATAATTAGTTGGGATGTATTTTATCCAAAAACTACATCCTATGTGTAAACCACGTTCCTGGTGGCTGGAGATTAAAAAATTATCCAGAAATGGGAATAAGGAATTGGGCATTGTACAGAAGTCAACAATGGCACCACACCACCTACACTACATGTAACAATCAATTCTCAGCTAGTCAGCTTTGTGCTCTTGTGTTTGGACTTACATAAATATACACAATAAAGTCCACAAAATTGCCTGAATAATAACTGCTGACTTCTTATATGTTTATGTCACAACCTAACTCAGTCCACTGGTTATCTATTTTACATAGTATATTTATGTGTTATTAGGGTCAAATAAACTTCAAGTAAAAAAATATACTCAATTTAATTTGAATCGTAATTTTTTAAATTTAATTTTATTTAAAAATAAATGAAATCTGAGTTATAGAATAAGATTTTAAATAACTTAAAAATTTTAATAATTAGTAGATCGGTTTTTAAATACGAGTCGAGTCCTTGCATGGTATATATATATTACATGTGAAAAAATAAGAAATATATGGGTATATCGTATATAGATATAGACAGTTGTTTAAATTGGAACCAATTAATACCATAACATTATAAATATTTACAATTAAATTTGAACAGAAACACAGACAACTCGACTCAAAGTTCATAAACTCGACTCAAAGTTCATAAACTCGACTCGACTAAAAAATCAAATAAAATTTTGGTTATAAAATATGACTCATCAACTTAACCAACTCAATTTTTAACGTGACTCGATCTTACTTCGATGTATTATAATGTGTTGTGATATAATGTAATTTGAGATTGGATTTTTAAAGAAACTTAAAAATGGTAAAATCGAACCCAACAAGGGGTCCCAATGGAAAAAAAAATGATGCTCATCCTAGGAGATTCGGGTTCAATTCGCTTTGTTTGCAAGGTGTGTGTGCATTGTTAAAGAGTTAATAATATATATGAACAGATACTACCTTATAATCACTTTTATATTATTCAAGAAAAATGGTAAAATCTTATGGTTTATATTTGTATCGTTCGGTTCGGTCCACACACCGCTGATTAGGTTAGGTTAGGTTTTAATAGTTTATGTGTAGACTTTAGACTTTAAATTCAAGTCCTAGTAACTGAGAAAAAAATAATATTAATGATATATGGGAAAAATAATGTTAAAAAAGAAAACTGGACATTTTCTTTTTCTTAAAATTAGTTCTATTTTTTATTTTAATAATGTATCTATTTATGATCATTTTTTTATAAAAAAATATTTTTTATTTTAAGAGTCGGATATTTTTTATAATCTCATTGAATAAATTTGTTATCGCGTCTTTTTTATATTTTTCCCTTTATAATATTCTACGTTATTTAAAGAAAATATATTTTTTTATATATAATGATGATCAGTGCCGTTTCTGAGATTTTGGTGACGAAGGGCAAATTTAAAAATCAAATCCTTAATAATAAATATTAAAAAATATTAAATTTTAAGCATATATAAATAAATTAATTTACTTGTGAATTATGTTTTTATTACGCTCAATAAATTATCTAATATGTACATCAAAATACAAATGGAAAACATCAAGAAATTTTATTAAATATTCAACTGCACAAACAAAACAATTTTTTCGAGTATTTTTGGATGCAAAAGCACTAATATTTTTTAATAATAAGTATTAAAAATATTAAATTTTAAGCGTATATAAATAAATTAATTTACTTGTGTATTATGTTTTTACGCTCAATAAATTATCTAATAAGTACATCAAAATTCAAATAAAAAACATCAAAAAATTTATTAAATATTCAACTACTCACACAAAACAATTTCTTCGAGTATTTCTGGATGCAAAATCACTAATAATAGTGTCTCTATCAGTAGTCTAACATTTTTTTCTCAATACATAAAATGACTAGACCATGCACTCTTTCTTGTGACATTGACGACCTCAAGTAGGTTTTTAACAATTTTAACTTCGAAAAATTTCTTTCAGCATATACAACTGTCAACAACATAATTAATAAAATTCGATAAGCAATTGAAATATTTGGATAACAATCCATCACCATCTAAAGTACCTCGTTTCGGAAAAAATCAAAAGTTTTCTTTTGTGATTCTACTAATTCTTGTGTTTGTTTTCTCTTTTTTTCTTTTTTCATTACTGAAAGTATGTTTTCGCGTTAACATTATATTAAAAATTATAAAAAAAAATATAGAATGATAATATTTGAGTCTTTGCCGTTGAAGCTATGTCTTAAATTTGGTTATAGCATAGCAACAATAAATCTCATAAACTACAATCTCTTTGAATAAATGAGTTATTGTCTTCTTGAAATATTAAATAAAAAATTATAAATAAATAATTTAAAATAGATTGTGAGAAAATAACAACAGAAAGAGAAAATGGATGAGAAATTGAGATGTGAAGAATAAGAAAAATGTAAAATTTATTTATAGGTGCATTTGAAATTTTTATTCTCATTAGAAATTGAAAAATAAATTAAACTATTATTAAAATATTTAATTATAACCCTAAAACACACTTATATTTAGACTAATTAAATTTCTAACACCTTTATACTTATTATGAGACGTGGGCCCACTATAAATGTTAACGGTCTATATGATAATATAATAATATGGGAAATTATAAAATTGAAGAAGATATTTGGCGGGCGAGGCCATAATTATTGATTTCTTTTACAGCCAAGTTTTCCAAGTCATAATTGTTTCCTTTTACAGCCAGAATTCCTAAAAACTACAAATTTTTTTTTTTTTGCATATAAATTTATAATTTTACCGTTAAACTAAGAGTTATTATCAAATTTTGGGGCCCATCAACCAAGGTCATTTATCTTCTAATGGCCAGCGGGCTCTAGGGCCATGAGCCGTCATTTTTATTGCCTAGACTCATGGATGACTCTAATGACCATCATATTTTTATGTTATATTTATGTGTCAAACATAACTATCGAATAAAAATAATTAAAAAATAACAAACTCGAATAACATAGATGATATATTATGTCTGAAACATAGACATTTTAGTTTCTGATGCTGCCCCTAGGAAATGCAGTTTTACTTTTTCTTTTCTGGCAATTCATAGTTAATTTTACACATCATGCTATGGCTAAGAAATAGAGGCGGATGTTGGTGAGGGGACAGAGGGGCCTGCCCTCCAAACTTTTGATAATTTATCTGTCCTCTCAAAATTTTAATTTTTTACTTTGGTCCTTTTAAAAAATTTAAAATTCTCATTAAGTATTTATTTCTTTAACTATTTTTACTTAAGTCCACTTTTAAATTTTTGAAAAGTTCTCATTAAATCTCAAAACTATTGAAAATTTTAGTTTAGACTTTTAAAACTTTCGAAAAATTTAAATTGGCCCCTTCAACTTGTTATACCAAGATTCGCTCTGCTAAGAAACCAGTTTCTTCATCATCTATCCATTATAGCTAGCTGGCCAATTGGCCAATCCTATATGTCTTGTAATACCAAATCATTCTATAACATTAATCAAACTTTGGGGATAACTTACCTAATTTGCTTCTTGATCTCATCTTTCTTACTAATTCCCCTTATGATTGTGCTATGAGCCAGTGCTAAGATACAGATAAGATTTCCAGCTATACTATTAGTCCCACAGTCCCACTTGAAAATACTTTATATAACCAAATTCCCTTACCAATATGATAATTGCTTGGTAATTGAAATTACGTTGGCAGTGTGTCTTGTTCTTTGTTGTTTTCTAACATTCTTGCAGTGGAAGAGCTTTAAGAAAGTAGAGCTGTTCAAGGCTAAACCAGCTTGAATACTGTCGAGTTCTCGTCTTCTCGAAGTTATCGGGTTAAAATCAGGTGAAGAATGTTAGCTATTCAAAGCTTAATGCATGATGACATATATCAATGGGACTTGATTTTTACTGCAGATGCTTAATCTTTTTTACTTTCTGTTCAAACCTTGGTGAATCCGAAGAACAACAATGAATGCATTAGCAGCAACCAACAGAAACTTTAGGCTAGCAGCCAAGCTTCTTGGTTTGGACTCTAAGCTTGAAAAGAGTTTGCTCATCCCTTTCAGGGAAATCAAGGTTGTCAAATCTCTCTTTGTTTCACCATTTTATCTCATTTTCATAACTACTCATTTATCTAGTAATGTTGGTCTCTGGTGGATTTGCTCTATTCTAGATACTCTTGATTTCGAACATGTTTTGTAGGTCGAATGCACCATACAGCAAGACGATGGTACTTTGGCAACTTTTGTTGGGCTCAGGGTTCAGCATGACAATGCAAGAGGCCCCATGAAAGGAGGAATCAGATATCACCCCGAGATCGTTTTCATTTCAGTCTTTGTGATCTTCCGCAACATGCCTGAATGAATGAGAGTACAAATCTGTCATCTTTATTTACTATGGATTCTGATCCTCGTTTGAATAATTTGTGTATAGGTTGAGCCTGATGAAGTGAATGCTTTAGCACAACTAATGACATGGAAGACTGCAGTCACCAATATCCCATATGGTGGTGCTAAAGGTGGGATAGGATGTAATCAGGGAGAGTTAAGTATATCCACGAGTGTTCACCCAGAAGATACATGACCTGATTGGGATTCACACAGATGTTCCAGCACCTGATATGGGTACAGGTCCACAGGTACAACTTACATAAGCTTCAAATATGGCATTCCTATAAGTTTTCCTTCTACCTAGTTGGTTTTAGCATTCGAGAAGTGAATTTCGAAATCGATGATGGTACTTTTCTCTTGGTTAAACAGACAATGGCATGGATATTAGATGAGTACTCCAAATTCCATGGCTATTCACCTGCTTTAGTGACTGGAAAACTGACTATAAGTATATCCAAAATAACATAGAGCATTTGACTTCATAACTTTTTCATTCTGATTCAAGTTGTTATTATTTAGGATCTTGGAGGATCACTTGGCAGAGATGCAGATACCGGCAGAGGAGTCGTATTTTCCACAGAGGCCCTTCTTAATGACCATGAAAAGGCCATCTCTGGACAAAAAAATGTAATACAGGTGCACGTTCAATGCCGAACAATTTTAAATTCTGAAACAGATACACTTAAAACGTATCAGAAATTCCATTTCAGGGTTTTGGAAATGTTGGTTCCTGGGCTACTAGGCTCATCTATGAAAAGGGTGGAAAGATTGTGTTGTAAGTGATTCACAGGAGCCATAAAGAACAGCAATGGAATCGATATTCCCAGCCTACTCGACCATGTAAAAGAGAACAAGGGTGTCAATGGATTCTACGGCGGGGATTCTTTAGACCCCGAATCGATTCTAGTCGAAGACTGCGACATACTCATACCTACAGCACTTGGTGGCATCATCAACAGGTTTCACCCTTTATTTTACAGTTTTGTTCCTGCAAATTAGTTTGATATTTGAAACTAAGTGTTGTCCTTCTGATCTTAATAAAGGGACAATGCAAATGAGATTAAAGCCAAGTTCATTATCGGAGCTGATAATCATCCTACTGATCCCAAGGCTGACGAGATCAGTGCTTGTTTTTTCGAATTTACAACTACATAACTATAAAAATGTGCAAACAATTTCATTTTTTCTCTTCTTCACCTACAGATCTTGTCGAACAAAGGGGTGGTTATCCTTCCCGACGTATACGCAAACTCTGGAGTGACAGTTACTTCTTCACCTACAGATCTTGCGCTCACTTTACTGGCCAATCCTCATTTCCATCAGCATTCTGAGGTCATTTTTTTGTTGCAGAACATTCAAGGCTTCTGGTGGGATGAGGAGAAGGTGAACAATGAGCTAAAGACATACATGACCAAAGCATTCAAAGATGTCAAAAAGATGTGCCAGAGTCATAATTGCGACCTCCGGACGGGAGCCTTTACCCTCGGGGTTAATCGCGTGCCGCGACTGTTACGAGAGGTTGGGAAGCATAAAGATGCTATGCTGATCTGTATAAAATGGAGAGATGAGGCCCATGATTTGTCTTTACATTATTGCAGTAAAACCCTCATTCATGAGGAGCAACAAAATAAGTTTTGCCATTACTAAGCATGTATGATTCTTATAAGATTAATTAGGAATATAATGAATGATCCATACAAATTATTCTGCATACTCTATTTCAGAATCACATACAAAAATCCGCATCAAGATAAGAACTCAATGTTACCCATTTATATACATTTAAACTAAAATCTAATGTAGAAGGGCCTACAACAAGAATCTAGGACTATGGAACCAAATTGAATATTTTAACTATTGTAAGTGTCACGTCCCTAGATTCTCACAGCCTAAGGTTGCACGTTCACGGGCTGTGAGACTCTAAAGATATGACAAGTTGATATCAGAGCAAAGTTCGTGAACCGAATGTTCGTGGAAGGTACTGTTCGAGATGGCAACAAAGGAAAGAAGAAACGCTGCAGTACATAAGGGTGCGATGACCCAGGCTGTCAAAAAAAGGACCCAGCGACACAGACTTTGTGGCGTTGTGTGAGAGGATATGGTCTGTAACACCTTTAACGTATACTCGAAACCCGATTATACATTAAAGATGTTACTGAATTATTTAGAAAACTTGACTCATTATTATTATTACTATTATTATTATTATTATTATTATTATTATTATTATTATTATTATTCAAATTTTATCTTGATGTTTAACTCTTTCTCAGTTTAAAATGAAAACTATATCGACCTATAGTAGCTAGTTTCAGCCCTGAATTATTTTATAAAATTTATAAATATGTTTTTGAAATAAAAATGTTATTCAGAGTGAAAACTAGGTACTCTGCCTAGGTCCTTTCTTAATTTTAAAATTACGCAAATAGAGTTTAGCACTATTTAACTATGTTATAAACCATAACCATTTGTAGTGAACCGCACTCTAAGCCTATACATTCATAATAGTACGTAAACACATTAAGACTTAAGTTTACAAAACAGTCATACTTTAAACTCACATATGTTCGAATACATGCCCACTAGACATCAAAATTGCAACTTAAAATGTACATACCGTGAGCTAATATCGTAACTTGATATATTCCAAAATACTGCTCATTGTTATTTTACTTCGAAAAACCTACATGTGAAATAAACACACGCTAAGTACAAACTTAGTAAGGCATAATTTCATTTAACAAACATAAAGTAAAATAATATTTATCTCATGTTATCTTACCAAGTTCTCTGCCTAAGATAGAATAGTACTATCAAGGTTTCCATAGTTACTAAATAGTAAAGACATGTCATAATTTCTAACTTAATCATGGTTTCAACACTCTATCATCATCAAGTAATTTATTTGCATAGTGTAGATCATATATAACATATTTCTCATATACATAATATAACTCACGTACCTAACATGATTCACCTTCATGATATGGTTCATATACGTAACATAAATCATTTTCACAGCATGGTCATTTACATAACATGATTCTCATACGTAACATACTTCATTTGTATGACATGATTTTCATACATAGCATATTTCATATATGTAACATGATTCATTTATCATTGCCCAAAGTACACTATATGAAACTTAGGTACGCGAGTCATCTTTAAATGACACCGTAGTGTCAAACATAACGTAAAGATGAATACGTACTCGGGGACGCTCTTTGCTCCCCATAAACATAAAGCACCTCGACAGTGCACTCGGGCACAGTGGGCTTAGATCCTCATGGTGCACACCAAGGGCTTAGGTCCCCAAGGTGTATGTGACACAATCATTTTGTCACAATTTCTGTTTGATAACATGAACGTAAGAGTGCAGCTGCTAAAGACTCTATGGCATGCCAACTATACCATGGACTCTCATACATAATACTTGAGCATTTTCTTTACCAATCCATTATCATGATCAATCATATAAATAATCATTCATATCATATGCTTTATCGTATTTATATAAATTCATGGCAACATAAATTAACATATGCACATATCATGAAATATTATTTATAGTTAAGGTTGACTATTTGCTAGTCTTCCTATTTAGAAATTAAACATGTAAATGCACTTACCTGTTTTAGTGTAGTACAGCCTTACTAAGCTTACTCTCGATTCTTATCCTTCCTTTTGTCACTTGGTTCTCCTTCGTTTTCTTTTGAAACTGTATAACCAATCAACATATACATCACCATTCTTGTTTTTGACTTAAATCTAACACTGCTAATTTAATTCTTAAACATGACTATTCGAATATAAAAATTTCTTAAAATTTTCCTCAATACTTTACAAGATGCTGAATTAGTCCCTAGGTCTTTAGTGACCAATTTGGACATTAAATAATTGTTCAAACCCATTTTTGAACAATTTCCATAATTATTTACTTATTTTGGACTATTTCCTTTTTAGTCCTCAAACTTTATAAAAGTGACATTTTAGTCACTAAATTGCTTTTGTGCATTAAATTAATGTACAATTTAACCTTTCACTTATTTCAAACATCCTCGTACATTTTTCCTCAACTTCCAAACTTTGTTCACTTTAGTCCTTCAATAATTCTTTATTTCAAAATTGGTCCCTCTTGACTACTTTCTTGTCATTTCAATCCTTCAACTTTCATAACATGCTTAAATCTTCAATTCTATAAATTTTCCATAAATTCCAAATCAGTCCCTAATTTTATTCAAATTGTCGAAATGGTCCCTAAGGTTTCCAAAATTTTCATTTTGGTCCCTAATCACAATTTCAAGCTTCTTTCATCATAATTCAATGTTTCCATAATAACTCCCCTAATTTTCCATGATTTTTGAAATAGTCCCTAAATTCACAACTTGGGAAATTATTCAATCTAACACACAATTAGGCTTCCAACAACATAATTCAACCAATATCATCCTAATTTTAGCTTCCTAATCAAAAACCCCAAATTTTAGGGTTAGGGTTTATGTCTTCTAACATGAATTTCATCCAAAATCAACCTTAATTCCATATCAAAATCATCATTTCTACCATCTACCATTCTAATTACATCATAAACTTCAACTTCCATCATCAATCTTCATTCAAGACATAACTTATACTTAACCTTTTTATACAAAAATACTATCAAAATAAAGAGATTGAAGTGTAGAACAAATTACCTAATTGAGGTTTACTTGAAACTAATCTTGTTTTCCTTCAAATTTGGCTTGAAAAATTGCAAAATCCTTTCTTCTCCTTCTTTGAACTTTCAGCAGCCTTGATTATAGGCAAAGAAATGTTTTATTTCATCTTTTAATTTTGTTAATCCACTTGTCCAATTAAATGAATATTAAATTCATTTAATTAATAAATTTACTTTCTTACCCCTTTGATCTAATGGCCATGATTCCATCTTATAAAAATCAATGGTCGTGATTTATCCATGTGTTTTTAAATTTTTAAAACTACCCTCAAAGTTGTAAAATATTTCAAAAATGCCATCCATGGCAAATGTCCAATTTGCCCTCCAACTAAACTTTATTTTACAACTAGTCTTGAAAATTTCCATACCATTAAAATTGAACCAAATTGGTTCCAATCCAACCGGTCATCTCCCAAGAATATCTTAAATTTATTTATGATATTTATTCGATCCAAATATTCGAATTTCCGTCAATACGATTTCCAAATTCTCTTCCTTTGAATTTTTATAACCATTTCATCATATTCTAATTATATCTAGTTACAATCCAACTAAATGTAATAAAATATTACTTTATTACTTTTCCATAATTTCTTGGAACCGTCTTCAAAATTTCAGTTCGATCCGATATACCAAAAATTTTCAGAAAATTTTATCGGATACATTTCTTCTTAAAAATCTTACCTCCACAATCCATTTCAAATATTTTTAACTTAAAATGAGTCCTTTTTATAAGTCAAAATAATGAATATAAAACCTTTCCAGAAGGTCACCCATCATAAATTACTCTGGCATGAGCACGCTTAACAATTTTCATTCGATCCAAAAATGTTAATAATACAAGCATCGTACAAAAAATCCGAATAACACGGAAATGTCATTCTTGGGGTGAACTATTCATTTACAGGGTTAACTTACATAACTTTTGAAAATTACACATTGGTCCCTAAACTTTTCCAAGTTCACACTTTTACCCCCCTAAACTTTTAAAAATTTCAATTTGGTCACTAGTCCAAAAATTGGGATATTACAATTCCTTCCCCTTAAGAAAATTCGTCCTCGAATTTTCAACGTATACTCTTTTTAAACATGTTTGGATACTGATTTTTCATTCTTTCCTTGGTTTCTCAAGTGGCTTCCTCAACTTTATGGTTCCTCCAAAAAACTTTAACTAGTGGAATTTTCTTATTTCTTAATTCTTTAACTCCATATGCTAGGATTTTCATTGTTTCTTCTTCATAAGTCATATACGGTTGCAACATTTCTCTTCTAAACTGTTCCCAATATACTTAGCCTCGAATGCCTCATGAAAAAATGTCCAATTTACTTCAGCAGCAGGTACTAACACTATGGCATTAGACCACCAAATACGAGCATATCCTCTCAGTAAAAAGACAGCTCCCTCCAACTTCTCAGCATTAGAGTAACTAAGCCCTTCCATCATGATCTTAACATCATTTAACCATAGGTCGGCAGTCATCGGCCCACCTTCTCCATGAAATTCTGGAGCTCCCGACTTTTTAAGTTCTTTCGCAGTTGATGCTTTATCTGGCACAGGTGCCGGAGCCGGTACTGGTGCTGGGGGCTGAAGTCTATTTACCATAGCTTCAAGAGCTTGTACTAATGCCCCATATTCTTGTGCCAGAGCTCTTTGTTGCACCGGTGGGCCAGCTGAGGCAGGAGCGGGAGGTGAAGCCCGTAGAACATCGTTGCTCCCACTTTGAACCTCCTTCTGATCCCCGTGCTCTCTTGCTTGACGTGACCCAGCAGTACTCGACATTATCGTATACTATGATAACCTATTCATATATAAGGAGCAAAATCAAGTTACACTGATAGTACATCAATAATATTGACATCCTAGGGGCATGTACTTAATAATAAATCACTTTTTGACTCAGTTTAACTTCCATAATAGGCTAAACCTATAGCTCTGATACCAATAAATATAACACCCTTAACGTATACACGAAACCCGAATATACATTAAAGATGTTACTGAATTATTTAGAAAACTTGACTTATTATTATTATTACTATTATTATTATTATTCAAACTTTATCTTGATATTTCTCAGTTTAAAATGAAAACTATATCGACCTATAGCAGCTAGTTTCAGCCCTGAATTATTTTATAAAATTTATAAATATGTTTTTGAAATAAAAATGTTATTCGGAGTGAAAACTAGGTACTCTGCCTAAGTCATTTCTTAATTTTAAAATTACGCGAATAGAGTTTAGCACTATTTAACTATGTTATAAACCATAACCATTTGTAGTAAAACCACACTCTAAGCCCATAAATTCATAATAATACGTAAACACATTAAAACTTAAGTTTACAAAACAGTCATACTTTAAACTCACATATGTTCAAATACATGCCCACTAGACATCAAAATTGCAACTTAAAATGTACATACCGTGAGCTACTATCGTAACTTGATATATTCCAAAATACTGCTCCTTCTTGCGATTTTACTTCGGAAAATCTACGTGTGAAATAAACACACGCTAAGTACGAACTTAGTGAGGCATAGTTTCATTTAACAAACATAAAGTAAAATAATATTTATCTCATGTTATCTTACCAAGTTCTCTGCCTAAGATAGAATAGTACTATAAAGGTTTCCATAGTTACTAAATAGTAAAGACATGTCATAATTTCTAGCTTAAACATGGTTTCAACACTCTATCATCATCAAGTAATTTATTTGCATAGCGTAGATCATATATAATATATTTCTCATATACATAATATAACTCACGTACCTACATGATTCACCCTCATGATATGGTTCATATACGTAACATAAATCATTTTCACAGCATGATCATTTACATAACATGATTCTCATACGTAACATACTTCATTTGTATGACATGATTTTCATACATAGCATATTTCATATACGTAACATGATTCATTTATCATTACCCAAAGTACACTATATGAGACCTAGGTACGCGAGTCATCTTTAAATGACACCGTAGTGTCAAACATAACGTAAAGATGAGCACGTACTCGGGGACGCTCTTTGCTCCCCATAAACATAAAGCACCTCGACAGTGCACTCGGGCACAGTGGGCTTAGATCCCTAGGGTGCACACCAAGGGCTTAGGTCCCCAAGGTGTATGTGACACAATCATTTTGTCACAATATCTGTTTGATAACATGAACGTAAGGGTGCAACTGCTAAAGACTCTATGGCATGCCAACTATACCATGGACTCTCATACATAATACTTGGGCATTTTCTTTATCAATCCATTATCATGATCAATCATATAAATAATCATTCGTATCTTATGCTTTATCGTATTTATATAAATTCATGGCAACATAAATTAACATATGTACATATCATGAAATATTATTTATAGTTAAGGTTGACTATTCGCTAGTCTTCCTATTTCGAAATTAAACATGTAAATGCACTCACCTGTTTTAGTGTAGTACAGCCTCACTAAGCTTACTCTCGATTCTTATCTTTCCTTTTGTCACTTGGTTCTCCTTCGTTTTCTTTTGAAACTGTATAACCAATCAACATATACATCACCATTCTTGTTTTTGACTTAAATCTAACACTGCTAATTTAATTCTTAAACATGACTATTCGAATATCAAAATTTCTTAAAATTTTCCTCAATACTTTACAAGATGCTGAATTAGTCCCTAGGTCTTTAGTGACCAATTTGGACATTAAATAATTGTTCAAACCCATTTTTGAACAATTTCCATAATTATTTACTTATTTTGGACTATTTCCTTTTTAGTCCTTAAACTTTATAAAAGTGACATTTTAGTCACTAAATTGCTTTTGTACATTAAATTAATGCACAATTTAACCTTTCACTTATTTCAAACATCCTCATACATTTTTCCTCAACTTCCAAACTTTATTCACTTCAGTCCTTTAACAATTCTTTATTTCAAAATTGGTCCCTCTTGACTACTTTCTTGTCATTTCAATCCTTCAACTTTCATAACATGCTTAAATCTTCAATTCTATAAATTTTCCATAAATTCCAAATCAGTCCCTAATTTTATTCAAATTGCCGAAATGGTCCCTAAGGTTTCCAAAATTTTCATTCTGGTCCCTAATCACAATTTCAAGCTTCTTTCATCATAATTCA
Source organism: Hibiscus mutabilis (assembly GCA_019671005.1). Lineage (NCBI taxonomy): Eukaryota > Viridiplantae > Streptophyta > Magnoliopsida > Malvales > Malvaceae > Hibiscus > Hibiscus mutabilis. The sequence goes on from CM033744.1 coordinate 5,973,874, forward strand.
ATGTTTCCAATGCTTAAATAAAATTTTCAATAATTTCGCTAATTTTCCATGATTTTCGAAATAGTCCCTAAATTCACAACTTGGGAAATTATTCAATCTAACATCATAATTAGGCTTCCAACAACATAATTCAACCAATATCATCCTAATTTTAGCTTCCTAATCAAAACCCTCAAATTTTAGGGTTAGGGTTTATGTCTTCTAACATGAATTTCATCCAAAATCAACCTTAATTCCATATCAAAATCATCATTTCTACCATCTACCATTCTAATTACATCATAAACTTCAACTTCCATCATCAATCTTCATTCAAGACATAACTTATAATTAACCTTTTTATGCAAAAATACTATCAAAATAAAGAGATTGAAGTGTAGAACAAATTACCTAATTGAGGTTTACTTGAAACTAATCTTATTTTCCTTCAAATTTGGCTTGAAAAATTGCAAAATCATTTCTGAACTTTTGGCAGCCTTGATTATAGGCAAATTTATTTCATCTTTTAATTTTGTTAATCCATTTGTCCAATTAAATGAATATTAAATTCATTTAATTAATGAATTTACTTTCTTGCCCCTTTGATCTAATGGCCATGATTCCATCTTATAACAATCAGTGGCCATGATTTATCCATGTGTTTTTAAATTTTTAAAACTACCCTCAAAGTTGTAAAATATTTCAAAAATGTCATTCATGGCAAATGTCCAATTTGCCCTCCAACTAAACTTTATTTTACAACTAGTCTTGAAAATCGCCATCCCATTAAAATTGAACCAAATTGGTTCCAATCCAACCTGTCATCTCCCAAAAATATCTTAAATTTATTTATGATATTTATTCGATCCAAATATTCGAATTTCCGTCAATACGATTTCCAAATTCTATTCCTTTGAATTTTTATAACCATTTCATCATATTCTAACTATATCTAGTTAGAATCCAACTAAATGTAATAAAATATTCATGAAATATTACTTCATTACTTTTCCATAATTTCTTAGAACCGTCTTCAAAATTTTAGTTCGATCCGATATACCGAAAATTTTCGGGAAATTTGATCGGATACATTTCTTCTTAAGAATCTTACCTCCACAATCCATTTCGAATATTTTTGACTTAAAATTAGTCCTTTCTATCAGTCAAAATAATGAATATAAAACCTTCCCAGAAGGTCACCCATCATAAATTACTATAGCCTGAGCACGCTCAACAATTTTTCTTCGATCTAAAAATGCTAATAATACAAGCCTCGTACGAAAAATTCGAATAACACGGAAATGTCATTCTTGGGGGTGAACTATTCATTTACGGGGTTAACTTACATAACTTTTGGAAATTACACACTGGTCCCTAAGCTTTTCCAAATCCATATTTTTATCCCCTAAACTTTCAAAATTTTCAATTTGGTCACTAGTCCAAAAATTGGGATATTAAATGATCCAAGTTTGAAACTGGGTCAAGAGAAAAAGCCTCGTGATTGACAAGGAGATGCAGACTTTAACAAAGATGGATGGTACTTCGCATTGCAAGGAGAAGCTATCGAGGTGGGAGAACAAGCCCATGATGCTAACATGACCATGGGAAAGGAAACCAATGAGGTGCTTCTATTGTGGCGGTCAGCATTGGTCGAGGGATTGTTCAGAGAAAGCTAGCCTTTGTTCGAGGATTAAGGGATTCAATTGGAGGCAAATCCAAACTGGTAGGAAAGGGTTCCTACGGTCGAGATGTGTGAGTCAGCACGAGTCAGGTGCTCTTTATGGGCGTCACCAAATTTGGTAAGGGAAAATATCACGGGCCACAAGTTAAAATCCGAATCATTGGCACAGCGAGCTACAAAAGAAATTCAAAGGCACATTTTGGGCTTGAAGAGATCACCAAACTAGCCCAATCCCAGGTAAGTATGTTATCAACATGCTAGGTGCCTCATATTTTTTAACCCCAGGTCATGATTCTTCCTCTTTCTTGCTCGATATGGGATTAGTGCTTCATCATGATTCTCCACTTTCCCTAATGACTGTGACTGGATAGAGGCTATAAATGAAGACATGAAGTCATCGATTTACAAAGAAATGACGAAACTCCCTAAGAGATATAATTTTTCATTCCTTCTTTATTTCATCTCATTGATTAAAAATGGCTTCAAATCAGACATGGACTCTCTTTGGAATGGTTATAAACTAAGTGGGATATCAGAGTTTGCAAAAGCTTTCTCAATGGAGTTGGGGGGGTTTGTAACACTGTGCCCTTCTTTTACCATATATGGCTACCAATTCCAGTTCATCAATATTGTTTTCAATATCATCTTGCTTTTGCAGTGAGGCAGTTCAAGGTCTGCAGCAACAACCAATCATGGCTTGACTTGGCACGTCGATGGTTAGAAATTTTTGAGACTTTAGGCAATTTTCATTGGCTTTAAATGTTCATCCAAGCTTTTGTAGTGAGCCAGTTCAATGATCATGGCTACAAACAACCAAGCATAGTTAGCTTGAACATGGATGGTTAGAGAATGTTGAAACTTTGGGCGAATGGTCTCAATCCTTTCTTGCTTTTAGCCAACTAGTCGGTCAAGACATCATTTTAAAAAGAGTAGATACTGATAAAGCACATTCATCAACCTAAATGCCCCAGGAACTGTATCTTTGAGAGGTTCAAGAATCTTTTTTTCTTTTTTCTCATCTCAGATAACATTAATCCCTTTTCGACATTTTTGCTTCAAAACTCATGTGTTGAAAAACACAGTGTTCATTTGGAACATTTGTGTTGTGGAAGAAACCGAACAACCGAAATTAAACGAAAGCACAACCGGTGTTCTTTCTCTCCCTATAACTCAAGTCAATAATTATGGCAAGCACAATATTACAAATATGTTCTCTAGCAGCACTAATCAACCACAAATCATCAATGCAACCACAATACAAGTAAATCGAGACACCGATATTTTTACGTGGAAAACCCCTCTAAATCAAGGGTAAAAACCACGGGACTTTAGAGTCCGATCAAAAGCTCCACTATAATCAAATGTTCAACTACAAGACTACAATATCCAACCTACAACAAGCATTCAACTCTAACAAGGCTAATAACAAGTAGTCTTTAACAAAAGAGAGTAAAATGAGAGAATATCACCAAAAACGCAGCTGTTGTAAAATGGGGATTTCGGAAGCTACGGGTCTCGGATGAAAAATCCGACCGTACAAAGTTAAGATCACCAAGTCGCCTAGCTGCTGTCCAAAAATCAGCTCAATCGAACCACGGATGGACCTCCGATCGAAGAGTTGATTAAAACTACTCAAAGCTGGAAATAGTTTTTCTCTCCTATTTTCTCTCGAACGTTTCTGAGCTTTCTTCAATCTCTTTCAAATCTGCCCAAGCCTATAATATACTAATAAAAGTCATAGTTAAAGGCTTATAAAAAGTCAAGCAAAATAAATATGGCAGCAACCACCCCTTTGAATTTGGGGTTCAACCGGTGATGGGTTACCCACATAGTGGGACCCTCACCCAACAAATCTCCCCCTCCCGCTATGTGGGGAATGTCTTCATGCCGGCCATCAAGCAGCATGCTTCAAACTTCCCTCTTGGTAAGGCTTTAGTCAACATATCAGCACCATTATCATCAGTATGAATCTTCTCAAGCTCTAACAATTTAGCTTCAAGAACATCTCGTATCCAATGGTACCTCACATCAATATGCTTAGATCTAGCATGAAAAGTTGAGTTCTTACCAAGATGAATCGCGCTCTAGCTATCACAATACAAGACATACCTCTCCTGAGTAAAGCCAAGTTCATGCACAAATTTCTTCATCCAAAGCATCTCCTTACACGCTTCGGTCGCTACAATGAACTCTGATTCGGTGGTGGATAAGGCAACGCACTTTTGCAATCTCGATTGTCATGCCACAGCTCCCCCTGCATAAGTGATCAAGTAACCTGAAGTAGATCTCCTCGAGTCAATATCCCCGACCATGTCTGAATCTGTATATCCAACAAGAACAGGTTTTTCATTACCAAAACAAAGTTTCAAGTTGGAACTGCCACGAAGATATCTCATGATCCACTTCACTGCATTCCAATGCTCTCTGCCTGGATTAGAAAGAAACCGACTAACTGTACCAACATCATAAGCCAAGTCTGGTCTCGTGCAAACCATTGCATACATCAAACTGCCCACGGCTGAAGAGTAAGGAACTTTCTGCATCTCTTCCTTCTCCTTTTATATGGAAGGACTATGCTTGACACTCAATCTGAAGTGACTAGCAAATGGAGTATTCACCGCTTTAGCTCTGTCCATACTAAACCTTTGAAGTACTTTCTCAATGTACCTCTCTTGTGATAACCACAATTTCTTGGCCTTTCTATCACGTGTCAACCTTATGCCAAGAATTTGCTTTGTTGGCCCCAAATCCTTCATCGCAAAGGATTTACTCAACTCTTGCTTCAACTTGTCAATTCTGGAAGCATTACGACCAACAATAAGTATATCATCAACATAGAGTAAAAGGATAATAAAATCATCACCAGAGAATCTCTTAACAAAAACACAATGATCAGAAGTAGTCTTCTTGTAGCCTTGCTCCTCCATAACAGACTCAAACTTCTTGTACCATTGCCTAGGAGCTTGCTTCAAACCATACAAGCTATTCTTCAACCTGCACACGTAGTCATCTTTTCCCTGTGCAACAAATCCCTCTAGTTGCTCCATGTAAAGCTCTTCTTCCAAATCACCATGAAGAAAAGCTGTTTTCACATCCATTTGTTCAACCTCTAAGTCATAACAGCTGCCAAACCCAATATAGTTCTAATAGAGGACATCTTCACACAAGCTGGAGAAAATATTTCTTCAAAATCAATCCCATTTTTCTGAGTATAACCCTTGACGACCAATCTAGCTTTGTATCGTGGAGATGAAGACTTTTCTTCTTGCTTCAACCTGTAAACCCACCGATTCTTCAAAGCTCTCTTGCCCTTAGGTAGTTTCACCAACTCAAAGGTATGGTTATCATGCAAGGATTGAAGTTCATCTTTCATTGCTTCAACCCACCGATCTTTGCATTCACTCTCCATAGCCTCTTCATAACATTCAGGTTCTCCCCGTCAGTCAAAAGAACATATTCATCAGAAGAATACCTGACAGAAGATTGTCGTTGTCTAGAAGATCTTCGAAGTGAAACTGCTGGTGGAGCTATAGGTGCTTGTTGTTGATCATTCACAACATCATCTATGGGAGCATCAAAGTCACCTATGTCCTGCTGGTCATTATTAACATCACCTTGTACATCATCCTGAATAGGATTCGGTGAAGGGTCCAGGGGAACTGGATTCACATCGGTCAAGTCACCACTGTCTTGTGAATCCTCTTTCTCTGTCTTGTCAATGTCATCAATGGTCTAATCCTCAATGAAGACAACATCTCGGCTTCTCACGAGCTTCTTCTGAACTGGATCATAGAGTCTATAACCAAACTCACCATCTAGACCATAACCAATAAAGATGCATTGACGAGTCTTGACATCCAACTTCGATCTTTCATCCTTTGGAACATGAACAAATGCTTTACAATCGAACACACGCAGGTGATCATATGACACGTCTTTACCAAACCAAACTCATCATCGGTATATCACCTCGTAAAGGAACACTAGGAGACAGATTAATTACATGTGCCACTGTATTCAAGGCTTCAGCCCAAAACGATCTTGGCAACTTTGCATCTGACAGCAAACATCTGACTCTCTCAATCAATGTCCGGTTCATTCTTTCAGCTAACCCATTTAACTGTGGAGTCTTTGGTGGTGTTTTCTGATGTCTGATTCCCTTTCGCAGACAATACTCATGAAATGGCCTTGTGTACTCGCCACCACTACTATCATTTAATGCACTTTACCTTCTTCCCTGTTTCTCTTTCAACTGATGCTTGAAACTGTTTAAATGCCTCAAAAACTTGGTCTTTCTACTTCAAAGTGTAGACCCACAGCTTTCTTGAACAATCGTCAATGAAAGTCACAAAATAAAGTGCACCACCATGTGACCTTACCTTTATCGGACCGCAAACATCTGAATGGACCAACTCTAGCAACTCTGATCTTCTATGAGGAGGATGACTTCTAAAAGAAACTCTTCTCTGTTTCCCCGCTAGACAATGAGCACAATTCTTCAATGTGGCATTCTTCAACCCAGAAAGTTTATTCTTCTTGGCTAAACAATTAAGCCTCTTCTCACTCATGTGACTAAGCCGTTTATGCCACAACTCAGTTGAGTCATTTACTGTCACATTCACAGTGTCTCTGGAAGTCAAAGCCTGCATCAAGTACAAATTTAAGCTCTTCTTTCCTCGAGCCACAACCAATGAGCCTTTCAGCTTCCATTGCCCCTCATTGAAGGTGTTACAAAATCCCTCATCATCAAGCTTTCCTGCAGAAATCAAATTCAAACGGATATCTGGTGCATGTTTGACATCCTTGAGAATTAACTTTGTTCCATTATTGCTCACCAAGCTAACATCTCCAATGCCAATAACTGGAATCAAACCGTCATTACCCATCTTCAATACTCCAAAATCACAAGGAGTATAAGATGTGAAGAAATCCCTCCTTGACGTGACATGAATTGAAGCACCAGTATCAATCACCCAACTAGTCTCATCGCATGCTAGGTTGACCAAATTCTCAGAACAAATGACCAATAGATCTTCACGAGTAGTAGTAGCAATACGCTCAGATTTTTCATCATCATTTCGATCGTTTTTATCACCACCGCTTTTGTTCTCTCTCTTCCACTTGTAGCAATATTTCTTGATATGGCATTTCTTACCACAATGATGACACTCAAGATTCTTATATCTCGATCTTGACTTGCTTCGAATTTTATCTCTACCCTTGCCATCTTTTTCTCTGTTTCTCCCCCTGTTCTCGGTAACCAACACCTCGGGCTGTGATGTAGAACCCTGAGATCTTCTTCTAACCTCTTCATTCAACACACCACTCTTAGCCAAATCCAAAGTAATAATACCATTTGGAGCAAAATTAATGAGTGAGACCCGAAAAGTCTCCCAAGTGTCCGGTAGAGTAGCAAGCAACCAAAGCCCTAAAATCTCATCATCAAATTTGACACCCATACCAAGCAACTGATTCATCACACTTTGAAACTCACTAACATGGTCAGTTGTAGACGTTCCTTCTCTGTATTTCAAGGCCATCATTTTCTTTAGCAAAAATAATTTGTTGTTACCCGACCTCGAAGCATACAAGCTTTCAAGCTTCTTCCACAATGTGGGAGCATGTGTCTCTTGATCAATGTGGTTGTAAACATTTTCTTCAACAAATTTTCGAATATAACCACATACTTGTTGATGCTCAAATTCCCATTCCTCATCACTTTTTGAATCGGGTTTTTAAGTAGCAATGACCGGAAGATGCAAAGCCTTTACAAACAACAAGTCTTTCATTTTATTCCGCCAAAGTTGATAATTCGTGCCATTCAACATAATCATCTTGCTTGTATTAATCTCCATAATTATCTAATACAATAACCAAGCTCTGATGCCAGTTTGTTGTAGAAGAAATCGAACAACCGAAATTAAGCGGAAGCACAACCGGTGTTCTTTCTTTCCCTATAACTCAAGTCAATAATTATGGCAAGCACAATATTACAAATATGTTCTCTAGCAGCACTAATCAACCACAAATCATCAATGCAACCACAACACAAGTAAATCGAGACACCGATATTTTTACGTGGAAAACCCCTCTAAATCAAGGGTAAAAACCACGGGACTTTAGAGTCCGATCAAAAGCTCCACTATAATCAAATGTTCAACTACAAGGCTACAATATCCAACCTACAACAAGCATTCAACTCTAACAAGGCTAATAACAAGTAGTCTTTAACAAAAGAGAGTAAAATAAGAGAATATCACCAAAAACGCAGCTGTTGTAAAATGGGGATTTCGGAAGCTACGGGTCTCGGATGAAAAATCCGACCGTACAAAGTTAAGATCACCAAGTCGCCTAGCTGCTGTCCAAAAATCAGCTCAATCGAACCACGGATGGACCTCCGATCGAAGAGTTGATTAAAACTGCTCAAATCTGAAAATAGTTTTTCTCTCCTATTTTTCTCTCGAACGTTTCTGAGCTTTCTTCAATCTCTTTCAAATCTGCCCAAGCCTATAATATACTAATAAAAGTCATAGTTAAAGGCTTATAAAAAGTCAAGCAAAATAAATATGGCAGCAACCACCCCTTTGAATTTGGGGTTCAACCGGTGATGAGTTACCCACATAGTGGGACCCTCACCCAACAATTTGCAAGCTTAATATTTGTGCAGTAAATTGAGAATGAAATGGAAGAGAAGAATTTCAGTGCCAAAGATGTCACTTAAATTGGTTTTCATCTTCAAAAATGGATTTTTATTTGTTTTTGAGAAAACAATTGCTAACTTTGTTAACCTTGCTGGGATTGAAGTTGATTGGTAAAATACCATTAGTATATATCTAAACAAAGTTTTAGATTGATGCGTCATGCGTGGCTAGAATTGCAGCTAAGATAGAGTCAATGGAACCCTGATCCAGTGTCAAGGACAAGTATCATCAGAAAATATGCCGCATGATATCCGATATAATCCGGTTACGCAATACAAAAGTTTATAATCTTTGCATTGCAGGCTTGTATATGGCATGATTATACCGGGTGAGATTGGCATTCAGATATTTTTTAGTTTACATCGGATTACGTTTGATTTTCAACTGAAATTATACATTGCCTTATGATTTTCTTCTCTCCAGCTATTAGTTATTTTTCGTACATGATGAAGATCATCCAGATCAAGCCAACGAGTGGTAATACCATAATCAGATTGTCGTTCTTGGCAGATGCCAAGGGTTATATGCTCATAATCACAATGCCTTCTTCAATGAGTTTCAAGTTCAGTCCTAAAGCTATTTGGTCACTCGGGTCATACGTTTTGTCAATGTGGTATATGAATAGCTAGGGGTGATAGGCTCGGGCTCGGCTCAGAAACAGTATTATTGGGCTCGGTTCGGGCTCGAAATTTTAGGCTCGAACTCGGCTCGGAAACAATACTATTGGGCTCGGCTCGGGCTCGAAACTCGTCAGGCTCGACTCGGGCTCGTCAGGCTCGGCTCGACTCGAAATGGACAATTTTGCTATATTTTTTTATAAAAGATAGGGCCTCGTTAAAAACTCCTTTCATAATCAACACTGAAACAAAATTCAATATCGGGGAAAGGGAAAAGAGTGCCCAATTTATTTTAGTTAATTTATTTTTAGTGGATTTTCCTCTAATTTATTTTATTGCTTTTCTTTTGCTAAAGAGATTACTTTTAGTGTATATGTAGCATATATATATATATAATATATATATATAATTATTCCGAGCCTGTTCATGAGATTTTCGAGCCGAGCTTGGGTCGGCTCGGCTTGTTAAGGTCTCGAGCTGAGCCCGAGTCCGAGTAGCTCGCGAGCCGGTCGGGCTCATTATCACCCCTGAATAGCATTATCTTTTGAATTTTGACAAGTAAATAACACTCTGCAAATATCAAGTGAAGAGGCTATTAAAACACGAAGGCAACCTGCTCCGAGAGAGGACTTGTTTGTAATTTTTCTTACAGTTTTAGGCAGTAAATAATTCAGTATTCATTCACAAGTAACCCTTTCTGCAGATTTCTTCGGTGATACTCGGAACAAGTATTACTGCTCGGCATATCATTGCCATTTCTCAAAAAGATGATACACCATTACTCAAAAAGCCTTAAATGGAATTTCTGTAGTTATAAATTTGCAAATCAGTCTAATTCTTATATAACATCGATTTGAGACAATTTTGGTATTTGTAAATTGATGAAGCAAGGAGAAAATATCACAATTTTATTCTCTGCTTTGAAGTTCATAGATCTGTTAAATCCGTTAACTGCACACTGGCTATAAAAGGTCATACAACAAAAACCAAGCTAATCTTAATCCTTGGACTTTGGAGAATGACTTGACTGATATTAGACAGGGGCCGCGCGAACGGAGGAGCCCAAAACCACAAATTATGATGTAGGATCTCCCACTTGGGGAGACATTAAGCGAGCGCCCTTCTAAAGTGCAATGGAGGTCGCTAGCCTAGGCCATGGGTCTTGTTGATCGCCCATCGACCCCGTCCAGGTAAGTATGTTGTTATGTTGCTAGTTGCCTCTTATTTATTAACCCCACCTCGTGATTCTTCCTTTTTATTACTCTATATGGGATTAGTGCTTCATCTCCCTGATTAAAAATGATCGTAAATCGGACATGAACTTGCTTTCAAATGGTCATATGAACTAAGCTAGATATCAGAGTGGGTGGGGGATTGTAACGAAGTGTGGACATCTTTTAGCATCTATGCTGAAATGTTAATATCCCCCATGGCTACCAAGAATGGAACCATTTCATTCCGTTGCTTCCATATTGACAAAGCACGATCACCAACATAAAAATCCCAGGAAGTATCTCTAAGAGTTCCAAAAAACTTTTTTCTTGTTTCTCATCCCGGATAAAATTAACCCTTTTGAACAATTTTGCTTCAAAAATAATGTGTTGAAAAATAGTGCCTTTCTTTGAAAAACTTGTATGATTAATATTTGTGCAGTAAGTTGAGAAAGAATGGAGAAGAATTTCATTGCCAAATATGCCACTGAAGTAGGCTGTTTTTCATATTCTTTAATAGTTCTTTAAAAGTAGAACTGTTCGAGGCTAAACCAGCTTGAATACTGTCGAGTTCTAGTCTTTTCGAAGTTGTCGGGTTCAAATCTGGTAAGGAATGTTAGCTGTTCATAATGAATGATGACATATATCAAAGGGGCTTGATTTTTACTGCAGATGCTTAATCTTTTTTTACTTTCTGTCCACAACATGGTGAATCCAAAGAACAACAATGAATGCATTAGCAGCAACCAACAGAAACTTTTGGCTGGCAGCCAGGCTTCTTGGTTTGGACTCTAAGCTTGAAAAGAGTTTGCTCATCCTTTTCAGGGAAATTAAGGTGGTCAAATTTTTCTTTGTTTCTTCATTTTTATCTCATTTTCTTAAAGATTGTTTGGACATTCCCGCTGGAAATATTATTTCATCCAAATCAGCAACTCATTTATCCAGTAATGTTGGTCTCAGGTGGATCTACTCTATTCTAATCTGCAGATACTCTTGATTTCGAACATGTTTTGAAGGTCGAATGCACCATACCGCAAGACTTTTCATTACGTAGTATACAATGTATTTTTCATTACTTGACATAAAAATAAGTTGTGCCATTTGATATTAACTGAGTGGCATCTGAATATCCGAAAAACTTCACCAAATTGGACATACGGGGAAAGAACGAAGAACAGAAGCCGATAGAGCATGCCACATTCATTTATATGCGGAATTAGAAGCACACTTCTATTCATTAATGTGTTCCCATTGAGAATGTTAATTTCAGAATAGCATCCGATTACATGTCATGGTTCGAGTTGAAAGGGAAGGCGTGCATACTCTGTTTAAGAATCAATGTTGCCTCGTTCAGCACCAACTACTACGATTTTGTAGTCAAAGGTGATCCACCATTACTTGAAATAGGGTAGCAGACTAGTAGTGACATTAAAACCGATTACTCCAATTTTACATTGCCAGCATATACATGAACACAGTGGGATATCGTATCAAACTCTATCTTTTTGGCATTTTTCATGTTTCTGGAGTATATTTATACCCCTAAATCTATATTTTAACATGTTTCGGACTCAAATATGGAAACCAATCTATATTTTAAAATGTTTTGGACTCCAATATGAATACCATTTGTCGTTCGAGTCTGTCATGCAGGAAGCAGAGAATATGGTATTTGAGCTTTGAGATGAACCAAACCCTAGCTTGAGGATTGAAACATGAAGAAGATATAACTAGATGTCAAAGCAGGCATGGTGTATCATTCCAATGGATAGCTTGTCTTACTAGGCTTTTGGCTTTTCTATATCTATAGATGGGGTTTGCAATTCAGAGTAGTTTTTATATTTTCTTTCCGAGATAAAATAACCTCTGGATTTCTCCACCGGAAACTTGTATTCAAAGCAACCCAGCTTGTTATTTTGATAACTTAATTTAGTTTCCTATGCAACAATTTACTTTATCTTTCGCAAATTGCAATAATAGAAGTACCAAGACATTTTTATAACTCAGATTTCAGGTAACTAGGCCGAGCGAACGCAGGCCACCACTATCACAAATTATGACGTAGGCTCTACCACTTAGGGGAGCCCTAAGCGAGCGCCCCTCCCAAGTGTAATGGAAATCGCTAGCCTAGGCCATGGGCCTTGATTATCACCCATTGACCCCGTACAGGTAAGTATATTGCTTGGTCGCTAGAGCCTAGGTACCTCATATTTATTGAGCCGCAGCTCGTGGTTCTTACTATTTCTTGCTCGATACGGGATCAGTGATTCATCATGATTCTCCACTCCCCTGGTGACTGGCTGGAGAGGCTGTAAATGAAGAGATGAAGTCACGGATTTACAAAGAAATGATGAAACTCCCAAAGAGACTATAATTTCTCATTCCTTCTTCCATGTCAATGATTAAAAATGGCTTCAAAAGACATGGACTCTCTTTGGAATGGTTATAAACTAAGTGGGATATCAGAGTTTGCAAAAGCTTTCCTCGATGGAGTTGGGGGGTTTTGTAACACAGTGTGCCCTTCTTTTACCATATATGGCTACCAATTCCAGTTCAGCCATATTGTTTTCAATATCCTCTTGCTTTTGCAGTGAGGCAGTTCAATATCTGCAGCAACAACCAAGAATGGCTTGGCTAGGAACGTCGATGGTTAGAAATTTTTGAGACTTTAGGCAATTTTCTTTGGCTTTAGACGTTCACCCAAATCGTCTGCTTTTGTAGTGAGCCAGTTCAATGACCATGGCAACAACCAAGCATAGCTCGAATGGTTTCAATCCTCTATTGCTTTTTAGCCAAATAGTCGGTCAAGACAGCGTTTTACAAAGAGCAGATACTGATAAAGCACATTCACCAACCTAAAATCCCCAGGAATTGTATCTTTCAGAGGTCCAAGAAGCTTTTTTCTTGTTTCTCAGCTCAGGAAACATTAATCCCTTTTCAACATTCTTGCTTCAAAAATAATTGAAAAATACTGTCACCATTTGGAACATTTGTAAGCTTAATATTTGTGCAGTAAATTGAGAAGAAAATGGAAGAGAAGAATTTCAGTGCCAAAGATGTCATAGTTGATTGATAAAACATCATTAGTATACATCTAAACAAAGTTGTAGATTGAAGCATCATGCGTGGATCGAATTGCAGCTAAGATATAGTCAATGGAACCCTACTCCAGTGTCAAGGAAAAGTATCATAAGAAAATATGCCACGTAATAACCTATCATCATCCGGTTATTACTAGTGTCAAGGACTAGAGTTTAAAATCTTTGCATTGCAGGCTTGTACATAGTATGATTACAGATACTCTCTGGGAATATCAAGAGAAACGGCTATTGAATCAGGCAAGGCAACCTGCTCCAAGAGAGGAATTGTTCCTAATTTTTCTTACAGTTTTAGGCAATAAATAATTCATATTTGTTCACAAGTAACAAATTCGACCTTCCACTGTTGGATTCTTTCTGCAGATTCCTTCAGTGACATTCGGAACATGTATTACTGGTCGGCCTATCAATCCCATTGTCAAAAAGATGATACACCATTACTCAAAAAGCCTTACTTGAACTTTCTTTCTGTAGATACATGGGAATTGGGATTTGCAATTTTTTCTAATTTCAAGTTCATGTATCTGATAAATACAAGAACTGCAAATCTGACATAGAAGTATCTACAGCTAAAATCAGGCACATTCTTGAACCAAATTGAATGATTAAACTAATGTTAGACAAGGGCCGCGCGAACACAGGCCCCCACTACCACAAATTATGACGTAGGCTCACCCGCTCGGGGAGACCCTAGGCGAGTGCCCCTCCAAGGTGCAATGGAGGTCGCTAGCCTAGGCCATGGGTCTTGTTGATCGCCCATTGACCCCATCCAGGTAAGTATGTTGCCATGTTGCTAGGCGTCTCTTATTTATTAACCCAAGCTCGTGATTCTTCCTCTTCCTAACCTGATATGGAATTAGTGCTTCATCATGATTCTCCACTTCCCTGTGATGCTGAATGAAGCTCCTAAACAGATTTACAAAGAATATATGAAACTCAAACAGATTAGAACCTGTTTCATTGCTTCTTCATCTCACTGATTAAAAATGGTTGTAAATCATACATGGACTCTCTTTCGAATGGTCATATGAACTAATTTAGATATCAGAATGGAACCATTTCATTCCGGTGCATCCATATTGATAAGGCACAATCACCAACATAAAAATCCCAGGAATTATCTCTGAGAGTTCCAAGAAACTTTTTTCTTGTTTCTCATATCGGATAAAATTAACCCTTCTGAACAATTTTGCTTCAAAAATCAAGTGTTGAAAAACAGTGCCTTACTTTAAAAGAACTTGTATGCTTAAGATTTATGCAGTAAGTTCAAAAATAAATGGAGAAGAATTGCATTACAAAAGATGCCACTGAACTGAATTAACTTCTTTTCATCTTCTTTAATGGATTCTTATTTGTGTTTAATTTAAGAAAACAATTGCTAACCTTGATAATCTTGTTTGGTTTGAAATGAACAGTTATTAGTATATCTAAACAAAGTTGTAGATGGATGTGTGGCTTGAATTGCAGCAAAGTTAGAGTCAATGGAACACTGCTGCAGTTTCAAGGACATGTTTTATTAGAAACCTTGTCACATAACATTCGATCGTGTGATACTAAAGTTTATATGCAGAGGGTGAGGTTGGTATTCAGAAATTATTTTGTCACTGTTGGATCACTTTTGATTTGCAAATTGTATTCTGCTATTCTTATCTCCGGTTATCCTCTATTCTTCCAACATGATGAAGACTGTCTGGTCGAGCCAACAAGTGGTAATAACGGAATCGGATTGGAATTCATGGCAATTGCAAATGGTTATAGACTCAAAACTATAATGCCTACTTCAATGAGTTCAACCCAAACTTGTCATTTTTGGTGCTTCAAACCTCATAAGTCATAAAGATAAACATACTTGTCTCTGGTACGGAAACTGGATCCGGGATGTACCATAGAAAGCAGAATCCTGACATTAAGGTTAAGACTTTCTGATGCGCCTAATTACAAGGAATAAATTGTAACATTTATGAAGTTTCTTGTTTACATCGATCTTCATACTATACTTACCTTTTACCCCCAAAGAGCATATGTGAATGTTGATAGGTCCACACATAAGATTCAAGGAATTAGCAGTGGATTCATCCCTGGGGTTCTGAATGTGAATTTTACTCTTAACTTGTTCACGTCTTTATGCTATTTAGTTATTCAGATTACATTCTAGCCAATGTGGGATGTGAATAGCACTATCCATTGACATGTAAATGAGAATACTCATCAGATACCAAGAAGGATTGTTGGTAAGTTTTCTTACAAAATTAATGATAAGTAATTCATTGGACTATTCCTAACTATTGTTAGTTGGTTTATTGGATTTGGATCATGAAACAAAATGGTAAATGAATTTCATTTTCATTCTGCATAACCCATATGTCACGGGGCTAGATTTTGACCCTAGCGGATCCGTGCGGCCTTAGACGCCTTCGACGCAAATCAGTCGATTCCTACGCCTAAGTCTGCCTTCAACCAGCCTTGTGAGTACTCCTGCTCGACAACGGCTCCGACAAGCCCTCCAGGTTTCGATGGATCTTGTCACGAGCTAGGCCTTTGCCAGACGAATCGTGTGAACCTTAGTCGTTTTCTCGGTTGAAACGTCTGCTAAGTCACCTTGAAATCCCTTGTCACGGCCTTAGGTGAAGCTTTCTCGACAAACACCTAACTCTGCCAGGATTCTCGCTCCGGAAGATCAAACACTTCCCGAAGCCCTCGAACGAAAGATCGTTCTAAGCGGAAACTAATCAAAGAACAACGAAAAGAGATTGGCAACACTAACAACAAAGAACACTCAAGAACAATAAAGAACACTCAAAGAGTTTAGAGTAAATGCTTCTTGTATTACTCAAAGTGAAGTGAAGAAGTGAATATGAGATGAAGTGATTTACAAGTGAGGAGGGAGCCTCTATTTATAGTTGAACTCCCCTACATACAACGGCTCAGTTTAAATTACATCGACGGTCGAGATTGATCTTATCTAATCAAATCTCAATTTCAAATATCTAATTATCACAAACATTATCTACAAATTATATTTCAAATAAATAGATGATGCTTTGACTGAATTACCCTCCTGAATGATCCATGGATTTGGCTAAGTCATGTGGGCTTGCGGGCTTTCTAGCATTCTCCAAGTGCCGGGCCAAGTGTGATGGTCTTGGCAAGCCCGTTACACCGCGCAAACCCTCTTTGGCTGATTCTTGCGCCAAAGCCTCGGTCCTAAAAGTTTGGTCCACGCCTTCCTCTAAGTGTTGGGCCACATTTGGCAAGCCCGTTACATCGCGCAAACCTTCTTTGGCTGATTCTTGCGCCAACGCCTTGGTCCCAAAGGTATGGTCCACGACATTCTCCGAGTGTTGGGCCACATTTGGCAAGCCCGTTGCATTGCGCACAACCTCCCTATCTGATGCTCGCGCCAATGTCTCGATCAGAAAAGTTTGGTCCGTGACATTCTCCCCCACTTGACTTAGCGACGCCCTCATCGCTGCACTCGAACGATCCTGGGCAGGGTCAACTTGATTACTCGTCGATGCCTCAGCTTCATGCAATTCCCCCATATGAATTGCTCGCCTCGACTCAAACTGTTGTTGAACATCGCGTGCTAAGATGCCTCTTGATACATCTCTCTTGTAGGAGCACTCTCCCACAAACTCCGATTTACCTTGACTCAGACCCACTTGGTCATGCGGCAAAGACTTGGAAGTTGTCACAACATTGAACACAGACTGAACTCTCAGATTCGTCGACAACTCTGACTTGCCCTTTTGAACTCTGAAAGTTCTCTTCCAATCTTCTTTTCCCCCGTACTGAAGAATAGGTCGTACTTGACCTACGCTCATCAACAATGGCAAATCAAAACCAAAAACACTAGGAATGTGTTTGAGATGTACCTTCTCCTCGATCACATTTACTCTAAAATGGGTCAGCCCTTCTTTCTCTTTGAAGTCTAGCCCCCTCTGCATTGAACCTTCTTCATCGAAGTTCTTTGCATGAATCGGCACTTTCGCCACAAAGTCCGTTGCGCTACTCTACATCAGATCTTCTCCCCTGAAGTCTGTTGCTTCTGGTTGCATCCACCCTTCTGACTCGAAGTTTGGTGCTCTCTTGCATCGATCCTTCTTCCTTGAAGTTCGGTGCTTTCTCTTGCGTCGACACTTCCTACCTGAAATTCGTCGCTCGTTTCCCACCTTGCTCATTGGTGGTGTCTCCACGGTTACTATGTCCCTTAACGACTTGGCCCCCTTCGACACTCTAATGGTCTCAAAAGCGATGTTATTTCCCTGAACATCCTTGGCAAGCTCCTCGATAGCCTTCTCGGACATGGTCACCCCTTTCTGCTTTCGGTCCCCCTTGGCCTTGGCAGAACTCGACATTATCGGATCAAGCGATACAGCCTTGCTCTCTTCGGGCTCACCCAACTCCTTGGATGGCTTGACTCGATCCAGGCACTCTCGCAATTTGTGAGGCCCCTTGCACTGGTAGCACTCTAGTTGCTTCATCTCGCGTCGGCATTTCTTCCTCGAAGTCATTCGCTTCTTTCCCACCTTGCTCAAAGGTGGCATCTTAACGGTTGATATGTCCCTCAACGGCTCAGCCCCCTTCGACACTCTACTGGTCTCAAAAGTAATGTTCTTCACTCGAACATTCTCGGCAAGCTCTTTCCCAGCCTCCCCGGACATCTTCAACCCATTCTGCTCATGTCTCCGCTTACCTTGGCAGAACTAGACAACTCTGAACCAAGTTTCGCAGGCTCTTTACTCTTGGCCTTGTCCTGTCCCTCGGACCACTTGGCTCGAACCAGGCATCTCCGCAACTTATGAGGTCCCTTGCATTGGTAGCACTCCAATCGCCTCTTCCTGACCCTCGGCTTGACAGCTTTCTCACTTGTTATCGCACCAAGTCTCACCACTGGCTATATTTTGACCCTAGCGGATCCGTGCAGCCTTAGACGCCTTCGACGCAAATCAGTCTATTCCTACGCCTAAGTCAGCCTTCAACCAGCCTTGTGAGTACTCCTGCTCGACAACGGCTCCGACAAGCCCTCCAGGTTTCGATGGATCTTGTCACGGGCTAGGCCTTTGCCGGACGAATCGTGTGAACCTTAGTCGCTTTTTCGGTTGAAACGTCTGCTAAGTCACCCTGAAATCCCTTGTCACGGCCTTAGGTGAAGCTTTCTCGACAAACACCTAACTCTGCCAGGATTCTCGCTTTAGGAGATCAAACACTTCCCGAAGCCCTCGAACGAAAGATCGTTCTAAGCGAAAACTAATCAAAGAACAACGGAAAAAGATTGGCAACACAAATAACGAAGAACACTCAAAAACAATAAAGAACACTCAAAGAGTTTAGAGTAAATGCTTCTTGTATTACTCAAAGTGAAGTAAAGAAGTGAATATGAGATGAAGTTATTTACATGTGAGGAGGGAGCCTCTATTTATAGTTGAACTCTCCTACATCCAACGGCTCAGTTTAAATTACATCGACAGTCGAGATTGATCTTATCTAATCAAATCTCAATTTCAAATCTCTAATTATCACAAATATTATCTACAAATTATATTTTAAATAAATAGATGATGCTTTAACCGAATTACCCTCCTGAATCCTCCATGGATTTGGCTAAGTCCTGTGGGCTTTCTAGCATTCTCCAAGTACCGGGCCAACTGTGATGGTCTTGGCAAGCCCGTTACAACGCGCAAATCCTCTTTGGCTGATTCTTGCGCCAATGCCTCAGTCCTAAAAGTTTGGTCCACGCCTTCCTTCAAGTACTAGGCCACATTTGGCAAACCCGTTACATACATACAAAAACTAAAAATAACCCAATAGAATTTTAACTAAAAGATTGGAAAGGGACCGCGCGAACGCAGGCCCCCACTGCCACAAATTATGACGTTGGCTCTCCCACTTTGAGGAGACCTTAGGCTAGCGCCCCTCCCAAGTGCAATGGAAGCCGCTAACCTAGGCCTTGGGCCTTGATGATCACCCATCGACCCCGTCCAGGTAAGTATCTTCCTAGGGAGGTAGTTGCCTCATATTTATTAAGCGATGCTCATGGTCCCTTCTCTTCTTTAGTCGATGTGGGATTTGTGCCTTCTCACGATTAGTGTCCTGGATACTAATGTTTCCTGCTGTGACTGGTGAGGCTGAATGAACCGATGACAGATTTTCATATTTGCAAAGAATATATGAAACCCCTAAGCAGATTAGAATCTGTTTCCTTGTTTCTTTATCTCACTGATTTAAAATGGTTGTAAATCAGACTCGGACTCCGTTTCGAATGGTCACAAACTAAGTGAGATATCAGTCTGCAATCCAATCTCCATTTTCTCTTCCTTTTGAACAATTTTGCTTCAAAAATCTTGTGTTGAAAAACAGTGCCTTACTTTAAAAAACTTGTATGCTTAATATTTGTGCAGTAAGTTCAGAAAGAAATGGAGAAGAATTGCATTACAAATTAAAGATGCCACTGAGCTGAAGTAAGCTGCTTTTCATCTTCTTTAATGGACTTTTATTTGTGTTTAATTTAAAAAAACAATTGCTAACATTGATAATCTTGTTTGGTTTGAAATTAACAGTTATTAGTATATCTAAACAAAGTTGTAGATGGAATTGCAGTGAAGTTAGAGTCAATGGAACCCTGCTCCAGTTTCAAGGACAGGTATTATCAGAAACCATATCACATAACATTCGATCGTGCGATACTAGAGTTTATATGCAGAGGGTGAGGTTGGTATTTGGAAATTTTTTAGTTAGTGTTGGATCACTTTTGATTTGCAACTGAAATTATACATTGTCTTCTGCTATTCTTTTCTCCGGTTATCCGTTATTCTTCCTACATGATGAACACTGTCCTGGTCAAGCTAACGAGTGGTAATAACATAATCGGATTGACACTCATGGATGGCAATTGCAAATGGTTATAGACTCAAAACTATAATGCCTTCTTCAATGAGCTCTGAAAGAACAGTTCTTCGAAATTTTGGAGCCAGGTGGTTCTACCTATCCGGCTCGAGGCACAAAAGGTGCAATTGAGAAGGCCGAGGAAATTATGGTCAACACTCCTAATTCTTAACATTCTTCAACAGTTTGAAAACCATGCCAACGAAAAGGTGTCATTTTGATGCTTCAAACCTCTGAAAGATAAATATCCTTGCTTCTCGTACCATTACCCGAACCGAGATGTACCTTAGAGAGCAGATTCCTGACATCAATGTTAGACTTTCCGATGCCGCCTAATTACATGGAATAAATGTTAACATTTTATAATGTTTCTTGATCACATGGATCTTTATACTATAGTTGCTTGTTACTCCCAAAAGAGCATATGTGAATGTTGAAGGTCCACACGTAAGATTCAAGGAATTGGCAATGGGTCCATTGACATGTTAATTGACTGCAATACAAACTGAATAAGCGAGAGTGAAAGGGAAATTTTAACGAATACACTTAAACACATTTTAACAAACATAAGGAACAATTGAACTAAAATATTGGACAGGGGCTGCGCGAACGCAGGCCCCCAACTACCACAAATTATGACGTAGGCTCTCCCACTTTGGGGAGACCATAGGCTAGCGCCCCTCAAGAGTGCAATGTAGGTCGCTAAACTAGGCCATGGGCCTTATTGATAACCCATCGACCACGTCCAGGTAAGTATGTTGCAGGTGAGCTAGTTGCCTCTTATTTATTAAGCCATGCTCACGGTCCCTTCTCTTCATTAGTCGATGTGGGATTTGTGTTTTCTAACGAATAGTGTCCTGTATATTAATGTTTCCTGCTGACTGGTGAAGCTGAATGAACTGATGACAGATTTACAAATTTACATAGAATATATGAAACTCCTAAGCAGATTAGAATCTGTTTCCTTGTTTCTTTATCTCACTGATTGAAAATAGTTGTAAATCAGACACGGACTCTGTTTCGAATGGTCATAAACAAAGTGAGATGTCAGTCTGCAATCCAATCTCCATTTTCTCTTCCTTTTTCAGTGAGGCAATCCAATTTATATGGCAACAACCAAACATACCCTGGCTTGAACATGGATAGTTAGCAAAATTTTCAGAGTTTGGTTGTTTCCTTTGGTTTTAAACGTTTCATCAAAATTGCTTGGTTTTGCAGTGAGGCAGTTCAATGACCATGGCAGTAACTACTAACTAAGCAAAGCTTGGGTTGAACTTTGGGCAAATGTTTCAACCCTCTCCTGGTATTAACCAACTAATTGGACAATACAGCATTTTACAAGAGCAGATACTGATACGGAAGATTCAAGAAGCCTTTTCAACATTTTTGCTTTTAATTGATGTTGTTTATTTATTACTTTATGTTATGATATTATAAATATTTTGATTTATTATAAAAAATAATTTATAAATATTTTAATTTAATAATATATAAATATATAATATTTTTTCAAATTTATATAATTTACATTATATATTTAATTTTAAATATATTTACAAATAAATCTTATAAAATTATAACATTTTAATTCTAAATTTAGAAAAAAATTATATATTTAGAAAATTAATATATTTATAATAATTTCATAAAATTAAAATATTCTAATTAACACGTTATAAATAATTTTTATAAAATTAATATATTTTGCTTTATATTTTAATTGATGATATAAATATATTTGTATAATATTTTATAATTTATATTATAATTAATATATTTTCATAAAATAAATGTAATTAATTTTAACCACTATTTAATCTAAATATTATGACCTTGTTTGGTAAATAGCATTTTGAACTAATATTAGAGGTTTGACTAGTCAAATCTGCTAATTTGAATGTTTGGTAAATAACGGATTCGAATAGCAGATTTGGGTGAAATCTCTAATTTTGAAAAAGCTGCTAATATGAGCTTTTTGAAATTAGAGATTTTGACATAAGAATTATAAAGACTCTTTTACACTTAACAATTATCAAAAATCTCCAAATAACCTAAATTTAACATTTTCTATTTTAATTTTTTACCCTCGCGTATTTACATTGTGACATTTGTAAACTAATAGTTTTTGTTTTTTTCATTTTATTCTCACACATTTATATTTGTATTTAAATTTAATAATTAATTAGATTATATTAAAAATAATTATATAAATAATAAATTAATATATAGATCTTTCAAATATGTTCAGTAATATTATATTAAAAAAATAATTTTCATAATCTAATTAATATACAATATATTGATAACTAATAAACTATTCAAACAAGTATCGAATATAATCATGTCCTTATATGTCATTTTGTTTCTTTAAATAATCAAACAGCCATCAGCTATCAGTTAATTTTATCAAACACTTTTATACAATCAGCTAATCAAATTAACTAATACAATTAGATATCAGCTAATGTAATCAGCTATTCGCTAATTGCCAAACAAGACCTATTATTTCTAGTTATGTAACAATTATCTAGTTTGACCTGGTGATTAAGTATTAGGAGACTCAAATTTAAACCCTTATTATCAAAATTATTTTTTATAATGTCGCAACTTCACTGAATGCAATAATGTGTTAACTGAGAGCTTTTAAGTTTTAACCATATGTTCTAGAGATTGTTGACTAAATAACAATTTTTAATTGTCTTGTTTAAAAACAATATAAAATTATAAATCAAGAGTAAAATTTTATAATAAAAAAATCATCAATGTTAATCTTTTTTTTCAATTGCACCTTTAATATTGTAATGCTACATCAACAAAAAATGGTGACCGACAGTTGATCATTTAAAAATGACTTATTTGAAAAAAATAAAATTTTAATATTTAAATTGCTAAAAAAAACTTCAAGGGCGAATTTAAAAAAGTAGTTGCCACATAATATGTCGTTATAGTACACGATTAAAATTAGTTAACTAATTATTTGGATGTCAATAATCCTAACAAATATATAATTATAATCGATCCTTATATTGTAATTCAACATTTTTAACAATGGTATTTGTGTCTTTTAGTCCGATTTGATGTATTAATTTATTTTTCTAATGTCCTACTTAAATTTGTTAATTTTTTTAATGTGGTAAATTTTTATCCAATGTGACGCTTAATTTGACATTTTTTCTAGTGTGGTTATTTGATTTGAAAATTACAACAGGAGTGATATTGTTGTATTTTTTTAATTTTATTAATTGTGAAGAAATCACATCATCACATGTATTAATTTAAAATTAAATTAGATAAAAATATAATTTTAGATAAATAACTATATCAAATTTCAAATTGTTTAGGAAACATAACAAACAATCAAATTACAAAATCGACATACCAACAATTAGTTGACCTAATAAAATAAAATATTAAACATTTTAAGTAAGATTATAAATTTAAATCTTGACATAATAAATAAAGAAATTAAATTAGAGGTCGTGTTATAATAAACTTGTACAATATTAAAATTTAAATTTCTAGGCCAATAGATATAATCGCAATCCATACATATTAAATATAATCAGATTAATTATTTTTAAAGTGGTTTGTTACTGGGACCAAAACCAAACATGGCCTTAATATAGAAATTAAATTATTCAAATTGTTTCATTTTCTCGACAATTCGAAAGTCCAAGCATTCGGCAAAGAAAGTAAGACGAAGCTAATGGCAACTCCACCACAGAATCGGAGCCCCGAACTCCGAAAAGACCCGGTTACCAACCGATGGGTCATATTTTCTCCGGCACGAGCCAAACGTCCCTCCGATTTCAAATCCAAATACCCAGAAAATCCGAACAATAAGTCTTCTTCATGCCCGTTCTGCATCGGCAATGAACACCAGTGTGCACCAGAGATATTTCGGGTCCCGCCCGATCCTAACTGGAAACTCCGGGTCATTGAGAACTTGTATCCAGCTTTGAGCAGGAAACTCGAGCACCCAAACGGGCAAAGTGGCGATTCGAGCAGCGAATTGGGCGGATGGGGTCAAGTCGTACCCGGATTCGGATTTCATGATGTGGTGATTGAAACTCCAGTTCACTCGGTTCAGTTGTCGGATTTGGAGCCTAGTGAGATTGGAGATGTCTTGATTGCTTATAAGAGGAGGATTGAGCAGATTAAGCAGTTTGATTCAATCAAATATATTCAGGTAATAGGAAAAAAAGTTTTTTTTTTTGGAAAAGAGAATTTTTTTTCTTATATGAATGTGTTGAAAAGCATTTATTTGATATAAATTCCTTTTTTTCTTGAAATTTCTAAGTGTGAATATGGGAACTATGTAAAGAGTGCAATTTTCAGCCATCTTTATGTTTTCATGTGCTTTAAATTTTATATTAAATGATGTATTTTAGATGACAATATTGTGCATTTCATGAAAGCCTTTACTTATCAGTCTTTTGTTGTGATTCCAATTTTTGAGAGCTAATTGTTTATATTTCCATGTTTTCTAAAATAATGTTTTTAATTGGACTGCCAATTCATGTTGTGCTGTGGTCATGTATTCTACCATGTCATAGTGGTTTTTACATGTTCATAATTCATATTATATGAATTTTCAGACATTGGTATGTTTGTATCTTTTTCATTGTTTTTCCCTTTCTGTTTCATGTTGTATTTTAGTTATATTTTTTTTCAATATTGCTAGATCAATTTTAATCCAGGGTACCATCTCTCTTCCTCTTTCTTCATGCTTGTGTTAGTTTGGCATGCTTGTTGGTTGTTAATGGCTACTTCATTTGTCTTTGGTGTAATTCTTTTCTTAGGTGTTCAAGAACCATGGAGCTTCAGCTGGGGCTTCAATGAGTCACTCTCACAGTCAGATGATAGCTCTTCCCATTGTTCCACCAAATGTTTCTGCTCGACTTGACGGTATGGAGGAGTATTTTAAACAGACAGGGAAATGTAGTCTCTGTGAGGTCCAATCAAAGGACCTCTTGATTAATGAAACCAGCCATTTCATTTCAATTGCACCATTTGCTGCTTCATTTCCTTTCGAGATATGGATAATTCCCCGATATCACTCTTCTCATTTTGATGAACTAGACAAAGAAAAGGTAAATTCTAATGCTTCATGTTCATGGTTCTATTCTTATATGATTTTGCCTATGTCTCTTTCTATGTCTTTCCACATCATAATTTTCACTTAGCTTGTTTGATTTGGTTATTGGTACTTTGGGTGGAGTTATCCATGCTAGAAAATTCATCGTGTGACTTTACGTCATTACTCATTCTGGATAGAAATAAACCCACGAGAAAAGAAGGAATTAAACGTCAACCGATTGTTCGACATGGTCTTACTATTTGTACGATTTATTGACTAATGTTAAAAGAAATTTATTTGGAGCAAATACTAGTATTATTTCCCGATATTTAATGAACTCGAGATGGTCTGTTTAGTGACTTTGCTTTGTTCTGTTAGCAATACTTGTTTCATGATGGCAGTTTGGCCTTTAAAGTAACCTGCAAAGGATATAAGGATCTTTAAGTAGACATAGCAATGTTGTGTGAGCACGAAACTGCCATGACCACTGTTTAACTAATGCTTGTAGTCTTGGTTGATATGGTACAAAAACAAGTGTTACAAAATATGAATGAGAGTAAGTGAATTTCGTTTTTATGGAAATTCTAATGATAAAAATTCCCCTACCGACTTAAAGAAATTGCTTTTCTTTTGACTTTCCTCATGTCAGCTAAACTGCATGCCCTATTGTTGCGAAAATGTTGAATTCAAGAGCAGGTTTTAGTTGTAGATGGAGTGATCGAAAGAATAAAAAAAAAGTTTCTGCTTCATTTTGCAATAAAAGGGTAGTTGTGTGTTTGTCCGTAACAACGTAATAAACAGATTCGGATTAGCATTGTATTCTAAATTTTTCACATAGTTCCATCTGATTCCCATTATGCAGGCAGTTGATCTTGGTCGCTTGCTGAAACTCATCCTTAAAAAGATGTCATTGCAGTTGAATAACCCGCCGTTCAATTTCATGATTCATGATTCACCGGTCCAGGTTACTGACTCCGAGGTACCTTACAGCCACTGGTTTTTACAGATAATACCTCAGTTAACTGGTGTAGGCGGTTTCGAACTTGGATCCGGATGTTACATAAATCCTGTTTTTCCTGATGATGCTGCCAAAATTTTGAGGGAACTTAATGTTCCTATGGAAGGTTAAAAACTAATTTACATCATACGAGTAGTGTACAATCATATTGCAATAAGGGAAAATAACTCAATTTACATGAGGAAATCTCTTGTAAATCCATTTGAGCACTCACTTGTTCCTATCTATCTGTATTGATTTATGTGATTATTTTGCCATGTTATGTATTTTCTTGGAAAATAAAGTACTGTTCTAATACAGTAACTTTTTATGTAACTATAGAACCTTGAAGGGATCCAATGCAGCTAGACCATCCTTGCTCTTTTACTCACTTAAAAAGGCTCTTTGATGGGGCCGAAAGTTTGATGACCATCTGAACCATGGACCTTAACCAACAAAACCAGCTAGGTTTGGTCTGCATGTAACTTAAAATGAAAGTGTAATGAATTCGGTGAAAAATGGAGTAAATAAGTAATAGTAATGTAGCATTAAGTTGTTGGAGAATTTTTTTGATTAGTCTTCAAGTGATTACGAGAAAATATATCTTCGTACTTTTTCACTGGGACCACTTGAGTTTAGTTGTTGGATAAATTTCGAATTTATAAATGAATTTTGATTTAATATGTAAGTTATATATATATATATTATGATTTAATGTGTATATATATGTGAAATTTTTATTGTGGCTTGCCTGTTTATGTTTTGAAGATGATATCACATAACTTTTATTGCTTAAAAAGAGAGTCAAACAAAGAGATTCAAACATGATAATATTCATAACGAACAACAAAGAGGGGATCAAGCTACTAAAAGACCACCGATAATTGTACATCAGAATTGAGCATCGTGAGAAATTCTACACGAACGCAAATCTACTGCAAATGTAGACGAATAACATGCCACAAGGCAGAGAAAAAACGTGCCACAAAGGCAGAGAAGACAAGCGCAATAATATGTGTGTAAGAATTCAAAACAAATAAATTTTAATAAAAAAACTAAAAAAACAACGTAAATGCAAAAATAAAAGTGGGATATAAAAAATAAAAAAATATATCGACAGATGACGATCAGCATTAAAATTAATATTACCGTCGGTCAAATGAAAAAAGTTGGAGGCGGCGCTGCGTTGGGATATTCATAAAGCAAATTAAACCTTAGTTTGCGTGTATATGCTCAGGTAAATAAATGTGAATTTAAGGAATGATTCCTTTGGAGGAAGGAAATGTGATTCTCACTAAAAGAACTGAGTTTGCGCGTTCTTATTTATACAGTGTAGCATGTGCGTGAGTTTATGGATTATATTGGTACATGTTATATAGGTTGAATTTTGAGCCGAAACTAAATTTATACTTTGTGGTATTAATTTGTGGTCGGATTAACTAGAGACGAAATTCAGATCAAATGTTATGAGGGATAAAGATTTATTAAGTATTAAATTTAAAAATTAGGAAAGACAAAGGATTAAAATTATTATTGTACTAAAAAAATTTGGGGACAGTTACATCCATCATATGAATGGTTCCTTTACTGGGGATATGTACAGACCGGTACATTCGATACTGAAATAGAATTAACTACCATGTCTACAATACAACATGACAAAATGCAAAACAGAGCATATCAACAATGAATCAAAGTTTCTCAAGTCTCTTCCAAGTTTTCTCTTTCATCTTGTTTTTCGGAAGCTTTCGCCCGTCGACGATCATATAATGTACTCTAACAACATAGCCTGCTATCATTACGGAGACACCATAAGAGGGTTGTGGTTTTGGATCATATGACTACTATGCCTGGAAGAAAGGACGAGGGTGCTATAATGTTGGTAACAACAACAAATATAGAGGTCACGGTTATGGAAAAGAGAATATGGATGGTTTAAATGAGCTGAACAAAGGTCCTAGAGCAAAAGGGTGTAAGAACAAGGATGGTACAAAACTAGCTGTTGAAGACCAGAACCTTCCACTGACAGACCGCAATAAGGAGCAGTGGGAGCGTCAGGAAATTTAGTTTGGGGTGTCCATCATTTGAGCAGGTGAGAAACATTCATATAATGGATGTAACTCATGATTTGAGGCTTGAGCATTGGGAAATGTTGATTGTCCCCAAATTTCTTTTTAGGGAGGAATATAATATAGAAGATTTTCCTGAGAGTTATTCAGATGCGAAGTGTTTTTTGTCATTAAATCTTATGGCGTGGATGATGTCCACAAAAGCGTCAAATACAATGTGTGGACCAGAACATCTAATGGCAACAAGAAACTTGATGCAGCATTCCGCGAGGCCAATGGTTCTCGGTGAGTATAATAAATGCTACCATATGCCGGCTAGGACTTCTGTTCTACTGAGTATGTGGTTTACCTGATTTTTACTCATCTGAACCCTTTTTCAGGTTAATACCAGTGGACAATTTGTTGGAGTAGCGGAGATGGTTGGCCAAGTTGATTTTAACAAGACTGTAGAATATTGGCAACAAGAAAAGTGGACTGGCTGCTTCCCCTGTGAAGTGGCACATCAATAAGGATGCGCCAAACATTGCACTGAGGCACATAACACTTGAAAACAACGAGAACAAGCCTGTCACCAGGGGCGGATGCACATGCATGTTGGGTGACCCACCATTAAAAAATAGGATAAACTACTTTGGTAATCACTAAAATTTTAGGGTGCTTTCACTTTGGTCACTAAAATTTGAAAATCTTTTATTATAATCACTAAACTTTTAATTTAAATTTAGGCATAATGCCAAAAAATTCCCCTAACGTTTGACTGAATAGTAATTTTGGCCCCTATTCTTTTTTGTGAACCAATTTAACCCCCAACGTTTCATCTTGGGTCAAAATGACTCCTCTACGGATGAAATTTTTTAGTCAACTGACGATAAACAATTTGAAATGACGTGATAAACCTACGTGACGGTGCACGTCGCGATAGCAGTGTCATGTAGACAAATATGCTAACTTTACATAATGACACATCAATCAAAAAATAATTTTATAAAATTGTATAAAATATAAAATATTTTTTCTTATGATGCGTCATTCTGTCAAGTCATTTCAAGTTGTTTACCGTCAGTTGACTAACAGTTTTCATCCGCAGACGTTTCACGTTGGGGGTTAAATTGGTTCAAAAAAAAGAATATGGGCCAAAATGATTATTTAGTCAAACGTTAGAGGCATTTTTTGGCTTTATGTATTAAATTAGTGTTGTTAACCCCGTTAAGAAATGTTAATGTGGCACGTTAAAGTCTTCTTCCCAAAAAGAATGCTAATTTTTCAAAGCTACAGCTATTGTCGATGCCACAATTTTGATTAACGGATCAATCGTCGATCAATCTCAACGGTGAGAAAGATTTGTTTTGCCAAAAGTTTAACATAGTTTAGTTTCAAGTTGATTTGATGGCTAATACAATTACAACCGTGTAAGATAACTCTAATCTCTCAAACATATTTATAAGGATTGGTTCTTCAATGTCAACATGTCTTTGACTATAAACAATGTTTGCTTCCACAACAACTATCACTAATTAATACATTATTACAACAAAGTGAATTGATTTTAAATTATTACATTGATTGGTGAACTATCAAATTTAAATTTTTGGATCCGCCCGGGCCTGTCACTAATAGTAGTGACACGTCAATAAGGAAGTGAATTACTTGTATTCGAGACTCGTACCGTTCTTGTTCACAATCTATCATTTATGGGGTGTAATGTAATACATTTCTTTTGTGTGAGAATAAGCGAGCAATGTGTAATTCAATATGTTCCTACAGTATTTATCCATTAGAAAATAGAAAATATGCATAAGCTAAACTCCTAATGCCTCGTTTACTTGAATTTTTTTACCTACTGTTCAGTTGGTATGAATTAGATGGGTACTAGTCATTTAGAAAATCTCTTTCTCGCCATTGATGCTATCTCTATAGTCAGCGAACTTTTGGGTCTGAACTCTAGCAAAAGAAAACTGCTCATATGGTAATCAATTAAAACTTGCTTCCCGGGGAAACCGTCTAGCTAGAAGACTTGCCATAGAATGCATGAGAGTCTTGCTATGGTGGTGGAAAATAAAACAGAAAGATCAATAATTGCTATAAATGCATCATCAACAGTTCTAGGAAACATCTTGATATTATTATGTATGAATTGGTTGAATCTTGGTAAGAAAAAATCATTTTTATTTTAAATGTCATCTTTCAGACTGAGTTGAGCTCGGTACTACTGGACCTCTTGATATATGTTGTGTTGGTTTCCTTTGTTCATTGAGCATGACAACAGCAGCCGGTGTAAAGGATAATGAACTTTATATAGACACAGCATCTAACGACTAACAGAATCAAAGCCTGCCCTTGCTGCA
Source organism: Hibiscus mutabilis (assembly GCA_019671005.1). Taxonomy (NCBI): domain Eukaryota; kingdom Viridiplantae; phylum Streptophyta; class Magnoliopsida; order Malvales; family Malvaceae; genus Hibiscus; species Hibiscus mutabilis. Next base: position 6,004,537 of record CM033744.1, read on the forward strand.
GACATTATAGTTAAACATGGTAAAATTTTGAGGGGCAAATTGCAAGCTTTCATGCATATTCCAATGACAGAAAAACTCTGTAAATCATCCTTAAGCATGCTTTTATACTCATCATGGCAAATTACAAGCTTTCATGCATGTGAAACAAAAGGGGAAAGACAGTCCCTGCTGGCTGCCACCCACAATGTGGTAAGTCGATATGGAAACGCTAACGAATGAATTTTGTTCACTAACAGTAACGAAAGCTGCTACCGAAAAGGAACATCAAAAAGATCTGTTTTCCAGCATTCTTCCTAACACCGTTCCTACTTCTTAATTCACTACAGATTGAAAGAGTTATGATACAAACACGGTAGAGCCTAAGTTGGAACCATAAAGAAGCTTTCATCCTCAACTTCAGTCCACAACGAAGAAGTGAGGGCCACAGTTATAATCAAAAGGAGCCCAAAAAACATTTTATAAGCCGTCTTCTTACTTACTTTCTCGCTTTGGAACTTGAGAGTTTCTTTCTTGTTCACAAGAACGGCACCATTAGTCCCTTGGACATCAAGCTCGGCAGGGCTGTCATCGGTTGATGATACAGATTCAGAAGCACCTTGACTTTCACCATTGGTATATGAACGGACTTTCCCTTTGACGTCATTGTTCGTACCACACTGATAACTATTGCAGTTTGTGGTGGGACTAGATCCCAAATTCTCTGCGCATGGACTTCTGAACCCCCTGTATTGTTTCCTGGAGTAATCTGAGTTCAAAACATTAGGATCTTGAAGAGAACGGATGAGCCTCCTTGGAGTCGTAAAGAGGTTGTCTACATTAATCCGAGAACGTGATATCTGAAGCACAAAAAGTAACAATGCAAATGCAGTTTAAACAAACAAACAATAGGACCAAATCTAAATAAACAATGTAGAGTATTTTACCTGCGGACTGGGAGTGGCACTTCTTGGTAACCCATTCCTAGGACTTCCGTGCAAGAATCCTGAAAATTTCTCCGTGAACTCGGATCCATGATTGCTACGAAGGTCAGAAGGGGAATCAAATATGGAACCTCCTTGAGCAACCGCAGAGAACAAGCCATCTTTAAGCGATACATCTACACCTCCATTTTCGTATCTCCAAAGCTTCCGATTCACACTCCTTTGATCATGTTCCATGTTGCGAGAAATTTGAGTCATCAAAAATGGTGACTCAAGCAAAGAATCATATTCCACAAAGGAATCAAGTGTCTGCGATTCGGGTGAAGCAGTTGCAGGAGATTCATCACTAGCTGAGCCTATGTTCCTTCTACGGTTGAGGTCTCTGCTACCAAAATTCGATCCAGTAACTGAACCACAACTGTTCTCAAATTTCGACCCTTCCTCTTGTGCTATTTTCGTTGCAGTTTGAGAAGCTTCGTAAGCAGCCCCTTTAACAAAAGCCATCGGATCAGACTGACACTTCTCCATCTCTTCTATAATCAACTCTACCTCAGAGTATAAGCTCCTCGGATCCAACCACTTCATCAAGAAATTTATCATTTGTATTGCCGAAAACCGTTTCTGAGAATTACCTTCTGCAAGCCCGGCATTCGATATTCTCAAGCCGGATTTTATTAACAATCTAGCATATGCTTCGACAATCAATGGATTATGCTTAGCTAAAGCCATAACTAGCCCCATATGTGCATTTGTCTGAATAGACTTCTCGTCCAAAGCACCAGCTACATTTTGACAAACATTGTTGACCATCTCTTCGGAAGCAAACCGCCAGTTATCAGACTCTACAAGCGCCTTCAAGCAAAGGGCAGCTCCAGAGCTCAAGCTTTCTTGGGAACCCAAAAGTGATTCCGAAAGAGGCTTACAAAGTGAGTGAATGATATGCCTCTTCTTATCTTCCGGTGTGGTCGGATCAATCCCATATCTTGCAATTGCAGGAACCACCTTCGAACAGGCTTGTTGTAGAGGAAAAGAGCCTGCACTCGAAGCTAATGTCTTGATAATGGTAGACATTATACTATCAATCTGAGGAACAATCTTCACACCATGAACACGAGCAAGAACTTCATAGAGTGAAATAGTGTACTCGCCAGACAAGCACCCAGTTTCTTTGGTCTCCGAAACTTGAGCAAGGAAGACCGGTATTGCCTTTGAATCCAAGTCTCTCACATATGATTTCAGTGCTTTCATTGCTGATTTTCGACTATCAGCATCTTTATCAAGATTCGCCAATTCTCGCCGCAATAAGGGGTTAAGATTCCTACCCATCATTTACCTGAAAACACAGAATAAAACAAGCCATTTACCTAAAAAGTTCACAAGAACAGGAAAAAGATAAGAAATCTGAGATAAATACAGAAACCAGAAATTGCACTCATTCCTCAGAAAATCTACTAACTAGTTGAATACAAACTAAGAAGAAATCCAAGTTTCCTCCTTTAAAATAAAAGGCAAATTCTTCATCGAACAAAATGGGTATATAGATCCAATACGACAAAATCCACAATAAAAAAAATGCTTTTAAGCAGAATTCTCAGCTCTGCTTCTGAAATGATAAAAACAATTAAAAAAGAAACCAATTTTATGTAAAGGGTAGTTCAGGTTTTGCTCGAGAACTACAAAAATGAGCTACAATTGCTGTAAAAAAAAGAACCAACCTTTCAGTCTTCTTCTTCTTCACTTGGCAAGCAAAGCACTTGTCTTTCTAATTTCTAACGAAGGTTGAATCTTGAAACATATCTGAAAAAAGTTTCTTAATCCTGGAACTAGTAAGAAACTAAACCAATAGGTTTGAAAATAAAAAAAGGGATTGTTTTTCAGGGTTTACGTATTTTGGTTGGTAGAAGATTAATGGCCGGGGGAAATGAGGAGACTTTCAGGTATTCTAGGGTTTTTTTTCTTTGTGTTACAGTTAATTTTGAATATATTTTGGATTGAAACCAAGAAGAAATCCAAGTTTCCTCCTTTAAAATAAAAGGCAAATTCTTCATCGAACAAAATGGGTATATAGATCCAATACGACAAAATCCACAATAAAAAAAATGCTTTTAAGCAGAATTCTCAGCTCTGCTTCTGAAATGATAAAAACAATTAAAAAATAAACCAATTTTATGTAAAGGGTAGTTCAGGTTTTGCTCGAGAACTACAGAAATGAGCTACAATTGCTGTAAAAAAAAGAACCAACCTTTCAGTTTTCTTCTTCTTCACTTGGCAAGCAAAGCACTTGTCTTTCTAATTTCTAACGAAGGTTGAATCTTGAAACATATCTGAAAAAAGTTTCTTAATCCTGGAACTAGTAAGAAACTAAACCAATAGGTTTGAAAATAAAAAAAGGGATTGTTTTTCAGGGTTTACGTATTTTGGTTGGTAGAAGATTAATGGCCGGGGGAAATGAGGAGACTTTCAGGTATTCTAGGGTTTTTTTTCTTTGTGTTACAGTTAATTTTGAATATATTTTGGATTGAAACCCCCCCCCCCCCATATTAAAGCGCTGTCTGAAAACAGATCGCGGGAATTCGCCTTTTTACGTTGAATTTCAATTTTTCATTTCAAAATACCACCGCTGTCCCTAATTCTGTGGGTCCCACTGTGAAAATTGAGCCATGTTGACGGTTCTACCCCTTTTTTTAAGATCTTCCGGACAAAAATTACAAGTAGATAAATCCAAACTTACAGTTCACTCTTTTTTGTCTTTTGTCTTTTTGTTTTCCTATTTTAAATATAAAAAACACAACTGTTATCGTTTTTTTTTATGAAAATGGGTGTGATTGTATAGAAGAGTGCTCTGATAGTATATGACTTGTTAAAAATCTCTTTAATTTAAATAAAAAAAATGAGTACATGTACTACTCATCACAAAATAAATAAAAGACTATCAAGAATCTAATACATCATTATTCGGCAAATATAAAATCAAGCCCGGTGAATTAAACTAAACATGTAGATCCATACTATCCATAATTACCATCTTCGCTAACGCATCCGCTACTCTATTTGCTTCTCTACCAACATATTCTATCCGCACTGTCCATTGTCAATGACGTAGTTCCAGGAAATGATTAACCAAAGAGCATCTTGTTAGAACACTCGATCCAATCCGAAGACTTCCAAACAATTCATTTCTAGAACAATCAATCGATAACCCGCTGCTCAAGCTTGGACTAATCCAAGATACGCTCCTCATAATTCCGCTTCAAAGCTCGAGCAAATCCCAATAAATTTACCAAAACCCAAGGTCCAGGCTCTAGTATGGTCACGAATTAGCCCACCACAAGTCATATATCCATTCTCAAATTTACTTGCACCATCCGTGTTGAGTTTCATCCATTCCGCCTGGGGTGGTAACTATCGGCTTACGCGTGTAGACCTTGTCGATCCTAGCAACCCGCCAGGAACATCTCTACATGCCGCCGCCATAGTTGATACAAACCATATTTGTGCTTGCTCTAAAATCGGTCGCTGATCCTCACCTTGTTCGCCAAACACCCTCGCGTTACGATGCAGCCAAATATACCAACAGACACCCCCCAAACATGAGATCCCACTTTCTAACCTCTTTAGCAAAATCCGCATCCTTTGTTAGATTTACTTTTATCCACGATTTAACATCAAGACTCAAGAATTCATCCATCTTCTATGGCTTGATCAACTCCTGCCAAACCGTAAACGCTCTCGGGCAAGACCGCAACACGTGAGAGATGTCTTCAATTTCCAAGCAACAAACCCCACATATATCATCAACCGTAAAATAGCGACGGACTCGCTCTTGGTTTGTCATCATCTTTCAGCAACACGCTAACCATAAGAAAACTTTCATACGTTGCGTCCCACGAAACTTTTGAATTATTCGCCACACGTCTTCATCTGGACCTTCCTCAACACCATATCGAACCATAAATGCAGACTTGACCATGAAATGGCCTGACATATTCCTTGCCCACAGGATCGAATCACCCAAAAAATTCACCAAGGGGCACTTTATTGCAGCTATGCGTAGCAACACATGACCCGGGATAATAGATTGAAACTCATTCCATCTCCATGACCCTTCATTCGAAACCATATCAGCCACCCTTACATTCAAATCTGCTATCCGCGCTCCAGGTAACAGAACATCGATCAACGACCCAACATTACGTATCCAACAATTAGTCCAGAACTTGACCGACATCCCATTTCCAACATCCCATACAATATTATGCCGGATATCCGCCCAAACCACTTGTAGCCCCTTCCAAAGTTTCGACGCATTGCTTCCTGGGAGTACATCCGAAACTTCACCCACACATTTATATTTACTTCGAAGGAAGCAAACCCAAAGTGCAGTTTTCTTCGTTAGCAAATCAAAGGCTAACTTCATTAAAAATGCCTCATTCTGGCACTTAAACCGTCGAAACCCAAGGCCACCTTTACTTATCGGCCGACACATCTCCTCCCAGCGCACTATATATGTTCCAGTTTTAATCCCCCAAATGAACCGTCTAATTAAAATTCCAGATCATCACACGTCTTCTTTGGTAACACCGTCGTCTGCATCATATAGTTTGGTATCGCTGCTAAAACAGACTTTGCCAATGTGATGCGCCCAGCTAAAGATAAAGTTTGGGCACACCAACCATTCAATTTACATTTCACCAAGCAGACAAGGTAATTATACGAAGCTGAAGTCACCTTGGAATACAACAAAGGCACCCCTAGATATTTGCCCAAATCGCTCACCTCTGTAAACCCAAAAAAGTTACTAATAGTATTACGCTCTACCACTGGAACATTATGAGAAAAGAAAATGTTCGTCTTGGCAAAGCTGACTTTATGCCCTGATACATGACAAAACTCATCAAGAATGTCTCAGATAATAACCATAAGAGCTGTTGACGCCCTAGCAAAAAGAATCATGTCATCCGCGAAGAAAAGATGTGAGATTTTGGGATCATGTGCCGACGTCTTGAAAGCCTTCCATCTCCCATCAGATATAGCTATCTCAATAGCCTGCGCTAATCTCTCAGACAAATGACGAAAATATAAGGCGAGAGCGGATCTCCCTGCCAAATTCCCCTCGATGGAAAGAATGCTTCCGTCACCGACCCATTCCATATGACTTGAGACGAAACAGTGGAAATACACTGCATAATTAAGTGCCGTAAGCTCTTCGATATTTCCAAATCAAATAAAGTATCCTGAACAAAACCCCATTCTAAACGATTATAAGCCTTCTTCAAATCAATTTTAATGGCCATCCATCACTTCCTCCCTTGTTTCTTCTTCATCGAATGAATAATATCCTGAGCAATAATTATGTTATCAGTAATAGATCTGCCTGGAACAAAACTAGTTTGGTTATCCAAGATCCATAGGGGTAAAAGATGCTTCAGACGGTTCACAATGATCTTTGAAATTGCTTTATACACAACTTGGCACAAGCTAATAGGTCTAAATTGAATCATATACTAAAGCGTAGCCACCTTAGGTATCAACATTATCAGCATTTTATTAATTTCATGCGGTAATTCCCCATCTTTTAAAATATTTCGAATAATGCCACAAACAAATTGGCCAACCACATCCCAATTGTGTTGAAAAAAACTTGCATTAAAACCATCGACACCTGGTGACTTAAGAGCTCCTATATCAAAAATAGCATTTCTGATTTCCAGATCCGTCACTGGCTCCTCAAGCCTTTGTAGGGTAGACGAATCAATTTGAGGGAAACGCCCCATAATAGGATATTTTTTAACATTATCCGCAGCTGATAGAAAGAGGCTGGAAAAATACTCACATGCCATGTTAGCTAGCTCCTTACGATCCGTCACCCAAGTCTCATCCCCACGCCTAAGTGCTGTTACACTGTTCCGTCTTTTCTTTTCCCTAACAGTAGCATGATAATATTTAGTATTTCTATCCCCTGCAAGATCCATTGTGCACATGATTTTTGACGCCAAAATTCTTCCTCCTGCGCTAACACACTCTCAAGCTCAAGCCTTAATTTATACGCCAATTCTACTAAAAATTTGAATGCCGCCTCAGAAGAGCCAGATCAATGCCCTTTAATCTAGCTCGAAGACATTTAATCCTTTGCCAAATATGTCCAAAAATGTCGGTATTCCACCCCTCAACCTTTTGCTAAAAATAGTCCATATTCTCCCTTAAGTTCCCATCTTGCACCCAATTTGACCTCAAAAATTCCAGGAAATTATCATGTTGTTGCCAAGCCGAAATAAAACGAAACGGTCGAGTCCCATGTTCTTTCTCAGCCTCCTACAAATAAAGCAAAATAGGCCGGTGATCGGATCTCGAACGGTCTAAATTTCGGACAAACGCCTCACTGTAAAACTGGAACCACCCAGCATTTACCAAACATCTGTCAAGACGCTGATGCAAATTTCCCCACGTCCAAGTGAACGGCGGACCACGACATCCTATATCAGTTAACCCCAAACTCTCCACAAAATCTTTAAATAGGCGGCTCCCTCTCACATTAACATCCGATCCCCCAATACGTTCATCAGCTGCCAGAAGAGCATTAAAATCACCCTCAAGCACCCAAGGGATGCCATTCTCAGGTTGTAACTTTGTTAGTTGTCCCCAAAGATGCTTACGACGCGATCGAGTCGGGCTAGCATACACTGCTGTAAGCTGGAAACTCTGGCGAATATCCTGCCCCTCCACCATAACATTTATAAATTGATTTAAAGTATGAAGAATCTCAGTAGTGACCGACTCATTCCATAAAAGCCAAATACCTCCACTGAAGCCATGAGTTTCAATCCTGAACGAATATGGAAAGCCAAACTGACTAACCACACGATCCGCAACACAACCATTAATCCAAGGATCAACCAACACTACCACCAGAGGTCGATGCTCACACATAAAGGTATTGAAATGTCTGCGAAAGGTAGGGCTACCAGCACCCTGACAATTCCAAAAATCGATACTTATTAAAATATATATATAAGACAACGGCAAACCTTACTGGTTACCACTGAGTTCTTCGACCATCCTATCACCATCATCGGACACATTTTCCAAAGGGCTCTCATCTCATAGCTCTTCATCATCCGAAGACGGTATAGCTATGGGGTTGTTATGTAACCGTGTCGCCAATGCTATATTATCTTCTACAACTTGTCGTCCCATCTTATCAACCCTCGCTTGTGCACTCCGGACCCATTCTACCACCCGGATCTTGGAACCATAGAGTTTCTAGCTTTTCGAACCTTCAACCCTTTCTGTAAATTGTCCTTTAAACCTCTTCCGCCAACACTCAAACCCTTTGCACTTCTACGGATAGCATCCCGATCCTGCTCAACAATATGAACAGCTTTATGTGTTCCAGATGCGATATTGGATTGGTGAGGGATAATTCGTGTGGATTGCCCAGCCACCGTGAGTATTATCGCAATATTCATGGATCCCTTCTCTACCACTCTATTCTTCTTCCCAGGGTTTGACATCATGTACGCCTCATTTCAATCCACCACCTTTCGTTCAGCCACATCCGCACTACCAGCTTGGCCGCACATCACCGACCTGGAACTTACTTTCTCCTTACCCAGTACCTTGTTTGATGGACCAGGTGTAACATCCTCCTTCCCTTCCTGGACAACATGTGACGCTGACACATCCTTCGTTGATAATAACGCAAATTGTGAACCTTTTATTTGCATTGACGTATTTGTCGCTCCAACTGAACCCTGCACCAACCCACTCGATCTTCTCCTACGGTTCTCTACCACCATCCAGGGGCCATATAGTTTTTCCTCCGAGCATGTAGTATCTCGGCACTCGTCATCTGCACCATCCCCATTCACCTTCTCCGAATCTGGTTCCTTCAACTTTTGACATTGGTCTGAAGCATGACCATAAACTCTACATGTATAGCAGATTTGGTTTAACCCTTCATATTCTAATTTTTGGAGTCTCCTATCAAATACGGATACATGACAATAGAGGTTTATTTAAATCCACTAAAATTGCCAACCTAGCAAACTTCCCACGTCCTCCACCATGGGTATTATAATCAATCCGAACCACCTTTCCGATAAGTGCAGCTATATGTCAAAAGAGAGCTTTGGAATAGTACCTATACGATAATCCTGGTACCCGAACCCAAATAATCACCTGGGATGGGTGCTTTTCAGACGTGGAGAAGGTTCTACTCCAAGGTTGAACGGTTAAATAACTGCCGAAGATTGTCCACGGACCTTCCGTAAGCACTTCCGTGTAATCACTTTCTGCTGAAAAATGCACAATAAAATAATTATTATCCAGGTCAATAATTTGTAACGTACCAACCGGTTTCCACATAGCCAGGATCTTTGTCTGTAACGTCTTGAAACCTATTGATCGCCCAAGTAACCGCACGATAATAGCATTTCTTATGTTGTGATCTATCTGATCATGTACACGATCCGAAAATTGAATAGAGGGAATAGAACCGGCAGAATTGACAATTATGTCTTCCTCCAATATTATAACTTCTTGCTCAATAAAACCTAAATTTGCCTTAGCAGTATCCTCCCCATTCTCCATAACCTTACTTGCATACGTGCCAGACCTCTCCCCGCTGCCACTATCCGGAATAATATTCCCTAAACTAGTCATTGGCTGCACCTCCACATTGTGTTCTGCAGGAGAATTCAATTGTTGCGCACTCCCTTCACAGTTACCATCGGCCTCCATCGCAACCAGACTCGCCTGTTCCTCACCACGCACTTTCTTCGCCATATTCTGTCCTTCTAGCGGCGTAGGGGAGGCCGGCCTCTCCAAAGCCTACGGTGTCGGTACCGCCGGAAACCCATCTGGCGGTCGTCCACTAGAGACATAATACATAAGCGCCGTTGACCTTCCATGGTTGTTGACTTGGGAGAGCATTCTAGGGGTTTTATGTTCACGAACTGGCTCGTTTGTAGGTTTATTTATACGATGAAAATACTTGTGGGTGTATCTAAATACTATGTTTGTTGTTGTTAAGGATATTATATAAGTCCATTTTGAAATGTAAGTTTTATTTTTTTACTTTATTTATTTATTGTTAATTTAATTAACATTTCTTAACATATAAACGAACACGTCCGTGAACGAATAAACGAACACGTTTATTAACACTAAACAAACGAACACGAATACATTCAAAAATAATAACCAAACACGAACACAATATTAAAATTTAAACGAGCACAAATTGAACATGAACACCTTTAAAAATAAACAAACGAACGCGAATATAGTCTTGTTCATTTAAGCTAAGTTCATTTATACCCTTAATAATAGGGCAAGGATAGTTTCGGCATCTCATATCTTTGTGGTTCAGAATCTAGGAGGCAAAACAATTTTGAGTCCCCACAGCTCCATTGTTTAAGGGGGTTTTAACGTGAGACGCTAAAATGAGGCTATACAAAAATGCTTACAAAAATGATAAGAATTCTAATATTAACTTTTATGTACATACAAAAATGCTTACAAAATCGGTAAACATTTCTGTATATACCGAAATTCTTACTATTTTTATAAGCATTTATGTATTTACAGAAAAGTCGATACTAAAATTCTTACTATTTTTATAAGTATTTTTGTATAACCTCATTTTAGGCTGCCTCACCCTAAAACTTCCCATTTCAGGTTCTTTTAATTCAATTCAAAAGTTTGAGAAATATAAAGAGAGTGATAATACACACCAACAAAGAATTGAGAATATGACTCTTCTTGGGCCACACCCACACTTCACACAAGTAATAGTAACAAAATTTATTCAAAGATCATTATTCATTTATATTAATAAATAATCATCGCGTTGTTTAAAATAAAACACACTAGTATATTTAAAAAAAAATATTGCAATGTACTCATATTTTTTAACAAATAATCAAACGTTGAAATTCGAATAAAACATATTAACACATAAAAAATATTTAATGAGTCCTTATTATTTGACATATTAAATTGTCAATATGGGTAGGTTCTTCATTAAAACATGCACTACTCTCACATGTATTTGTGCTAGAAGGTTTATGCAATACTTTCAATTAGGGCGGTAATAAGGTGGAGAATAGCTAAATAACCGAAATCGTCACTCATGTGAATATGGATGAGAGAAATTTTATTCTTGAAGTTTAAATGGGGATGAAGACGGGACATGAATTATTCTATCCATACTATACGGATCCCAGAATATATCTATATAAATTCTCGCGTAGATCCCAAAAAATATCCGTAGAGATCTCTCAGTATTTTATAAATTTTAAAAATATATATGCTTAACTCTCATTTACCTATATATCTCGAGAAATTGTTACTTGTTAAATTATTATTATAGTTTTAAAATGGTCTGTTTATTTTTGGCAAAACTAATTTTATCATTTATGTTTGTGATTTTAGATATTTAGAGTTAAATATTTGTTTTTCTATTTCATTTTTACAAAATATCATATTAATCATCTTCAAATAGTATTCTACAAACATTAGTTTGTTTAACACTAACCATACAACAAAAAACTAATAGAAAAAGATTTAAATGTAATTTTAGTTTTTCATTTCTTACAACATCTGTAATAATCATTGAAGATCATGTAACTGTTGTTGTTTCGTACCCTTTCTTATTTCTCAGCCTTGGTTATAAGCCTTTTAAAATCGAGAGTGTCAGGTTGTTCAATGTAATTCTCAATAGCATTTAGTATGTCACCTTGTTGGTTGAATATACTCTTCTCGCGAGGAACGAGCCACATTGTACTGGTACCTGGTTGCATGTTGAGGATTAATGTAAAATGACCTAATAAAGTGACGACAAACTTATGCCGCATCATTAAAGTAAGACAACACCAACCAACATGCAATGAGCTTCGCAAATGGCCAAATCGGGAACGATTCAAACACTATTACAAATGTTAGCTCGAAAAGGATGACCATAGTATAAATGACCCAGTACATCAGTCATCGTCGATCATCGTTGCTGGAAGTCATCTCTATTACTTTAATCAAAGCATATAGAGGGTAACCAAAAATGACTAAAAGCAAAGCAAGAATATATGACGTCTAAACTGAAGTTGATTATATATTTTGACTAATAAAGTAATAAGTTTTGTTTATTTTTGTTGACATGAGGATTATCTGAAACCCTCGGGGATTCCCGTAGAGAGAGTATGTGGACAAAAAAATTTCCGAAATATTTAATGGGAATTTCGCTAAATTGTACCCGCAAGTATTGGAGAATATGCATGTTTTAACGTGCTCGAACCTGCATCCTCGTATATATATGTTGAAAAACAATCATGTCAATTGAGTTAAGACTCAATCAATATATAAATTATTTTTTTGATACAATGACATCAAATTTTTTACTATACGAGTAATCTTAATCCACCACCACGTGACTTATTTATTTTAATTAAAATATTAATTAAAGTTGTGAATTAAGGCTTCTAAAAAAGAAATCTACCATCATTGTATAGAATAACTATTTATATTTATGTACTGCCAAAATTACATGCAAATAGATTTCATTGAAAATAAAATAAAAAACATGATAAAATGTTGAATTGTATTATTATTTTTATGGGTTATATTTTGATATACAAGCTTAGGGGTGTGCAAAATAAACCGTAATCAAAATATATAATCGGTATAACCGTTCATTTTATAGGTTAATTAACCTAACCGTTAAGGCTAAACGGTTTCGGTTAACCGAACCGCTAAAAAGATGGTTAATGGTTAACCTATAGGTACTTTTTTAATTAAGTATGAAGTTTATGTTTAAAATCTCTCTATTTTAGAGGGGTTTTTTTTGAAAATTTTAATACAATATCTATCAGAGAGATATATTATTATTCTAAAAAATAATGAACATTTGAAAAGAAAATTGTAATAGGTTACATGTTAACCTGTAACCAAACGATTTCTTAACGATTAACTTTTTAAAAAAATAACGGTTAACCATTTTTAACGATTATTAATGGTTAGGTTACGGTTAATAACCGCTATAACGGTTAACCAACCGTTTAAGCTAAACGGTACGGTTAACCTACCTTGAACACTCATACAAGCTGTGTAAAATAAATTTACACAAACCTTCTATAAAGTTTAAAACTAAATTTCCAAACCCTAACACCTAAACCTTAAACCCTAAATTCTAAATTCTAACCATAAACCTTAAGTTCTACACCCTACCCACTAAAACTAAACCCTAAAACTCTACACCCTAAAATTGAAAGGTGTTGAGATAATATTTCAATATAACAAATGAAAATTGTTTTTAAGTGTTTTTGACTTGTTCAAATATGTTTTAAACATTTCAAAATGTTAAAAACTACATTCTCGTACCGATACTGTTAAGCCCGTATCGATACGACCTTTGTTTTCCCCAAACCAATTTTTTTAGTAGCCACGTAGAGTATCGATACAGACTTGTTCGTACCGATACGAGTGGTCCCGTACCGATACGATGTATCGCGTACCGGTACCCAATTAACGATCTACAACAGCTAGTTTTGATTTAAGTGCAGGTACCAATATGGGGGTTACACGTATCGATACCCACTGTTTGAAACAGACTCCAACGGCTGAAAATAGTTCCTAACGGCTCCAAACTACCCCTAACGGCTAGTAAAAGCTACAAACTCATTCCAATCAATAAAATGAAGGTTGAAACACTTAAAGATGGTTAGAGAACACATCCAAGCATAATGATCAAGAGAAATTGTCTTTAAGTCTTATTTCTTTATTTCTCTTGTATATAGTGTATAGAGAGTGCTTAATTGTTTTTATCTTTTGTACTCTTGTGAGCTTAAACATTTGTGTAAATACCCATCTTGTAAGGTATTTAGTTTACTAAACAAACATTGTAAAAGGGAGAGGTTCTAGTTTAGCCCAAGTAAAAACTAGAGTGGTTCTATCTTAGCCATTGAAAAGATAGGGTTGTAAAGGTTTTCTCTTGAACCTAGAAAAAGGGAAGAATTCATTAGTGAATTGGGAAATCCTTAGTGGTGTGCTAAGGTAGTGGATGTAGACTTGGTTTAGAAATCGAACCACTCTAAAATCCTTGTGCAAATTGTCTATTTTTTTTATCGATTTAGCCAATTCATCAAAGAGCCAAATTCAACCCTCATAAAAGTTTCAAAAGATTGATTCGAGCGTACTACAAATGTAACGACCCAGATTTTGAAATTCGAGGGTCGAGTTTAATCGAGGCATAAGCCTCATATTTGAGTTGTGTTATTGGGCTTATAGGAGCCTTTTGGGCTAGCCTGTGTGTTGGGCTCATGTGGTTGTTGGGTTGGGTTGAGATGAGAAGAAGATGGGTAATGTGGTAAATGCCTACTTTTAAGAGTTTGGGGGGAGGCTTATTTTTCTGCATTATGCAGTGTGGTGAGATCGCTAGCTTTAATGTATTCTTCATCTTTTTCAAATTCTCTCTCTCACCCAAAACATCACTAGTAAAGGTAAAATTTATGAGTATGTGTTGTGAATCACGTTTTGCTTGTGGAGGGAAGTTTTATCAGCATCCAAGGATCTACATTTTAGGGTAAGCTTTGTTAGAGTTAGTGGAAGGAAGAGTTGTTGGAGTTTTGGAGAGTTGAACGAGATTAGAGTTTTGGAGGCTCCAATCTTAGGTTTAGATTATGTTTTTAACCCCTTTAAACACTCAGCAACGTTATGATTCGTTTCATAATCTTTCTATGTAGTTAAGGAGGTGGGGAGTTCATCAAAGGCTCAAGAATAGAAAAAGGCTTGAAGCTTGGAAGAAGGCTTCATTCTAGCTGCTAAGCTAAGGTTAGTACACTGCTATCTCTTATGAATTCCTGCAAATCATAAAATTAGGCTTTGTGCGTGATTTGGGTGTTTATGGTTTGATAAGCCTTGGTTGACCCTTTAATGGTAAAATGCATATTTGATGTTGTTAAGGCTTAATTTGGGTAGAAACTCACTTAATAGCTTCACTATGACTTGAATGATTGATTTGGGGCTTAATCACATAGTTTACTTGTGGTTTCTAGGTGAAATCCAAACTAGTTCTTAAGTTCTAGGATCGCGTACCGATACATGGTGGCCAGTATTGGTACATCTGTGTAATAAAGAGACGGATTGTGAGGGGCGTACTAGTATAACTTTCTATGTATCGGTACTTCTTGTATAATTAGAATTCCAGTAGTGCTTTTGTGTACCGATATGCTAGGGGGCATATCGATACCTACTGTTACATTGCCTAAAGAAGGCTTTCGCGTATCGGTACGCCAAGGTACAAGTACCAGTACGGGTGAGGATTAGTACGGGGTGGATACGTACCGATATTATGTATCGATATGAGTGGTTAGTGTATCGGTACGGCTTGTCGTTCTATTTTTTGAACTTAAATTGGGTATCAGTACTCATAGGGGAGTATCGATACCTAGGGGGAGTACCGATACCTATATAGGAGTATCAATACTCGCTGGGTAATCTGCCCAAGGAATTTAAGTTTACGTTCGGGGGTTCCATAATTCGAGGTAAAGGGCCTAAGAGGTCTCTTAAGGTTCAAAATAAATATTAAAACTGAGAAATGAAGATTTTAACCTGTGTGGGAAATAAAAGGGCTAATGATTCGGTAATGTTGGGTAAATTATGTGAAATAGAAACCCATATGGATCCTTGGTGGATCGATCGGTGCTGTGTGGTGACTATGGTTCTTGCTGTGTACTGATGGGACGCCTAGATAGTCGAGCCATCCCTTGTTATTGGGATTTTAGATACCCTAAAAGTGTGTTGCAACACCTTAAAGATTTCCGAATGTAGGATCCCAATGTTGTGTGGATGCGGGCTTTATTCGAAGATACTCGATTGGAGATTTTGGGCATGGATATAGGATCTCGATGCTGTATGGACACGGGCCTCATCCCTGCGGGTATAGGATCCCGATGTTGTGTGGACGCGGTCCTTACTCGTAGTGTAGGATTCCGATGCTGTATAGACACGAGCCTCACTAAATGTTAATAGGTGTTATCTGTGTGGTGCTATATGAACTCATAAAATACATATATTTGTTGTGTGCGTAATCATACCTTCGTGATGCTATGTGTTTAGGCAATTATGGTAACGCTAATGTTATCTTGCCATGATATCATTCATGTTGCATTGCTTTATTTATGATTTGCATGAAGCATGGTTGAGTGACGGTGTATCCACTGAGCTTTGTTAGCTCAACGTTCGGAATCGTTGTTTCCGTTCGCATGTAAGCAGGTTGTCGCGAGGTTTGAAGGAGCACCATCAAGGCTTGGATTTCAGCATCAACTTTAATTGTTGAGTACAATTTCTAGATGTATTGGGCTATGTATTTCGTAGGACCCTATATGTAATTTGTAACTCTTATTTTGTAACAAGTAGTCAAGGTCGAATGTTTTAAGTACTTGAAATTGGAGCTCCATGGATACTATTTTAAATATTTGGATTTTAACTATGTTCCAAATGAATTGACTTACTTTTTATTGGACTCATTGTCTTTTTGGGCTCGGAAAAGAACATTTTTATTAAAAATAAGTTTGAGCTTTATGCTCAAATGTGACATCCGGATCGAGGATGTTACAACAAACCTATCAAAAGGCTCGTGTAAACTTTGTGTATCAAAGTATTTTCTTTCTTTCATAATATACGTAAGTTATAATTTACTCGATAAACACTGGTTTTATTATTTTAGTTTGTTTTAGATAAAATTTTGGTATTAAGTTAAATGATAGTCGTTAAAAGTTTTAAGTCATATTACAGTATTAGCCTTAGACACTTAGTATCTTGCTTAAATTGTAAATTTAATTAATATTTTTGGTGTGATAATTTTTCCCTTGTAATTTACATTTATCATTTGAATTAGGATTGAATTTAAAATTTAAAAAATACATGAATTAAAATTGACTAAATTACACCGTTATAAAACATGTCCACTTATAGGGGTGTAAATGAATCGAACTTGAATGAATAAAGCTCTATCCGTGTTCGTTTATTTATTTTTGAAGGTGTTTATGTTCGTTTAAATTTTTAATATAGTGTTTCGTGTTCGTTTGTTTATTTTTGAAGGTGTTCGAGTTTGTTTAGTGTTCATGAACATGTTTGTTTAATGTTCGTGAACATGTTCGTTTATATGTTTGTCAAAATGGTGAAATTACATCACTAGTCCTTAAGTTCCACAGACTTCACAGTGTGATATGTTCAACTCAGTCCATACCTTCACCAATATTTAAAATGTAACAAAATAAAAGGAAAAGGAGATCCGAGTAAATGAACCTATAAATGAGCCAATAAGCGAGAATGTTCATGAACATAAACAAATCGAACACTCCTATTTATAGAGATTTTGTTCATACTCATGTTCGTTCATTTATTAAACATAACATAAAAATTTTGTTCATAATTAATTATTTAGCTTAGCAAACAAACATAACCGAACGTTTCACGAACAGCTTGTCGGACGCTCTGTTCATTTACACCATATCTACATATTAGATTTGGATAGAGATTTTTACTTGCAAACTAGTCAAACACAACCTAAATTTAAAATTAAATAAATTTAATTATAAAAACATTTTTAAAAATTTTGGACTTGGACAGGTCAGATCGCGGACTAACTTATTGATATATTCAAAATATGAGGACTAAATCCACAATTTATATACGATATAAAATACATATAGATCTTGTTTGGCAATTAGCGGATAAATAATAGCGGATAACAGATTACATTAGCTGATAACATTAGCTGATTTGACTAGCGGATTGCATTAGTTGATTGCATAAAAATGTTTGATAAAATTAACTGATAGTTGTTTTGTTTGAACAAGCACAGTGACATAGAAGGACATGATTATTTTAGATACTTGTTTGATTAATTTATTAGTTATTAACATTTTGTATCTATTAATATTAATTATATTATAAAAATTAATTTTTTTAATATCATTATTGAGCATATATGAATGATGTACATATTGTATCTATTAACATTTTTTAAAACTTGTTTGATTAATTTATTAGTTATTAACATTTTATATCTATTAATATTAATTAAATTATAAAAATTAATTTTTTAATATCATTATTGAGCATATATGAAGGATGTACATATTATTATTTTTATTTGTGAAAATATATTTTTAATATAATTTTACTACTTATTAAATTTAGATGTATATATTAATTTTTTATTTATGAAATTATATTTTGAATATAATTTTATTAATTATTAAATTTAGATGTATATATTAATTTCTTATTTATAAAATTATATTTTAAATATAATTTTATTAATTATTAAATTTATATTTATTTACTAATTTATATATTATTATTATTTATTTATGAAATTATTTTTTAATATTATTAGCTATTCAAATTTATTTTAGTTAGGGATTTTTTTTTATAATTATCAAGGACAAAATAGTCTTTACAAGTTTTTTTATACAAACATCTAACTCAAAAGCTCATAAAAAGATTTTTTTTAAATGAGAGGTTTCACCTTTATCCTCTATTACAATCCTCTATTTATCAAACATCTTAATTAGCGGATTTAACTGGTCAAACATCTAAAAATGCTTCAAACGTATAGTTTTAGCTTAAAAAACTGTTTTGGCCATGTTTGGCAATTAGCGGATAGCTGATAACAGATTACATTAGCTGATAGATGATAGTTGATAGCTGATTTGACTAGCGGAATGTATTAGCTAATTATAAAAAAGTGTTTGGTAAAATTAACTGATAGCTGTTTGATTATTTAAACAAGCAAAATGACATATATAGACATAATTATATTCGATACTTATTTGAAAAGTTCACTAGTTATAAATATTTTGTATATTAATTAGATTATGAAAAATAATTTTTTTTATATAACATTACTAAACATATGTGAAGGATCTATATATTTAATTATTATTTATATAATTATTTTAAATAAAATTTAATTAATTATTAAATTTAAATACAAATATAAATGTGTGATAATAAAAAGGAAAAAAATAGTTTACAAATGTCATATATGTAAATAAGTGAAAGTGAAAAATTAAAATAGATAAAGGTTAAACTTATGTTATTTGGAGATTTTTTATAATTGTTAAGGTATAAGGTCTTTATAACTCTTATGTCAAAACATCTAATCTCAAAAAGCTCCTATTAACAGCTTTTTCAGAATTAGAGGTTTCACCTTAATCAGCTATTTCAATCTGCTATTTGCCAAACATCAAAACTAGCGAATTTGACCAGTCAAACCTTTAATATTAACTCAAACTTTTAATTTTAACTCAAATCGCTATTTATCAAACATGTTCTTTACTAAACAAGACCATGATTTTTTAAAAAATAAGGCTTTGAATCTGAAACTAAATCCAAAAGGCTTAAATAAAAAATAGGTGTCCAAAGTATGCGTTTTTTGAACTTTAGGTACCCAAAGTATTTTGTTTTTGTAAAAATGGGTGTCCAAAGTTTCAAAAATTATAATTTTAGGCGTCTGACCGTTAATGGGTGTTAACTTTTTTAAACCAATCAATGCTTGACACGTGCATATTTAATTTATTTATTTTTATTTTTTAAAGAAAAATACCTAAATTTTTTTGTTTTTCAAAAAATCCCAAAAATTTTAAAATTTTTACAAAACAATATCCAAATCCCTAAAATTACCTAAACCCAAATTCTCAAATTGTCGCCGCTTCCGCCGCCGATCGCCGCCCCTGAGCACACTGGTTTGGTCGCCGGACTAAGGCAGTCATTTCCCCCAATACGACATCTCCGAAAACAACGAACGGTGTACCAACCGAACGTCGATTTTGCGTTCGATGTTTGACTGTATGTCGTTCGCCGTTTTCGGCAATGCCGTGTTGGGGAAAATGACCGCCTTTGTCCGACGACCAAATCGGTGTGCTCAGGGGCGACGATCGGCGGTGGAAGCGGCGACGATTTGAGGATTTGAGTTTGGATAATTTTAGGAATTTAGGACTGTTTCGTAAAAAATTGTAAAAATTTAGATTTTTTTTGAAAAAATGATTTTTTTTAATTTTAAATTTTGAAAAAAATAAATTAAATATGTCATGTGTCAAGCATTGATTGGTTAAATTTTTTAACACCCATTAACTATCAGACACCTAAAATTAAAATTTTTAAAACTTTAAACCCTATTTTTACAAAAAAATACTTTAATTACCTAATTTTTAAAAAAAAAATACTTTAAACCTATTTTTTTATTTAAGCCAATCCAAAATTCCACAGATCAAAAGAGAAGAAAAAGCCCACAGTCAAACAGTTCTAAAACAACGTAGAAAGAGTGCATTCAGTTTCACCACTTGAAAATAGAAAATTCCAGATTTGGAAATGGAGCCCAGGTGGCATTTGAATCACCGTTTTTCTATTTTGGTGATTAGCAATTAGCCAATGGCCAAAACAAATCCATCCCTTGATTCTATTTGAATTCCGACAAAAGAAAAAAAGGGATTTTTTTTGGTCAGCAGTGTGTATTCTTAAACCCACCCTCCCAAGGCTCCTTGTTGGGTTTTTGGCGGCTGTCCCTGCTCCACGCCTTCCTTCTTCTCTCTTGCTTTAACTTTCCCACACTAGGGTTTTTCCCTTTTCTATCCACCTTCTCTCTCTACCGCCTTCTACTCTCTCTCTCTAAATCTCCACCCTTGATCTCTCTGCTCATGGCCACTCCTGATCGTATCCTTGCTAACTTTACTCCTCTGGGTATGCTTTGGTTTTTGTAGACTTGTAGATTGGTGTTTTTTTATCGGTTTTTAAAGAGCTTCTCTTTGTTCTTGATGTTTTGCTTCTTGTTTTGAAGTTTTCAACTTGTTAATATAAGTTTTTTGGGTTTATCTTTGAAGGGCTTTTTCTCTTTTTTGAAAGTTCAGTAAAGAAGTTTGAACCTTTCTCCGTTGATTTATGTTAAATTTCAGTTTTTAGTTTGATGGTTTTTGAAGTTCATGAATTTGAATGTATTGGATCTGTGCTGTTGAAAATTATGTGATGTTTTAGCAGGGTCTGCTGTTTCTTTTTCCCCCTTTTTTAAGGTTTAGCTCAAGTTTGTCATCTTCCATAGATCTGGTTATGATGCTTGTTTTGAAGCTTATGATTTTGAACGTGTTTCTTGTTTGGATCTTTGGTTGTTGCTGTTTGTTTATAGGCATACATAGCTTGATTTGAGGATTTGTGATATTGATAGCTTGAAGTTGTTTTTTTCCTCTGTTTTGTTGCTTGAAGTGATATTCTTTGGATATATTTGATCTTTTGTACAGTTTAATTTTTAAGTTCTATGTTCTGTTTTCATCCTTTACTTCCTACAATTACAGAAGTTGCAGAGTCTCTGGAGAACTTGTCTCTGGATTCACAAGCCAAAACCACCAAAGTTCCTGAACCTGCCAAGAAGGTAGTAAGCAGATTTTGAGTTTCTTTAAACTTGTTCTTACCTTGATGAATGATTTACTTGTTATTAGTTAGATTAGTCGGTTGTTGGTGTTGTTCGATTCCATCAATTTGCTTTTGGATCTATACTGGTTGAATGTTAAGATGAGTATGTATGTATGTATGTATGTATTTGATATGCTTAATTTCTGTTGACAGGATGTCTACAGTGATAATGGCTCTTACATGTACCCGCAAACTTACGGTTACATGTCATATGCTCCGTATTCTATTCCCAGTCCACCTCTTCCTGCTACGGGACATGATGGTCAGATGCATGATTTGCAAGAGTACTATTATCCAAGTCCGTACTACCAACCGTCTCCTCAAGCGAGTCAGGCCAATGCTTCTCAAGTTGATGTTTCAAGTTTTGGCATAGCCGATAAAGCTTCCTTACCTGTTGAAGCAAGCAAAGGAAATTCAAGCACTATAGGAAGTGGTGGTTCGGGGTCATTGAAATCAACTTTCAAGAGTTCCTCTCTAAATCCGAATGCATTCTATAAAGGAGGAGGCTTGCCAACAGGTAATCTATCTCAAGGTTATCAGGACCCGGGATTTAGCTATGATGGGATTCAGTCGCCAATTCCTTGGGTAGATATGTCCATGTCTCCTAATGGGCAGTCTGCACATGCTGCAAATAGTGGGTTCTCTTCTTATACGAACAACCTCTCATCTGGCCAGAATCGGAACCTTCATGCCTTCCCCCATGTCATGGTATGTTTCAAACTGTTTAGTTACTTGTACGAGCAAAGACACAAAGTCACACAAGTAGATTGATAGGTGGACTTGGTAGATAGATATAAGATTACTTGTATTGCTTCTCTCATCATTGATTGACGTAATTGTTTTAATGATTCGACTGCAGAATATGCACAATGGAAGACCCGCTTCAGGTTTGGGCCAAACATTTGGATACATGAATCACATGTACCCGAACAGTATGACCTATGGCTATGGAAACACCATTAGAGGTGGTTCCGGTTTTGGATCATACGGCTATGATGCCCGGAAGAAAGGACTAGGGTGGTATAATGTTGGTAATAACAACAAATCTAGGTTCCGTGGTTATGGAAAAGAGAATATCGATGGTTTCAATGAGCTAAACAAAGGACCCAGGGTAAAAGGGTATAAGAATAAGGATGGTTCTGGAATTGCAACACTAGCTGACAAAGATCAGAACCTTCCACAGACTAAGAGTAAAGACGAGAACATTGTTTCTCTTGTTCCTGATATGGAACAATACAATAAAGAAGATTTTCCTGAGAGGTATTCAGATGCTAAGTTTTTTGTCATTAAATCCTATAGCGAGGATGATGTTCACAAAAGCATCAAATACAACGTGTGGGCCAGTACATCTAATGGTAACAAGAAACTCGATGCTGCATTCCGTGAGGCGAAGGAGAAGTCTGATGGTTGTCCTGTATTTCTACTGTTTTCGGTGAGTATGATCACATTACAATCTGCTGTCTTGATTTACTGAGTATATGATTTCCTTGATTCTTACTAACTCTGCATCATTTTTTCCAGGTTAATACCAGTGGACAATTTGTTGGATTAGCAGAAATGACAGGTCCGATCGACTTTAACAAAACTGTAGAATACTGGCAACAAGACAAGTGGACTGGTTGCTTTCCTGTGGAGTGGCACATTGTTAAGGATGTTCCGAACACTTCGTTGAGGCACATAATCCTTAAGAACAATGAGAACAAGCCTGTCACTAATAGTAGAGACACCCAAGAGGTACATTTATCCCTTTGTGTGCGAGCGTGTTATATTTCTCCTCTTCGTTATTTTTATCTTTACATCGGAAATTGGTTGGTGGCTGCTTTAGGTTAATTTTGAGCAAGGGATTCAAATCCTCAAAATCTTTAAGGAGCATTCCAGCAATACATGCATTCTCGATGATTTTGAATTCTACGAGACTCGTCAGAAGATAATCCAAGAGAAAAAGGCCAAGCATAGCCTCTTACAGAAACAGGTACATCCGACTCTCACTGAAGATGTTTTCCGTACCTTAAACTATATAGAATTTGATCCTTATACTATATAGAATTCGATTGATGGCTTGCAATTGCATATACTATTTAACTATTTGCCACTTCATATTCCCTCTAAACAGGTCTCCAACGGGGACACTGTAACTGACAACAACAACAACAACGAAACTGCAGCAGTAGCAAAGGAGACTTCGGAAAGATCAATGGTGGCATCGACAGCGAACGGAGATGTGAAAGCCGTAGAAGAGAATGGATCAGTTGCTGCAATCGAAGACGGCCCCGTGAAACCAGTTTGTGTGGCGAGTGCTTGCTGAATTTGGGGTGTTTAGATTTGGTTTGTTATCAGGTTTTGGGACTGGTTTTCATAGCTTATTCCTTAGAATGTAGGAATAGGTAAAAACAACTTACAGTATTAAAACCATTATGGGCAGAATGTAATTGCCCATTAGCCTTCTTCTAAGTTTATTTTTTGGGGGTCATTTTCATCTTGTTTTTTGCTTTGTTTTTCTTAATGAGAAAGAGTTGATAATGAAATGCAGAAGAATGTTACTCTTGTTTGCATCTTTTTATTGCATTTAACGACTGCGTGGGTTTGTCTTTTCTATTTCTCTGGCCAGCTTTGTCTTTTTCATTTAGAGATCAAGTTGGAATTTTACTCATCGTTGACTATAAATCAAAGGGTTACTTTTTTTTTACAATATTATGTTTGAATAAAGAAATTTTGATTAGAATGTTTTGTTTTGTAATGAACTTTAGTAGTATCTAATTTGGATTAATGATTAAAGAGATTGTAGTATTGGTTCGGATTAATGTTCGTGGTCGATATTTATAGTTATATTAGAAAATGAATCATAGTTATATTAAAAAATTAATAATTATGAACTAATATAAAATAAAATATTAAATGTTTAATGATGAAGATTTATTGAAGTGAAATACTTCGAGTATTGCACTTATAAAGAAAATTTATTTTAAAAAAACTAAAAATGATTACAAATATTTAATAATTTCTAAATTAGTTATAATAAAAAGATAGCTTAACTACAAAATAAGTGTTCAAACTATGTCTTCTTCTTGCAACAAGTGTCTAAAGTATTTTTTGGCTGAAATATGTGCTTAAAATTTTATTTTTGGTTGAAGTAGGTGCCTCGGGTGACTTTAAAACAAACAAAAAAATAATTCAGCTAAAAAATACTTTAGGCACATATTTCAGTTAAAAATAAAATTTTAGGCATCTGTTACAACAAAAAAACATAGTTTGGACACTTGTTTTATAGTTAAGCAAAAAAGAATATGCAACAAGAATGCAAATATCTATAACCAAATAGTATTGGTAATCGTTGATTAAAGAAGATTGACCTCTACTAACGACCAATTGGTTTTGGTGAGATGAAATATTATATTTCTTAAGTAAGATTAGAGATTCGAATTTTTATGTTGTGAATGTAGATTGGGAGAGTCACTCATGTAATAAATCTTTACAATATCAAGTTCGAATTAGTCAACCAATAAATTAAATACTGATAGTTGAACTAAAAATAAAAAGAAACATCTTATATTTCCCCCAACATCATCAAGCAACCCTATTATTTTTAGGGGTATAAATGAACCGAACTTGAGTGAACAAGATTATATTCATGTTTGTTTATTTAGAGTTCGTGAACATGCTCGTTTATATATTCGCCAAATGGTGAAATTACACCACTAGTCCTTAGGCTTTACAGTTGAACTCCAAAATTTATCATGTGTTCAATTTAGTCCATGCTTTTGTCTATATTTAAAATGTAAAAAATAAAAAGAAAATGAACAAGATAAACAAGTTTGTTTGTGAACATAAACGAACTGAACGCATATTTGTTCATGTTCGTTCGTTTATTAAATGAACATAATAATTTTATTTATATTTATTTATTTAGCTTAATAAATGAACATAGATTAATATTGTACAAACCATTCACAAACAGTGTGTGAAACGCTGTATTTATTAACATACCTAACTATTTCTGGAAAACAAACATAATCATGACATAGGCTAACTGATTCCCTTTTCTAAAGTAATGAGTGATTAAAACCTATGATCTCGATCCATAGCCTCATTCGCCGCCCTTATCACAACAGAGGAATCCCTACAGTTATCAGAGGCGGATCTTGATTGGAGCCATAGGGCCCTGACTGCCCCAAGATTCTGAATAATTTATATTAGGTCCTCAACTTTTATTTTTTTAAATGACTCCTAAAATTTTTAAAATTTTCATTAAATTTTAATTTTTATGAATATTTTTAATTAAATCATTTTTAATTAAAAAATCCTCATTAAGTCTCAAAATTTCCAATTTTTTAGTTTAGACTTTTAAATTTTTTAAAATTTTCAGAGAGACCCCAAAATCCGCCCTCGACTGTTATCACATTACTTGAGCAGATTGGCA
Organism: Hibiscus mutabilis; assembly: GCA_019671005.1. NCBI lineage: Eukaryota > Viridiplantae > Streptophyta > Magnoliopsida > Malvales > Malvaceae > Hibiscus > Hibiscus mutabilis. The sequence continues at coordinate 6,030,337 of CM033744.1, forward strand.
ACTTCCACGATTATTTCCTAGCACCAATGTTCCAAGCTTGGTACAATCCATCCAAGACCCTCCAAGTTTTTAGCTTCTTCAACTAAGCACTTCCTCAGCTCATACACAAAGCCTCGAATACACAGCCCCTCCTGATCTCTCAGCACACCCCCTGCATAGGCGTCATTATTATACAGTTTCACTGAGCCATCTGAATTGAGTTTTAACCACCCCATAGCAGTTCAAATATCTACGAGGCTGTGCAATTTATTAAAATAAAATCTTTTAATTTGTACTCTCAAAGATATATTCATCTTATTTCTTGAAGCCTTTCCCCCTATTATTACTTTCAAGAATACTATTCCCCTCAAATTTCTTTATCGACTTACACATCGAAGAACGCCGTAGACTTGACCTCTCAAATTTTGATAAATTTCACATTTTAAAAATTTTAAAAATTATTATTGTTAAACTTTTTAAATATTTTTAATTAAGCTTCCTAATTTTTTAAAATGTCTCGTTAAGTTTCAAAATCTTTTAAAAGTTTTAATTAAATTTCTAAATTCTTTAAAAAAATTCAAATTAAAAGTTTCATAAATATTAATTCAAATATTATTATTTTTTAAAATTTTTGAATAAACCCTCTTATATAGTGTTACTTAAATTCGTGTGGATCGTAGAGCATGGACTTGGATACTTTTTCAATTAAGTGTGCATTATGTCACAGGGCTAGACTTGACCCTAGCGGATCCCTGCGGCCTTAGACGCCTTTGACGCTAATCGGTCGATTCTTGTGCCTAAATCAGCCTTCAACCAGCCTTGCGAGTACTCCTGCTCGACAACGGCTCGGACAAGCCCTCTAGGCTTCGATGGATCTTGTCACGGGCTAGACTTTTTCCAGACGAATCGTGAGGGCCTTAGTCGCTTCCTCGGTTGAAACGCCGGCTAAGTCACCCTGAAATCCCTTGTCACGGTCTTAGGTGAACCTTTCTCGACAAACACCTAACTCAGCCAAGATTCTCGCTCCAGAAGATCAAACACTTCCCGAAGCCCTCGAACGAAAGATTGTTCCAAGCGAAAGCTAATCAAAGAACAACAGAAAGAGATTGGCAACTAGAACAACGAAGAACATTCAAGAACAATGAAGAACACTCAGAGAGTTTAGAGTAAATGCCTCTTGTATTACTCAAAGTGAATGAATGAGTGAATATGAGATGATTTACAAGTGAGGAGAGAGCCTCTATTTATAGTTGAACTCCCATACATCCAACGGCTCAGTTTAAATTACATCGACGGTCGAGATTGATCTCATATAATCAAATCTCAATTCAAATCTCTAATTATCATAAACATTATCTACAAATTATATTCAAATAAATGGATAATGCTTTGACCAAATTACCCTCTTGAATCCTCCATGGATTTGGCTAAGTCCTGTGGGCTTTCTAGCATTCTCCAAGTGCCGGGCCAAGTGTGATGGTCTTGGCAAGCCCGTTACATCGTGCAAACCCTCTTTGGCTGATTCTTGCGCCAACGCCTCGGTCCCAAAGATTTGGTCCATGCCTTTCTCCAAGTGCTGGGCCAAGTGTAATGGTATTGGCAAGCCCGTTACACCGCGCAAACCTTCTTTGGCTGATTCTTGCGCCAATGCCTCGATCCCAAAGGTTTGGTCCACGACATTTTCCAAGCGTTGGGCCACATTTGGTAAGCTCATTACATTGCGCACAACCTCCCTATCTGATGCCCGCGCCAATGTCTCGATCCAAAAAGTTTGGTCCGTGACATTCTCCCCCACTTGACTTAGCGACGCCCTCGTCGCTGCACTCGAACGATCCTGGGCAAGGTTAACTTGATTACTCATCGATGCCTCAGCTTCATGCAATTCCCCTATATGAACTGCTCATCTCGACTCAAAATGTCGTTGAACATCGCGTGCTAAGACGCCTCTTGATACATCTCTCTTGTAGGAGCATTCTCCCACAAACTCTGATTTACCTCGACTCAGACCCACTTGGTCCTGCGGCAAAGACTTGGAAGTCATCACAACATTGAACACAGACTAAACTCTCAGATTCGTCGACAACTTTGGCTTGCCCCTTTGAACTCTGAAAGGTCTCTTCCAATCTTCATTTCCCCCGCACTGAAGACTAGGTCTTACTTGACCTACGCTCATCAATAATGGCAAATCAAAACCAAAAACACTAGGAATGTGTTTGAGATGTACATTCTCCTTGATCACATTTACTCTAAAACAGGTCAGTCATTCTTTCTCTTTGAAGTCTGGCCCCCTCTGCATTGAACCTTCTTCATCGAAGTTCTTTGCATGCATCGGCACTTTCGCCACAAAGTCCGCTGCGCTACTCTGCATCGGTTCTTCTTCCCTAAAGTCCGTTACTCTTGGTTGCATCCGCCCTTCTAACTTGAAGTTTGGTGTTCTCTTGCATCGATCATTCTTCCTTGAAGTTTGGTGCTTTTTTTGCATCGACACTTCATACCTGAAGCTCGTCGCTTGTTTCCCACCTTGCCCATTGGTGGTGTCTCCACGGTTACTATGTCCCTTAACGGCTTGACCCCCTTCGACAATCTAATGGTCTCTAAAGCGATGCTCTTACCCTGAACATCCTCGGCAAGCTCCTCGGTAGCCTTCTCGGATATAGTCACCCCTTTCTGCTTTCGGTCCCCCTTGGACTTGGCATTATCGGATCAAGTGATGCAGCCTCGCTCTCTTCGGGCTCACACAACTCATTGGATGGCTTGACTCGATCCAGACACTCTCGCAATTTGTGAGGCCCCTTACACTGGTAGCACTCTAGTTGCTTAATCTTGCGCCAACACTTCTTCCTCGAAGTCCTTCACTTCTTTCCTACCTTGCCCATAGGTGGCATCTTAACGGTTCTATGTCCCTCAACGGCTCAACCCCCTTCGACACTCTACTGGTCTCAAAAGTAATGTTCTTCACTCGAACATTCTCGACAAGCTCTTTCCCAGCCTTCCTGGACATCTTCAACCCATTCTGCTTATGGTCTCCGCTTACCTTGGCAGAACTAGACAACTCTGAACCAAGTTTCACAGGCTCTTTACTCTTGGCCTTGTCCTGTCCCTCGGATCACTTAGCTCGAACTGGGCATCTCCGTAACTTGTGAGGCCCCTTGCATCGGTAGCACTTCAATCGCCTCGTCTTTACCCTCGGCTTGACAGCTTCTTCACTTGTTATCGCACCAAGTCTCATCACTGGCTGGACTATTTTGGCACTCGTAGTCGAACCACGGCTCTCACTTCGCTTGGCGGCATTGGCACACACAATTGCCCCAAGTCTCGCTACTTCACCCTTTGACCCGTCTACTGTCTTCACCATGGTAGCTAGGCGGTTCTTCTCAGGACATCCCCTTATCAAATGAGGACCATCACAGAAGTAGCACTTCAACTTCTTGCTCCCCTTCTTTTCTGGCATGGACTTAGCCTCACCGTTCCCATTGTCTCTTGAACTGGGCCCGGTTGATTCAACACTCGCTTGCTTGCATTCTGCGGGCTCGGTCAGAGGTCCGGCAATAACAAGAGCCTCCGAAAGCCTCTGGGCATCTCTCTGCTCTACTACGAGCTTCGTCCCCAGTCTAAATCCCTCTAAGAAGGTCTTGAGCGCACCACATTCACTCATTGCGGTCTTGCAACTGAGCAGCTCCTTCTTGAGCTCATCTACTTCTTTCCGCAAAACTTCCATCTCAGCTTCACTAGCATTACTCCCTCGAACAGTCACCAACTTGTTGAGAACTTGTCGTGTCTCGTCCTTGAACCGATCATCTATGGACTCTACTTCGTCAAGACGGGACTCGAAAACACCTTGGGTCTACTTGGCCTCCTCTTCGGATTTTTCAAGTCTAAGAACCCTCTTTCCCAACGACTCCAATTCTGCCTTCATAGCCTCCACTGCATCTTGAAGGGAATTATCTTGTTGGTTCAACTTCTCGTGCATCGAGTTGAGAACTTCTTGGATCTCCTTCGCGGTTTTCTCTTTGGAAGAATCCACCGCTTTTTGCAAAGCCCCCATCTTGTCTTCACAAGCACAACTCTCTCGAACTATCTCTAACTCGTTGAGGATGCGTTGCGTCTCGTTATTGAACTTGCCCTCCATGGACTTTAACTTTTCAAGACGTGACTCCACAACACTTTGGATCTTTTTGGCCTCCTCTCTTAAAGTTTCCACTGTAGCCTCTAAGGAATTGCCACGCTCAGATATCTTCACATCCAAGCCATTAAGAGCCCATTGAACCTCCTCCTGGATCTCTTCCATAGACTCTAACGTCTCAAAATCGAATGAACCCAGCTTCTCAAGGTTTACCGACTCTAGCTGTTCAAACACCACATTGGCCTCCTTCTCGAAGTCCAAGAGTTTATCGACCCAAGCCTCTACGACCGTTATGAATTCGAGATTCAATTGCACCTTATTTTCAAGACGGTTGCTCCTCTCATCAAATTCATTAAGAGTCTTTCTTACTTCGTCTATTGTCAATGTCTTATTCTTTGGTGCCATCTCAATCACCACTTTGCCACGAACTAGTCTGATCCCTGATCACTCCAACTAACTCGAACGCAAATCACCACCACCTTGACTGCAACTGCAAGCTGGCTCAAACGCAAGTCCCTTCCTCGACTCGCTCTGATACCACTTGTCACGAGGCTAGACTTGACCCTAGCGGATCCGTGCGGCCTTAGACGCATTTGACGCTAATCGGTCAATTTCTACGCCTAAGCCAGCCTTCAACCAGCCTTGCGAGTACTCATGCTCGACAACGGCTTGGACAAGCCCTCCAAGCTTCGATGGATCTTGTCACGGGCTAGACTTTTGCCAGACGAATCGTGCGGGCCTTAGTCGCTTCCTCAGTTGAAACGTCGGCTAAGTCACCCTGAAATCCCTTGTCACGACCTTAGGTGAAGCTCTCTCGACAAACACCTAACTCAGCCGGGATTCTCGCTCCGAAAGATCAAACACTTTCTGAAGCCCTCGAACGAAAGATCGTTCTAAGCGAAAGCTAATCAAAGAACAACAGAAAGAGATTGACAACTAGAACAACGAAGAACATTCAAGAACACTAAGAGAGTTTAGAGTAAATGCCTCTTGTATTACTCAAAGTGAATGAATGAATGAATATGAGATGATTTACAAGTGAGGAGGGAACCTCTATTTATAGTTGAACTCCCCTACATCCAACGGCTCAGTTTAAATTACATCGACGGTCGAGATTGATCTCATCTAATGAAATCTCAATTCAAATCTCTAATTATCACAAACATTATCTACAAATTATATTCAAATAAATGGATAATGCTTTGATCAAATTACCCTCCTGAATCCTCCATGGATTTTGCTAAGTTATGTGTGCTTGCGGGCTTTCTAGCATTCTCCAAGTGCCGGGCCAAGTGTGATGGTCTTGGCAAGCCCGTTACACCGCGTAAACCCTCTTTGGTTGATTATTGCGCCAACGCCTCGGTCCCAAAGGTTTGGTCCACGCCTTTCTCCAAGTGCTGGGCCAAGTGTAATGGTCTTGGCAAGCCCGTTACACCGCGCAAACCTTCTTTGGTTGATTCTTGCGCCAACGTCTCGGTCCCAAAGGTTTGGTCCACGACATTCTCCAAGCGTTGGGCCACATTTGGCAAGCCCGTTACATTGCGCACAACCTCCCTATCTGATGCTCGTGCCAATGTCTCGATCTAAAAAGTTTGGTCCGTGACAATTACATATTTTTATAAGCCTATAACCTTTACTATATGCCCACAACCACAATCTCCTTCAAAAATCTCCCAAACCCGAAAAAGACTCAAAAATACAATTTTTATCATTTCTTAAATAAATTTTACAAAATTATTAAAATATTTAGACAAAAATTTCAAATTTTTTGGTAATTTATTTTGAAAAGGGGTAAATTTCTCTCTCTAACGTGAATGGAAGGCGCGTGGAAAAGGGTTTCTTCCAGCTTCTAGGGCTTCCCGGGACTGAAAACTCATTAACACATACTAAATTCTTCGATATCCCCTCTTCTTCAAACCCAGCAACGTAAAGGTTGAATCTCCCCCCTTTCTCAATTTCTAAAGGTTAGGGTTTTGAGTAAAAAAGAAGAAAAATGGGGTTCTCAATGCGGCCTTATGGCATACAATCTATGTTAAAGGAAGGTCACAAGCATCTCTCAGGTCTAGACGAAGCTGTTCTCAAAAACATTGATGCCTGCAAGCAACTCTCCACCATCACCCGCACTTCCCTCGGCCCTGAAGGTACCCTCTTTTTTTGTCTTTCCTTTCAAATCTGCTATTTTTTCGATTACTTTTTGTTTGATATCCAGATCAAGTGTTTTTTTTAATGCCGCAGCATTTGCTATTATTGATTGACTTACTGTTTCTTTAGGTATGAATAAGATGGTAATTAATCATTTGGACAAGCTCTTTGTTACCAATGATGCTGCTACTATTGTCAATGAGCTTGAGGTTCAGCATCCCGCCGCCAAGATTTTAGTTTTAGCTGGTAAGGCTCAGCAAGAGGAGATCGGAGACGGTGCTAATTTGACGATTTCGTTTGCCGGTGAGCTTCTCCAAAATGCGGAGGAGCTTATTAGGATGGGTTTGCACCCGAGTGAGATCATCAGTGGTTATACTAAAGCAATTGCCAAGGTTTTCCTTTGCTTTCCCAAGTAATTTATATGACTCGTGGTGTTGTGCTAATTATGATAATGTGTCGGATTTGCCATTATAGTTTTTATGTTTTAATGTTTGTAGACAATTGAGGTGTTGGGGGAACTTGTGGAGAAAGGTTCTGAAACTATGGATGTTCGGGATAAAGAGCAAGTAGTTACTCGAATGAAAGCTGCTGTTGCGAGCAAACAACACGGACAGGAAGATATATTATGTTCTCTTATAGCCGATGTAACTTGCTACTTATTTCTTTTCTCGTCTATCTCTGATCCGTTTGTCTATTAGCTGATAACTTTTGAAGGATATCATGATTACATTTTATTTATCTCTTTCTTTTGCATCATAGGCATGCATCCAAGTCTGCCCCAAGAACCCTGCAAACTTTGATGTTGATAATGTCCGTGTCACCAAGCTTGTTGGAGGAGGTCTGCATAATTGTGCAATTGTTCGTGGGATGGTTTTAAAAGGTGATGCTGTGGGAAGTATAAAGCATATGGAGAAGGCAAAGGTATACAATCATTTCCACCCTTTCAGTTCCTTGTTGATTAAATAATTTCTATAACAGTTGCACTATAATCTTTAATTGGTAAAAATAAGTCTTATTGCATTCCGGCTTATGGACTTGTGTTGTGTTCACTTTGTAATAGGTGGCTGTGTTTGCCGGTGGTGTTGATTCATCTGCCACTGAAACAAAAGGAACTGTATTGATTCACTCTGCTGAGCAGGTAAATTGTGAGAACAATATACATATTTTTGTCTTTGGTCCAACTCCATGCTGATAAGTAATTGGAATTGGGGGTTATCATTGGTCAAACACGTCTAACTGTGGATGGTTTTCTTATCTTTCAGCTAGAGAATTATGCTAAAACTGAAGAAGCTAAGGTTGAGGAGCTAATCAAAGCAGTTGCTGATTCTGGTGCCAAAGTTATTGTCAGTGGAGGAGCTGTTGGTGAAATGGCATTGCATTTCTGTGAACGTTACAAGTATATGAAGCGTTCTTTTCATATTTTAATTCTGCTCCTTTTTTCTGATTAATGTTGGATATATGCATGTTTTATTCTATGTAGTTGATTGATATTTATGCTAAGTGTTTCATAGATTGGCTTCTCTTGGATTAAAAAACATCCTGCTGTGTAGCGTTTGCATCCTTATTTAACATGTCTGGTTTGGATCCTTGTCTTGCAGGTTAATGGTCTTGAAAATCAGCTCAAAATTTGAACTGAGGCGTTTTTGTCGCACGACAGGAACTTCTGCTCTTGTGAGCATCCTCTCTAGAATATATTAAAAGAAAGAAAGAAAAAAGATAGTCTTTTGTTTGCAGTCTATAATGAGCTTTTAATTCTTTTGACAGTTGAAACTCAGTCAACCAAAGGCTGATGATTTGGGATTTATTGATTCAATTTCAGTTGAGGAAATCGGTGGTTCTCGGGTATGTTTGAGGAGTTTGCTTTTACTCATATTTGTTTTCTCGTCCTTTGTTCATTTTGTTTTGTATTATTTATTGATTGTAGGTCACTGTTGTGAGAAGTGAAGAAGGTGGTAACAAGGTTGCCACTGTGGTTCTACGAGGAAGTACTGATAGTATTTTGGATGATCTTGAAAGAGCTGTTGATGATGGAGTGAATACATATAAGGTGATAGTTGCCCAATATTTACTTTGTTTCTATGTATACTTCCGAGTATTGTAGTATTTCTCATCTGTAAACTTCATTGAGTTCTGTATTTCTTACCTGTCGAGGCAGTTTTTTTTGGATTGTTTTTGGATGTGAATTTCAAGGGAAGTACTATCATTATCACTTTCTTAATGCCATATTTTTTGTCAGGCAATGTGCAGGGACAGTCGTATGGTACCTGGAGCTGCAGCTACCGAAATTGAGTTGGCTAGAAGATTGAAAGAATTCTCCTTTAAGGAAATAGGGTGATCTATTATTTTTCTGCATATTATGTGCTGCTCTTGCATGGATGGTATAATAGAATATTTTGCCATGATGGCAATTTACCTGCCTAACCACCTTGTTTTTGGACTAGTAGCACTATTTACCGTTATACATGGGCTGAGCTGGATTTTTGTGGATCGAAGCATCGTTTTCGATTTTTTATCTTGCATTTATTATGTATGTTTTATCCCTACGCTAGGGATCTCCTATAAATTTTGAATTACTAAAGGAGGCTAATAGGGTAATTGGATATTTTTGCAGATTGGATCAATATGCCATTGCTAAATTTGCCGAAAGTTTTGAAATGGTACCAAGAACCCTGGCAGAGAATGCTGGACTCAATCCAATGGACATCATATCTAAGCTGTATGAAAAACATGCATCTGGAAATACCAAAGTGGGCATCGACTTGGGGGGAGGTGATTCCGAGGATGGTGTTTGCAAGGATGTGTCAACCCTCAGTATTTGGGATCTTTATGTCACTAAGTAAGTCCACGTTTTGATATTTTTCAACTTCTCTGACTCAACCTTGCAAATACTGAAAGATTTCTCTCTTCTTTTCTTGTGTTTCTTTCTTCTTTCGACAGGTTTTTCGCTCTTAAATACGCTGCTGATGCTGCCTGCACTGTTTTACGGGTAGATCAGGTAATTAACTCAAACAGGGCTTGAAAATGTATTTGAGTTTCGACTATTTCTGTTCACCAAGCTTACTTATGCCATTCCTTCAATTTTGTAGATTATAATGGCTAAACCAGCTGGAGGTCCAGGACGAAGAGAGCAGCCTGCAGGAATGGATGAGGACTAAGCTAAGTCTCTCCTGCAGAATCATCGGTCGATTGTCTTTATCTTGTATTTCACCGGGGCTGGTTTGGGACTTTGTTAGGCATCTTTTGAGATGCTTTAAACACATTGAAACCAAGTTTTGATTTTATTTTGAAAATGTTTATGGTTTCATCAGTAAATTTGATGAATGTTGCCACTTTTGGCCATTGACATTTTGTTAGATCAGAGCTCGCATATTAATTTCATCTTTTACTCGAAATGTTTATATTCAGCAATTAAAAGGAACATAAAAAAATTAACTGTTGGGGTAAAGAACTGAAGTTTTCAAGCTGAAGTTTATTATGAATAATAGGAATGAGAAATATTAAATGAGAGAAAATAAATTAGATGTTATTTAGTATAAATATTTTTTACAGAAAAAATACATTTAATCACAAATTTGGGTGGAATTGGAGGAAAAATAAAAGAGAAAAGTGCAAATATGTGAAAATGGAAGGCCAGAAAAGCATATCCAAACAAAAGAGTTGCTGAAGGATGAGCCTACCAGCTTAGTTAGTCCACTGTGTGGAAGCTAACAGAGTTTCTTCCTTCCAACAATGCCTTCCCTTCTTTCTTTCTCTCTTCCAAAACCAAACATAATCAAAGCTACTTCTGCTCCTGCAACAACTACAACCACCCTTTCCTCTCCGGAGGCTCTCAATGAAAAATTTGGTCGCAAAGGCATCAAATTCTTTGAGTACACCAGCGTTCCATTCGTTGAGCTGACAGTAAGAAATGGAAGCTCACTGAGACTGAGAATCCCTGATGCTCATGTCACTTCTTACAAGCCTAAAGTATACTGGAAAGATGAAGGCTTAGAGGAGATTCTTTACACAGTCCCTGCTTGTGGAACAGACCCTACCAAGTCCAAAGGAGGGATTTGTTTGGTTATCAATGATGCAACTGAAAAAAGTTCGAAAGGGTCACTTCTATCTGGTTATGAATGGACTGTAAAGGATGATGATAATGATGCCATTGATGCTCTTCAGGTATTTTCTCACTTGCTGATACATATACTCGTCCGGTTTCATATAGTTTAGAAGTCTGTTGTTCAACTATATTTGTTAGCTGTTTATTAGATAATTGTGAGATTTTGTTTAGAACTGTAAACAATCCGAGTTTGAATGAACCTAGATTTGTTTGTGATTGTTAGTTTATGTCTGATACCGTTTGTGATCAGTTCATGTTCGTATAATGTATGAACAGGTTGAGTTGAGCTGTACTGCTGGGACTTTAGATATTAATTATGTGGTCTCTCTTTATCCATTAAGCATAGCAACAGCAGTCATTGTGAAGAACAATGGCCGCAAAGATGTGAGTTTAACCAGTGCCATACTTAGCCCTTTGAACTTCAAGAAAAGAAGTCGCACATCGATTAATGGACTCCAAGGCTGCTCTTATTGCTCGCATCCGCCGTTGTCTTCACCGTTCGAGCTCTTGTCCCCATCTGAAGCAATGAAAACCGAGTCTTCAGGGTAGTTCGGTTCCAATAATGAAGATAAACCAGGTGTTTGGACCAAACAAGATGTGCCGTTTGCCATATTGAAGGATAAGCTCAGTAGAGTCTATGCTGCTCCACCATCAGAGAGGCAGAAGCCATTTTTTGAGACCCCACCTTCAAACTATGAAACTCTTGATCAGGTAAAATAAATCCTTCTTTTCCTACTCCCATCATTTCAATATACAGATACATATGCATATATATCATTGAAATTTCATTTATTTCTTGGTTCATTTTTCAGGGTAGAGAACTTTTCTTCAGGATAATAAGAATGGGTTTGAAGATATATACTTATCAAGCCCTGGTTCATTAGCAGAGAAGCATGGGAAGGGCTATTTCATCTGCACCGGTCCGGCTTCGATGCTGGTGCCTGTTGTTATAAAACCTGGTGAAAATTGGAGAGGAGCACAAGTCATTGAGCATGACAACTTGTAATTATATATATTCCATTTTTTAAAATTGTTTTTCTTTCCCAATTTACTGGTTTTGGAAACCGTTAGTTATGTCTATCATCTGTGTAATGTCACTGCAATTCATTTACTCAATATGATCAGTTTTTGCAATAATAAAGCAGATGTATAAAGGCTGCTGAGATTTGCGCTGAAATTACTTCAAGATTTTGCTACTAGCCGCTTTGCAGATGAGGGCACAGTCGTATACACCCGAATTCGAGTAACCTAACTTTCGAGTCTAACAGCTTCATAATCGATGAAACTATTAGAAGAAGAAGGAAAAAAAATTACTCCAACCAGGTTGTTTTGCTTTGTAAATGATTGATTTTGAATTATATCAGAAGTGGGGCACACTAAGAAAGGGAGCGGAGCTAAGAACCAAGAAAACCAGACATCAATCTAAAGGTGCTAAGCTCATTTCCTACCCTTTGAAAAAGATAAGGTTGGTTACTGTTGAAAATAGAAACACGAGAGTAGAGAAAAATCTCTATCACAATATTTTTATTCATCTCAATCATTTATATAGGCAGAATCCTGTTTTAGAGGCTTAGTACAGGAGTTTTAGTTAAATTAGGCTACCTTTAGAGTTATCACTTTATCTCTAATTAAGACAAGGTTCCTATACAATTAAACTTCTGATTAGAATAGAATTTACAGCAGTAAAACTAAGTATTTACACTGTTCCAACCTACACTCCCCCTCAAACTAGTGAGTATATATTATATACTCCTAGCTTGGATGTAAAATTATCGAAGGTCACTCTTGGTAGTGCCTTCGTTAGAACATCAGCTAGCTGACCTGTTGTAGGGATATAATGCAGCCTCACAATCCCGTTGTTGATTTTCTCATAGATAAAATGCCTATCAATTCAACATGTTTAGTTCGGTCATATTGAACTGGGTTCTTGGCAATACTCATTGCGGATTGACTGTCCCTGAATAGTTCAAAGTTTTGACTCTTATCCAATTCAAGTTCCGTGAGAAGCTTCTTTAATCACATTCCCTCACAAATTCCTAGAGCCATAGCTCTGAACTCAGACTCTGCACTGCTGTGAGAAACAACAGTTTGCTTTTTACTTCTCCAAGTCACTAGATTTCCCCATACAAAGGAGCAGTAGCCACTTGTAGATTTTCTGTTAGTTAACTCTCCTGCCCAGCTGGAGTCTGTGTAGATTCTTACTGACCTGTCCTGATTTTTCTTGAAAATCAGACCAAAACCAGGCGTGCATTTTAGGTACCTCAGGATCCTGTTGACTGCCTCTAGGTGTTCCTCTCTCGGATCATTCATTTACTTGCTCACTATCCCCACTGGGTATGCAATATCTGGACGAGTGAGTGAGGGATAAAGTAACTTCCCAACAAGTCTCTGATACGATTCCTTACTCACTGGACTTCTCAACTCATCTTGTTTCATCTTTAAGTTTGGATCCATTGGAGTATCTGCTGGTTTGCAGCCCAGCATCCCTGTTTCTGAGAGTAAATTCAGAATATATTTTCTTTGATTGATGACTATTCCCTCTGAGGACCTAACAACTTCCATTCCCAAAAAATACCTGAGACTTCCAAGATCTTTCGTCTCAAATTCCCTTGCTAAGAATGCCTTTAATCTCTTAATTTCTTCTGCATTATCACCAGTGATAATTATATCATCAACATAGACAATTAAAAATGTTTTCTTACCATCTGTTGTAATGTTTTTGAACAAAGTGTGGTCTGCCTGACATTGTCTGTACCCATTCTTCACAACAGCTTTGGCAAACCTGTCGAACCACGCCCTTGGGGACTGTTTCAAGCCATACAAGGATTTGTTCAGTTTGCACACCTTCTGGTTTGTTGAGTGATCTTTAAAACCTGGTGGGACTTGCATATACACTTCTTCTTCAAAGTTCCCATTTAAAAATGCATTCTTTATGTCTAACTGATGCAATTTCCAGTCCTCATTAACAACTAATGACAGTAGTACTCTAATAGTGTTTAACTTAGCTACATGGGCAAACGTCTCCTGATAGTCTATCCCATAAGATTGGGTAAACCCTTTGGCCACCAGCCGAGCTTTGAATCTTTCTATGCTCCCATCTGAGTGGTATTTTACTGTAAAGACTCACTTGTAGCAAACCACATTCTTTTTTTGGCAACTCAGTCAAGCTCCATGTATTGTTCATCTGAAGTGCTTTAATCTTTTCTTCAACAGCCTTTTTCCATTCAGGTATTTCAAGTGCCTCCTTCATTGTTTGAGGGATTTTTACACTGTCTACCTTGACTGTAAAAGCTTTAAAATCAGTCATTAGCTTCTCATAGGCAATAAATCTCTTAATATGATGGTTAGTACATTTTCTTACTCCCTTTCTTTGGGCAATATGGAGATCATCTGTATTAATAGCTAGAGCAGAAACTTGAGAAATATCATTACCTTCATCTTCATCCAAGGCAGTAGGATTCAGATCTAGTTCTCGGCAAATATCAAGCTGAATAATGGTCTCTGTAACATGTCTTTTTCTCCTTTTATAAACACTGAGTTGTTTACCTTCAAGTTGCGAAGTCAAGGTTTTTTTAGGAGTGTTTGGCACAGTTTTAGTTGCTGGAATAGGAAAAATGTGACTGCTGGGAGTTTTAGGATTAGGCAAGGGTGTGTTTAGCTGATCAACAAGGGTAGTAGGCTGTTCCAAAGAAATTTGGTTATGAACATCATTAAAAATAGGTTGGGAGGGTGAGGGAGACGAGGACTGAACAGTTTGTAAAGGCTGAAATTCCATAATACTCCTCATGAATTTTAGTTTGTAAAGGCTGAATTCCATAATACTTTCCCCCTGAATTTCAGTTTGTAAAGGCTGGAAATATGGCTTATGTTCAATGAAAGTGACACCAAGAGAGGTATAAATTTTTTGGGTAACATGTGAGTAACATTTATAGCTATTATGACTCGAGGAGTATCCAAGAAACACACACTTTAGGGATTTAGGATCAAGTTTACCTCTACCAGGACTATGCACATGAACAAAAGCTGTGCATCCAAAAACTCTAAAAAGAAGGTTAGAAGATAAAGGTTTAAAACGTGGAAAACGAGCAAGAAGAACATCCCTAGGAACTTTGAATTTAATAGTTTTACTAGGCATTCGATTCACCAAGTATGTAGTAGTAAGGAGAGCATCCCCAAAATTGTTTAGGTGCATTAGCAGAAAAAAGTAGGGATCGAGTAACTTTTAATAAATGTCTGTTTTTTCTCTCAGTTACCCCATTCCGTTGAGGGAAATTAGCACAAGAAGTAATATGGTAGATGTCTTTTTCTTTAAAGTATGAATCCAGGGTCTTAGTAAGGTACTCACTTCCATTATCACTATTTAGGATTTTAATTTTTCCCTCAAATTGAGTTTCTACCATTTTATGGAAGGTTTTAAAGATATTTTCAACCTCAGATTTTTCTTTCATTGGGTAGGTCCATGTTGTCCTAGAATGATCATCGATAAATGAAATAAACCATCTTGACCCAGATATATTTTTGACTTTAGAAGGTCCCCAAATGTCTCTATGGATGATTGAGAATGGTGCAGAAGGTTTGAATGTAGATGGGGCAAAATTTTGTCTTGTGTGTTTAGCAAATTGACAGATATCACAAGTATAAGAGGATGAAGTTTTATGGAGAAATAACTTAGGAAACAGTCTTGCAAGATAAAGAAAATTCGGGTGTTCTAGCCTAAAATGCCAAAACATTATTTCACTAGAAAATAAAGAATTAGGAGAAAATTCAGTTTGAAAGCAACTTGAAATAACTTGTTTATGAGGAGAGTGCCCATCAAGGATGTAGAGTCCATTATGCAGCCTAGCACTGCCAATCACAATCCCTGAGTCATGTGCCTGAAATTCACAACCATGCTTCCCAAAGTCAGCTTTGCATTTCAAATCACTTACAAGCCTACTAACAGATAACATATTACATACAAGATTTGACACATAAAACACATTAGATAACACTAGTGTTGCATTTATTCTGATTGAACTACTTCCTTTAACAATCAAAAGAGACCCATCTGCTGTTTTGATTGTAGATGCATATTGCATTTCCTCGAAGGTATGAAAGGTGCACCATAATTCACTATCCAACAAGAAGCATGAAATGCAGCGAAACTGGAATTACTACCTTCAATGACAGTGAAAGCCGATGAGGTAATGGAAAAAGAGAATTTTCTGAGAAATTGAAATCAGAGGTACGAGGGCTAGGTTGAGAACTGATTTTAGAAGAATCAGATGCTCAAGGAACATCATAACTGCCTGGTGCAACCATGGTTTTAGAAATAGAGAAAAGATCGAAGGTTTTGTTTCGAGAATGAAGGATCGAACCTAAATTGATACCATGTTGAAAATAGAAACACGAGAGTAGAGAAAAATCTCTATCAGAATATTTTTATTCATCTCAATCA
Source organism: Hibiscus mutabilis (assembly GCA_019671005.1). Taxonomy (NCBI): domain Eukaryota; kingdom Viridiplantae; phylum Streptophyta; class Magnoliopsida; order Malvales; family Malvaceae; genus Hibiscus; species Hibiscus mutabilis. Next base: position 6,046,120 of record CM033744.1, read on the forward strand.
TTTACATAGGCAGAATCATGTTTTAAAGTCTTAGTACATGAGTTCTAGTTAAATTAGGCTACCTCTAGAGTTATCACTTTATCTCTAATTAAGATAAGGTTCCTATACAATTAAACTTATGATTAGAATATAATTTATAGCAGTAAAACTAAGTATTTACGCTGTTCCAACCTACAGTTACTGACATAGGACTTGGGTAATAAGTAAATGATGATTTTTGTCACTAAAAAACAAATTCAGTCTAATTAGAATCAACCAAGGATATTTTTCTGAACTATCCTAATGGGAATCAAAGGATAGGGGACCACCCTCTTTCTATCTTGGTGTAAAAACAATGAAAATTCATACCTAGCTGCAAGTCTGCAACTCAGACTTGTTCCAATAAGATTATAACCATGGTTTACAGTTCACTTTGCTTACCAAACTTCACTATTTTGTCATTTGCAAGACCAATTAACCGTCAGTTATCATCCTTACCTTTCTTCTTCATCTCTGCAACCCAACAATATCGGGAGAGAGTTTTCGCTTCCGCATGTGGCTTCAGCCCCTTACCAGCCAATCAATGTGGACTATCTGGAGGGAGAATTCAGTGGCCATAGGGTCACCTTTGAAGGCATTGGGGATAATTGTGTTGTCAATATAGGACTGGATAATGGCAGCAGAGCTACTTTGATGCTTCCAAGTGGTTTGATCACATCTTACAAGGTTCCGATGTGGCACGGTGGCATAGCCGAGCTACTGCACACATCAGTTTTTGAGGGAGATAAAGGTGAGGCCGTGATACAAGGAGGGGTGTCTTTAGCACTCATCTGTGAAGATGATAATGATGTTTCATGGTTTCCAAGTACTTGGGCTCTAATACGAAATCGACACCATTACACTGGACCGGATCTATTATAAGCCATCTAACAGTTAGCAGTCTGGAAGCAATATATGCACTCGAATTAGAAGGATTAAATTTTCTTAGTGTGCCACATTTTTCGTCCAATTTTGGTATAATTCCCCCAGATCTCGACGAGGAAAACGATTCTGACATTGGCCAACTATGGGGTCAAATGGGACTTAAAAGGTTTTTCGGTGGCTTAGATCAAAGCAACCAAAAGGATGCCAGTGAAGAAGCAATGGAGGGTGAAGAAGATGATGGCTATAAGCAATTAAATGAGAAAATGAGCAGGATATATACCTGTGCACGTAGATTCTTTACACTCATTGACAAGGTATTTTTCTAGTAAAATTCATTTGGGTTTTTATGGGGCTGACATTGCTATTTGTGGTACATTTTCTTGTACATGACTTTTCTTTCCCCTTTTTTTATGGAACAGGGAAGAAAGAACTCAGTTGCAGCAGGGAGAGAGATGGATTTGATGAAATGTATCTCTTCAGCCATGGTTCAGGCCATGAAATCTATGGAGAGTATTCTTACATATGTGTAGGCCAATTAGCCATGCTTAAACCCATAAACTTAGGTCCAGGAGAAGTGTGGAGGGGTTGGCAACAATTACACAATCCAAATATTTAAATCATACTTACCTTGCTTTTTCATATGCATCAATGTTACCTCTCCAAAAGTACTATTTTTAATGCCAATCTTATAATGCTTTTGCTTATTTTTAGGTATATTTAGTTGCATTAGGATGTTAGAATCATGCATTTGCATAAGGAGATTAGAGTTTTGTCTATGCCAGTGTGAAAGGTTGTTTTGTTGGCAATTTTGCAGGTTTGGTATAAGATTTGGCCCAAAAAAGCAACACAAGAAGGAGCGCCAGAGAGAATGCCGAGTGCTATTGGCATAGATGGACCAGACAATGCCAAGCGCCGGTTGGCAGAGAAGTGAACTTGATGCCACGCCAAGAAGCTGTTGGACCCCAAAAAAATAGGAAATGATCAGGCTCCGAAAAGATAGCAATTGGATCAATCTCCGAAAAAATAGCGGATAAAATGGTGCCAAGACTTGTTGGCAGATTCATGCCAAGCTTGGACGCCAAGGCAGCGTCGGCAATATGACGTCAGCCCTACCCTAATCAGCTCTCATTTAAATTTGGATAAGATGATAATCCCTTATCCCTTGGGCAGTTGAAATTCAAAATTCAAATGAGGAGCTCATCTTATCCCTTCCCCGCATGCCTATTTAAACACCAACCAAGCTAGACTTTGGAAAAAAGATTGGATCGTGAGGAGTTGGTGTGCGATGATTGACAACCGGCTGCACCTAGGAAGAGTGGTCTGACCAGCTTGGCCGAGAAGCCTGGATCTTGAAGGGCTGCATCGAGAGACCCCTTCTAGCCCATTCTCTCTTTCAAACTATTTTACTTTGTTTTTAATGATAATGTATAGCGAAAACGTTTGTGGGTTGTTGGTTAAATCCCTTACCATGAACTAATTTAATAGTTGGTAGGGAATGTTTACGTTGAACGCTATTTTTATGTCTTAGTTTTTAATAATAAATCTGCCTTGGCAATGTTTTCACTATTCGACATACTTTAATATTTTCTAAATACTATGCCAAGCGAGAGTTGGCACTGTTGGCCTATTTCTCCTCAATATCTTAACAGACTTGGGGTGACAATGAATAAGTTGTTGAATAATGAGGAGAGAAGTATCGAGAGAAGTCGTTCAAGTAGATGAACTTACTCCAAGAATGAAATCTACCCCTTAGGAGTATAGATTGGATCTTAATCAAATTGGTTTTTTTTTAAAAAACAAACATTATAGAGATATAGGGGTTTTTACATGATCAATTTAGGGCAATAACCATCGAGAGAGGCTTTGCTAATTTAGAATCTGCTCGGCAAACAATGCCAATACATGTTGTTATTAAATGCTGGTACGACATGAAAAACGTGAAAACCAGGCATTCCCTACCAACGCTCATCAATCATTAAAACATCTTCCTTGATAACGTCTTTACTTTACTTTCATTCCTTTACTTTTTTATTATTTTCCAAAATCAACTCCAAATCTTTCTCAAGGCAAGTAAAAATCAAAGCAATTGAATTCCAAGACAATCTCTGTGGGATCGATACTCAGCTTATCAGCTGTATTACTTGCAGACCGTGTATACTTGCACACAAAAGACTCATCTTGGCACGTTTTTCATACTTTTCCAACACATATTTTTTGCCACTTTTGCCAGCATTCACCTAGAGAGTCTACAAGTTTTTGGCACCGTTGCCGAGGATTGCAACGGAATTGATTATTTTTTAAAATTTTTACTTGTCTTTCTTTATCTTTGTTTTTGTTTTTACCTTTTGTTTTTGTTGGTGTATGACCAGAAGCCATCATGTGGTGGACAAGTGGCCATACGATCCGGAAGTTGAGAAAACCTTGCGGAGGTTAAAAAGAAGATTTAAAGAGATGCAAAACCAAGGTAATGGAGGGAATGGTGTGGTGAACAATGGAGGAAATCCACTTAACAATGAGATACCACTACCACCTGCTGTCCCAGTTATTAACGAGAGACCTATTAGGGAATATTTGGCACCAACCATTGACAATTTGATGCCAGAACTTGTTGGCACAAAGGTAAACGCTGTCAATTTTGAACTTAAGCCAGTAATGATTCAAACTCTTTTGAATGTAGGTCAGTTTGATGGAGCACTCATTGGAGATCCTAGGCAACATCTAAAGCAGTTCATGGAGATTTGCCAGTTATTCCAACAAAATGGAGTACCTAAAGATGTTGTGATGCTGAAGTTATTCACTTTCTCTTTGAGAGACAGAGCAAAGGCTTGGCTTAACTCCTTGCCACCTGGCTCAGTTACTTTGTGGGCAGACCTATGCCAGAAGTTCTTGACAAGATTCCAGCCGCCAACACTCACTGCCAAGCTGCGAGGTGAGATCATTACATTTAGTCAGGTTAAGGATGTGACCTTATATGATGCCTGGGAAAGATTTAAAGACCTATTGAGGAGGTGTCCTATGCATGGATTCCTGAATTGGACCCAGATACAGACATTTTACAATGGGTTGAATGCACAAACGAGGACTGTTGTTGATGCTTCAGCAGCTGGTTCGTTGCTTGACAAGACGTACACTGAGGCTGTTGACATTTTAGAGAGGATTGCAATCAATGATTTTGAATATCTTGTTGCGAGACTTGGGACCGGAACCAAAACTAATGGGAAATTCCAAGTCGACGAACTAACGTCTATTCGTGACGAGATTTCCAACCTTACTAGCATGGTAAGAACGTTGCAAAAGAACAACGAATCACAGGAAGTCAAAGTATTAGACCCTTTCTGTACAATATACAGAGAGAATCATCATGTGGATGAATGCCCTGCCAACCCTGAATCGATAAATTTTGTTGGCAATATTAATCGTTACTATAATCCTAACTCCAATACTTATAATGCATGTTGGAGACAACACCCTAATTTAGCATGGGGAAGTCAATGAGGTAATCAGTACAATGCTCAGCGCCAGAATACCCATAGGCAGAATAACAATGCCATGCCAATATTCTATCAGAATGCCATGCCACAGAAAGCCCAAAACAATTTTTAGTAAGGGTAGAGACTCAGCCAATAAGGCACTATCACAGAGTACATGGAGAGGAATGATGCCACAGTCTAGAGTTTGGCAGCATCAATGAGAAATTTGGAAGTCTAGCTTGGCCAGATTTCTAATGCACTCAGCAATCGACCCCAGGGAACATTGCCAAGTAACACAAAAGATGCTCAGCACAAAGAAAATAAGCAATGTAAAGCCATAACTCTTCAGAGCGGTAAACAATGTGAGGTGGAGAAGGCTGCCAAGCAGCTAGTTAATTGCCAAGTTGAGAAGCATGTGCCAGCAGATGATCTAGGGGAGAAGAGAAAGAGGAAACAAAAGCAAATGATGCCAGATAGCATACTGATACTAGAACCGATGCCAACACCGATGCCAAACAGACTGATGCCAGCACTGCATTGGCAAAGCCAGCATATATTTATCCGCCACCACCATTTCCAGCAAGACTTCAAAAGCATAAGCAAGATTAGCAGTTCAAGCGCTTCTTGGAGGTTATTAAGCAACTGCAAATCAACATTCCAATGGTAGAAGCCCTTGAGCAAATGCCCAACTATGTCAAATTCATGAAGGACATCCTGTCTAAGAAGAGGAAGTTGGGAGACTTTGAAACTATTGCTCTGACTGAAGGATGCAGTGCCATGATCCTAAACCGTTTGCCACCAAAACTGAAAGATCCAGGAAGTTTCACTATTCCCTGCACTATTGGCGACAAATTCACGGGCAAAGCACTATGTGACCTAAGAGCCAGCATCAACTTGATGACAATGTCAGTTTTCTGGAAATTTAGCGTAGAAGCAAGACCTACCACGGTGAATTGATTGTCTTGGTAAAGAGTGCATGGGCAACTCTCTTGCCACAAGGGCGACTAATTTGCTAACAACGGGTTGCCTTGGCAACTAATTGATGGCTTTGGCAAACAATTGATGGTTGCACAACGGGTTGGCAACTAATTGATGGTTGCTTGGGCGACTAGTTGGGCAACTACTGGCTTCAAGGTTCGGCGGAGCGTTCTTCAATGGTTTCTTCTTATCCCTAAGTCGAAACTCTAGCTACTTGTGCATGCCTTGATAATACATCCCGCGTGAATCAAGGGTGAACAACAACCAATCTTGCGCTCCTTCTTAGCCGCTGAAATCCTTAACTTATTCCTGCCGGATTAATCTTCACCATCATTGATTGCATAAAGATCATATTCATTCGTTTTTGAATCTAACTCTCCCGATATTAGATAAATGGATGAAATCACGAGATCCTCTCCCAATTCACTCGCAAAAACAATAATAAGAATCAAGAATGAATAAACCTTGAAATAGAAAAGTGCAAACTCTTATTACCTAAACAAAAACCAATAGTTTCTCACAACCACAAAACACAATAACCATAGCCAAGTAAATTTAGTTCATGGCTAGGTTCCAAAGAAACACAAGATAATTAATCCCTAGCATGAACCCAATCGAACAAAGATGAAGGAAGAGCTTGTCGAAATCCTCCTTGCCCTTGATGCTTGTCTAAAAATTCTCTCCTCTTGCCCTACTTGACTTGCCGAAATTTCCTCTTGCTCTCTCTATTCATCTTGTCGAAATCTCCTTGGTATTTATAGGGCTAGGCCAAAGTCCTTCTTTTGAGGAGGAGTTTGAGTTGAATTAAATTATCTTTAAAGAATATAATTTTTATTATAATTTTATTCCTATTAGAACTTCTCCTATCCTCTTGAATTTAATTTTTCTTTAATCTCTGCATGGCAATCAAATTCCTTTGGGCTTGGGCCTTGCTCCATGTCATCTTGGGCTTGTAAAGTCATGAATTTCGACATCCATATTGCTTTTGTCTTTTTGTCGACAAATGCCATGGCAACTAGCTCGACGCCTCCTTCATGCACCGCCTCGCAACTAGCTCGGCATTGCTTTGGCAAGTGATCCCGCACATACACACACAAAAACACACCAAAGCAGCATCTATTTCCACAAAAATCACCAAGTTATGTAATCAAGTTCAACGCTTGAAGGAAACATGGATTAATGCATGAATGACTAACTATGCAACTAATATGAGCCTAAGTCTAACAAAAGAATATGAGTAAAAAGGGTAAGAAAAATAGTACTTTTTGAACACTTATCACACCCCAAACTCGAACTATTGCTTGTCCTCAAGCAATGCAAACTCATAATTACTACCGCCAAGACTTCAAATTTTCACAAACTTAGCTTTGAACTTGATTTCAATTCTCTCAACTGGGCACAAAGTATGATTGGCTTTTTATTTTTCAGTAAAACCGAGGAATTACTCTAATCAAACTATAATGCTTGTGAGAGTAAAAAGTGAGTTGTGTGCAAGTTGATTTTTCGGATTCTATGCAAACAATAGGTTTTCAAATTACTTCATTGGGTTCTTTTTAACATGTTTTAACTAGAGCCAATTTCGGGCACCTCTAGTGTTTTATTTTTAGTTTTCTTGTTAATTTAATCGACTAGAGCCGGTTTCGGGCACTCTAGTTAAAAAAAATTTTAACGCCTCCTAGAGCCTTTTGGGCACCTCTAGTGATCAATTTTTTAGCACATGCTAGAGCCATTTCGGGCACCTCTAGCATTCATCCAATTTTTATTCTAATCCCCAATTAGTTAATTATCAACCTAAGTTTACTAGAACTCCTTAAATCAATCAAACCACAAAAAGTGTTTCATCAAATTTAGCATCATAGTAAAATTCTAAGTTTTTCATGGTTATCCTAGAATAAAAATTCTATCAATTAAGTGCATTGGTAAAGTCATCATTGAATATTCATCAAATCTAAGCAATTTTTGTTCCAATTAAAGGCATGGCAAGCAATTTATGTATCCTAAATGTAATGCTTAAGATTAATGTAACTAAACATGGTAATTACTAATAACAATCCCCCAAACTCGAGTGAGGCATTGTCCTCAATGCATGCATAAAAATAACGAAAAAAAAAAAAAAAAATGCATACGAGGACTTACTTCGAGAGTTCGCCATCGAGATGATTAGTTTCCTTCTAGTTGGCGCCTTGATTTTTCTTGCTTGAATGCAATGGTTGTTTTCTTGTTGCCGGATGTCTTCAGCTTTTTTGTTGCCGTGGCATCTTCGTTGGTTGGTTGCCGTGGCATCAGCTTGTGCATGCATGAAGTAAGTTGTCGCGCATCTTCTTCATTGGTTGCCGGGCAATGATCTTGGCAAGAAATTTCCTTAGCATAGTAGTTGTGAGTCTTGTTGTGAAAAAGAAAATAAAGAAAAACTGAAAACTAAAGATAATGAAGAAAAAATAAAATATCTCCTAAAATTAAAAATAAAAATAAAAAGAAAAAAAAAAGGAAATATCGAGAGGAGAGCATGCTCATGCATCTCCTAAGTTGACCACTTCCTTGTTACGCTCCACATGGGCACCATTGTAGTGCTTCAATCTTTGTCCATTAACTTTGAATTCATGGTTGTCGAGATGGACTTGATTATCACAAAGACCATGGGAGAATGGTTTGACGACTTCAAATGGTCCCGACCATCTTGATTTCAGCTTTCCGGGAAAAGTTTTAGCCGAGAATTGAATAGAGAACTAGTTGCTCGGGCGTGAATTGCCGGGCAATAGTTTCTTGTCATGCCATCGCTTGTTTTTTCCTTGTATATTCGCATTGTTATAGGCGAGTGCACGAAATTCTTCTATCTCATTGAGATCCATCAAGCGCTTTTGTCCCGCACTTTCCCAATCCATATTCACGGTCTTGATTGCCCAAAGACGCTTTGTGCTCGATTTCCACCGTAGATGACATGTTTTACCATAGACAAGCCGGAAGGGGGACATACCTAATGGTGTTTTGAATGCAAAGTGCGATATGCCCAAAGTGCGCCATCTAGTCTTAATGACCAATCCTTCCTTGAGGGATTTACAACTTTTCGAGTATTCCCTTCAACCCTGCTGAAATTTCGCTGCCCGCTGGTTTGTGGGTGATATGCCGTGGGCGATCTTGTGTGATATGCCAAGCGCTGCAACATCTTGGCAATTAGTCTGTTGTCAAAATGCTTGCCCCCGCCGCTGATAATTGCTCTCGCATCCCAAACCGTAAATATGTTTTTTCGCAGAATCGCTGCACGGTCTTGAATCGCTGCTGGGAACCGCAACGCTTCTACCCATTTAGACACATAGTCGACGGCGAGTAAGATGTAGAGGTTGCCGAATGAAGATGGGAAAGGTCCCATAAAATCGATCCCCATACATCGAACAGTTCCACTCGATGATGTTCGAGTGGCATCTCATGTCGCTTAGAGATATTGCCCGCCTTCCGCAACGATCACATTGCTTGTAAAAGTCTTGGGCATCTTTGTACAATGTTGGCCAATACAAACCCGGATTGCAAGACTTTGGTCCGGGTACGAGTTCCTCCAAAATGTCCTCCATAGGGTGAAGAATGGCATTGTCTGAGTACATTCTGTTGTTTCTTCTTCGTGGGACACATCGCACAGATAACCCGATCCGCACATTGTTTAAACAAAAGAGGCTCGTCCCAAAAGTAATGCTTAGCATTATGGCGGAACCGCTTTTTCCCTTGGTGAGTAATGCCATACGAAAAAAATACCACAAACAAGGAAGTTAACTAAATGCTGCATCAAGGTATTATTGCCGGGCATGTGCCGTCAGAGTGTTCGCTCCCAAAATTGCCGAGGCGTGCTCGCCAAAGTCCGGCCGCGCAAGGCCAAGAGTTGCCGAGGCGTGTGCTTCCATGGTTTCCGAGGGCGTCATGGGCTGCCGAGGCGCCAAGGGTTTCCGAGGCGATTAGAATTTGTTCATCCGGGAATGCATCACATATTCTAGATCCGCCCCTCCTCCCTATTATGCTCCAAACGTGATAAGTGATCGCCACTTGATTTTTCTGTTCCTTTTCGCCCTTAATTTCAATATCAAATTCTTGTAAAAGTAATATCCAACGAATCAAACGAGGTTTAGCATCCTTTTAGCAAATAAGTATTTGATTGCCGGAATGGTCCGTGATGAACAATTACCTTTGTACCAATTAAATAGGATCGAACTTGTCAAATGCGAAAAAACTACCTAGTAACTCTTTTCTCCGTTGTTGTGTAATTCACTTGAGCATCGTTAAGAGTTTTACTAGCGTAGTATATCACATGGAATGTCTTACCTGCGGCGCTGGCCTAGGATCGCTTCCTACCGCAAAATCACTTGCATCACACATGAGCTCAAAAGGTAGCGCCCAACTGTGGAACAACAATGGGTGCCGAGGCAAGCTTTTTTTTCTTTAGGGTTTCAAATGCTTGAGTGCAAGAATCATCAAAATCAAGACTTTATCCTGCTCAAGCAGATTACACAAAGGTTTAGTGATTTTAGAAAAGTTATGAATGAACCTCCCGTAAAAAACTCGCATGTCCGAGAAAACTTCAATTTTTTTAACCGAATTTGGTGGGGGTAATCTCTCGATCACGCCCACCTTGGCTTTGTCTACTTCAATCCCTTGATGAAATCTTTATGGCCGAGCACTATTCCTTCATCTACCATAAAGTGGCATTTCTCCCAATTGAGGACTAAACTGCTTTTTTCTTCGATCTTGCCAACACTCTCTAAATTGCCGAGACAGCCGCCGGGTCATTACTAAAAACCGAAAAATCATCCATGAAGATCTCAAGGAAGTCTTCGACCATGTCCGAAAAAAGAGCGCCATCATGCATCTTTTGAAGGTTGCCGGGCGTTATAATAATCCGAACGGCATCCTTCGAAGGCATAAGTACCGTAGGGCATGTGAAGGTTGTCTTTTCTTGATCTTCTCGTGCTATGGCAATCTGATTGTAACCTCGAATAACCATCAAGAAAAAAAGAAAAGGGTTTACCCGCAAGACGGTCAAGCATTTGATCAATAAAGGGTAATGGGAAGTGATCTTTCCTAGTGGCTTTGTTTAGCTTTCGATAGTCCATACAAAAACCTCCAACCGGTCGTCACACCCTGGTTGGGATAAGTTCATTATTTTCATTACTCACCACCGTTATACTCTCCTTTTTTTCGCACACATTGTACCGACTTACCTACGCATGCATTTATCGGAGATAGGGTATATAATGCCAAGCACAAGCCACTTGATGATTTTTTCATTACAACCCCTTTCATGGCATGATTCAGTCTCCTCCGGGCCTCAATTGAAGGTTTGTGATCATCTTCCAACAAGATCTTGTGCATGCACACCGCCGGCTAATCCCTTCAAGTCGGCAATTGTCCACCCTATTGCCTTTTTATGTAGCTTCAACATGTTGATTAGCTTTTTTTCTCGCTCAGTCTGAAACTTAGAGGAAATAATTACAGTGTAATGTATTATTGATCCCTAAGTATACATATTTTAGTTGATCCGCAATTGTTTCAACTCAAGAATTGGTGGATTTTCGATAGAGGGTTTTTCGATCTTACCTTCCTTACCCGAGTAGTCCAGTTGGTTCAAAGTATGTACCGGGTCGATTTACTAGCCAATTTACCTCTTCTCGTTGTTCCTCATCGATCGACCGCTCTTCATTCATTCTCTCGTGTTCCTCTTGATCGGCAAATGTAGCTGCCGAGGCAACTAAATTCCTCATCGGTTAAACTCGCCGCGGGCATGAAGTAGTTGGCATTCTTTCGATCATCGCATGCCTTAGTGTTTGGAATACATTTAGTTTTACCGCTGGTCATTCACCTCATTGTGAGTTCTCCTTTTCAACATCGATCAAGGTTCTCCCCGCCGCTAGGAATGGTCTCCCGAGAATGATAGGTGCATGCTCATCCGCTTCACAATCCAAAAAACAATAAAGTCACGGAAAATGAATTTATCAACTTTACCAAGATGTCCTCGATTTTTTTCCCTCCTCGATGCACATAGGATCTGGCTTGGCTAGCCGCAAAGATAATCGTTGTAGGTCTTGCCTTCCCGATTCCTAGTTTCGAAAACCGATTTAGGCATCAAGTTTATGCTAGCCCCTAGGTCGCATATAGTGCTTTCCCGACATAGTGATTTCCAACAGAACAGGTATTGTGAAACTTCCGATCCTTCAACTTGGGCGGCATGCGACAGCAACATTGCCATGCATCCTCTCGTCGCGCAATTGTTTCAAACTCTCCTAGCCTTGTTCTCTTGGACACAATGTCTTTAAGAAACTTGGCATAGTTTGGCATTTGTTCAATTGTTTCCACCAATGGCAAGTTGATGTGGACTTGCTTTAAGATATCAAGAAAACTTGAATTGGTATTCTTTTTTTTGTCGCCTCAATCTTTGTGGGAATGGTGGTGGAAGTCGGATATCTTCTATCCTTTCATTGGTTTGAAACCTGATTGACGGCATTGTGGACATCCGAGTTGCCGGCGCGTTACCAACCGGGTTGCCGAGGCGTGCTTATCGCAAGTTGCCGAGGCGCCACCGCCGCTGCCGCGCATGCTTATTGCCGCTGCTCGGTTCGGTTCAGATCCGAGACTTTGCCGCTAGGTTCGCCTTTGATCTTTTTGTGGAGTTTTGTTTGACGAGCGGGTTTGAACCTCTCTAAGTTGTTGGCCACTCTGGTGGTGATTGCCTTACATTGCTCATGGCCGCCTCTTGCGACTTCAAGATCGCTTAGGTAAACCTCCTTGTGGTCTAGTGTTCAGATTTTGAGCAAATTGTCCGACTTGATTTTCCAATGATTTGATTGCCGCCTTGGTTTTGCAATCTCATCTCGGTCCTCGTTAATAAAAGCATCGTTCTTTTTATGAAATTACTATTCTCACCATATAAGATCTGGGCCATCATAAAAGCATTTAGAGAATTTTCCAAAGAACTAGATGTTGTCGGTTGTTGCCGCGCATCCGCTGTCGCGGGCATATTCTCGCCGAACCCGATGCTTGTGCATTCGATTGTTCGTTTAGAGCATTGTTGGGATTACTCCATGAAAAATTCGGTGCTTCTTCCAAGTCGGATTGTATGTATTTGACATCATGTTGTTGCCCGATTGTAATTCCCCACATAGAAGCTAGATTCCTGATTCTCGTGATACATTCGTAAGAATTATGGTTATCACCACATAACTCACAAAAAGAATCCATTACCTTGACTTCATGTGTGTTGTTTGGTTTTTTGCATGTTCGACCATCTTGGTTAAAGCGCCAATTGTGCCAAATTGAATCTGATGATCCTAGTTCATGTATTGTGGCTTGGCGCCTAACTCCTCCTCTTCTAGTAGATGGGAATTGATAGTCATTCTTGGCCAGCCTGCTTAAAATTTGCATTGCTTCCTCCCGCGACTTATCTAAGAGTATGCCGCTTGCCGAGGCATCTAGCATCATCCTTGTTGGTGTATTCACGGCGCATTGTAAAACATTGTCACTTGAGTCCACACCGAACTGTAGAGGACATTTGTGTAGAAGTTCTCTATATCGCTCCCAAGCCCTCAGACATGGATTCATCATCCGCTCACAAAAAAGAAGTAATGTCGTTACGGTTTATCGCTTAAATTTGTAGGATTAAATCTAGCAAGGAAATCACGACAAAGATCAGTCCAAGATGCTATGGATCCGCAGAATGCTATTTAGCCATGCTTTCGCCCCTATCCTCGCTGAATAGGGGAATAATCTTAATCGAAGACATCGGGGGTGACTCCGTATCTTGAACGAGTTGCAAATCTCGAGGAAAGATTTCAGATGTTGTCGCATCTTCGCTTGCCGAGCCGCCAAATTGACCTATTGTGTTGATCATATTAAACATTACCGGTTTCAACTCAAAGTGGTCGGCTTCATTTCGGGTGCGATAAACCCGGGTTGAGTCCATCAAGATCTTCTTCAAGATAGTCTCAATTGTTCTGTTTTGCAAGAATCACTCCTCCTCCCCGCCGAACATCTTGATTAATATTGCCGCCTTGATTTGCCATTGCTTCTCTTATCCTTCGCCTAAGTCTTTGTAAGGTCGCTCGATTTTGGATCAAAGGGATATTCGTGAAGTCGGTCTCGCCTCGTCATATACCAATGCAAAACCAAAGTTTGTTAGCCCTTTGAATTTTAAACAAGAAAAATAAAAAGAATGTGCAAGAAAATAAAAACAAAGTCGCTTATTGCAATCCCCCGCAACGGCGCCAAAAAACTTGTTGCGCTGTGAATAAGTGCTACGCAAATTGTGCAAGTATACACGCCGCAAGTTATAGTATAAAAGATATCGCTCATTGTGGATTGGTGCCACTTCAAGAATCTAGTCTCTTGCAATCGTAAAAAGTAAAAACACAAGTAAAGGATTATAGAAGTTTTAACTAATTACTAATCTAGAAAGCAATAAAATAAAAGAAAAGATGAATTCAATTGAGAGAGATAGGCTAGGTTATCGTGAGTTGAGGTGTGATAGCCGATTGATTGTCTTGGTAAAAGAGTGCATGGCAAACTCAGCTTGCCGTGGCGATTTGCACAACGGGTTGCCTTGGCAACTAATTGATGGTTGCTTGGGCGACTAGTTGGGCAACTACTTGGGCGATCGGGCAGCAACTTCAAGGTTCGGCGGAGCGTTTCTTCAATGGTTTCTTCTTATCCTAAGTCGAAACTCTAGCTACTTGTGCATGCCTTGATAATACATCCTCGCGTGAATCAAGGGTGAACAACAACCAATCTTGCGCTCCTTCTTAGCCGCTGAAATCCTTAACTTATTCCTGCCGGATTAATCTTCACCATCATTGATTGCATAAAGATCATATTCATTCGCTTTTGAATCTAACTCTCCGATATTAGATAAATGGATGAAATCACGAGATCCTCTCCCAATTCACTCGCAAAACAATAATAAGAATCAAGAATGAATAAACCTTGAAATAGAAAAGTGCAAACTCTTATTACCTAAACAAAAACCAATAGTTTCTCACAACCACAAAACACAATAACCATAGCCAAGTAAATTTAGTTCATGGCTAGGTTCCAAAGAAACACAAGATAATTAATCCCTAGCATGAACCCAATCGAACAAAGATGAAGGAAGAGGCTTGTCGAAATCCTCCTTGCCCTTGATGCTTGTAAAAATTCTCTCCTCTTGCCCTCTTGGACTTGCCGAAATTTCCTCTTGCTCTCTCTATTCATCTTGTCGAAATCTCCTTGGTATTTATAGGCTAGGCCAAAGTCCTTCTTTTGAGGAGGAGTTTGAGTTGAATTAAATTATCTTTAAAGAATATAATTTTTATTATAATTTTATTCCTATTAGAACTTCTCCTATCCTCTTGAATTTAATTCTTCTTTAATCTCTCGCATGGCAATCAAATTCCTTTGGGCTTGGGCCTTGCTCCATGTCATCTTGGGCTTGTAAAGTCATGAATTTCGACATCCATATTGCTTTTGGTCTTTGTCGACAAATGCCATGGCAACTAGCTCGACGCCTCCTTCATGCACCGCAACTAGCTCGCAACTAGCTCGGCATTGCTTTGGCAAGTGATCCCGCACATACACACACAAAAACACACCAAAGCAGCATCTATTTCCACAAAATCACCAAGTTTCACAGTAAAAAGGGTAAGAAAAATAGTACTTTTGAACACTTATCACACACCCCAAACTCAACTATTGCTTGTCCTCAAGCAATGCAAACTCATAATTACCGCCAAGACTTCAAATTTTCACAAACTTAGCTTTGAACTTGATTTTTCTCTCAACCTGGGCACAAAGTATGATTGCTTTTTATTTTTCGAAAAACGAGGAATTACTCTAATCAAACTATAATGCTTTGTGAGTGTAAAGTGAGTTGTGTGCAAGTTGATTTTTCGGATTCTATGCAAACAATAGGTTTTCAAATTACTTCATTGGGTTCTTTTTAACATGTTTTAACTAGAGCCAATTTTGGGCACCTCTAGTGTTTTATTTTTAGTTTTCTTGTTAATTTAATCGACTAGAGCCGGTTTCGGGCACCTCTAGTTAAAAAAAAAATTTTAACGCCTCCTAGAGCCAGGCGGGCACCTCTAGTGATCAATTTTTTTAGCACATGCTAGCCAATTTCGGGCACCTCTAGCATTCATCCAATTTTTATTCTAATCCCCAATTAGTTAATTATCAACCTAAGTTTACTAGAACTCCTTAAATCAATCAAACCACAACAGTGTTTCATCAAATTTAGCATCATAGTAAAATTCTAAGTTTTTCATGGTTATCCTAGAATAAAAATTCTATCAATTAAGTGCATTGGTAAAGTCATCATTGAATATTCATCAAATCTAAGCAATTTTGTTCCAATTAAAGGCATGGCAAGCAATTTATGTATCCTAAATGTAATGCTTAAGATTAATGTAACTAAACATGGTAATTACTAATAACAATCCCCCCAAACTCGAGTGAGGCATTGTCCTCAATGCATGCATAAAAATAATAAAAAAAAAATAAAAATAAAATGCATACGAGGACTTACTCGAGAGTTCGCCATCGAGATGATTAGTTTCCTTCTAGTTGGCGTCTTGATTTTTTTGCTTGAATGCAATGGTTGTTTTCTTGTTGCCGGATGTCTTCAGCTTTGGTTGCCGTGGCATCTTCGTGGTTGGTTGCCGTGGCATCAGCTTGTGCATGCATGAAGTAAGTTGTCGCGCATCTTCTTCATTGGTTGCCGGGCAATGATCTTGGCAAGAAATTTCCTTAGCATAGTAGTTGTGAGTCTTGTTGTGAAAAAGAAAATAAAGAAAACCTGAAAACTAAAAAGATAATGAAGAAAAAATAAAATATCTCCTAAAAATTAAAAATAAAAATAAAAAGAAAAAGAAAAAGGAAATATCGAGAGGAGAGCATGCTCATGCATCTCCTAAGTTGACCACTTCCTTGTTACGCCCACATGGGCACCATTGTAGTGCTTCAATCTTTGTCCATTAACTTTGAATTCATGGTTGTCGAGATGGACTTGATTATCACAAAGCACCATGGGAGAATGGTTTGACGACTTCAAATGGTCCCACCATCTTGATTTCAGCTTTTCCGGGAAAAGTTTTAGCCGAGAATTGAATAGAGAACTAGTTGCTCGGCGTGAATTGCCGCGGGCAATAGTTTCTTGTCATGCCATCGCTTGTTTTCTCCTTGTATATTCGCATTGTTATAGGCGAGTGCACGAAATTCTTCTATCTCATTGAGATCCATCAAGCGCTTTTGTCCCGCACTTTCCCAATCCATATTCACGGTCTTGATTGCCCAAGACGCTTTTGTGCTCGATTTCCACCGTAGATGACATGTTTTACCATAGACAAGCCGGAAGGGGGACATACCTAATGGTGTTTTGAATGCAGTGCGATATGCCCAAAGTGCGCCATCTAGTCTTAATGACCAATCCTTCCTTGAGGGATTTACAACTTTCTCGAGTATTCCCTTCAACTCCCTGCTGAAATTTCGCTGCCCGCTGGTTTGTGGGTGATATGCCGTGGCGATCTTGTGTGATATGCCAAGCGCTGCAACATCTTGGCAATTAGTCTGTTGTCAAAATGCTTGCCCCCGTCGCTGATAATTGCTCTCGCATCCCAAACCGTAAATATGTTTTTCGCAGAATCGCTGCACGGTCTTGGAATCGCTGTTGGGAACCGCAATGCTCTACCCATTTAGACACATAGTCGACGGCGAGTAAGATGTAGAGGTTGCCGAATGAAGATGGGAAAGGTCCCATAAAATCGATCCCCATACATCGAACAGTTCCACTCGATGATGTTTCGAGTGGCATCTCATGTCGCCTAGAGATATTGCCCGCCCTTCCGCAACGATCACATTGCTTGTAAAAGTCTTGGGCATCTTTGTACAATGTTGGCCAATACAACCCGGATTGCAAGACTTTGGTCATGTACGAGTTCCTCCAAAATGTCCTCCATAGGGTGAAGAATGGCATTGTCTGAGTACATTCTGTTGTTCTTCTTCGTGGACACATCATCGCAGATAACCCGATCCGCACATTGTTTAAACAAAAGAGGCTCGTCCCAAAAGTAATGCTTAGCATTATGGCGGAACCGCTTCTTCCTTGGTGAGTAATGCCATACGGAAAAATACCACAAACAAGGAAGTTAACTAAATCGCTGTATCAAGGTATTGCCGGGCATGCCGCCGAGTGTTCGCCTCCCAAAATTGCCGAGGCGTGCTCGCCAAAGTCCGGCCGCGGCGCCAAGAGTTGCCGAGGCGTGTGCTTCCATGGTTGCCGAGGCGTCATGGGCTGCCGAGGCGCTGGGGGTTGCCGAGGCGATTAGAATTTGTTCATCCGGGAATGCATCACATATATTCTAGATCCGCCCTCCTCCCTATTATGCTCCAAACGTGATAAGTGATCGCCACTTGATTTTTCTGCTCCTTTCCGCCCTTAATTTCAATATCAAATTTTGTAAAAGTAATATCCAACGAATCAAACGAGGTTTAGCATCCTTTTAGCAAATAAGTATTTGATTGCCGAATGGTCCGTATGAACAATTACCTTTGTACCAATTAAATAGGATCGAACTTGTCAAATGCGAAAACTACAGCCTAGTAACTCTTTCTCCGTTGTTGTGTAATTCACTTGAGCATCATTAAGAGTTTTACTAGCGTAGTATATCACATGGAATGTCTTACTGCGGCGCTGGCCTAGGATCGCTCCTACCGCAAATCACTTGCATCACACATGAGCTCAAAAGGTAGCGCCCAACTGTGGAACAACAATGGGTGCCGAGGCTTTTTTTCTTTAGGGTTTCAAATGCTTGAGTGCAAGAATCATCAAAATCAAGACTTTATCCTGTTCAAGCAGATTACACAAAGGTTTAGTGATTTTAGAAAAATTATGAATGAACTCTCCGTAAAAACTCGCATGTCCGAGAAAACTTCAATTCTTTTAACCGAATTTGGTGGGGTAATCTCTCGATCACGCCCACCTTGGCTTTGTCTACTTCAATTCCCTTTGATGAAATCTTATGGCCGAGCACTATTCCTTCATCTACCATAAAGTGGCATTTCTCCCAATTGAGGACTAAACTGCTTTTCTTCGCATCTTGCCAACACCTCTCTAAATTGCCGAGACAGCCGCCAAGTCATTACTAAAAACCGAAAAAATCATCCATGAAGATCTCAAGGAAGTCTTCGACCATGTCTGAAAAAAGAGCGCCATCATGCATCTTTGAAGGTTGCCGGGCGTTAATAATCCGAACGGCATCCTTCGGAAGGCATAAGTACCGTAGGGCATGTGAAGGTTGTCTTTTCTTGATCTTCTCGTGCTATGGCAATCTGATTGTAACCTGAATAACCATCAAGAAAACAAGAAAAGGGTTTACCCGCAAGACGGTCAAGCATTTGATCAATAAAGGGTAATGGGAAGTGATCTTTCCTAGTGGCTTTGTTTAGCTTTCGATAGTCCATACAAAACCTCCAACCGGTCACAGTCCTGGTTGGGATAAGTTCATTATTTTCATTACTTCACCACCGTTATACCTCCTTTTTTCGCACACATTGTACCGACTTACCCACGCATTTATCGGAGATAGGGTATATAATATGCGCCAAGCCACTTGATGATTTCTTTCATTACAACCCTTTCATGGCATGATTCAGTCTCCTCCGGGCCTCAATTGAAGGTTTGTGATCATCTTCCAACAAGATCTTGTGCATGCACACCACCGGCTAATTCTCTTCAAGTCGGCAATTGTCCACCCTATTGCCTTTTTTTTATGTAGCTTCAACATGTTGATTAGCTTCTTTCTCGCGTCAGCTGTAACTTAGAGGAAATAATTACAGTGTAATGTATTATTGATCCCTAAGTATACATATTTTAGTTGATCCGCAATTGTTTCAACTCAAGAATTGGTGGATTTTCGATAGAGGGTTTTTCGATCTTACCTTCCTTACCCGAGTAGTCCAGTTGGTTCAAAGTATGTACCGGGTCGATTGACTAGCCAATTTACTTCTTCTCGGTTGTTCCTCATCGACCGCTCTTCATTCTCCTCATGTTCCTCTTGATCAGCAATGTAGTTGCCGAGGCAACTAAATTCCTCATCGGTTAAACTCGCCGTGGCATGAAGTAGTTGGCATTTCTTCTCGATCATCGCATGCCTTAGTGTTTGGAATACATTTAGTTTTACCGCTGGTCATTCACCTCATTGTGAGTTCTCCTTTTCAACATCGATCAAGGTTCTCCCCGCCGCTAGGAATGGTCTCCCGAGAATGATAGGTGCATGCTCATCCGCTTCACAATCCAAAACAATAAAGTCAGGGAAAATGAATTTATCAACTTTACCAAGATGTCCTCGATTTTTCCTCTCGATGCACATAGGATCTGGTCGGCTAGCTGCAAAGATAATCTGTTGTAGGTCTTGCCTTCCCGATTCCTAGTTTCGAAAACCGATTTAGGCATCAAGTTTATGCTAGCCCCTAGGTCGCATAGTGCTTTCCCCGACATAGTGATTTCCAATAGAACAGGTATTGTGAAACTTCCGGATCCTTCAACTTGGGCGGCATGCGACAGCAACATTGCCATGCATCCTCTGTCGCGCAATTGTTTCAAACTCTCCTAGCCTTGTTCTCTTGGACACAATGTCTTTAAGAAACTTGGCATAGTTTGGCATTTGTTCAATTGTTTCCACCAATGGCAAGTTGATGTGGACTTGCTTTAAGATATCAAGAAACTTCTTGAATTGGTATTCTTGCTTTTGTCGCTTCAATCTTTGTGGGAATGGTGGTGGAAGTCGGATATCTTCTATCCTTTCATTGGTTTGAAACCCGATTGACGGCATTACAGGGACATCCGAGTTGCCGGCGCGTTACCAACCGGGTTGCCGAGGCGCATGCTTATCGCAAGTTGCCGAGGCGTCACCGGCTGCCGAGGCATGCTTATTGCCGCGTGCCGCAGCAATTCTCGGTTCAAGATCCGAGACTTTGCCGCTAGGTTCGCCTTTGATCTTTTGTGGAGTTTTGTTTGACGAGCGGGTTTGAACCTCTCTAAGTTGTTGGCCACTGGTGGTGATTGCCTTACATTGCTCATGGCCGCCGCCTCTTGCGACTTCAAGATCGCTTAGGTAAACCTCCTTGTGGTCTAGTGTTCAGATTTTGAGCAAATTGTCCGACTTGATTTTCCAATGATTTGATTGCCGCTCTTGGTTTTGCAATCTCATCTCGGTCCTCGTTAATAAAAGCATCGTTTCTTTTTTTATGAAATTACTATTCTCAGCCATATAAGATTCAGTTTTCATCATAAAAGCATTTAGAGAATTTTTCCAAAGAACTAGATGTTGTCGGTTGTTGTTGCCGCGCATCCGCTGTCGTGGCATATTTTGCCGAACCCGATGCTTGTGCATTCTCGATTGTTCCGTTTAGAGCATTGTTGGGATTACTCCATGAAAAATTCGGGTGCTTCTTCCAAGCTCGGATTGTATGTATTTGACATCATGTTGTTGCCCCGATTGTAATTCCCCACATAGAAGCTAGATTCCTGATTCTCGTGATACATTCGTAAGAATTATGGTTATCACCACATAACTCACAAAAAGAATCCATTACCTTGACTTCATGTGTGTTGTTTGGTTTTTTGCATGTTCTGACCATCTTGGTTAAAGCGGCAATTGTGCCGAAATTGAACTGATGATCCTAGTTCATGTATTGTGGCTTGGCGCCTAACTCCTCCTCTTCTAGTAGATGGGAATTGATAGTCATTCTTGGCCAGCCTGCTTAAAATTTGCATTGCTTCCTCCCGCGACTTATCTAAGAGTATGCCGCTTGCCGAGGCATCTAGCATCATCCTTGTTGGTGTATTCACGGCATTGTAAAACATTGTCACTTGAGTCCACACCGAATCCTGTAGAGGACATTTGTGTAGAAGTTCTCTATATCGCTCCCAAGCCTCGTGACATGGATTCATCATCCGCCCACAAAAAAAGAAGTAATGTCGTTACGGTTTATCGCTTTAAATTTGTAGGATTAAATCTAGCAAGGAAATCACGACAAAGATCAGTCCAAGATGCTATGGATCCGCAGAATGCTATTTAGCCATGCTTTCGCCCTATCCCTCAGTGAATAGGGGAATAATCTTAATCGTAAGACATCGGGGTGACTCGTGTATCTTGAACGAGTTGCAAAATCTCGAGGAAAGATTTCAGATGTTGTCGCGGCATCTTCGCTGCTGAGCCGCCAAATTGACCTATTGTGTTGATCATATTAAACATTACCGGTTTCAACTCAAAGTGGTCGGCTTCAATTTCGGGTGCGACAACCGGGTTGAGTCCATCAAGATCTTCTTCAAGATAGTCTCGAATTGTTCTGCTTTTCGCAAGAATCACTCCTCCCCGCTCGAACATCTTGATTAATATTGCCGCCTTGATTTGCCATTGCTTCTCTTATCCTTCGCCTAAGTCTTTGTAAGGTTCGCTCGATTTTCTGGATCAAAGGGATATTTCGTGAAGTCGGTCTCGCTCGGTCATATACCAATGCAAAACCAAAGTTTGTTAGCCCTTTGAATTTTAAACAAGAAAATAAAAAGAATGTGCAAGAAAATAAAAACAAAGTCGCTATTGCCAATCCCCGCAACGGCGCAAAAAACTTGTTGCTGTGAATAAGTGCTACGCAATTGTGCAAGTATACACGCCGCAAGTTATAGTATAAAAGATATCGCTCATTGTGGATTGGTGCCACTTCAAGAATCTAGTCTCTTGCATCGTAAAAAGTAAAAACACAAGTAAAGGATTATCGAAGTTTAACTAATTACTAATCTAGAAAGCAATAAAATAAAAATAAAAGATGAATTCAATTGAGAGAGATAGGCTAGGTTATCGTGAGTTGAGGTGTGATAGCCGATTGGATTGTCTTGGTAAAAGAGTGCATGGGCAACTCAGTTGCCGTGGCGACTTGCACAACGGGTTGCCTTGGCAACTAATTGATGGTTGCTTGGGCGACTAGTTGGGCAACTACTTGGGCGATCGGGCAGCAACTTCAAGGTTCGGCGGAGCGTTCTTCAATGGTTTCTTCTTATCCCTAAGTCGAAACTCTAGCTACTTGTGCATGCCTTGATAATACATCCCCGCGTGAATCAAGGGTGAACAACAACCAATCTTGCGCCCTCTTAGCCGCTGAAATCCTTAACTTATTCCTGCCGGATTAATCTTCACCATCATTGATTGCATAAAGATCATATTCATTCGTTTTTGAATCTAACTCTCCCGATATTAGATAAATGGATGAAATCACGAGATCCTCTCCCAATTCACTCGCAAACAATAATAGGAACCAAGAATGAATAAACCTTGAAATAGAAAAGTGCAAACTCTTATTACCTAAACAAAAACCAATAGTTTCTCACAACCACAAAACACAATAACCATAGCCAAGTAAATTTAGTTCATGGCTAGGTTCCAAAGAAACACAAGATAATTAATCCCTAGCATGAACCCAATCGAACAAAGATGAAGGAAGAGGCTTGTCGAAATCCTCCTTGCCCTTGATGCTTGTCGAAAATTCTCTCCTCTTGCCCTACTTGGACTTGCCGAAATTTCCCTCTTGCTCTCTCTATTCATCTTGTCGAAATCTCCTTGGTATTTATAGGGCTAGGCCAAAGTCCTTCTTTGAGGAGGAGTTTGAGTTGGAATTAAATTATCTTTAAAGAATATAATTCTTTATTATAATTTTATTCCTATTAGAACTTCTCCTATCCTCTTGGAATTTAATTCTTCTTTAATCTCTGCATGGCAATCAAATTCCTTTGGGCTTGGGCCTTGCTCCATGTCATCTTGGGCTTGTAAAGTCATGAATTTCGACATCCATATTGCTTTTGGTCTTTGTCGACAAATGCCATGGCAACTAGCTCGACGTCTCCTTCATGCACCGCCTCGCAACTAGCTCGGCATTGCTTTGGCAAGTGATCCGCACATACACACACAAAAACACACCAAAGCAGCATCTATTTCCACAAAATCACCAAGTTATGTAATCAAGTTCAACGTTTGAAGGAAACATGGATTAATGCATGAATGACTAACTATGCAAAAGACCATTGAAGGCCAAAGAAGGCTAAACCCAAGCATGAAAGAGGTAGTGAAAAAAGAGATTATAAAGTGGCTTGATGCCGGGATTATATATCCCATTTTCGATAGCTCTTGGGTTAGCCCAGTGTAATGCGTGCCAAAGAAGGATAGCATGATCGTGGTACAAAATAGTGAAGCTGAGTTAATCCCCTCCAGAACTATCACAGGATGGAGAGTGTGCATGGACTATAGGAGGCTGAACAATGCCACGAGGAAAGACTACTTCCCATTACCATTCATTGATCATATGCTAGACAGGTTGGTAGGTAAAGCTTTCTATTGTGTTTTGGATGGTTATTTAGGTTATAATCAGATTGCCATCTCCCCTGATGATCAAGAGAAGACTATGTTCACGTGCCCATATGGGACGTTTGCGTTCAGAAGGATGTCATTTGGTCTATGTAATGCACCGGCAACGTTTCAACGTTGCATGATGTCCATTTTCTCCGATATGATCAAGCATAACATGGAAGTGTTCATGGATGATTTCTTAGTGTTTGGCAAAACTTAGTGTAAACTGGGAGAAATGCCACTTCATGGTAAAAGAGGGCATTGTTCTCGGGTACAATGTAACTGAGAGAGGGTTAGAGGTCGATCAAGCAAAAGTTGAGGTAATTAAGCAGCTACCACCTCCAACGAGTGTTAAAGGTATAAGGAGCGTTTTAGGACATGCTGGTTTTTACCGACGTTTTATTAAAGATTTTTCAAAAATTGTAAAACCTTTATGTTTGTTGTTAGAACATAATGCCTCGTTTGCATTTGACGATTCTTGTTTGAGAGCATTTCAGGAACTTAAAGAAAAGTTGATCAATGCCCCTATGTTATGGCACCGGACTGGAATGAGCCCAGACTAATCCGATGGACGCTCATACTTCAAAAATTTGACCTTGAGATCCGAGACAAAAAGGGCAGTGAAAATTTAGTAGCTGACCATCTCTCACGTTTAGAACGTCATCTTGAAAATGGTAAGACCAACTTTATAAGAGATGAATTTCATGATGAGTATTTTATTGCAGTTAATGCCATGCCATGGTATGTCGATATTGTCAACTACTTGGTAAGTAACATTCTGCCACCAGACTTGGCGTACAATGTCAAGAAGAGGTTCTTGCGGGAAGTTAGGCAATACTATTGAGACGAGCCAATATTGTTCAAACAGTGTGTCGACCAAGTGATCTGCCGGTGTGTGCCCGATGATGAACAACATAACATATTGCATCTATGCCATGCCGCACCATATGAAGGTCACTTTGCTGGGGTAAAGGCTGCTGCCAAGGTACCGCAGTCAGGATTCTTTTGGCCCACACTATACAAGGATGCCCATGAGTATGCCAAGGCATGTGATCGATGCCAACGGACATAAAACATCTCTGGCAGACACCAACTACCACACCAAAACATTATGCATGTGGATTTATTTGATGTATGGGGGATAGACTTTATGGGTCCTGTTCCACCCTCGTTTGGTAATGTATACATTCTTGTGGCTGTTGACTACGTATCTAAGTGGGTAGAAGTTGTGGCTCTGCCAACAAACGATGCCAAGGCTGTTGCAAGTTTTTGCACAAACACATTTTTACTATATTTGGTACCTTTAGAGTGATTATTCACGATGAGGGCACCCATTTTAAATGTAATCTAATTTCTAAAGCTTTGTGCAGGTATGGTATACAGCAGAGAATTGCCACGGTATATCATTCACAAACGAATGGGCAAGCCGAGATTTCAAATAAGGAGATTAAAAACATTCTATAGAAGACTATTAATCCATCAAGGAAAGACTGGTCCTTGAGGCTAGACGAGTCCTTGTGGGTTTACAGGACCGCATTTAAAACTCCTTTGGGTACATCACCATTTAGACTTGTTTTTAGAAAACCATGCCATCTGCCAGTGGAGCTTGAGCATAAAGCCTACCGGGCCATCAGAACACTTGGTATGGCATGGAGAACTGCTGGAGAAAAAAGGTTACTAGACCTAAATGAGTTGGAGGAATTCAGAACACAAGCCTATGAGAACGTCGAGATCTACAAGGAAAAGGCAAAATGTTGGCATGATAGTAGGATAATGCCAAGACAAATTGAGGTAGGCCAACGTGTTTTGTTATTCAACTCACGGCTTAAGTTGTTTCCAGGGAAACTCAGATCGAGATGGACGGGCCCTTATGAAGTTGTGAAGCCCAATGCTCATAGAGCTGTGGACATTAAGAACTTGAAGACGAGAGAAATCTTTAAGGTGAATGGCCAACATTTAAAGTACTACATGGAAGGTGATCAGAACAATGCCAAAGAGGTGATCCTCTTGGCAGAGGTAACTTGAAAACACCATCAGGTTTGAGCTTTTGTAAATATTAGGTTAGTGTTTTTCTTTGTTTAGGTTTTTAATTATTTTTCTTTCTTTTTTTAAGTTTCAAGTTTTTATTTCTTTATTGTGTTGAAAGGTTTTCCTTTGAGTTGTGCAGATTCATTATGCTAGGAACATTGCCAGGGTCGCTTGGCATGTAGCGGTGCAAAAGATAGAAAGAAGAGAAAAAAACCCTAGTTTTATCGGCCCAGTAAAATAAGAGATAGTTATTTTTATTTGACTTTAAACCCTACCCACCAAAAATTTTGGTTGGAAATTAAGTTTCAAATCAATCACCTTATCACTCCAATCCTTACCATATCTTATCACCTATCACCTTATCACTCCACTCCACTCTTTTTTTTTTTAATTAATTCTTTTTCTCTCCCATCATTATCCCTAATTACTACTCCCATTAAAACACTCAACCAACCCAAAACCTTTCACTTTCTCATCTAGTCGGTTAAAAGAAACCCAAACAACTCTCTCACTTTTACTTTCCTTTCGATAAACAAGTAAAAAAATCCAAATCGTCATTTTTCTTCATCACCGTTTCAAGTTTCTTCAACGAGTTTCAATGGCTTCTTCCTCTACTTCCTTCAAGCGATTCTTCAACGAGGAGATCGAGAAAAAGTTCGAATCCAATTTTACCTCGAGAAGTTTTTGCTATGAGAAGCACTTTGACCTCAACACAGAGACGAACAATGGCTTTCCTTCGGAAGTCATGTCTACGATTAACTTGCACAAATGGACTCAGTTTTGCCAGCAAAAAGGGGAGGTCTATGCCACAATCGTCCAAGAATTCCATGCGCACCTTGTGACCAAGGATTCGCCATTCTTGATGATTAGAGGTAAATGTGTTCGTTTCAATGAAGGGTATATCAATAATATGTTTGAGTTAGATGGTGCAGAGGATGAGTATTTCGAGTGCGTTGATTCAATGAACGCTGCCAAGAGAAAAAGACTGCTGGCAGATCTGTGTGAGCCTGGCACGGCATGGACAGTGTCATCCAAGGGGCACCGTATGGTGAAAAGGCTATCATTGAACCCCCAATAGAGAGGATAGAATCACTTTCTCAAGGCGAATCTGATGCCCACATCCCATAACGAGATCATGTCAGAAGAAATGATGATCCTGTTGCACTCCATTGTTATGGGGCGCAAAATCAATGTTGGCAAGCTCATTATTGAGGAAACCTACAAGTGCTCAGCGAAAGGTACTGGCAGCTTGTTTTTCCTTTTGTTGATTTCTAAAATTTGTATGTTCTATGATGTGCCAAGGCTTGATACGGATAAAGGGCAAACGATCAAAGCAACAACGATTACTACTGCTATATGGAGAAATCTAGTTGCTGTCGAGCCCAAAGACAAGGGCAAGGGAAAGGCAAGGGCACCCACGCCAATGCCCAAGGAGTCAAAGGCCGCGCCAGCAACCATGCCAGAAACTCTGCCAGACAGTTCATTGGCAATTCTGTCCCAAATTCACCAACACCAAGAGATTATTCTCCAAAAGTTGGAAAAGGCTGAGGAGCTCAATGACAAGATGAGACACTACATACAAGATAGGGATGCGGTGATCAAGGAGGCTCTTACAAAATTATTAACCGATTTTGTGCTAGAATTTCCAGACTTCCCTACCGAGCTCTCTGCCAGTGATAATGCCATGCCAGCTAGTCCAGTTCATACCCCGTCTGATGCCACAGTCCCGTTGTCTCTAGTTCAAGTCGAGTCTGCCAGTTCTGATTCTTCATCTGAATCAAAGGAAACCAAATCCAAGTCGCCAGTGACACCTGCTTTACACACGCCATCTGATACCACCGATGCACTTGTTGCATCGGAGCCTGCCAAGGAAAAGGAGAAAGTTGGAGCCTCCACTAGCATTTCAAAACCGAGCTTGAAAAAGAAGAAACACATGACCCATGATCGTGGGCCTTTTGTGATAAGAAAAACCCACGCCGCACGGAAAATAGTATCCGAATGGGAGTCTTCTTCTTCCTAAACTCATTTACATTTCATTCCATTGCATTTACATGATCATGCATTTTATTATGTTTTTCTTGTATATATGTGTTGTTTCATGCATTGGGGACAATGCACATCTTGGGTTTGGGGGTGTGCATTTCTTCACATTTATGCCATGCATTTCATGTTTATTTTCTTCATGTTTATTTTCTGTTGCGATTCCATTTAGGTCATCTAGGCCACTAAAAAAAGAAAATTTTGCCTCGATTTAATTCTGAAAAAATGTTAACATTTGTTAGGCAAGTTTAATTTGATCTAGTATCTGTCAAATGAGGAAACTCTAATCTTTAGTTGTCATGCCATGCCAGCAGAGTAGTATGCCAGGTTAACTTGGCAATTGATCTCTAGTTTAGGGAACTGAAATTTCACTTAACACGTAGTATGTATCTAGTTCCTTAGCAAACTTAGACCTTTTGAAACTATGCTAAGATATAAAAAAAAGAAGAAAAAAAATGATGCAAGGGTAAAAGAAACAAATAAGGCAGCAATGTTCTACCAAGTCAAGAAAAAAATAGGACTCTCCTCTACCTTAGGGATAATAAGCTACTTGGGGCTTCGTGGTTTGCTCCCTCTTAGCTCTCAAGTCCAAAACCTTAGGGTATGAGTTGAAGAGAAAGCCTAGTGATGTCTAGATTAAGGTGGGGATTCGTGGTATGCTCCCTCTTATCTCTCACGCTAAATAGTGTCACGAAGCAAGCTTAAATTAATGCCAGCAGAAACCCTTGGCAAGAAGAGAAAAAATGATAAAAATCTAAGTTTAGGTAGTAAAATTGGCTAAGGGAGTGAAAGGATACTTGATGCATATTGCATACCCATCATGCACTCTTCATAAGCTTAGACTAGAGTTGTATTGCTGCACTTGAATTACTACATGCTTGGCATTATTGCACTGAGATACTGAGGATAGAAATAGAGCCAAATTCTGCTTGCCAGCACGCGTTGGCATTCAACCAAAATTTTGTCGAGGTAACTTTTTCACAGTTTTTTTATTTTGTTTGCATTACTTGAGGACAAGCAATGAGTTAGGTTTGAGGGTGTGTTACCTCTCCAAAAGTACTATTTTTAATGCCAATCTTACAATGCTTTTGTTTGTTTTTAGGTACATTTAGTTGCATTAGGATGTTAGAATCATGCATTTGCATAAGGAGTTTAGTCTATGCCAGTGTGAAGGGTTGTTTTGTTGGCAATTTTGCAGGTTTGACATAGGATTTGGCCCAGAAAAGCAACACAAGAAGGGGCGCCAGAGAGAATGTCGAGTGCTGTTGGCACATATGGACCAGACAATGCCAAGCGCTGGTTGGCAGAGAAGTGAACTTGATGCCACACCAAGAAACAGTTGGACCCTAAAAAAATAGGAAATGATTAGACTCTGAAAAGATAGCAATTGGATCAATCTCTGAAAAAAATAGCGGATAAGATGGTGCTAAGACTTGTTGGTAGATTCATGCCAAGCTTGGACGCCAAGGCAGCGTCGGCAGTATGACATCAGCCCTAGCCTGATCAGCTCTCATTTAAATTTGGATAAGATGATAATCCCTTATCCCTTGGGCAGTTGAAATTCAAAATTCAAATGAGGAGCTCATCTTATCCCTTCCCCGCATGCCTATTTAAGCAACAGCCAAGCTAGACCTTGGAAAAAAGATTGGATCGTGAGGAGTTGGCGTGCGACGATTGACAACCGGCTGCACCTAGGAAGGGTGGTCTGACCAGCTTGGCCGAGAAGCCTGGATCTTGAAGGGCTGCATCGAGAGACCCCTTCTAGCCTATTCTCTCTTTCAAGCTATTTTACTTTGTTTTTAATGATGATGTATTGCGGAAACGTTTGTGGATTGTTGGTTAAATCCCTCACCATGAACTAATTTAATAGTTGGTGGGGGATGTTTGCGTTGAACGCTATTTTTATGTTTTAGTTTTAATAATAAATCTGCCTTGGCAATGTTTTCACTATTCGACATACTTTAATATTTCCTAAATACTATGCCAAGCGAGAGCTGGCACTGTTGGCCTGTTGCTCCTCAATATCTTAACAGACTTGAGGTGGCAACGAATAAGTTGTTAAATACTGAGGAGTGAAGCTTCGAGAGAAGTCGTTCAAGTAGATGAACTTACTTCGGGAGTGAAATCTACCCCTTATGAGTATAGATTGGATATTAATCAAATTGGTTTATTTAAAACAAGCACTATAAAGATATAGGGGTTTTTACATGATCAATTTAGGGCAATGACCATCGAGAGAGGCTTTGCTAATTTAGAATCTGCTCAGCAAACAATGCCAAGACAGGTTGTTATTAAAGGCTGGCACGACATGAAAAACGTGAAAACTAGGCATTCCCTGCCAATGCTCATCAATCATTAAAGCACATTCTTTGCCAACGTCTTTACTTTACTTTACTTTACTTTCATTCCTTTACTTTTTTATTATTTTCCAAAATCAACTCTAAATCAAATCACCCTTTTCTCAAGGCAAGTAACAATCAAAGCAATTGAATTCTAAGATAATCTCTATAGGATCGATACTCAGCTTACCAGCTGTATTACTTGCAGACCGTGTATACTTGCACGCAAAAGACTCATCTTCGCACGTTTTTCATATTTTTCCAACACATATCTTTTGTCACTTTTGCCAACATTCACCTAGAGAGTCTACAATCAACTTTCATGGCTTTCATATGCATCAAGTGAACTTTCATGGCTACCATGCCTTTGAAAAAACATCACATTCTAATTGTTTTAACTCTGAATAAACGAAGGTAGTGCAGCATTTGTTGATCGTGTAAAGAAAAAACAGTAGCTTTCATTCCCCTTTGGGAACATGAATGATGAGGTCTTAACAGAAGAGAGGATTTGGTTGTCTCTCGACTCTTGCATTTTCTTTTAATAACCAAGATGATGGAAATTGGTTAATCTCATAGGGGAGGAAGCAGATCAAGCTCTGGCAACATCTATTATATACAATACATCAAAAGTTAAGATTACTGCACATTTACTTTCAAGAATCTGAAGTTCTATCAAATTTAACGGTTCAAAGATCTGTACCAAATATAACTACTTCCTAAGTTCCGAAAAGGTAGCTGAAACAGGACATTGAGCAATTTGCTGAAACATCTCAAATCATGCGAGACAGATATATACGTCTCTATTGGCATTGAGGAAGCAGCCTACAGGTTGGGCAGTACCACTTTCCCTTGAATCTTGTCTCCGGTGTTAGCCCAACACAAGCATAATGGAACCATTCACCTCCTTGGCACTGGAATAGAAACGTTAAAACAATAAGTGCCAAACAATAAGTGTCAAATCATGATAGGCAAATAGATATAAAAATTTTGGGCAATAGGGGAGCTTTGAAAACATTATAATCCATCATGTGTTTGTGCAACATATGCACACTACTGAAACCCCACATCATATATATATATATACATTAATTCTTTCTCGTCCATTATTTTCACACTAAGATAGTAGGATGTGATAAATCTGAAAAAAATTTAAAAGCAAAGAAATATATAGAAGCCAAGTACAGAAATACAAATACTACATAGCTACTAGCAAATGTTACCATCTAAAAAAATGAAGAAAAAGAAAAGAGAGGAAGGAACTCACATTTTCATTGTCACAGGCAATCATATCTCCAAATGACACCTAAATAATTGTAAAACAAGCCTTCAGTTTTGAACCAAACCTTTAAAACCAATGAAGCCATGAAAAAGGATGTAAATCAACAGTTATATATACAAAATAAAGAAGCAGAACCTGATGGCAGACACAATAAGTTGGTTCATTTGGATCAATGGGTTGATCAACATCAAAGGGGCTAGCAAAATCTCCCTTATGGCTTCCTGGAGGAGGCATGAGCTCAAAATCCCTATCACGCTCTCGATCCCAATCTCTATCCCTATAATCAAGCCTCTTTGATTGAGGTGTTCCATAAAAGAACTTGCGTTTCTCGAGCTTAGGAGGAACGATAGGCAGCGGAGGGAGAATGGCAGGCTCATCTGGTGGAATTTTTCCTTCTGATAAATTGCAGGAAGAAAAAAAAAACATGGTGACAAAATAATCACTTGAGGTAGAATTTTATCTCTAAAAAAGGCTCAAATTTGATTGCAATTACTGTACCTTGCTTTAGATCCTCTGCAAAGTAGGTTAAATCCTCGTCAAGACGTTTTACATGGCTATCGATCTGAAACAAGTTTCAGGTATCATAATTTTGTTAGCTTTAATTTAATATGATTCACGTAATGACGACAGTCTCTAAAGCTTCATATAAAAACAAATTCATGCCAATGATTTCAGTTTAGATGACATTACATCCAGAAATGTGGCAGAACAAGATGCAAAAATATAATCTCTTTCTTATAGACGGTAAGTCCTCAAGGAAAACTATCTAGTTAGTCACAAACAAATTGAGTTACTTCCAAAACTATGCATTTTCTTAGATTGAATCAGATTTCTAGTGTTCTTCACTCTTCACTCAAACATTACAGCGAGGGCTTAAAAGTAAAAACACTCAGATGCTCTGCCATACAAACAATTGCTTGGAGCTTGTGACCTACAAGGACTTGTATTCATATATGCTAGTTAAAAGATGGTGCAGAAGATCAGCAAATCCATAGCTTTCTACACCATCATACCTCAAGAACCTCAAATAATAACATAATCAACAATGCAAGCTCAATTAAGAATTCTAAAAAAACAATCAAAACTCACTAAATCACAAGCTTGTCGAGCCATCAAAACTTTCTCGGTGCACAAACTCAGCGCATTTTCTTGACTTGCCTCTATATCCTTCCTCATTTTCTCAATTGTTTCCTCATTTTCATGACTATTGTTCATGTAACTATTCCCATTCACTCTGTTTGCCGCCAATCCTAAACAATACTGAGTTTGCTGCCTCGTGTGATTAATCATAGCTTTCAAGAAAAAAGATAGAGTAATTCTCAATCAAAATCCCCAATTCAAAACTCTACATTCTGAATACCAAAAAAATTACAGGCTTACATTGGGACCGTTCATCTAGTTCTCGGATTGTATTGAGGAGTCTTTGAAGCTCAGCTGGCAAGGTGCTTGAGTCTATTGGAAATAAGAACAAAAATTCGAAACTTCAAATTAAACATGAAATTCAAGCTCGAAATCAATTATATACAAGAAAAAGAGTAAACAAAAATTAAATTTTGATGTTATAAAAAGATCAATTTGGGATTGTTACACTCCAAATAATCGTCGACGTAGACGCCCGTTCTCGCGATTGCCATATTTTGCTAAGGGATTTGAGAATTTTAGGGCTTTTGATTTCAGAGATTCTGCGATTTTCTATCTCTAGGTTTTGGGATAGGGATTCAAGAAGGAGACAGTAAAACGATGTCGTTTTAGAAGGGGAAATTGATTTGACCGTTATGATGGCGGGGAGAATCGGTGGGTGGTAAATCCCAATCGTTTAACTAGACACCTCAATCCTACTAATTCAGGTAATTTGAGAATTTAATCATTTTAATTTGAATTTAATTAAAGCACATTTGTCTATGGAGCACGGTTCAATTGATATTTTTATTGTATAATTTATAAAAAATGTTAAAATTAAGCATGTTTAAACGTTTAATATTTTTTTATTTAAAATTGAGGAAAAGTCGGAATAATATAAGACTAATTATTATTTAATCAATGATAAAACTATACAAGGACTAACGAGATCGTACCCACAAATATATTAAAAATTAAAAAAATTCTATGTTATAATTATTCTTTGTAAAGATTCTAGCGCCGCTCTCCCAATCATAATCCAACTTTTTTTTTTCTTTAGTACTTAATTCACTGCCGGTAGTTCTTTTCCCTTACTTTTTATATCGGATTTTGTTTTCTTTTATATTTTATTTTTTTAATTTTTAGCTGCTATGGGCTACGTTTCTGCCTTATGACATATTATATTTTGTTTTTTATTGATTTCTAATAAAATTTAGCCGGCATATTGTACGAAATAATTCTTTAACCCCTAAAAATATATAATTTATCTCAAATATTTTTAAATAATTTCTCCTATAAATAATGTTAAATTCCGTCCTCACTGAATTTGATTATTATCTGCTTGTGAGTTAAAGTTAGAAAAAATTCAATATGCAACAAGAAGTTTATCCTGTCTTTCTGCAAAACCAGAAGCTATCCTCTCTTATATTAGACAAGAAGGCAACTTAATTTCCTCAATCTCATGGTTCATGTTTTACATTTTGCTTAGATTACCAACATATTCTGTCAGGTAATGATGACTTATTTATTAGTAATCTGCGCCTTATTCTGGATGAAGAAAAGTTCATTGAATTTTGGACGGATTTATGGACGGGTGAGACATCTTTAAAAGTGCTCTTTTCCTGTATTTTCAGCCTCGCTATTAAAAAGGAGGGTAATGTGTGCGAGTTTGGTATCATTAGAGAGTGAAATCTAATGGAATTTACAAGCCTAATGTCTATTGCCAAAAGTTAGCAGAGGACATTTGGAAAAAAGTGTGGATCAAATTTGTTCCTCCGAAAGTGTAGTTTTTCTCTTGGAGGCTTCTGCTTGGGAGAGTGTAGAATTATGTAAGAGGGATATAATTCCCACGATCAAGTGTTGTGCCCTTTGTGTAAGGTTGAAGATGAAACCGTTAATCACCTATTCTGCCACTGTCCAATGACTTGGAGATTGTGGCCTCGGTGTTGCAAATTACGGTTCGTTATTCCAAGAGATATAAGGTCACTTAGAGTTGTGTGGGCCTCTTGGCCAGTTCGAAACGACATGAAACCTGTATGGCTGCTAGCATTTCATGGTTTCATTTGGACCACTTGGTTGTTTCGAAATGAGTTGGTTTTTAATGGGACGAAAACTAACTGTTTGACATTTTTATCTCAAGGGCGGCTTGCTGGAGTAAATGTAATTGGCCTGATCAAGTATTGTCAGTAAGCAGTTTTATTGCTAATCCCTCTTTGGTTCGAATTGGCCCCATGATTAAGAAATCAATCTCGCAGTGGGTTACTCCTCCCCATGATTCGCTGAAGTTCAATGTTGACGGGGCAGTTTCGGACCAACAGTGATTGGAGGCATCCTTCGTGATGAAATTGGGTCTGTTTTGATTTGCTTTTCTAAGCCAGCTGGTAATCTTGATCCTACCTCGGCTGAAATCTTAGCCATTAAATAAGCCTGCTCCTTGTTTGCTGTTTCGAAGTGGGTTGAATTGAAGAAATAGATTGTTGAGACAGACAACACTCTGACTTTCGAATTCTGTGAAGGCTCCCTCTTCTTTCAGAAAGAAATTCTGATTATGTGTAGGGAGTTTCTTTGGGAAATGAATCTGGTATCGAGGGAATGCAATTTGGAAGCTGATCGATTAGCTAAAGGAGGAATTGGTCGTGTTCAGCATATGCAGTGGTTTTGTGAATAGGTTTCATTTGGGAGGTGTCATTGACTATGGAGATGACTAAGCCTGCTCTAGACTAGTTTGGTGTTTCATTGATATTTACTTGGTTTCGCGCTGATATAATTGTATGTTTAAAGTAATAATACTTAGGACACTCTTTTCTTCTTTCCAATGGTTCAATCTTATTTTTAGGATTTGGCTATGGAAGAAATTTTTAATAAGGTCCAATTTTTATTTAAAAAATGATTACCAACCATATAATTTTTAACCTATGCTACTTGGATGAAAGATTAAGTTTCTGATACGATTACATGTCCAACACTTCATGCTGGTATGTTCAACTATTTTCGAGTTTATCTATCCATTTTGAGACTCTTTGGAGAGCCATATCCCCCACACTAATTTTCATGTATGCATTTAACGTAGGTGTCAGATATAAATACTTATAAAAAAATGAATAGTCGCAATAACATAAATTTTAAACTTGAAAATAAAATAGGAAAGGAAAGAGCATGTTTATTGGTATACCTTTGCCCACAATTGTTATATCTCTGTCCACAAATGTCATACTTCCGCCTATATTTCCAGAACTCAAGTCCCCAGATCATCGACTCTCAAGATATATGGGACTCAAGCACAATATTACCTTGGAAAAGACTCCTGTCTTCGGAATTTCGATTTCTGGATCACCGATCTCCAGACACGTTGACAAATATGATCATTCTCCAATCAATCGAACCCTACTCCCACCAACCCATTTGTAGTCATTATTACACTAAACCTAGCACCTCCCGCCATTAAAGGCCTCGAAATCCCACCACCAAAAGGTGTTAGGAAGACACATATATAGGCATATACGTTGAATTGAGGGGAATATTTTTTTTCCTTTTTTGAACCCTTATTCCTTCCTTCAGACCTCTCTCCTCAACACTCCTTGTTTCGACCACCGTTTACGGCTCTCGGCCTTCACATTAAAGTGGGTCAATCGCCACAAACCACTATTAACCTCCTCTTTGACCACCGTTTCTACTATCTTATTTGAGGTCTGATATTTTTGACATCAACATAATCTTTTGTTTGAATACTATGGTATATCTATATATATTTAAGGTTTAAATGAAAAATAAGTGCCCAAAGTATACCATTTTTGAACTTTAGGTGCCTAAAGTATTTTTTGTAAAAATAGGTGCTTAAAGTTTCAAAAGTTAGAATTTTAGGTGCTCGATTGTTAAAAAAACCGTTATCCATTTAAAACGCGACACGTGATACAAAATATTGATTTTTAATTATTTCTTTAAAAATTAAAATTTAATTTAAAAAACCCCGAAATTTATAAAATATTCAAATCAATCCCTAAATCCCTAAAAACCTATAAATCCTAAATCCCCAAATTCTCACCGTTGCCGCCGCCAGCCCTGGACCCAGCCGACCATTTTCCCTCACCCCTCGTCGTCGGAAATCGGCGAACGGTGTGCGAATCGAACGGTTATTTCACGTTCGACGTGAAATGTTCGATTCGAACACCGTTCGCCGATTTTCGACGACGAAAGATGAAGGAAAATGGTTGGCTGAGTTCGGCGATGGAAGGGGCGGGGCCGGTGAGGATTTGAGGATTTAGGGACTATTTAAAAAAAATTAATTTCAAGATTTTTAGTAAAAATTTAAATTATCAAACAAAAAATAATTTTAAAAAATAACACGTGTCGCGTTTTAAATAGATAACGATTTTTTTAAAACTTTTTTAACAGCCGGTCACCTAAATTCTAACTTTTGAAACTTTAAGCACGTATTTTTACAAAAAAATACTTTAAGCACCTAAAGTTCAAAAATAGTATACTTTGGACATTTATTTTTTATTTAAGCCTATATTTAATAGAAAAATATTGTGCTTCCCGAGTCAAATAGACGTCATGGAATACGAGTACCCACCCACGAAACTGCCTTTCGATTTGCTTTGTCTTATGGTGCATTCAACTGTGACCAGCTAAGACATGGAAGTTTGTGATTCTTTAATGCTATATATATATATATTCCTTACTGCTGAGATAACATGATAAAAGATTCTTGATGTTGAATCAAATCGAGCTTGAAACTCTAGAAACTTCAAAAAGAGTGTGTTCAAAGGTGGCAACTAAACTTTGG
This sequence comes from Hibiscus mutabilis, assembly GCA_019671005.1. Lineage (NCBI taxonomy): Eukaryota > Viridiplantae > Streptophyta > Magnoliopsida > Malvales > Malvaceae > Hibiscus > Hibiscus mutabilis. Next base: position 6,083,463 of record CM033744.1, read on the forward strand.
TTTTAATAAGTTTGTTGGCTGCTGCAATGACTGAAATATTTAATGTTTATTTCCAATTTTATTTTGACTATGGCAATAGGGGCAGTTTGGGAATTGTCACAGTAATGGAGCCTACTTTTCCCACGCCAGAAGCTTGACTTTGCTACATACAAATATAGATATTGTTGGCATCCATCCATTTCCAAAACCCCAATATATAGATCTTCTCTTCAAGTATAGTCCTTCCCAAGCTCACTATTTCACCAATTTTGCAGCTGAAACAAGCATGGAAGTGCCATCATCTTCGCTTCCACTCAAGAACCGGGTAGCAATAGTAACCGGTGGCTCTCGTGGGATTGGCCGTGCCATTGTCAACCATCTTCATTCTCTCGGTGCAAGAGTTGCGATCAATTATGCTTCGAATTCTACACAAGCTGATCTTCTGGAATCGGAGTTAAATGCGTCGTGCACCGCAGATCATCCCCGAGCAGTCGCTATCAAAGCCGATGTTTCGGATGCCGAGCAGGTCAAGCTACTCTTCGATAAAACCGAGCAAGAGTTTGGCTCCAAAGCACACATCCTTGTCAACTGTGCAGGGGTGATGGACCAAAAATACCCAACCTTAGCAAACACATCAGTGGAGGATTGGGATATGACATTCAACATCAACACTAAAGGATCATTCCTTTGCTGTCGTGAGGCATCACATCGCTTGACGCGCGATGGCGGAGGAAGGATCATAATGATCTCGACGTCTCTGGTGGGATCCCTCTTACCTGGCAATGCAGCTTATGTTGCTTCAAAGGCAGCTGTTGAGGCAATGACAAAGATTTTGGCTAAGGAACTCAAAGGCACAAAGATAACCGCAAACTGAGTTGCTCCGGGGCCGGTAGCCACGGAGCTGTTCTTTGCAGGTAAAACTGAAGAAACAGTGCAGAGATTTGTGGATGCTTGCCCTTTAGGTCGGTTAGGTGAGCCCAAGGATATAGCAGGAATTGTTGGGTTTTTAGCCAGTGATGCTGGAGAGAGGACCAATGGGCAGGTTATTAGGGTCAATGGAGGAGGAGTTGTGTAAACATCACAAAATCATTGATTAAGGACTTGCATTTCTAATGATTCTCACTAAGCTAGTAGAATTTTTAGTATTATTTTCGGTGTTTTTATTTATGCCCCTACACTAAAGAGTAATTTATCTCTTATAGACGTTTAAAATCAACAACTGCTTGTTGTTTTTAATTCATCAATTTAGCCCTTGAATTTTTCGGATTACATCGGTGTTATCCTTTGACCGACAAAAATTATAGTTGATCGTTGCAGTACTGATGTGATAATTTACGGTGCTGATATTTCAGTTTACATGTAAGTGATGCTGTAAAAAAAGGACAACAATGATTTTTTTTTGATAGAGTTTAAGTGTTTAATTGGTTTTTTAGAAAGTTCTAGTGCTCTTTAAGAAAATAAAAATTTATGAAATTATTAAAATATAAAAATATTAATGAAATTAATAAAAATAAATCAAAATTAAAAAATTTAAGAAATAAAAAAATATAATTATCAGGAGCTATAAAATGATAAATGATAAATTATTAAAAAATTAAAAATATTTATAAAATATAAAAAAATTAAAGCTTAAATGAATAATAAGTGCTTAAATTATACTACTTTTGAACTTTAGGTGCCTAAAGTTTTTTTTTTTGTAAAAAAAGTTCTTAAAGTTTCAACCGTTATAATTTTAAGTGCCCGAAAGTTAACTACCGTTAAAAAATTCATTAACCAATAAAATTTTGAAACATGTCATATTTTAATTTATAATTTCTTTTAATTCATTTTTTGTTTTTAATGATTTAAACTTTTTCAAAAAAATCTTGAAATTCTAAAAACTTCTAAAATACTCCCCAAAACCTTAAATCCTAAAACCCCAAATCTTTACCGCTGCCACTGTTGGTCGTCGTCGCCGACCCCATCCGTTTGATTGCTGGACCCACCCAACCATTTCCCCTAACTCGTCGTCGCTAAAAATCAGCGAACGATGTGCCAACCGAACATTGAACGTCGATTATGAAATAGTCATTCGATTGGCACACCGTTCACCAGTTTCCAGCGACGGCTAGTTGGGGGAAATGGCTGACAGGGTCCAGCGATCGAATGGGTGAGGTCGGCGACGACGTTTGGTGGCGACAACAGTAAAGATTTGGGGATTTTATTATTTTTAGGGATTTAGGGATTGATTTGAATATTTTTTAGAGTTTTGGGATTTAAAAAATAAATTTTAAATTTTGTTTAAAAATAATTTAAAAAATAATATTCATGCCATGTGTCGCATTTTGATTGGATAACATATTTTTTTTTAAATGGCCGGACACTTAACTTATAACGTTTGAAACTTTAAGCACCTATTTTTACAAAAAAATACTTTAAACACCTAAAATTCAAAAAATATATACTTTGAGTATTTATTTTTCATTTTAGCCAAAAAGTTAAATACTTTATCGAAAAAAATCAATTTATTATGTCTAGTCCGTTTAAGTCTACCGCTATTTTGATGAAAATTCTACTAAATTAAAATATTACTTAAGTTAAGCCTTACTCTTCTTAAATTTTCAAGTTACAGAAATAATAGATTCCTAGTCTCTAAAATTTAACCATTTAACTTTTCCTAAATTTAATATTAACTTTGTGCCTCGTATTATCACCTCCCAAACATGAAGGTAACACTTAGAGAAGCAGTAAAAAGCACCTAAACTATGTGTATCATTAACGGGTAATTTATACTTTAGATCACTGAATTTAGCATTCATTTTTATTATTGTTTAAAACAACTATTCATTTTCATTTACATTATAAAATTTTAATTTAATCAAATTAAATCGTTAAAGTTTTATATTTTATAAATTAAGTGATTTATATCGATAACACTAAATAATTCTAATAAAAAAAAACTGAAATTGACAATTTTATTTAACATATTTTTTGCATATCATCAATAAATAAGCTTAATTGACAATTTAAATATTTTCTTGTTAGGATTTATAGAAAATTTGGTTATTTTTATTTTGAATTTATTTAAATGAAATGTTCAAAAAATTCTTACAAAAATTGCTAAAATTATAAATTAAATATTATTTGATGATGACATGTAAAAAGTATGTTAAGTAAACATGTCAATTTGAATTTTTGTTAGAATTAGTTAACAATATCAGTATGAATAATTTAATTTATTAATAATAAAATTAAATAATATAATTTAATTAAATTAAAGATTTGTGGTGTAAATAAAAATAAATGTTAAGTTAGTGATTGAAAATATAAATTACCCTCATTATTGAAAGAAAGGAAAATCATTTCTCTTTTAACGGCGAGGGATCTTAGTATTCTATTTAATTAAAGAATCTTTAAAGGAGTTATATATATATAATACAAAACTTTGACCATAAGTTTTGTCTAGTGTTTCTTCCCTTGTTAGAGTTTTTTTTCCCTCTTTGAGGCTATCAGATTATAAATGACATAATAAGTCGAGTCAATTTAATAATTTCTCATGTTCAAGGTTCTGATTCACCCACACACGTTTCCAGGCCCATGCTTCTAGCTTCCTCTAGGGCCTTTGATGAAATTTGCCCATCCTCATTATTTTCTCAATAAAGGAAACCATGATTAAGATGAGATTGATTTTGGATTTCACCAATTTGGTTTTGGCCCATATTCTGACCTGCACTAATATCTCTATTCTCCTGTGAGCCCACCACTTCTCCATTTAGCACGTTTCGAAATTAAAATAATAAACGAAATGACAGTTCGAGTATAAATCGACCTCTCTCTAATTCTAGATCGACAAGTGTTGCATGTTTTGAAAATGTATTAAAATAATAAACGAAATGAAAGTTCGAGTATACATCAAAATTAAAAAAAAATTAAATACTAAATTGAGAGATGTCAAGGGGTCAAGTATGTAATAAAAAGAGGAACGAGGGAGTATTAGAATAGAAAGTGATGTACTAAAAATGAGTAATAAATGGGATCTTAACCCATTATTTTATGTATTTGTTTTTAATGATGGACCGTGCTATGTTGGTTCAGAATAAATGTTAACAATTTAATTGTTCTTATATTTGTTTACAAAATGCAAACCACTTAAAAACATTGTATATTTTGATGCACGCTTAGAATAAGAAGAGGAAAATTGTTGGGGTGGACAACAACAAACTCCAAATATAATGATAAAGAAATATTAAAATAAGAGAAAGGGGAAGGAGATGATCAACTTGAAGCCTTCCTTTGCCAAGAAGCTGAAACGAGACGGGTTAAGCCCCATGCACTTGGCGCTGATAAATGGGAACACCAAGCTAGTGCTCCCACTGTTGGCGACCGATAAAGATCTGGTTCGTGTCAAAGGATGGCAAGGGATGACCCCTTTCCATTACGCGGCTACGAAGGGGAGCTCGAAGCTTTTATACGAGGCTTGCCCCGAATGCATCGAATGCCCTGACTGCACCACTACATATTGCTTTACATCTCGCTCTGAAGAACGACCAAGTCGAAGCTTTTAAACTCCTATTTGGAATGCTTCTAAGGAGCCCTCTTACTCAAGGCATCATTGCTTTTGAACGAAAATGGTGGATTGGAAAGACAACGATGACAACACTGTGTTGTACATTGCGGCTATGAAGGAACAAGGTGAGGTACATGCAGTTTCTTTTCGTTCCTATAGCTAAGTAGTATGTAGTGGTGCAAGCAACGAAACTGTATAATTTAATTAATGGTTTAAATATGCTGGCTTTTTTAGGTAAATAATGCCTCCCCAAATATTTAGGGGAATAAGGCACGCTGGACTATAATTTGGGAACTACAGCAAAAACTACAGTAACTTGAAGGTGGCGTCTTTCTTAATTAAAGAGTGGCTATTGAGCCGGTAATCCAGCCAATTACTGCAGTATTGACTTGGACAGCGGTAAAGGCGCGGTAGTTACGACTATTTAAGTAGGTGGCGTTCTCACCCGAAATCTGTCTATAAATTGGAACGACAGACGAGTTGTGGAGGTAAAAAAATTAGTGAGGGGGAGTTTTTTGTGGGTTTAGGGAAAGAGTTTTTGAGTTATTAAGGGTATGTAATTTTTAGTTAATTTATAAATTATTTGATTAGTTATGAATAATATATTTATTAATGTTATTAATTTTTTGTTGTAGGAGGTGAAGAGGTTTCAAGGGGAGCATTTGAAGCACATTTTCGTTTATTAGGTACTTATTATTTTAATTTATATAAATTAAATGTAGATATATTGTTGTAGATACGTACAAAGATTTTATTTTAGGATAATAATAATAATTTTAGAATTATAAGATTTTAGGATAATAATAATAAGTTGAGCATTGAATTGAAATTTTTATTAATGTAGCTATGTAGAGTTTATTATAAAATTATTAATAATGTATGCATTAGAATTTTTTGAGGATAATAATAATTTTGATTGTAGGAATTTTTATTAATTCTATATAGAGTAAAATGTTATTTGTATTATTATTATTAAGTATAGTATGGTAGTAATTGGTATATTAAATATTTTATTATTTTATAAATTATTTGATTTGTATATATTCTATTATTATAATTTGAATTATTTTAATTTGTAGAATTTAAAAATAATTAATAAGCTAGAATGTTGTTAAATGTTTAGATAATTATGTTCAAGAACAAGCAATGAGTTATTGATGCTTTTGCTTATATCCCACCAATGAGCTGCATGATATAATGCGCAACACGTGCTTATATCCTGCAACTCATTGGTGGGGTATTGATGCCGGATAAATCCGGTAATCTTGTGCACACGCAGTATCTACCACTGCTGGAAAGTTTTTCCGAAGCTCGTTCGTATAGCTGGGGCTCTGTGATATTGGCGGTCTTATACCATAAAATGTGGAGGCTGTTATTGTTAGAAATGGGAACAAGATATCCGATATTGGTGGATGTCTTATCTTACTTCAGTCTTGGGCGTGGTATCGACTGCCATATTTAACACATATAGTCAATAACCCAGTTGAGTTTCCACTTGCTGGAAGGTAATACTAAAATAAAAATTTATAATGTGTATATTTTTTATTAAAATTATTTTGAATTACTAAATATCGTATTTTCGGTTTTTGTGCAGGTGACACCATGATTTGAGAAAAGCGGGGGTGGTGCACAACAACGTTCTTGACGTGAGACTGAAGATCGAATCTAAAGGGAAAAATCAGGTATTAAAGTTGGTTTAGAGTACAGTCTTGCGTACCCCAATATTTGTAGATGTTAATATTAATTTTTTTGATAGTTCATTTGGACACCGTACGACGATGCGGATGTACAATCTTGCGTACCCCAATATGTATGGGAGGATACTACATTTTGGGGGTGCAGTTGTATCATTGATCCATTTTTCGGTGGTTGAGTTTTAGTGCGCGGATAGAGTCCTGCGACAGTTCTGGTATTATCAACCCGTTCTTGGTCCTTCGATTGATCTCAAAGATATTCACACAGGAGAACAAAAAATTAGGTTTGATGATAACTGGAGGCACAAGCAAGAAAGTTTCATTGCTCGTTGGAACAACTGAAACTTATATGTGCCAGCTGATGTGACTCCACTCCAGGAAGATGATTTCTGACAATTCAGACTACATGAAATAGTTTTATAACAACGAAAAACCATTCCTGTCACCTATCGAAGTGAGTCAGAGATGGCATACAGAGCACATGTGCTTATATCAGCATGAAGCCAGTTCGTCTCGCATATGGAGAACCTGCAGCCGCCACCAATTAATCATGCCAATTGGTCATCATGAAGTTCAGGTGTACCCTCAGGGCATGTAGGGGGAACATATGATTATGATGATCCATGAGATAGAGCACTGCAAAGATCCCAGATGTTCCATTCGTAGCGCACTAATGTTGGATCATCCGAAGTAAGTGCGTTTGAACAACCACCTCCATACTTGCCTAGTCCGCCCTTTTCCACTCCGTTATGTGCTGAAGATATGTACGCGACACCACTTTCTATGCGAATATTGGATGACTAGTGTTACCTCTCCAAAAGTACTATTTTTAATGCCAATCTTACAATGCTTTTGCTTGTTTTTAGGTACATTTAGTTGCATTAGGATGTTAGAATCATGCATTTGCATAAGGAGTTTAGAGTTTTGTCTATGCCAATGTGAAGGGTTGTTTTGTTGGCAATTTTGCAGGTTTGGCATAGTATTTGGCCCAGAAAAGCAACACAGGAAGGAATGCCAGGGAGAATGCCGAGTATTGTTGGTACAGATGGACCAGACAATGCCAAGCACCGGATGACAGAAAAGTGAACTTGATGCCACGCCAAGAAGCTGTTGGACCCCAAAAAAATAGGACATGATCAGGCTCCGAAAAAATAGAAATTGGAACAATCTTCGAAAAAATAGCGGATAAGATGGTACCAAGACTTGTTGGCAGACTCATGCCAAGCTTGGATGCTAGGGCATCGTCGACAGGATGACGTCAGACTTAGCTTGATCAGCTCTCATTCAAATCTGGATAAGAAGATAATCCCTTATCCTCTGGGCAGTTAGAATTTAAAATTTAAAGAGCTAGTCCTATCCCTTCTTTGCACGCCTATTTAAACACCAACCAAGCTAGACTTTAAGAGGAGAAGGGAAGATTGGATCGTGAGGAGTTGGTGTGTGTGTGACGATTGACGAACGGCTGCACCGCGGAAGGGTGGTCCGACCAACTTGGACGAGAAGCCTGGATCTTGAAGGGCTGCATCAAGAGACCCCTTCTAGCCCATTCTCTCTCTCAAGTTATTCTATTTTGTTTTTAAGGATGATGTATTCCTAGAACGTTTGTGGATTGTTGGTTCACTCCCTCACCATGAACTAATTTAATAGTTAGTGGGGAATGTTTGGTTTTTATGTTATTTTCATACTTTATCTTTTAATAATAAATTTGCCTTGGCAAAGTTTCATCTATTCGGCAAACTTTAATTTTTCCTAAATACTCTACCAAGCGAGAGCTGGCACTGTTGGCCTATTGCACCTTAATATCTTAACAGACTTGGGGTGGCAACGAATAAGTTGTCGAATACTGAGGAGAGAAGCTTCGAGAGAAGTCGTTCAAGTAGATGAACTTACTCTGAGAGTGAAATCTACCCCTTAGGAGTATAGATTGGATCTTAATCAAATTGGTTTATTTAAAAACAAACACTATAGAGATATAAGGGTTTTTACATGATCAATTTAGGGAAATAACCATCGAGAGAGACTTTGCTAATTTTGAATCTGTTCGACAAACAATGCCAAGACAGGTTGTTGGTAACGGCTGGCACAACATGAATAGCGTGAAAACCAGACATTCCCTGCCAACGCTCATCATTCATTAAAACACCTTCCTTGCCAATGTCTATACTTTTCTTTCATATATTTACTTTTAATTATTTTCCAAAACCAATTTCAAATCAAATCAACTTTTTCTTAAAGCAAGTAACAATCAAGGCAATTGAATTCCAATACAATCTCTGTGGGATCGGTACTCAGTTTACCAGCTGTATTACTTGCAGATCGTGTATACTTGCACGCAAAAGACTCATTTTGGCATATTCTTATATTTTCCAATACATATTTTCTGCCACTTTTGCCAGCATTTCACCTAGAGAGTCTACAAGTTTTTGGCGTCGTTGCCGGGGATTGCAACGGAATTGATTGTTTTTAATTTTTTACTTGTCTTCCTTTTATTTTTATTTTCGTTTTTATTTTTACCTTTCATTTTTGTCGGTGTATGACCAAAAGCCATCCTGTGGTGGACGAGTGGCCATACGTTCCGGAAATTGAGAAAACCTTGCGGAGGTTAAAATAAAGATTTCGAGAGATGAACCAAGGTAATAGAGGGAATGATGTGGTGAATAATGGGAGAAATCCACTTAACAATGAGATACCACCACCACCTGCTGCCCTAATTGTTAATGAGAGGCCTATTAGAGAGCATTCAGCACCAACCATTGACAATTTGATGCCAGGACTTGTTGGCACAGAGGTAAACGCTGTCAATTTTAAACTTAAGCCAGTAATGATTCAAACTCTTTTGAATGTAGGTCAGTTTGATGGCACACTCACTGGAGATCAGAGGCAACAACTTAAACAGTTCATAGAGATTTGCCAGCTATTTCAACAAAATGGAGTACTTGAAGATACCGTGAAGCTGGAGTTATTTACTTTTTCTTTGAGAGACAGAGCAAAGGCTTGGCTTAATTCCTTGCTACCTGGCTTAGTCACTTCATGGGCAGACCTATGCTAGAGTTTCTTGACAAGATTCCAGCCGCCAACACTCACTGCCAAGCTGCGGGGTGAGATCATTACTTTCAGGCAGGCTGAGGATGAGACCTTATATGATGCTTGAGAAAGATTCAAAGACTTGTTGAGGAGGTGTCCTATGCATGGATTCCCAAATTGGACTCAGATTTCAAGCCTTTTACAATGGATTGAATGCACAAACGAGGACGGTTGTTGATGCTTCAGCAGCTGGCTCATTGCTTGAAAATACATATACTGAGGCTGTTGACATTTTAGAAAGGATTACAATCAATGATTTTGAATATCCTGTTGCAAGACTTGGGACCAGAGCTAAAACCAATGGGAAATTTCAGGTTGATGAACTAACATCCATTCATGCCGAGATTTCCAACCTTACGAGTATGGTAAGAACGTTGCAAAAGAACAATGATTCCTAAGAAGTCAAAGCATTAGACCCATTCTGTACGATCTGTGGAGAAAATCATCATGTGGATGAATGTCTTGCCAACCCTCAATCGATAAATTTTGTTGGCAATGTTAATCCTTACTATAACCCTAACTCCAATACTTATAATGCAGGTTGGAGACAACACCCTAACTTAGCTTGGGGAAATCAAGGAGGTAACCAGTACAATGCCCAGCGCCAGAATACTCAGAGGCAGAATAACAATGCCATGCCAGCATTCTATTAGAATGCCATGCCACAGAAAACCCAAAACAATTTTCAGCAAGGGCAGAGACTTAACCAAGGAGGCACTCTCATAGAGTACATGGAAAGGAATAATGCCACAGTCCAGAGTTTGGCTGTTTCAATGAGAAATTTGGAAGTCCAGCTTGGGCAGATTGCCAATGCACTCAGCAATCGACCCCATGGAGCATTTCCAAGTGACACAGAAGATGCTCGGCACAAAGACAATGAGTAGTGCAAAGCTATAACTCTTCAGAGTGGTAAGTAGTGCGAGATGAAGAAGGTTGCTAAGCAGCCAATTAATTGCCAAGATGAGAAGTCTGTGCCAGCAGATGATCCCAGGGAAGTAGAGAAAGAGGAAACAAAAGCAGATGATGTCAGAACTGATGCTAGACAGTACACTGATGCCAGCATCGATGCCAAACAGTCTGATGCCAGCACTGCATTGGCAAAGCCAGCAGAGTAGGCATATATCTATCCTCCGCCCCCATTTCCAGCAAGACTTCAAAAGCATAAGAAAGACCAGCAGTTCAAGCGTTTCTTGGACGTTCTTAAGCAATTACAAATCAACATTCCATTGGTAGAAGCCCTTGAACAAATGTCCCACTATGTCAAATTTATAAAGGACATTCTATCCAAAAAGAGGATGTTGGGAGACTTTGAAACTGTTGCCCTGACCGAAGGATGCAGTGTCATGATCCTAATCCGTTTACTACCAAAGCTGAAAGATCTAGGAAGTTTCACTATTCCTTGTACCATTGGCAATAAATTCATGGGCAAGGCACTGTGTGACCTAGGTGCCAGCATCAACTTGATGCCAGTGTCAGTTTTTCGGAAGCTTGGCATAAAAGCAAGACCTACCACGGTGACACTTCAGCTGGTAGACCGATCCTATGCACATCCCAAGTGTAAGATTGAGGATGTGTTGGTAAAGGTAGACAAATTTATTTTTCCAGCTGATTTTATCATTTTGGATTATGAGGCTGATATTAATGTCCCAATTATTTTGGGGAGGCCTTTTCTTGCCACAGGTAGGGCTTTGATTGATGTTCATGAAGGGGAACTAACAATGTGCATGAATGATCAGCAAGTTACATTTAATGTGTTTCAAGCTTTGAAATGTGCAGATGAACCTGATGAGTGCCAAGCAGAGGAGATAATGGAGTCCATTTATACTTTGGACACGGCAGAGTTATGTCAAGATGCAGAATTTGATGCCAACAATTTAGATGGCATATCTTATCTGTTTGAGGAACCAGAAAAACCAGTCTTGGAGGCTAAAGAGGTGAGTTATTTTGAGCCACTACAGTTGGCCGGTAGAGAAATCAAGGCATCTAAACCATCAATTGAGGAGCCACCAGCATTGGAACTGAAACCACTGCCAGATCACTTGAAGTATGCTTATTTAGGTGAGCGCTCAAATCTGCCAGTGATCATTGCCACTGGTCTCACTAATGATCAGGAGGAAAGGTTGTTGGCAATATTACATGACTATAAGCAAGCATTAGGATGGACTTTGGCAGACATCATAGGTATTAGCCCAACCATTTGCATGCATAAGATTATCTTAGAGGAGTACCATGGCAAGACCATTGAAGGCCAAAGAAGGCTAAACCCAAACATGAAAGAAGTAGTGAAAAAAAGAGATCATAAAATGGCTTGATGCCAGGATTATATATCCTATTTCTGATAGCTCTTGGGTTAGCCCGGTGTAATGCGTGCCAAAGAAGGGTGGCATGACTGTGGTACAAAACAGTGAAGCTGAGTTAATCCCCTCTAGAACTATCACTGGATGGAGAGTGTGCATGGACTATAGGAGGCTGAACAATGCCACAAGGAAGGATTACTTCCCATTGCCATTCATTGATCAGATGCTAGACAGGTTGGCAGGTAAGGATTTCTATTGTTTTTTGGATGATTATTCAGGTTATAATCAGATTGCCATTGCCCCTGATGATCAAGAGAAGACTACGTTCACGTGCCCATATGAGACGTTTGCGTTTTAAAGAATGCCATTCGACCTATGTAATGCACTGACAACGTTTTAACGTTGCATGATGTCTATTTTTTCTGATATGATCGAGCACAACATGGAAGTATTCATGGATAACTTTTCAGTGTTTGGCAAAACATTTGAGGAATGTCTTCAGAGTTTGGAGCAAGTCTTGAAGAGATGCATAGAGACGAACCTAGTGTTGAACTGGGAAAAATGCCACTTCATGGTGAAGGAGGGCATTGTTCTCGTGCACAAGGTAACTGAGAGAGGGTTAGAAGTGGATCAAGCAAAAGTTGAGGTAATTAAGCAACTACCGCCCCAACAAGTGTCAAAGGTATAAGAAGTTTCTTAGGACATGCCAGTTTTTATCGGCGTTTCATTAAAGACTTTTCAAAAATTACTAAACCCTTATGCTTGTTGTTAGAACATAATGCCACTTTTGCATTTAATGATTCTTGTTTGAGAGCGTTTCAAGAGCTTAAAGAAAAGTTGATCAATGCCCTTATAGTTGTGGCACCGGACTGGAATGAGCCTTTCGAGCTCATGTGTGATGCCAACGACTATGCCGTCGGAGCAGTTTTGGGACAAAGGCATAGCAAGGTTTTCTATGCCATCTACTATGCTAGCCGAACCTTAAACGAAGCACAACTGAATTACTCTACGACCGAGAAAGAATTTATTGCGGTTGTATTTGCTTTTGACAAATTTAGATATTATTTAATTGGTAACAATGTTGTGGTTTTTACAAATTGTTGCACGTAATAAGTGCTCCACAATTGTGCAAGTGTACACGTCACAAGTTATAGTATAAAAGAAATCGTCTCTACATGGATTGGTGCCACTTCAAGAATCTAATCTCTTGCACTGTAAAAAGTAAAAACACAAGTATGTGATTGTATGAGTTTAACTAACAACTAAACTAGAAAGCAATAAAGTAAAAGAATATGTAATCAAATGAGAGAGAATAGGCTAGGTTATCGTGAGTTGAGGTGTGATAGCTGATTGGATCGTCTTGGTAAAAGAGTGCAAGGGCAACTCAGTTGCCGTGGCAACTTGCATAGCGGGGTTGCCTTGGCAACTAATCGATGGTTGCTTGGGCGACTAGCTGGGCAACTACTTGGGCGACTGGGTAGCAACTTCAAGGTTCGGCGGAGCATTCTTCAATGGCTTCTTCTTATCCCTAAGTCGAAACTCTAGCTATTTGTGTATGCCTTGATAATACATCTCTGCGTGAATCAAGGGTGAACAACAACCAATCTTGCGCTCCTCTTTGCCGTTGAAATCCTTAACTTATTCCTAAGCCGGATTAATCTTCACCATCAATAGATTGAATAAAGACCACACTCATTCATTTCTTGAATCTAACTCTCCCGATATTAGATAAATAGATGAAGTTACGAGATCCTCTCCCAATTCACTCGCAAACAAGAATAAGAACCAAGAATGCGTAAACCTTGAATTGAAAGTGAAAACTCTTATTACCTAAACAAAATCCAATTGTTTCTCACAACCACAAAACATAATAACCTTAGCCAAATAGATTTAGCTCATGGCTAGGTTCCAAAGAAACACAAGACAAAGAATTCATAGCATAAACCTAATTGAACAAGAAATAAAAAGATGAAGAATGGTTGAAGCCTTGTCAAAATTTCTCCTTGCTCTTTTTGAAATCTCCCTCATCTCTTTGTCGAAATTTTTCTCTTTGATCTTGTCGAAATTTCTCTCATCTCTTTGTCGAAATTTCTCTCCTCCCCTCATGGAGTTGACAGCTTGGTTTTCAATTTATAGGGCTAGGTCAAAGTCTTTTTTGAGGAGGAAGTTAAGTTGGAATTAAATATCTTTAAAGAATATAATTCTTTATTATATTTAAATTCCTTCTAGAACTTTTCCTATCTTCTTGGGATTTAATTTCTCTTTAACCTCTTCATGGAAATCAAACTCCTTTGGGATTTAACTTTGTTCCACGTCAGTTATCAATTTCGACTACCATATCATCTTATCCCTTATCAAAAATTGCCCTGGCAACTAGCTCGGCATCTCCTTCATGTATTGCCCTGGCAAATAGCTCGGCATCTCCTTCATGCATCGCCCTGGAAACTAGCTCCAGCCTTGCTTTGGCAAGTGATTCTGCACACACACACAAAACACACCAAAGCAGTATCTTTTTCCACAAAATTAAGCAAAATATGAAATCAAGCTTGTCCACCAAGGAAACAATGCAAACATGCATGAATGGTTAATAATGCAACTAATATGAGCCTAAGTCTAGCAATAATATGAATAAAAAAGGTGAATAAAATAGTACTTTTAGACACTTAACACACCCCCAAACTCGAACTATTGCTTGTCCTCAAGCAATGCAAACTAATAATTACCCGTCAAAACTTAAATTTTCACAAACTTAGCTTTGAACTTGATTTCAATTCTCAGAACCGGGGCACAAAGTATGATTGGCTTTTCATTTTTCGAAAAACTTAGGAGTTACTCGGAATCAAACTATAATGCTTGTGAGTGTGTGCGGAGTTGTGTGCAAGTTGATTTTTCAGATTCTACGCAAACAAGAGGTTTTCAAATTACTTCATTGGGTTCTTTTAACATGTTTTAACTAGATCCGGTTTTGGGCACCTCTAGTGTTTTGTTTTTAGTTTTCTTAAGTTAACTAATTTATTCGACTAGAGCTGGTTTCGGGCACCTCTAGCGAATTTTTTTTTAGCACATACTAGAGCCAATTTCGGGCACGTCTAGCGATCAGTTTTTTTAGCACATACTAGAGCCAATTTCGGGCATCTCTAGCATCCATCCAATTTTTATTATAATCCCTCAACTATTTAACTATCAACCTAAGTTCGCTAGAATTCTTTAAATCAATCAAGCCACACAGTGTTTCATCAAGTTTAGCATCATAGTACGATTCTAGGTGTTTCCATGTTTATCCTAGAATAAAAGTTCTATCAATTAAGTACATTGGCAAAGTCATCATCGGATATTCATCAAATCTAGGCAATTCTTGTTCCAACAAAAGGCATGGCAAGCAATTTATGCATCCTAAATGCAATACTTAAGATGAATGCAACTAAACATGGTAACTAACTAATAACAATCCCCCCCAAACTCGAGTGAGGCATTGTCCTCAATGCATGCAAAAAAAAAGAAAAAATAAAAATAAAGAAAAGTAAAATGCAAACGAGGACTTACTCTGAGAGTTCGTCGTCGTGGATGATTAGTTTCCTTTTGATCGGTGTCTTGATTCTTTTGGTTGAACGCGGTGGTTGCTTCCTTGTTACCGATGGTGGAATCGATCCTCGTACTGGGTTGTCCTCATCGTCCTCTTCATCAATGTCATTGGCTTTTCGCTTGGGCTTGGAGGATTCGATTGGTGCGGTCTTTTTTGGTGCAATGGAGGACTCGTCCGAATCTGAACAATCAAACAATGATTCAGTATGAGTTGCTTCAGGCATAGGTGCTTTACCTTTGGCTTTTGTAGTGGTTGCCGGGGCGTCTTTAGCTTTGGTTGCCGTGACATCTTCAGTGTTGGTTGCCGTGGAAACTGCTTGGGCAGGTGCAGTGTAGGTTTTCGCGGCATCATCTATTGCGGTTTTTGCGGCAACTGCTTCATTGGTTGCCGTGGCAAGGATTTCGGCAGGAAAGATGGGGAATGGCGCGCGGCTGTCCGGGTACTTTTCTAGGATGACTTGGGTGATGGCTTTGTTGTGATCCTTCATGTACCGCATGAACATTAGTTACCTGTCTTCACTTTGCCTAAGGCAGTTCACCAACGGTTGTAAGAGTGCTTCAGGTTGTCCCGGGGTTGATGGCCGAGTTGCCCGGGTATCGGTTGCTTGGGCATTAAGAGTTGCTGAGGTAGCAAGAGTTACCGCGGTAATTGAAGGAGTTGGGGATTTTACGGTGCCTCTCCCATTAGCTTTCGGATTTGTGCTTGATTCCAACCGGACTTTGGTAGGGCTTTTTCATCAGCGGACTCACTTGGGACATGCATCTCCTTACAAAGATTAGAAATTAAGCAAGAGAAGAAAAGAGAACCCTTGTCTTTTGTGCTACATACAAAAATCTCATCATAAATAATTTTTCCAATGTTAATGATGCGATTATGCAAGATAGAATGTATGAGCAAAAGACAAGGTGTATCAACGGTGGTATTGTGTGTTGTGGGCATTAAAGAAGTTTTAACAAACTTATTCCATAATTTTGCCTCAGGTTTAAGCCGAAGGTAATTTACCGTGCCCGTGTATTTATCATCGTTCTAATGAGTTCCCGGTAGAGTGAGTTCTTGAAGCACCTTGTTGAGTTGCTTGGGCGTGAGTTGATCAACAAAGGCTTGATGCTCGTCCTTCTCAATGTAGAGCCGTAAAAGGTGTTGATGTTTTCGGGGCTTATGAGTATAGCCTTGTCACGAACAAAAATATAAGGATTATCCAGGTTAGGTGAGTGAGCATAGAATTCTCTTACCCATGAGATATTACCCGGTTCCGATTGATGGCAAAAGATTTTCCACTTTTGATGTGCAATCCTTTCGAAGATGAATGGTTCAAGGCTGAAATCTTGATAAGAGTTGGAATATTCGAAGCCTTGTTCTTCACAAATCTTCTAGCTTGAAAACTTGGAGTGAAATCTTTCTTGAACCACCAATGTAGCAAACTTCTTGTATCTTGGCTCTTTGGTGGAACTTGGATGAACCAAAAATTCGATTTTGGATGCCATGGATGATCTTGGTTGTGAGTTTGGTAAAAACAAAGAAATGAAAGCAAAAAAAACTAGAGTTGCAAGATGAAAATTAGGAATAGGTTTCTTGGAAGTTAAGGGTGATGGGTTAAATAGAAAAGATAGGTTGTAAATATGGTGGGTGGGATTAATTTTGGAATAAAGAAAAAAAGGGTTTCGATTTAGGGGTAGGTGACGGCTAGGGGTTTATTTAGGGTCAATTGGAGGCTTAATATAAGCCTTAGATTCATCCCATTAATTTCCTTGTTGAAGAAGTTTCCTTCTTAAATCAAAATTCCTTTTTATCTTGAACTCTTTTCCTACAATTCAAAAACAAATAAAATAAGGATTAAAATTAAAGATAAACTAATAAAAGAAAATAAATAAAGATGTGCAAAGAAATTCTTAAACTTAAAAAGATAAATATCAAAGAAAGATGTAGTTTTAATCTTAAAGAAAATAAATAAATCTATCCTAAAAAGAACAAATAACCGAAATTAAATAATAATAAAAAAATAGTTCGAAAAAAATAGTTCGAAAAAAATAAAAATGAAAAGAAAAAGAAAAAGAAAATATTGAAAGGAAAGCATGCTCATGCATCTCCTAAGCTGACCACTTCTTTGTTACGTTCCACATGGGCACCGTTGTAGTGCTTCAATCTTTGTCCGTTGACTTTGAATTCATGTTCGTCAGTGATGGACTTGATTATCACGGCACCATGGGAGAATGGTTTGACAACTTCGAATGGTCCCGACCATCTTGATTTTAGTTTTCCCAGGAAAAGTTTCAGTCGAGAATTGAATAAGAGACCTAGTTGCCCTGGCATGAATTGTCGTGACAATAGTTTCTTGTCATGCCATTGCTTTATTTTCTCCTTGTAGATTCGTGCATTGTTGTAGGCGAGTGCACGGGACTCTTCTATCTCGTTGAGATCTAACAAACACTTTTGCCAGGCACTTTCTCAATCCATATTCACGGTTTGAGATCTAACATACCTAAGGGTGTTTTGAATGCAGTGTGATATGCCCAAAGTGCGTTATCTAGTCTTACTGACCAATCCTTCCTAGAGGGATTTACAACTTTCTCGAGTATACCCTTCAATTCCCGGTTGGAAATTTCTGCTTGCCCATTGGTTTGTGGGTGATATACCGTGGCAATCTTGTGTGACACGCTGAAGCGTTGCAACATCTTGGCAATAAGTCTATTGTCAAAGTGCTTGCCTTCATCACTGATAATTGCTCTCGGCATCCCAAACCATGTAAATATATTTTTCTGCAAGAATCGTTCTTGGAATCGTTGTGGGGAACTGCAGCTACCTCAACCCATTTAGACACGTAGTCAATGGCAAGTAGGATGTAGAGGTTGTCGAATGAAGATGAGAAAGGTCCCATAAAATCGATCCCCCATACATCGAACAATTCCACCTCGATGATGTTTTGGAGCGGCATCTTATTTTGTCTAGAGATATTGTCTGTCCTCTAGCAATGATTACATTGCTTGTAAAACTCTTGGGCATCTTTGTACAGTGTTGGACAATACAAACCGGATTGTAAAACTTTGGTCGTGGTACGTGTTCCTCAAAAATGTCCTCCATAGGGTGAAGAATGGCATTGCCGGAGTACATTATGCTGCTCCTCTTCAGGGACACATCGGCGTATAACCTGATCTGCACATCGTTTAAACAAAAGAGGCTCGTCCTAAAAGTAATGCTTAGCATCATGGCAGAACTGCTTCTTCCCTTGGTGAGTAAGGCTATAAGGTAAAATACCACAAACAAGGAAATTAACTAATTCCGCGTACCAGGGTATTGCCGAGGCATGTGTTGCCGTGGCAACTGCTTCCATGGTTGCCAAGGTGTGCACATATAGAGTTTCTGCGACATGCGCGTCAAGGGTGCCAAGGCAAGCTTTTCCTTTAGGGTTTTACCTGTGCGTTGGCCTAGGTCTACTCCTACCGTGAAATCACTTGCATTGCATATGAGCTCAAAAGGTAGCGTTCAATTGGGTGGAACGACAATGGGTGCCGAGGCAAGCTTTTCCTTTAGGGTTTCGAATGCTTGGGCGCAAGAATCATCAAAATTGAAGACTTTATCATGTTCAAGCAAATTGCACAAGGGTTTAGTAATCTTAGAAAAATTATGAATGAACCTCCTGTAAAAACCTGCATGTCCAATAAAGCTTCGGATTCCTTTAACCAAACTTGGTGAGGGTAATCTCTTGATCACGTCCACCTTGGCTTTGTTTACTTCAATTCCCTTAGATGAAATCTTGTGGCCGAGCACTATTCCTTCATCTACCATAAAATGACACTTCTCCCAATTAAGGACTAAATCGGTTTCTTCACATCTTGCCAACACCTTCTCTAAATTGCCGAGGCAACTGTCGAAGTCATTGCCAAAAACAGAAAAATCATCCATGAAGATCTCAAGGAAGTCTTCGGCCGTATATGAAAATAGTGCCATCATGCATCTTTGGAAGGTTGCTAGGGCGTTACACAATCCAAACGACATCCTTCAGAAAGTATAAGTACTGTATGGGCATGTGAAGGTTGTCTTTTCTTGATCTTCTGGTGCTATGGCAATTTGATTGTAACCTGAATAACCATCAAGAAAATAATAAAAGGGTTTACCTGCAAGACGGTCAAGCATTTGATCAATAAAGGGTAATGAGAAGTGATCTTTCTTAGTGGCTTTGTTTAGTTTTCGGTAATCCATACAAACCCTCCAACCGGTCACAATCCTGGTTGGAATGAGTTCATTGTTTTCATTACTTACCACTGTTATACCTCCATTTTTCGTTACACATTGTACCGGACTTACCCATGTACTATCAGAGATAGGGTATATGATGCTGGAGTCAAGCCACTTGATGATTTCTTTCATTACAACCCATTTCATGGCATGATTCAGTCTCCTCTGGGCCTCAATCGAAGGTTTGTGATCATCTTCCAACAAAATCTTGTGCATGCACACTGTCGGGCTAATTCCCTTCAAGTCGGCAATTGTCCACCCTATTGTCTTCTTGTGTAGCATCAACATTTTGATCAGCTTCTTTTCCTGCTCAAGTTGTAACTTAGAGGAAGTAATTACAGGCAATGTATTATCGGCTCCCAAGTAAACATATTTTAGTTGCCCTGGCAACTGTTTCAATTCAAGAATCGGCGGTTGTTCAATGGAGGGCTTTTCGAGTTTACCTTCCTTACCTGAGTAATCCGGTGGTTCAAAGTATGTACCTGATTGATTGACTAACCAATTTGCCTCTTCTTGTTGTTCCTCATTGATCGGTTCTTCAAACTCCTTAGGTTTCTCTTGGTCGGCAATGTAGTTGCCGAGGCAACTAAATTCCTCGTCGAAGTTAAACTCTGCCGTGGCATGAAGAAGTTGGCATTCTTTCAGATCATCGGCATGCCTTAGTGTTTGGAACTCATTTAGTTTAACTTGCTGGTCATTCACCCTCATTGTGAGTTCTCTCTTTTCAACATCGATCAAGGTTCTCCCTGTTGCTAGAAAGGGTCTCTCGAGAATGATAGGTGCATGTTCACCTGCTTCACAAACCAAAATAATAAAGTCAGCGGGAAAAATAAATTTATCAATTTTTACCAGTATGTCTTCGATTTTTCCCTTTGGATGCACATATGATCTGTCGGCTAGTTGTAGCATAACTGTTGTAGGTCTTGCCTTCCCGATTCCTAATTTCTGGAAAACTGATTTAGGCATCAAGTTTATGCTTGCTCCAAGGTCACATAATGCTTTCCCGACATAGTGGTTTCCAATGGAACAAGGTATTGTCAAACTTCCGGGATCCTTCAACTTGGGTGGCATGCAATTGTGCAACATGACCATGCATCCCTCTGTTGCGGCAACTGTTTCAAACTCCAATAGCCTTGTTCTCTTGGACACAATGTCTTTAAGAAACTTGGCATAATTCGGCATTTGTTCAATTGCTTCAACCAATGGAAAGTTGATGTGGACTTGCTTTAGGATATTAAGGAACTTCTTGAATTGATATTCTTGCTTTTGTCGCTTCAACTTTTGTGGGAATGGTGGTGGAAGTCAGATATCTTTGATCCTTTCATTAGTTTATAACCTGATTGACGGCATTGCCGAGGCAACTGGGGTTGCCGTGGCGTGCCTATGGTTGGTTGCCGCAGTATCCTTGTCGCTGGTTGCCTCGGTAATTCTTGGTTTAGCATCTAAGGCTTTGCCGCTGAGTTCATCTTTTTCTTTTTGTGGAGTTTTGTTTGATGAGCGAGCTTGAGCCTCTTTAAGTTGTTGGCCACTTCTAGTGGTGATCGCCTTACACTGCTCATGGCCAGTTCCTCTTGCTACTTCAGTATCGCTAGGTAAACCTCCTTGCGGTCTAGTATTCAGGTTTTGAGCAAATTGTCCGACTTGATTTTCCAAGGATTTGATTGCCGTCTCTTGGTTTTGCAATCTCATCTCGGTCCTGTTAATAAAAGCATCAGTTCTTTTTATGAAGTTACTATTCTAAGCCATATAAGATTCAGTTTTCAACATAAAAGCATTGAGAGAATTTTCCAAAGAACTAGATGTTGTCGGTTGTTGCTGCGATAACTGTTTCCGTGGCATATTCTGTTAGAATCCCAATGCTTTTGCATTCTGATTGTTCTGGTTTAGAGCATTGTTGGGATTACTCCATGAAAAATTTGGGTGCTTCTTCCAAGCTGGATTATATGTGCTGGACATCACATTGTTGTTCCGGTTGTAATTCCCCACATAAAAGCTGGATTCCAGATTCTGCACACATGTAGAAGAATCATGGTTACAACCACATAACTCACAAAAAGAATCCATTACCTTGACCTCCTGTGTGTTGTTTGGTTTCTGCATGTTCTGGACCATCTTGGTTAGAGTGGTCAATTGTGCTGAAATTGAGTATGATGATCCCAGTTCATGTATTATGGCTTGGCGTCTAACTCCTCCTCTTCTAGTAGATGGGAATTGATAATCATTCTTGGCAAGCCTGTTTAGAATTTGCATTGCTTCCTCTGGTGACTTATCTAGGAGTATGTCGTTTGTCGAGGCATCTAGCATCATCATTGTTGGTGTATTCACAGTGTTGTAAAATATTGTTACTTGTGTCCACACTGGGAATCCGTGTAGGGGGCATTTGTGTAGAAGTTCTCTATATCGCTCCCAAGCGTCATACATGGATTCATCATCTGCCTGCCGAAAAGAAGTAATTTCGTTACGAAGCCTATCAGTCAAATTTGTAGGATTAAATCGAGCAAGGAAATCACGACAAAGATCGGTCCAAGATCCTATTGATCCGGCAAGAATACTATTCAACCATGCTTTCTCCCTATCCCTCAGTGATTAGGGGAATAATCTTAGTCGTAAAACATCGGGGGTGACTCCTTGTATTTTGAATGAGTTACAAATCTCGAGGAAAGATTTAAGATGTTGTCATGCATCTTCAGTTGTCGAGCCTCCAAATTGACCAATTGTGTTGATCATATTAAACATCACCAGTTTCAACTCAAAGTGGTCGGCTTCAATTTCAGGTGTGACAACTCCTGGATTAAGTCCATCAAGATCTTCTTCAAGATAGTCTCGAATAGTTCTGTTTCGTGAAAGAATCACTCCTCCTCCTGTTGGAACATCTTGATTCATATTGCCATCTTGATTAGTCATTGCTACTCTTAACCTTTGTCTGAGTCTTTGCAAGGTTCGTTCGATTTCTGGATCAAAGGGATATTCTGGTGTAATCGGTCTCGCCCTGGTCATATACCAATGCAAAACCAAAGTTTGTTAGCCCTTTGAATCTTAAAGTAGAAAAATAAAAAGTTCAAGAAAATAAAAACAAAGTCGCTATTGCCAATCCCCGACAACGGTGCCAAAAACTTGTTGCGCGTAATAAGTGCTACGCAATTGTGCAAGTATACACGTCGCAAGTTATAGTATAAAAGATATCGTCTCCACAGGGATTGATGCCACTTCAAGAATCTAATCTCTTGCACTGTAAAAAGTAAAAACACAAGTAGAAGATTGTAGGAGTTTTAACTAACAACTAAACTAAGAAAGCAAATAAGTAAAAGAATATGTAATTAAATGAGAGAGAATAGGCCAGGTTATCATGAGTTGATGAGTGATAACCGATTGGATTGTCTTGGTAAAAGAGTGCAAGGGCAACTCAGTTGCCGTGGCAACTTGCACAACGGGGTTGCCTTGGCAACTAATCGATGGTTGCCTGGGCGACTAGTTGGGCAACTACTTGGGCGTCTGGGCAGCAACTTCAAGGTTCGGCGGAGCGTTCTTCAATGGTTTCTTCTTATCCCTAAGTCGAAACTCTAGCTATTTGTGCATGCCTTGATAATACATCCCTGCGTGAATCAAGTGTGAACAACAACCAATCTTGCGCTCCTCTTAGCCGTTGAAATCCTTAACTTTTTCCCAAGCCAGATTAATCTTCACCATCAATAGATTGAATAAAGATCATACTCATTCGTTTCTTGAATATAACTCTCCCGTTATTAGATAAATAGATGAAGTTACGAGATCTTCTCCTAATTCACTCGTAAACAAAAATAAGAACCAAGAATGAATAAACCTTGAATTGAAAGTGCAAACTCTTATTACCTAAACAAAATCCAATTGTTTCTCACAACCACAAAACACAATAACCTTAGCCAAATAGATTTAGTTCATGGCTAGGTTCCAAAGAAACACAAGACAAAGAATTCCTAGCATAAACCTAATAGAACAAGGAAAGAAAAAGATGAAGAATGGATGAAGCCTTGTAGTCGATCTCTCCCCCTTGAAGCTTGTCAAAAATTCTCTCTTCTCTCTCCCACTTGGAGTTGACGGCATGGCCTCTAATTTATAGGGCTAGGTCAAAGTCTTTCTTTGAGGAGGAAGTTAAGTTGGAATTAAATTATCTTTAAAGAATATAATTCTTTATTATATTTATATTCCTTCTAGAACTTCTCCTATCTTCTTGAGATTTAATTCCTCTTTAACCTCTTCATGGAAATCAAATTCCTTTGGGATTTAGCTTTGCTCCACGTCATCTTGGGCTTGTCTAGTCATCAATTTCGACTACCATATCACCTTATTCTTTGTCGTAAATTGCCCTAGCAACTAGCTCGACATCTCCTTCATGCATTGCCCTAGCAACTAGTTCTAGCCTTGTTTAGGCAAGTGATTCTGCACACACACAAAAGCACACCAAAGCATCATATTTTTCCACAAAAATCACCAAGTTATGTAATCAAGCTCAACGGTGGAAAGAAACATGAATTAATGCATGAATGACTAATTATGCAACTAATATGAGCCTAAGTCTAACAATAATATGAGTAAAAAGGGTAATAGAAATAGTACTTTTGAACACTTATCAATGTATTCCGAAAACGTTTGTGGATTGTTGGTTCACTCCCTCACCATGAACTAATTTAATAGTTGGTGGGGGATGTTTGTTTTTTATGTTATTTTCATGCTTTAGCTTTTAATAATAAATCTGCCTTGGCAAAGTTTCATCTATTCGGCAAACTTTAATAATTCCTAAATACTTTGCCAAGCGAGAGCTGGCACTGTTGGCCTATTGCACCTTAATATCTTAACAGACTTGGGGTGGCAACGAATAAGTTGTTGAATACTGAGGAGAGAAGCTTCGAGAGGAGTCGTTCAAGTAGATGAATTTACTTCGGGAGTGAAATCTACCCCTTAGGAGTATAGATTGGATCTTAATCAAATTGGTTTATTTAAAAACAAACACTATAGAGATATAGGGGTTTTTACATGATCAATTTAGGGCAATGACCATCGAGAGAGGCTTTGCTACTTTTGAATCTGCTCGGCAAACAATGTCAAGACAAGTTGTTGTTAACGGCTGGCACGACATGAATAGCGTAAAAACCAGACATTCCCTACCAACGCTCATCATTCATTAAAAAACCTTCCTTGCCAACGTCTTTACTTCTCTTTCATTTCTTTACTTTTTAATTATTTTCCAAAACCAATTTCAAATCAAATCAACTTTTTCTTAAGGCAAGTAACAATCAAGGTAATTGAATTCCAAGACAATCTCTGTGGGATCGATACTCAGCTTACCAGCTGTATTACTTGCAGACCGTGTATACTTGCACGTAAAAGACTCATTTTGGCACATTCTTATATTTTCCAATACATATTTTCTGCCACTTTTGTCAGCATTTCACCTAGAGAGCCTACAACCAGCTAGGCGAAAATGAGCAGAATTTGGAGGAACCACAATCACCACGGAGGATGGCTCAATCCCCACGACGGTATGATCAGACATCTTCCCTGCACAGACAAAAGTTGTCGAGGAGGAGGAGAAAATAAGATTTTTTTTTCTATTTGGGATTTATATTAATGTTGTTTAAACTTTTATTTGGAATGACTGCAGTTGTTAATATTTGAAATTTTTTATATATATTATATGAGATTTATATTAATGTTGTTTAAACTTTTTTCCTATTTAGGTTTTATATTAATGTTGTTTAAACTTTTTCTAATTAGAATTTATTTTGTTTTATTCTTTTGTTATAATGGAACAAACGCACTTAATTTAAAATTATTTTGTTACTTCATTAATGAAAGTTTACAAACGCATTCAAAATTACTGTGACGGTCAGGCACGATAGTTGAGATGATTTGGACATTTATCTCTCGTGTGACCTGCCTTTCAAAAAAGTCCACAATGCCTAGTTTGAACTCCCTCTCGATCATCTGGATCATCCATACAAGTATGAATGTGAGAGGAAGTCGGCCGACCCTTTAGCTTTCTTCGAAGACTGGGATTTGGTAACCGTTCTTCGTATATTGGATCTGTTGGGCAATATTCCTGATTTGGAATCATCCTAAACATATGCCTGTAGATATTTGACATTGTTTGCAACCTAAGACAATCGTCCACCAATGTATATGGGTCTATACGGACATTGATGCATGCGACGATTACGTGAGCGCATGGGTATTTATATGCCTGAAAACAGCCGCAGTCACACCATCTCATATGCAAGTTTACTCGGAACAATTTGTGCTCGTTCGGGCATACCAAGGCTTGGACATTAAATTCAAACCACTATTTAACATATGCCTGTAGATATTTGACATTGTTTGCAACCTAAAACAATCGTCCACCAATGTATATGGGTCTATACGGATATTGATGCATGCGACGATTACGTGAGCGCATGGGTATTTATATGCCTGAAAACAGCCGCAGTCACACCATCTCACATGCAAGTTTACTCGGAACAATTTGTGCTCGTTGGGGTCGAAGGAATCCACTCTCATGGCGCTTGCATCCTCTTAAAGTTTCTCCATACTCTTTTGGAGAGTTTCAGACCACTATTGTCCCCTATTTATTTGAGACTTAACCTCTTTCCCTTTGTCGCACCATACTTTACCCAGTCTGAAGTACGTCTCTCAAGTAATACTGGCAATTGGGAGATGGCGTGTCCCTTTCAACACAGAGTTGATAGCCTCGACAAGGTTAGTGGTCATATGCCCGTAACGTCGACCTTCATCATAGGCCTGTGACCATCGTTCCCTGGGAATATCAGCGACAAAATCATGTACATTTTGTCCATGCCTTATAAAATACCTAATCTTCGCATCGAACTTTGGCCGAACCGTTTCATACCATGCTCGTAAAAACGTTAGTTAGTAAACACAAGACAAAATATCATACATAAATAAATCAATAATTTAGACAATAACAAATTACACCTTACCTGCGTTTAAAATTTCTTGATGAATCTGATTGCTCCGGAACCGAGTCTTTGCATTGGCAGCAATATGCCATATAGAATCGGCTGGATAAGCATGTGGCGGTCTCCATAAACTTCCACGCCTATCGATTACTGATAACAGAGTAGACCCTCTATCAGAAATCACACAAATTCCGTCATCTTTGATTACGTGTCGGCGTAAATGATTAAAAAAGAATTCCTATCCTTCGGCATTTTCCTTCTCAAATATGTCAAAGGCTATTGGAAATATATTTCTGTCTCTGTCTTGCGCCACAATAATAAGCAATATTTGCCCGTATTTTCCGTACAGCCATGTACCATCAATTTGAATCATACGTTTGCAAAATGCAAATCCTTTAATGCATGACTGGAATGCCCATAATAACCTACTGGATATTCTTTTTCTGGGAATTACTTCACCTTGTAGTGTTACTGCCGGTAACGTTTTGTACTCCACAGCAGTTTCAGGAATAAATATTTGCATTGCTCGTAATAGAGCTGGTAGCTCATTATATGATTTATCCCAATCGCCATAAATTAACGCCGTCGCCTTCTACTTCGCCATCTACGCCTTATAGTAAGATGGGATGTATCCAAGCTGTGCACAGATAGATGCTACCAACACTACAATGGCGATCCTCGAATTCTTCTCAACCAACAACTTTGTGTAAACGCATATCAAATCGGAGTCAAGGTTTATGTGGTCATGTAAGATTGAAGTCATGGTACATGAGTGTTGATCAATGAACCTTCTGACCTCCTACATCTTCTTTCGTTTCATATACGAAACTCTTATCCTCCAGTTACATTTGCTCTTATAATTCACGCACCTTACACAATATGTTTCGCTATCAGATTTAGCAACGTAATATTGCATATGACGTCTGATGTAGTATTCCTTAATTGCTAACTGAGCATCTTTCTTTGTATCGAATAGAGCTCTAAGTTCTAACTCTCCGTTGGTTGAGGCTGAAGAATGACAAAATACACGAGCCTCATATTCTAGATCCCGCATTGCAACATAGTCCACCTCATACATGTAGACTGGAGGTATATAAGCTGGAAGATTAGGCTTCAGTTGTTGGGGCTTCGGTTGAACATAACCCCAAACCGGTAATTCATCCGTCAATCTATATCTAGCAGACGCTGCTACCCAAACATCTTCCTCAACGTCAAGATCATGGCCCTGAGCAGCAGCGGTCCTAAGAGCATCAACATCATCAGAATCAAGCAACTGACATCATCATCTTCTGCCATTGGTATAACATTTTCGTCGTCCTCACTGAAATCATCAACTATTTTGCCCCAACAACCATAAACGTTTTCGGTGTCACAATCCATCGTGATATGAACTCCGCCTGAAATGTCAACATATTAGAAATACATTTTTAAAAATACATTGTACCATACTGCAAAACTTAACTGAAATTCACTTACCCGATTTCAAAATATTCGATCACACCCAATGAGTCTCTTAAGTTAGCAAAAATTTTGCCCAAAACTCTCTTAAACCTTAAATTTTCAAAAATAAACAACAGAAGAACAAAAAGTCCCAGACAGGTCCTATATATATATATATCCGGGTCCTATCGCCACCTGCAGCTGGCGTCCAAACCCAAGCAAATTACAAAATTAGCATCAAGACGCCATTTGCATATGACGTCCTCGATTCATGTCACCACCTGCAGATGGCGTCCTCACAGGAATATTCTAGACCTACACGCCATCTGCTCGTGGCGTCTTGTCGAGCCAGCTTTATTCGGCTAACACAGCTGACCTCTTTCACTGCAGCTGGTTGATTCACGGCTCAAATATGGCGTCTTCATCCAGAGGTAAAAATTTAATAATAAAAAATTAAGAAAGACGCCACCTGCAGGTAGCGTTTTCAAGTTACTGTAGTTTTTGCCATAGATCTCCAATAATAGTGAAGTATGCCTTATTCCCCTAAATTTCAATTGGGGGCATTATTCCCCTAAAAATACCAAATATGCTAGTGATTCAGTTCCTTTTTTAATTTAAAATTTATTTTATTTTTGCACCGTTGAGTCTATGTACCACTTTTGATTTGAGAATCTCGATCCCTCCTCTAATTTTACCTTTAATTGTAGAAAGATATCATTACTTGACAATATGATTTTACCTTCAATCCTTAAAAATAGCAAAAAAATATCATTACTTGACAATATGATTTTTAAAGGTAAAATTGATAAAATAAAATTTGTATACATGGAGTACTAAAATAGTTATATTGACTTTTTAAGTTAGTTTAGCAATTAACGGTAGAATTATACGGAAGTTAGTGAGGACCAAAATTTTCATATAAAAATAGTAGAAAGACTTGATGTCAGAGAATTAAAATATGGAGACTGAATTTTAATTTTTTAAATGTACAAAAGCCTTTGACTTATTTAAACCTTAATTAATTGATTGATTAATGACTTCTTAGATATCATTGTCCATTAAAAATATAGGCACTAAAACTGTTGTTAGATTCCTCCATTTTGTTGCATGTAAAAGCTAAGAACTCGCAAGGTTTGACGGCTCAAGACATCATTGAGAAGGTCGAAAGACCAGACACGAACACGAACATCGACGTGAATGACGAAGAAGATGATAAATTAAAATATTAAAAAATTAAAATCTTGAGTTCCACGGTTTAATTAATTTTTATACAAAAATTTGAAGACTTATTTAATCTTTAAATAAAAATTAAAATCTAAGAAATTATTATTAAAAATATAAAATATTAAAAAATAAAGATAAAATTCTATTAAAATTTTCAAATACTAAATAAAATTTAAAAATAGCAGAAGCTATAAAATAATAAAAATATAAATTATTAAAAATTTAAAATTAAAAATATTTATAAAATATTAAAAACTTAAATGAAAATAATTTCCATCGTTTCAAGTCAATATTAATCTACTACTACTTTAAATTTGAACACTAATCAAATTAAACCTTATCCTTCTTAAATTTAAAAACTTAACAATTTAACGTCTCCTATATTTAATCATAGTACTCCATAATTTTACTAATATTTTTGTACTATGTAAAATTTTGTAATAACGGAAATTTATAAGACATTTATCATATTTTTTGTACTTCTACAATATTTTTCGTATGTTTCTTCTCTTTTTTACAATTGCTCAAAATTTCACTAAAATTTAATTCTTTTGGTCTTTGAGAATTTTTGTAATTACAAAAAAAGTTAGAGCTTTGCTAATAATTTTTTGTACTTCCCTAATATTTTCTGTAATTATAAAAACTTAATGTTTCTCGTAATCTTGTTTGTAATATTTTTAGTACATTTCTAATAATTTTCTTATTTTTAAGATTTTATAATGCAGTTGAGGACGAGGTGATGGATGCTAAGAGTAATGTATTCTAATTTATCTGTTTGTATCATCATGATAAAAATTTTGTCTTTTTTGATGTCCTTTTTATACTCAAATTTTAAATCTTAAACCCTACAACCTAAAAATACACCATGCACCTACTACTTTAACCCCTAACTTTAAAACCTATTTAAAAACCCTAAACCTATTTTTTTAATGATAAGATATAAATAAGGGTACCGGAAATAGACAAACGATTTCTACTCGTATCAACATTGGAAAAAAGTAAGGAAACAACGAAAATTCAAAATTTGAAGAGAAAATTATTAAGCTTCAATAACGACAAATCTCGAACATAAATTATAAAAAATATTAAAAAGAAAAAGAGAATCTATAAAAGAAAAAAGAGAAACTTCTTTCCCCCCTGTTTTACTTAGTGTTAAAGATAAGAAGTTCTTCACCAAATTAGATCTCTCTTCAATTCTTTTCTTAAGGACAGAGCTATAACTTCTTGTGAAACGTGACCAATAATAATAAAGCAAAAATGAGAGAAGTTTCAATGAAGAATGCCTTTTCTATGTAGTTTGTTTTTCATCTTTTAATCATTCATTACTCAAAGCGAAGCAATGAATATATGTTTCGTACAATCAAATTTTACTATTTGTTTCGTATAATTAAATTTTATTATCATTATTTACAACCAAAAAATGTTAACACTGATTTTTTTTGAACATAATGCCCTGAAAGAATAATTTATTCTAATTTATCTCTTTGTATTAAACATGAAAAATGTAATCAATCATTAATTGGTTTGAATCCTGATGTTGTGAATAAAAAAGATTAGGTTAGAAGGATCGTCCCATAATAAGCCTATACAAAATTCGATTTAGATTAGTCTGCCAATAAGCCCGAAAACAATGGTTAACCAAAAATAAAAAGAAGGGTAAGGAGATTCTATGTAGATTGTAAAACGTATTTTTTTTCCCTCTCCTTTGCTTCTTGATATGCTTTATTTTCTTATATCTCGTTTTGTTTTTCTTTTTCCATCGATATTCTTATAATTATTTTTAATAATAATCCTTTTATTTTTAGGTTCCTACTTTCGGCTCGAATTCTTAACAAATCGAGTCAAGCTCGAGTTCTTCCTAGTAAATAAAAATAAAAGAAGTGAAAGGAGATTCTATGAAAATTGTGTAATCACTCATTTTTGTCCGGTTATTAATATATTATATTTTTACTATTACTTTTAATATTAAGTTTTGATATTAGTGTATTTAATAATGTTATTATTAATATATGTGTATGTATGCATGTTATTATAAATATTTATACGTGTGTGAATGTTTACATTATTATGTGTATGTATACATGCCATATGTTTATTGTATGTTTATATTGTATGCAAGTATGTATCATATATGTTTGTATGTGCATATGTGTGTATTATGTACGTATATCATGCATGTTTGCATTTATATAAAGGTATATGCATGTATTATTGTATTAATTAATATTATTATTATATGTGTTTGTGTGTATACGTGTATATATATATGTATTATTTTTATTATTTATTATTAATGTTGTGTTAATATTATTATTAATAGTTATTATTGGGTTACAATTAGAAAGCAGATCAAAAAATTAGTAAAACTCATTTTATTAATAGTGTCCATGTCCAAGTACAACCCAAATAATTACAAGCCCAATCGACAAGACCCAATAGCAAGAAACCCTAGAACCAAATCTGATAACCCTATCTTTTTCTCTTGCAGCCGTATGATCTGAGCCGTTGGATCAAAATTTGATCCAACAGCTCAGATCAAAAGAAGAGGGACCCCTCGGATGCTTCGTGAACCCACACGCGGGCAGATCATCTTCCCACGCGCGCGCGTATGATGCACACACTGTCTCTTCCACTCTCATGTGCCACGTGGCTTGATCCAGTGTCGTCACGTCACACTCAAGGTTGCATCTCGGCTGTCCATCTCTGGGTTAATCTCGGCCGTTGATCTAGATCTACATCAACGACCCAGATCTTATCTAATCCCAAGATCCTTTTCACTGTCTGATTACTGTCACGTGGCTGCCTTACTGGCAATCCCGTCGTTCATCCTGTCGGCACTCTCCAACCATCACACATGCATCAAATAAAAAAAATGAAGGGCTTCAGAACCAACAGGCAGGTCAAATATTAAAAAAAGGGGAAACATTAAATCGAAATCTGCCACAGTGATTCCATTTAATGTTTACTTAAAGTGTAAACAAAGCAACAATCATAGATAGGATATATATGTAAAGAACCCATTTGTAATCTGGGATTCAAAAAATAAAAAAAATATTCAGAGGAATATTATTTTTTTCCTTTACATGTATTTATATTCGAATAAATAATAAATAAATAGAAATCTAAAAGGGTTATTTTTTACCTTTGCCGTCGCGTCTATCATTTCTCATTGATAAGCTCGACGTAGGGTGAACCGGCACGGAAGTTGAAATCTCCCAAATGAAGTGAAAAAATGTCCAGTTTTTATAAAAAAAAAATGGATTAGGGTGGTGATAGCCGGTGGCCGAAGTGGCCAACCACCACAAAATTTGGAGATCGCGGTGGCCGGTGTTTATTTATGAGATTTTGGGTTTGAATGAGAGAAAATAAAAAAAGAGGGGAGATTTTTTGGGGGTTAAAATTTAAAATGGCGAAAGGCCGGATTAGAGACCAAAGGGTCTATTTATAGACTAATTAATCTTAAAAATGGTCTAACTACGGTTTAGTCCCTCCGCCCTTTTGTTTTTGTTCTGGTACCCTTCCCTTTTTCAAATTACACCCCTGGCCATTGTAAGTTTTTCAAAATTTTCAATTTCGTCCCAGGATTAAACCCAATCAGATTTTAAAAGGTCGAATTCCTTTACAAGTCCCTCCGTGTTTTAGAGTTTTCGGTCGATAGTCCTTCCATTTTTTAAATTATTTTCATGGTCCCTGAGTGTTTTGAAAAATTATAATTTCATCTTGTTTTTGAATTCAATCCGATTTTCAATCGGTAAATTTCTTTTTTGGTCCCTATTTCCTTCTACAGTCTTTTAATTAGGTCCCACTTCTTCAAATTAAAACTGATATTGGAAGGATTAATTTCTTTTTGCTCCTTGTTATTTCTGCTTCATTTAAATTTAGTCCTTTATTTTGTATATTTATTTAAATATTCATTATATGTTTGATATATTGTTATGCTATTGTGTTTATAATCATGTTTAGCATATATAATGTGTTACATTCCCATGCTATTATATATCCATGTTCTTGTATTTTATTGTCGTATATATAAATTCGTTATATTTATTGTGATATTTGCATGCATATTGTTTTTTATATATACTATGCATATTATATTTAATTTATAAAGTATGTGCTTTAATATATGTATAATATTACATAAATAAGGGCACTGGAAATAGACAAACGATTTCTACTCGTATCAACATTGGGAAAAAGTAAGGAAACAACGAAAATTCAAATTTTGAAGAGAAAATTATTAAGTTTCAATAATGATAAATCTCGAACATAAATTATAAAAAATATTAAAAAGAAAAAGAGAAACCCCCCACCCCATGTTTTACTTAGTGTTAAAGATAGGAAGTTCTTTACCAAATTAGATCTCTCTTCAATTCTTTTCTTAAGGACAGAGCTATAACTTTTTATGAAACGCGACCAATAATAATAAAGCAGAAATGAGAGAAGTTTCAATGAAGAATGTCTTTTCTATGTAGTTTGTTTTTCATCTTTGAATCATTCATTACTTAAAATCGAAGCAATGAATATATATTTCGTACAATCAAATTTACTATCTATTTCGTATAATCAAATTTTATTATCATTATTTATTGTGTCTCAGTTTAATTGACATAGTTGTTATTGTGCTTTAGTTCATTATGTCTAACTCAAATTAAAATTTGGTTCATTTAAATTTAATTTGAGCCAAATAGATAATTAATTTTTAAACATACAAATTATCGTAAATAAGTTTAAAATCTAGAGCCAAATGAAACTTTGAAAATTGAGATTAAGGATCTGTATTGTTGTTGCAAAATACGAATAAATTGAAGAATATTTAGTAATTCAATTTAAATCAAACTTTTTTTTTATGTTGTGAATACTTTTCAAGCTAAAAAAAAAAGACATTGATAATTAAAATATATCCTTACAAACGTGCAGATTCGTTAGAGAAAAACAAAAAGGCTGAATTGCCTTTTCCATTAAACAATATTATTGAAAATGTTAGATGTTAAAAATATTATTTAAATATATGAAATATTATTTAAATATTAAATTAATATAAAATAAAAATATTTGATTATTTTATGCTCATATCTAATTAAAAACATGCTACAAAACATTCATACAAATAAATTTTATTATTTCATGGATAATGTTGACCACTTTAACCAAAGTTGACAAACATTTAAAAGAATTAGTGAAAAATGACATTTTCACTATTGACCAAAAAATGTTAACACTGTTTTTTTTTTTTTTTTTGCGAACATAATGCCCCGAAAGAATAATTTATTCTAATTTATCTCCTTGTATTAAACATGAAAAATGTAGCCAATCATTAATTGGTTTGAATCCTGACGTTGTGAATAAAAAAAATTAGGTTGGAAGGGTCGTCTTATAATAGGCCTCTACAAAATTCAATTTGAATTAGTCTGGCAATAAGCCCGAAAACAATGGTTAACCAAAAATAAAAGGAAGGGAAAAGAGATTCTATGAAGATTGTAAAACCTAATTTTTTCCCCTCTTCTTTGCTTCTTAATATGCTTTATTTTCTTATATCTCGTTTTGTTTTTCTTTTTCTATCAATATTCTTCTAGTTATTTTTAATAATAATCTCTTTATTTTTAGGTTCCTACTTTCGGCTCGAATTCTTAACAAGTCGAGTCGAGCTCGAGTTCTTCCCTGTAACTAAAAATAAAAGAAGTAAAAGGAGATTCTATGAAGATTGTTTTTTAATGTACTTTGCTTTCAACTTACTCGTCACTTTGAATCATTCTTTGCTTCAAGTGAAGCAATTAGGACATATTCTTACAATTAGATTCTGCAATTTTCAAATAAAGTTGCATTGAGATCTATGGCTATATAAGTTGATGTTAGTTCACAAATCTCCAAACATTTTCATCATTTCCAATACCACTCTCTTCTCTTCAATCTCATACTAATTTCAAAAAAAAAAAAAAATCATGGAGTTGAATCAAAAGTTGAAAACAGCAGCTGAAACAGGAAATATCGATGCCTTGCACGTTCTAATCGGAGAAGATCCATACATCTTGGAAGGCATTGAGCAGATTCCTTTCGTCCAGACTCCACTCCATATAGCAGCAAATGAAGGGCAAATTAGTTTCGCAATGGAGATGATCAACTTGAAGCCTTCCTTTGCCAAGAAGCTGAACCGAGAGGGGTAGAGCCCCATGCACTTGGCACTGATAAATGCGAACACCAAGCTAGTGCTCCAACTGTTGGATACCGATAAAGATCTGGTTCGTGTCAAAGGATGGAAAGGGATGACCCCTTTCCATTATGCGGCTACAACTGGGAACCCGAAGCTTTTATTCAAGTTTCTCGAGGCTTGCCCCGAATGCATCGAAGACGTCACGGTTCGAAACGAGACTGCTTTACATCTGGCTCTGAAGAACGACCACGTCGAAGCTTTTAAACTCCTATTTGGATGTCTTCAAAGGATCCCTCTTGTTCATGCTCGAAACATCTTTGCTTTTGAAACCAAAATGATGAATTGGAAAGACAACGATGACAACACTGTGTTGCACATTGCAGCTTTGAAGGAACAACGTGAGGTACATGCTGTTTCTATATACTTTAACGGCTTAAATGAAAAATAGGTGTTCAAAATATATTATTTTTAAATTTTAAGTGTCTAAAATATTTTTTTTTATAAAAATAGGTGTCTAACGTTTGAACCGTTATGATTATAGGTGCCCAGCCGTTTAAAAAAACTCGTTATCCAATCAAAATACAACACACAACAGAAATATTGATTTTTTTAAAAATTATTTTTAAAAAAAACTTTAAAATTTATTTTTTTAAAAAATATTTGAAATTTTAAAAGATATTCAAATCAGTCTCGTATAACATTGTCCATTAATGATGCAGGCACTAAAACTGTTGTTGGATTCCTCCAATTTGTTGCATGTGCAAGCAATGAACTCGGAAGGTTTAACAGCTCTAGAAATAATTAAAAAGGTCGAACGACGAGACACAAACATCGATATGATCGACGAAGATGATACCAAGATCAACCGGTTGAAACAAAAAGTTACCCGTTTCGAGAAATTACGTGTAGCTGCATATCGCGGGAAGAACTGCTTGACGGTCGAAATGATCAACACCATGCTGGTGTTCACGGCGCTGATTATAACAGCAGTCCACCAATCCTCGTTAAGCCCACCCGGCGGTGTTTGGCAGGGCGACATTAGCGATTCGATTGCACAACCCCCGCTTCGAACATCACCACTACGAATCACTACTACCCCGAAAACAGGTTCTTCAACAACACCCTCGATAATTCTCTTAACGGCAAGAAATCAAAAAAAGCCGGTACAACGATCATGAATCCAATTGCGTATGGAGCTTTTTGGATCTTTAACTTCTATTCCTTTTTGCTTTCGCTTGTTCTAACGGGATCCCTGATCTCGAGTTTCCCTCTTTTTCTGCTCCCTCTCTTCCCGCTTTCTTGGTTGCTCACCTCCTACTTCTTCTCCCTGGCGATCTTATCGCCATCCGCTTTCTGGTCATATTTGAATCTTTGCCTCTCATTTCTTTTTGAAGTCCTCTCATCGATAACGTGTTTCTTATTGGTTAAGCATATATATTCTGCCCCTAAAGATGGCAGCAAGTATCGAGTTCGATCCGAGCTGCATGAAGCTCTTGGCAAGTAGGCCATCAGAAGCATTGGATTTCTATCCTTTCTACCCAAACAGTGGTAATTCATGTATTTGATAGGGGAATTTTGCTTGGATAATGGTATTGAGAAAAATAATTCAGGAGTGGAGTGGGTGAAAATTCATTTCACTAAATAATAGTGATGTTACTATAGTGAACAAAGATATCGTTGGAAGCTTTCTAAAGTCGTCCCGACTTTAACCCATAATTTTACGTAGTATTTGTTTTTAATGATTGATCGTGCTTAGTTAATACACAATAAATGTTAGCAAATTTATTTTATTTGAGCAAGCGTTGAAGGCCGGTTGGTCAGATCAGTTCACCTGCTCCCATCCCCTTCCCTTAGGTTTCGGGTTCAAGACCCAGCAGGAGCATCTCTTCACCTAGAGTCTCCCCTTCCCTCTCTAGGTAGAAGTAGAAGTAGTATTTATAAAAAAAAATAGAGTATATATATATTATGAAGTAGGGGTGTGCATTTATGATACCCGATCCGAAATTTCAGATATCCGAAATTTTTGGATAGGTAAGTTAGCGATCCGAGTATCCGAATTTATGACTTAATTTAATTATTTTTTTAAATTTGGCGGTCATATCTATGAAAATTTTAGGTTTTTGAATATAACAATCAACAAATTATTGAATATAACAAATTTTTATCCATAAAAATTTTAATTTTTTATATATAACAAGTAAAAATATCGAATATACAAGATTCATATCTATAAAAAAATTGAATTTTTGAATATCGAATAATCAGATATCCGATCCAAATGTAAAACAACTATCTGTATCCGATCCAAAATTTTTGGATATTCAATCCGAATTATCTAAAAAATAAAAATGGATCGGATATCCGAAATTTTAGATCGGATCAACAGATAAACGGATCGAATCAATCGGATCGGATTTTTTTGCACACCCATATTATGAAGGCTTTATCTAACCTATGCATACATGCATAGTTTAAGGGTCATTTAAGAGCTTAGATTAAATACAAGATTCTATTGAAAATATCTATCATTTAATGTATTACAAAATTCTAAAAGATTTCGTTGAAAAAAAAACTTTCATTTAATGTATTAGTTAGTGTTAGAGTTTAAGGTTTATGATTTATGTTTTAGGATTTAGAGTTTAGGGTCTAGCTTTTATAGTTTAGAGTTTAAGGTTTATGATTTTAGAGTTTAGTAATACATTAAATGAGAGTTTTTAATAGAATCTTTTAAAATTTTGTAATACACTAAATGATAGAATATTTTTTTATAAAATATTGTATTTAATCCAAGCTCTTAGATAACCCTTAATCTATGCATGTATGCATAGGTTAGACAAAGCTTATTATGAATATAAAAAAAAATTCAACAATCTCTAAAGCAAGTGGTTAAAAGCTCTTAGTTGATATCTTTTCCTCTCTCTTAGTTTCTGGGTTCAAAACCCATTATAAACAAATTTTCCATTTTCTCAATTGTTTAAGAAAAAGAAAGAAAGAAAGAACCAACACTCAAGCTAACTTGGTCATGTCATTAGCTAGCTTATTGCTCTCAACTTACTCCGAATGTAATGGTAAAGAAATATTAAAATAAAAAAGGGAAAGGTGATTCTATGAAGATTGTTTTTTTCATATACTTTGCTTTCAACTTACTCGTCACTTTGAATCATTCTTTGCTTCAAGGGAAGCAATACGACATATTCTTACAATTAGATTCTGCAATTTTCACGTTGCATTGAGATCCATGGCTATATAAGTTGGTGTTATATTCTTCTCTAGAATCTCATACTAATTTCTCAAAAAAAAAAAAAAAGAATCATGGAGATGGATCCAAGGTTGAAAACAGCAGCTGAAACAGGAGATATCGATGCCTTGCACGTTCTAATCCGACAAGATCCATACATCTTGGAAGGCATTGAGCAGATTCCTTTCGTTCAGACTCCACTCCATATAGCAGCAAATGAAGGCCATATTAGTTTCGCAATGGAGAAGATCAACTTGAAGCCTTCCTTTGCCAAGAAGCTGAACCGAGAGGGGTTCAGCCCCATGCACTTGGCGCTGATAAATGGGAACACCAAGCTGGTGCTCCGACTGTTGAAGACCGACAAAGATCTGGTTCCAGTCAAAGGATGGCAAGGGATGACCCCTTTCCATTACGCGGCTACGACGGGGAACTCGAAGCTGTTATTCAAGTTTCTCGAGGACGTCACGGTTCAGGACGAGACGGCTTTACATCTCGCTCTGAAACACGACCACGTCGAAGCTTTTAAACTCCTATTTGGATGGCTTCTAACGAGCCCTCTTACTCAAAGCATCATTGCTTTTGAAACGAAAATGGTGAATTGGAAAGACAACGATGACAACACTGTGTTGCACATTGCGCCTATGAAGGAACAACGTGAGGTACATGCAGTTTCTATTCGTTCCTATAGCTAAGTAGTAAGTAGTGATGCAAGCAATGCAACTGTATAATTTAATTAATGGTTTAAATATGCTAGTGGTTCAGTACCTTTTTTTAAAATTTAAAATTTAGTTTCAATATTTTATTTTTTGCAGCATTGAATATGTGTATTATATTTGATTTGAGAATCTCAATCTCTCCCCTAACTTTGGTTTAATTTACCTTTATAATTGTAATCACTAATTTATCCGGGGTTTTAACCTATTTTTATTTGAATAATGGGCCTTAATTGTTATAATTATTAGTAAAAAAACATTTTTATTAATATTCTATATCTATTAGTGTTATCTGTTTATAATTAGTTAGGTTATTGCGTTATGATTTAAAAAGGAAAAAAAGAACAAAAAACCAAAAATATTATTATTAGTATTGTTTTATTATTAATATTATTAGTGTAATTAGTTGCTATTAATTTGTTTCAGTTATATGTTATATTTCAAATGAAAAATAAAAAATATTAATGTTATTATTTGCTTTTGTTGATATGTTATTGTTAGTTTATTATAATTATAATTATTCTATTATATTATTAAATTATTATTACTTATTATATTATTAAACCTAAAAGAAAAAAAATCAAAACAGTTTAAATAAATAAATGCCCATAAATAATAAGCCCAAATGTTTTTAAAATTAACAGTCCATTTATATTATTAAAATCCAAAAATAAATAAATATGTTACATATAGCCCAAAAGGGCCCGTTATTTGAAAAGCCCTAATTACAAAGTCAGAAACCCTAATGCTTTTGGTCTTATACGCAGCTGACCGTTGACCGTTGGATCCAAAATAGATCCAACGGTCCAGATCAACCCTTGGATGGAAACCCTAATGAAGCCTTCTGCCCTTGCGCCACACCTCGTTGTAGCCGTCAGATCGTGAGCGCATCGAACGGTCAAGATCAAGTCTCATGCGCGTATGATTCACGCCCTGGCTTTTCCACTTCTTCACGCGCGCGTGTTTAGCATGCCCTGACCTCCTAGATCTTCACACACGCCTTCCCAGCTCCCGTGATGAGTCATGTTGCATCACGAATAGGCCACTGCAGCAGCTCTCTGGTCCCCTCCTCAGCCACATTGATCCATGCAACCAAAATAGACAAACATAAGAAAAAGCATGAAAAGGCAGAAGTATCAAAACTGGAAATTAACAGAAGCTTTCGGCAGATTTCAGAGTAATCACAATTTTTATTTTCTTTTTCCATGTAACATCAGTTTATAAGAACCACAACAAAACTTTGTAAACCCATTCAAGGGCTTTCGGAAAAAAAAAACAACACAAAAAAATCAGATCTTCTGAAGGTATTACTTTCTAGTATTTTCCCTTGCATGCATAAAAAAAGCAAACAAAATGGATATATATAGTTTCTTATCTCCGGTCCAGTGACCGTTTAACTTTCTTCTTGTCCGGTGAAAATACCTCGGCTTTCGAGCCAACGGCAATGAATGGAAAGGGAAGCTTTTCCCTTTTTTTTAGTCTCGGCTTTTTGTAAATCTGTGGAAAATTGGTCTTTTGAGGTTAAACGAGTACCGGTTTAAGGTCGGTGTTGACGAGAGTTTTTTTCTGCGGTGATTGGCCGACGCCGGTACGATGGCTTATAAGGTGGCGTGCGGCAGCGCACCCTCCGAAAACTGGGTTTTGTGGAGGTGTTCATCTCTGGGATGAGAGTTGAGAGCGTTTTGAAGCTCTGAGGTTTTTTTTAAATGGATTTCAAAGCTCAAATGACCAAAATAGGCGACCAAAGGCATGCTGGGGTGTTTTATAAGTTTTATTTTTTTAAAATGGGTTTATACCCTTTTTAATCCTTCCGCGTTAGGATAATTGTGCCTGGAAGCCATTTCATCTTTCGTAATCACGCTCCGAGTCCCTCAAACTTTACCCATAAATGCAATTTTGCCCCTAAACTCGTCCAAATTGAACCTTTCAAAAATGGTTTTATCCCCATGAGATCCTTCCGAATTTTCGTTTAAACTTTCCGGTCGTTTCGTCTTTTCAAATTCCGTCCGCAGTCCCTGAAAGATTTTCAAAATTGCAATCTAACCCCTATCCAGACTTAATTCGAGTTTAAGAGGTTTAATATCACTTTCAGTCCCTGCAATCTACTTTCGTTTTTATGTTGGTCCAAAAACCAGTGTCCTGTCTCCTTCCTTTTTGTTTTATTTTCGTTTTGACCCTTGTTTGTATTGCACATTTATTTTCTTAGTCTTGCATTTTATTACTCTTACTTTCAGACTTTCCTTGCTTGTTCTTTTTATTTATGTTTTGTTTTTGTGTCTTTTAGTTTATATGTTCGTTTTGGTTTCTCGTATATATATATATATATGTTTTCACGATGCATGCGGGTTATGTATTGTTTGTTTTTCTTTCATCGTCGTACCTTATATGTGCATGTTTTATGCATTTCTATATTATATATTACTTAGTATGGTATATACATAATTAGTTATATATATATGTATATCAGCATTGTTTCTCCTTTTTTATATGATTACTCCTTTCATTATCCTTTTTCTTTCTTATATGTATATATAATATGTAAATATCTTGCGTAAATATTTTGTATACATAGATCTTATACATGTTACCCTTCCTTTTTAAATTAGGTATACATGTTAATATATTATATTCATGCATAGTATAGCATTTGTTTTTATATTCGTGTTTTTGTTCCCTCCCTTTTTTTAGTTTAGGCCCTTTAGGATTAGCTTAGGGTTTTAAATTTAATTTAAATAATTTAAACTATGCGCTCGTTTAATTGGGTCATAGGCTTTAAATTAATTAACTTAAATTTAGGTTACGTTTAGAGCCTTAGTTAGAGTATAGGTTCGAATCAGTTTAATCCATTTAAATTCGCCCTTGGTTCATTGGGGTAAATGTTAAATGAATTAAATTGATTGAACAATTCTTAATTATTTTAGGGGTAAAATTGGAATTTCATGTAGATCACCTAACTTAAAATCATGACTAATTAATTCGATCAATTTTAGATAGGTTCCCTGGCTCATTGGGATTCTAGTTTAAAATTAATCGAATTGATTATTATGGTTCAAGATAACCAATAAAATGATAGGTTTTTTGTTTTTTAGGTTTTAATTAATTTAGGGTTAATATTAGACTAACCTTGTTAATAATCATATCACTAATTAGTTTTCCATAATTTGGGCATTTTTAGGTTAGGACTTTAGTAGGCCAAGGTTTTATTTTATGCCTTTCTATGTCATGTATTTTAATTGTCATCCATATGACCTTAATATTTTAATGAACATGAATATGGTTAATCAACTTTAATTATAAAACAGAGGTATTTATTAATTTCGATATTTGTGTCGTAACAATCATGGCTCAATAGATGTTGACCAAATATTCGAATTAATTCTTACCGTCTAAAGGTAAATGTAATTTGAGATAAAATTTTGACAAGTCATACCATCATGTTTAACTGCTTGCATCATGCATAAAGTTGATGAACGAGGTTCGAACCACAAATTAACACGGCAGTCGGGCTTATTCGATGTCGGTTTAATCTATGGTTCAAGATTTCGTCACCCTTATTA
This sequence comes from Hibiscus mutabilis, assembly GCA_019671005.1. NCBI lineage: Eukaryota > Viridiplantae > Streptophyta > Magnoliopsida > Malvales > Malvaceae > Hibiscus > Hibiscus mutabilis. The sequence goes on from CM033744.1 coordinate 6,126,152, forward strand.
ATTAAATGCTTAATTAATTCGAATTCACCAATTTGACCAAGCCCGTCTAATTAATGTCTAAATTCAATTACGAACAATTTAATTAAATTCAATTTAAATTTTGGTAATTTTGATCAATTAAAAGCAACATATATTTTGGTACCGATTTCCGGGCGTGATGGGTGTGCTAATCCTTTCCCACGCGTAACCAACTCGCGAACCCCTTTTCGAGCGAATTTCTGATTTTATGATGTCCAGCCTACTTTAGTGTCCGGTGGCGTCTTTCTATTTTCAAAAATATTGAGATTTTCTAAAACCCCATTCTTCAAAGAATTTTCAAAACATTTGAGACTTAAAAGGAATCTTTCAAAGAACTTGATGATTTTCTAGCGGTGAGAAATTTTTAGGTTGTAAATATTTTTTTATTAATTTGACCTTCGATCCTTTAGAATAATAAAAAATTATCATTACTGAACAATACAATTTTTAAAACATCCAAGTTTACACCTTTTTAACGGTCAAATTGATTAAAAAATTGTCTGCATAGAGTACTAAAATAGTTATTTTGACTTGGCTAAACTATAAAATAAGTGCCCAAACTATGTATCTTTTCTGTAATAAGTGCCTAAAGTATTTTTTTGTTTGAAATAGGTGTCTAAATTTTCATTTTGCTGAAATAGGTGCCTAAACTATTTTTTGGCTGAAATATGTGCCTAAACTTTTATTTTTGACTTGTTTTAAAGTCAATTACGGCACCTACTTGAGAACCTATTTCAACCAAAAATGAAAGTTTAGGCATCCATTTCAGCCAAAAAATACTTTAGACACCTATTTTAGCCAAAAATAAAACTTTTAGACACCTATTTCAGCAAAAAAATACATTAGGCACCTATTGCAAAAAAAAGTATAGTTTGGGCACTTATTTTGTAGTTAAGCCTTTTGACTTTATATAGTTGTTAGTTTAACAATTAATGGTAAAATTGTATGGAAGTTAGAGAAGACCAAAATTTTCAAGTAGAAATAGCAGAAAGACTCAATGTCACAAAATTAACATATGAATATTGAATATTAAATTTTGAAATAGTACAAAAGCTTTGACACATTTAAACCTTAATTAATTGTTTGAATAATGACTTCTTACATAACAATCTCCATTAATAATACAGGCACTAAAACTGTTGTTAGATTCCTTCATTTTTGTTGCGTGTAAAAGCTAAGAACTCGCAAGGTTTGACGGCTCAAGACATCATTGAGAAGGTCGAAATACCAGACACGAGCATCGACGTGAAGGACGAAGAAGATGATACTGAGATTAACTTGTTGAAAGAAAAGGTTAACCGTGTCCAGAGATATTTTGTACTTGGAGCCCGTGCGCGGAGGTGCATGTCGGTCGACGTGATCAACACCATGCTGGTGGTCATGGCGCTGATTATAACAGCATTCTACCAATCGTCATTAAGCCCACCTGGCGGTGTTTGACAAGGCGACAATAGTGATTCTGCCGTGACGACGTTTATCTCAGTCGTCGTCACTACAAATTACTACTTCCCCGGATGGGGTTACAACAACAACAGCACCGTTTCAAAGTATCTTTTCGGCAAGGAATCGAAACAAGCCGGTACGTCGATCATGAATCCATATTCGTTCGGTTTGTTTTGGACCTTGAATTTCTTTACCTTTGGGCTTTCGATTGTTATAACGGGACTCCTCCTCTTTGGTTTATATATACTTATGTTCCTTGCCGTTCCGCTTTATTTGTTGGTGAACTGCTGCTTCTTCTCCTTGACGATCTTGTCGCCATCCCTTATCTGGTCATACTTCAACCTTTGCCTCCTGTTTATTCTTTTATTCTTTTGCTCGTCCCAGTGGCATTGCTTTTGGAATTGGCTTTTAAAAGCACACCTATAATGAAGAAAACGGCGGCCGAACGCAAGTATCAAACCGAGCTGCGTAAAGATCTTGGCATGGATAATTGGGAAATCGGAAGCGTTCTACTTACCCTGATGGTGATATTTGATGTACTTGAAAGTACGTATGAGGTCTTAACCCGTACTCCCTCGTGCCACTGAATTTATTTTTTGTTGATTTTTTTACGTAATTTTAAAGAAAAAAAATTTGTGTAAAAACTGTATAATAAAATAATTAAAATAATAATTTTATCCTTAAAAATTAAAATTTATTTTGTTCGAAAACTAAAAAATGGTAGAAAAGTAAATCTACCTAATAAAAATTGTTGAATTTTTTAATAGAACAATTTAAGTAAGACAATTTTAAAACACAAAAGGGACAAGTCTTATGAGATAGATAGAGTAATTTTCTGTATTTATTTTTAATGATTGAACGTATGTAAGTTTGTACGTAATATTAGTTGTTTTCAAGGAAGAAGAAAATTTGAAAAATAAGATTTGAAGAGACTGAAACGTCTTGAAGAGAAAAAAGAAAAAAAATTATTAACTCTCCGCCGGAACTTTAATCGTTCCATCCGCAAACTAGAACTTGTTCTTCGAAATCAGAAATATTCTCAGTGAACGAGGCTATCCGTGGTAGTTGTTGTCTTTGAGAAGGGAAGATGTGAGTACGAGCACAGGATTCTCGTTAGGGTGAAAATAAAACGCATCAGTCGGATTGTCATTCTTGAAGGCATGATGCTCCTCAGACGATCGAGAAACAGAAAAATCATCTGATATCATATTAGTTGTTTTCAAAGAAAAAAAAGATTTGAGAATAAAATTTCGGGAGACGGAGACATCTTGAAAAGGAAAAAGAAATTTTTTTATTAATATTTATTATCACTTTAATTTATAAAGATAAGTTTATTTATATTAAAAAAGAAAATAAAGAAAGTAGGCCCAACTAATTAGCTAATCTTATCCAACTAATAACTTTTTTTACGTAACTAGAAAATACATAACTCATATTTTATTACGTAACAAATGTTAAAAAATTAATATAACTTTTTTTATTTGTTTTCAAGGTTTTAATTGTTAGAATATTATTGTTGAGTTTTTTTTATTTCAAGGTTTTATGTGGTTTTATTTTTATTTCTCGGGTGACTTCATCTCATTATTAGGGCAACTAATATTTTTTGTTAAAATGACGTAAGAAGTCAACATATAATCTAACTAATTTTCTTTTTATTTAACTATTTTTATGAACAAATAGTATCTTGTAATAGATCATAAAATAAAAAAAAAGTAAAATAGATTATAAAATATTTTTTCAACAACAACATAAAAAATATTTAATTGTTTCTATGAACAGATATTATCTTGTAATTCAAAAAAAAATTAACCGTTTCTAATATTTTAAATTTTAAGAAAATGTATCGGCGAGTAATTCGCTTTCAATCAACTGCGGATTTTGATGGGATCGGTGGGGTACTCCAAAATTTTGAAAAGGTATCATTCGGTTTTTTTGAAAATTTTAAAAGTTCAATTAGATCCTTTAAAATATTTAAATGTCCCTAAATTTTTATAATTGGGTAAATTATCGAGGTGATCCCTTTCGTTTAGTAAGTGTTTATTTTTATTCGCCAATTTTAAAAAATTAATGTTATGGTCACTTACGTTTTTTAAACATTTGATCACTCAGATATTAATTGTCGCTAGACAACTGACAACGTACTGACTTGGTGATGAGTGCTTTATTTTGTTATTATTTTATCATTAGTTACTCCGTGTTGATTCCATGATATTGGTGATTTTGGGTTGTTTTTATTCATTTTCTATGCAGGACTACAATTCTGGAAATTGCACTTAAAAGATAATATTCTACATTTTATTTTCTGGAATCAAAGTTGGGATAGTGGGCATGAATCTGGGCATGAAGTGTCTGACGTGGCATCCAGTCAGCAGCTTCTAGAAGGTCCAGTCAGCGACTTCCAGAAGGCGATCCAGTCATCATCATCTAGAAGGACGGACGAGATACACTTAGGATTTTAAGATTAAGTTTGAATTTAAATATTTGGGAATTATCACTTTATCATTTAGGATTAGATTTTTTCTATTTTATTTGAATGTTTTTAGGATTATCTTTAGGTATTTTATTTTAAATATTCTCTTTATTTCTAGGGTTATCTCAAGCTATAAATACCCCACTAGGGTGAAGCTTGAAAACATCATCTTGTACATAGTTTTATTTTTTCTTGGGGTTTTTACTTTTATAAAGTTTTTATTTTAGGTTTTAGCCAAATGCTTTAGCAACAACTCAATTCCGATCGTGAAAATTGAAAAGCACTTTATAACTTCGAATATATTTATCAATTTTCTGCAAACGAGGATTTGCAATCGGCTTTTTCATTAAAATCCTTACACTTTCAAATTCAAAAAGGGTCTGTTGGTTTGAATGTTGTTTCGATTTATAGTTGGGAGGAAGGATTGGCTTGTAGCACATTCGACTTCCTGTGAACACACTTAGCGACGGTCCGCTAAGGGAAATTGAGATCGGATTCAATTCTCATTGAGACAACATAGTCCGAGTCGGGTTTTTCCAGATTTTAAACTGTTTTATTCTAACGACGATAGTCGTGGTTAGTCTAGCCAGAAAACTGAAATTCAAAAATTGATTTTGAATTATCGGTTTACCGGAGAGAAAAACAAGTTACAAGGGTTGGGACTTGTAGACTGTAACCGGCAATTATCCGAAGTAAAAATCTTATTCGATGATCGATTGGAAATAAGTCAAAGCGAAGCTTGAGGCTGTTACTTAAACTGAATATTTTCTTAAATTTACTTTCATTCTTAGATTTAAACTTTTATTTCTTAGTTTTATTTAAATTAAACTCTTGCTATAAAACCCCCAATTTATTTACTTTCTTTTCACCTAAATCAAGATCAAAAGCCTTCACCATCAGAATTTCCAAAGTCTCTGTGGATCGACCCTTATTCTCTTTACTACACTATTTAATTATTTCTTTAGAGATTAAGGATAATTATTTTGACAGTTCACGACGCTTGTCAAATTGGCGCCGTTGCCGGGGACTTCGGCAAAGTTACTGATATAATTTGTTTTGATCTATGACCAGGTCATCGAGCTAAACGACGTTAAACAAAGCGCTTTAATAGGAGGCAGACCATTTTGTTTTTCTTTCGTTTGCCTAATTTTTATTTATTTTCAATTTTATTTTATTTATTTTGATCTTAGATTTATTTTATTTGAATTTTCAGGTACCCCAAATATTTTTGATCGAACTTAAATGGAGTCAATTTTGATATTTTTAATCGAACAATAAAGCAATTGTGCGAAGCATATGAAACCATGCGTTTACTTTTGAAATCAACACCACATCCCTGCACCAAAATTTTAACTAGCCACTCCCACCTTTTTAATTTGACTCCATCCTATCACCAAATAAAACCCACTCAAATTACAACTCTTTTCCTTTTTATTCCATCAACCCACGTGACTTCATATATATATATATATATATATATATATATATATATATATATATATTCAACCCTGCCTTTTATTCTCCCTGCGCCCCACGTATTTATAATAAACCAAATCCCATTCTTTACAATTTTATCATGTGGGCCCCACGTTTATTTCAAAAAGAAACGTTTTCCATTCAAACACCACTTTGACCGGCCAATTCTAAGTTCCCTCCAACTTTATCTATAGCCCTTCTTTTCCCTATTTTAAATTAATTTTGGACCCCACCTTATCAATTTTATCTTTTCACACAAATCCTTTCCCAGATAAATTCTTTTTTAGCCTTAATCCCACGTGATTTATTTCAAACACCCAAACCCCTTTTTTTTACTTCTGCCGATTGATTACCCCTTCCCTTCCCTTCTTCGATTTTATTTTACTTTCACAAACAACCCACCATATACCATACGTCGTTTAACATTCGCTGCTCGTCCAAATCATTCTCGCACCGTCGCTCCATCATCACCGCTTACCCGTCTTATCCAATGCTCATTGCCGAATCAGAAAAATTTGAGGTAAATAACGATCTTAGTTTTATTACCCATTACTAATGTACTACCCTTTGCCTTTACAGGGAACTTTCACGTTGCTACATCTTTCGACGACTTCTCTTCTGAACTGTCCTCATAGACATCATTTAATTTAAGCGAGGTCGTGACCGTTGCCATCATTAGCACATGGAGTATCTCTATTTCTTCTCCTACGCTTTCAATTTCCATATTGGAAAAATATACTTTAAGTGAGAGGGTAGAGAATAATTGCATCGATTTTCTTTTGCTTATTTATATGATTGGAATTGAGTATGCCTTAGTTGATATATTGAAATTTTTTGTCAATCCTAACTTTTGCCTTATTTCTTTAAATACTATTTGAGTTCTCGATCACACTTTTATTTGGAGTAGGATGCATGATAGTGAAAATGGCATGATTAGGGTTTTTCTTTAATTTTTGCTTGATATCCCATGCGTTTGTTGATTGACATGTTCTTGACTCAGTACAAATTACACTTTCTTGTGAGATTTGAGCCTAACGAGCATTCTTTTTCATTCTTGCTCATTTGTTTGATTGAGTGTGCCGAGCCTAATATCGATATTCTAGAACTTGTAAGTAAATGAATATCGAGACCACATGTTTTGAACTTGATGCTTTAATATGATAGGGGCACTTAGGATTAACCCACTTCTCTACCCAAAATTGCCTACCCTTTTTATATCCATTAGTGAACCATTTTTGTGCCTTTACCCTTTTCTTGTTTTTACCACATCATAAACCCGAAACATTTTATTCTTACCCTCTTTTATTACCCCTGTCAAGAAAAAGATTGATATGTTCCACGAACGAAAAAAATATCAAAGAAGAAATATTTTGAAAACAAAAAAGAAAAAAAAGAAAAACAAGAGAAGAAAATCTGGTTCGAACTGTGCTCAAACAGAAAAAAGCAGAAGAAACAGATTCGAAAAAACAAAAGTATACAAAAAAAGAAGAAAAGAAAAGCAAAACCATTTTGGTTGTTTGGTTGTTGTCTCACTTCTTTGCATTCGTTTACCTTGTTTATTTCGTGGCTTGAACTTATAAATTGTGCATCTCTTGTCTTGATGATTAACCCATATTTTTGGCCTTTTTTCTTATCTTAACCTAAGCCCCATTACAACCTTTTTAAAGACCCTTTGATTAATGCATCTCGTTCATTTTTTTAGTGGTGGAGACTTGATTTTCTTACAAGCTTATGGTAATGTCATGTGTGGTTCTAGCTTTGAGCGTTTTCTTTTACCCTAAACACTTTGAGCTAAAATGAATGGATCTTTGTGAGGTATTAAGTCTTGTTACATTGAAATTGATGGATTAATGGGATGTCATGGTTTCGCTTAACTTATTTCTATTTATGCCTTTCACTTGGTCGTTATTCTTGATTCCGATAATTGATGTGATCTTGACTTACTTGGTGTTCTTGGATATAAGGAAAGATGAAGGATTGTAACTTGAAAATTTGACATATTTGATTAAGGCATGCTTGAGGAGAAGCATTAAATAAGTGAGGGGGAATTTAATGAGTGCTTTATTTTGTTATTATTTTATCATTAGTTACTCATTGTTGATTCTATGATATTGCTGATTTTGGGTTGTTTATATTCATTTTTTGTGCAGGACTACAATTCTGGAAATTGCACTTAAAAGATAATATTCTACATTTTTATTTTTTGGAATCAAGACTGGGCTAGTGGACATGAAGTGTCTAACGCGACATCCAGTCAGCAGCTTCTAGAAGGTCCAGTCAGCGACTTCCAGAAGGCGATCCAGTCATCATCATCTAGAAGGACGGACGAGATACTCTTAGGATTTTAAGATTAAGTTTGAATTTAAATATTTGGGAATTATCACTTTATCATTTAGGATTAGATTTTTTCTATTTTATTTGAATGTTTTTAGGATTATCTTTAGGTATTTTATTTTAAATATTCTCTTTATTTCTAGGGTTATCTCAAGCTATAAATACCCCACTAGGGTGAAGCTTGAAAACATCATCTTGTACATAGTTTTATTTTTTTCTTGGGGTTTTTACTTTTATAAAGTTTTAGCCAAAGGCTTTAGCAACAACTCAATTCCGATCATGAGAATTGAAAAGCACTTTATAACTTCGAATATATTTCTCAACTTTCTGCAAACGAGGATTTGCAATCGGCTTTTCCATTAAAATCCTTACACTTTCAAATTCAAAAAGGGCCCGTTGGTTTGAATGTTGTTTCGATTTATAGTTGGGAGGAAGGATTGGCTTGTAGCACATTCGACTTCCTGTGAACACACTTAGCGGCGGCCCGCTAAGGGAAATTGAGATCGGATTCGATTCTCATTGAGACAACATAGTCCGAGTCGGGTTTTTCCAGATTTTAAACTATTTTATTCTAACGACGATAGTCGTGGTTAGTCTAGCCAAAAAACTGAAATTCAAAAATTGATTTTGGATTATCGGTTTACCGGAGAGAAAAACAAGTTACAAGGGTTGGGCCTTGTAGACTGTAACCGACAATTATCCGAAGTAAAAATCTTATTCAATGATCGATTGGAAATGAGTCAAAGCGAAGCATAAGGGCTGTTACTTAAACTGAATATTTTCTTAAATTTACTTTCATTCTTAGATTTAAACTTGTATTTCTTAGTTTTATTTAAATTAAACTCTTGCTATAACCCCCCCCCCCAATTTATTTACTTTCTTTTCACCTAAATCAAGATCAAAAGACTTCTACATCAGAATTTCCAAAGTCTCTATGGATCGACCCTTATTCTCTTTACTACACTATTTAATTATTTCTTTAGAGATTAAGGATAACTATTATGACAGTTCACGACGCTTGTCACTTGGCACAGTAAAAAATTAATAAATTATCTAGACAGTCACTAAACTTTTACTTCACTCTTATTTTAACCACCAAATTAAAAAGAAATTGTATAATTACAAAGAAGTTTCCATATAAAGAGTTGGGAGATCATTGTTTTACATACAAAGAATTTTCTATTCTTTTTACTTTGTGATTTTTAAAACTGATTTTTCGGTGCTAGAAGAAGACGAAGTTACAGTTCACTGATCATTGCAGACGTGTTACTATTGTGTTCATTTCGTTGTTGTATCTTAGGAGATAGACGTCCAACGTTTCCTAAGCACCATAGGAGCGGACTATTTTGTCTTAAGGAAATTGTGTTCTCATATGTCTCAACGAATATGTTCATCGGAATTGTTGTTCAGATACAAGTAAATGATTCTAGTTTTTGTTTTTAATCATTTCAATTTCGAATCTATTTGTATTATTTTATTTTGTTCGATTCAATAATAAAATCAATATTTATTTTCATTATTTTATTTTTGGGATTAATGCTTTTTCTAACATGTTAGTGGAGCTCTAGCATGGTGCTATTTGCCTACTCCAAAACCTTATTGGCATCTCGTATTGATAGCATTATTTCTCAGCCTCCCAAATTAATAAGCAGGTTGGGTTGAATTCCTCCATTCCCGGGACCAATCTTACATGGACTTTGTCCTCGCCAAGGAAGATGTGGCCTCTGAAGGAAACGAAATATACCCATCAGAATCAGCACCAGCATGTCGTCTTCAGTGTTGAGACAACAACCAATTTTGTAATCCTTTGCTGTTATTTGTAAATATAAGAAATAAGAGACTGTGATTGCAAAAAGAAATAAAAAAGGGTAAACTACATGGGAGACCACCGATCTTTAGGGTTGGTGTCAAAATGACCACCAATCTTTCAATTTTGTCAAAATGACCACTCAACTATTGATATGGTTCTAATATAGCCACTAGCCGTTAAAACCTAACGGAGAGGCTGACGTGAAAGTTAACAGAAACTTGTATAATTACACATTTAGTCCCCGCGATTTTCACATTTAATCAATTTAGTCCTAGTTTAAATTTAATAAAATAAATTAACTATTCAATTAGGTGGTGACGCGTGTCACCACCTTATTGGAGGACTTTATCTATTTTTATTTAATTAAAGGAGAGAAAAATCAAAGCATTAGACAAATGTAGTTGGGGGGAATCAAACCCACAATCCATTGGATGTATGGGGGGAAAGCCTTTGCCACTAGGCTAGGCACATATTTATGAAATGAAACACAAAATTTAATATATGAGTTATATGATTGTTAATGCCATGAAAAAAGAATTAAATGTGATTTTAGGGGATTCGAACATGACACACTTATGATGCATAAAAACATCTAACCCAAAATTTTATAAACCCTAAACCCTAAAAAAATTAAGGTAAACTATACGGGAGACCACCGATCTTTAGGGTTGGTGTCGAAATGACCACCGATCTTTTAATTTTGTCAAAATGATCACTCAACTATTGATATGGTTCCAATATAGCCACCAGCCGTTAAAACCTAACGGAGAGGCTGATGTGGCAGTTAAAAGAAAATTGTATAATTATGCATTTAGTCCCCGTTATTTACACATTTAATCAATTTGGTCCTAATTTTAATTTAATAAAATAAATTGATTATTTAATCCAATAAGGTGGTGACAAAATTAAATAATCAATTTATTTAATTTAATTAATTTATTTCCCCCAATCAAATGGTGAATCAAACCAAGGATCTCCAAAGCAATGGGAGTATTGTATGCTTGCCACTGAGCCAAGCCATTTTCATGATATAAAACATAACTTTTTATATATGTTTTATACCGTTTTGATGCCCAGAAAAATGAAAGGGAAAATGGCATCAAAAGGATTTGAACACATGACCTTGTATTGTAAGGTAGTGTATTCTTACCACTGGAACAACCATATTTTTATGATGTAAAATACAATATTTAATATATATGGTATACATTTTTTAATGCCTCGAAAAAGAAGGAAATGTGGTTTTAGGAAACTTGAACATGACATACTTATGATACACAAAAAATCTAACCCAATTAAATAAATCTAATAATTAAATTAAAGTTAACAATATTTTGTATATATTTAATATAACTTATGATACACAAAAATCTAACCCAATTAAATAAATCTAATAATTAAATTAAAGTTAACAATATTTTGTATATATTTAATATAATTCGTGAATTTGTATTCGCTAAATGAAGATTAAATCTCGGTTTATCAGTTTATTATAAAATTTGTATTCGCTAAATGGAGATTAAATCTTGGTTTCTCAGTTTATTATAATTTAAAATTTATACAAAATATTGTTAACTTTAATTTAATTATTAGATTTATTTAAATGGGTTAGATGTTTTTGTGCATCATAAGTATGTCATGTTCGAGTTTCCTAAAACCATATTTCCTTCTTTTTCCAGGCATTAACAACTATATACCATATATATTAAATATTGTATTTTATATCACAAAAATATGCTTGTTCCAATGGCAAGCATACACTACCTTACAATACAAGGGCTTGTGTTCGAATCCCCTTGATGCCATTTTTCCCCTTCATTTTTCTGGACATCAAAACGGTATAAAAAAAATAAAAAGTTGTGTTTTATATCATGAAAATGGCTTGGCCCAGTGGTAAGCATACAATAATCCCTTGCTTTGGAGGTTTTTAGTTCGATTCCCCCAGCCTCTAATTCCATTTTTCCCCTCCAATCAGGTGACACGTGTCACCATTTGATTGGGGGAGGAAAATAAATTAGTTAAATTAAATATAAATAAATAAATCCCTCCAATAAGGTGGTGACACGTGTCACCACCTAATTAAATCATCAATTTATTTTATTAAATTAAAATTAGGACCAAATTAATTAAATGTGTAAATAACGGGGACTAAACGCGTAATTATACAATTTTCTTTTAACTGCCACGTCAGCCTCTCCATTAGGTTTTAACTGCTGGTGGCTATATTGAAACCATATCAATAGTTGAGTGGTCATTTTGACAAAATTAAAAGATCGGTGGTCATTTCGACACCAACCCTAAAGATCGGTGGTCTCCCGTATAGTTTACCCAAAAATTTATAGACCCTAAAACCTAAAAAATTTTATGAACCCTAAACCCTAAAAATTTTATAAACCCTAAAAACTATAGTTAGTGCATAATTTAAAAAATCTAAACCTTAAACCCTAAAAAATATAGTTAGTTCGCGATTTAAAAAAATTATAAACCCTAAACACTACAAAATTTATAACCATAAACCCTAAAAATTATTAATTAAGTTAAAAATCATAAATCGTGCACGAACTATAATTTTTAGGGTTTAGGATTTAGGGTTCATAAAATTTTTAGGGTTTAGGGTCTATAATTTTTAAATCATGCACTAACTATAATTTTTAGGATTTATAATTTAGGGTTTAGAGATTTTTAAAATCATGCACTATATGGTTTAGGTCTATAAAAAAGTTAAATCACATGCTAACTATAATTTTTAGGGTTTAGAGTTTACATATTTTTAGGGTTTAAGAGTTTATGGTTTATAAATTTTTTAGGTTTTAGGGTTTATGGCTTATAAATTTTTAGGGTTTAGGGTTTATAATTTTTTTAAATCATGTACTAACTATAATTTTTAGGGTTTAGAGTTTATAGATTTTTTAAATCATGCATTAACTATAATTTTAGGGTTTAGAGTTTACATATTTTTAGGGTTTAGGTTTTTAGATTTTTAGGGTTTATGGTTTATAAATTTTTTAGGGTTTATGGTTTATAAAATTTTTAAGGTTTATGGTTTATAAATTTTTTAAATCGTGCACTAACTATATTTTTTAGGGTTTAGAGATTTTTTAACTCAAGCACTAACTATAATTTTTAGGGTTTAGGGTTTATAAAATTTTTAGATTTTAGGGTTCATAAATTTTTTAGGCATTAGGGTCTACAAAATTTTTAGGGTTTAAGGTTTATAAAATTTTGGGTTAGATGTTTTTATGAATCATAAGCGTGTCATGTTCGAATCCCCTAAAATCACATTTAATTCTTTTTTATGGCATTAACAATCATATAACACATTTATTAAATTTTGTGTTTCATGTCACAAATATGTGTCTAGCCCAGTGGCAGAGGCTTTTCCCTTACACCCAAGGGAATATAGGTTTGATTCCCCTCAACTACATTTTTGCAATGCTTTGATTTTTCTCTCCAATAAGGTTGTGCCAAAATGGAACCATTTTGTAAAGCCGGTTTAAATCAAAGATGTGGGTGATTTTTTATTCGAAATCAGATGAAAACCCTAAAAGATTTCTAAATTTCTTTCTCTCATCCCTCACGAGCGGCGCCGTTCTTAATTTCACCACCGTTCATCGGCCCCAATGGCCTTACGGCGGAGGTGGCACGACGGCAGCGGCGATCTTCCTCCACAAATCGAAGGTAGACTCGATCTACCCTTTTATTTTAAGATTCAATTTCAAAATAAGAAACAAAGTTTTGATTTAAAAAAATCGGATGGATGTTTGAATCAAGAAAAGTGACAAAAAGGATGGAAACTACCTTTGTTTTTGTTTATTTCGAGCTACCCTCCATTTTTTACAGACTTTTAGAACCAAAAGACTCTCTTTCAATCTTTCCCTTACAGATTTTTCTCTTTTTTGATCTCCAAAAAAACCCATTTTGATTACATTTTGTCTGGTTTTTATAAAACCAAAAAGTTACCAAATAACAACTCTCTTTTTAATCTTGTTGCAGATCTGTTGATTCAAGCCGGATTTCATGGGATATGGACAGGTAGAGATATGGGTGTTGCAGGGATTTGGTGGTAGTGGGTAGATTTAGGGTTATAGTTTAATTTATTTTTAGGGTTTGTAAGTTAAGGTTTATGATTAAGGCTTGGGTTTGGTTTTTATGGGATATGGACAGGTTATACTTTTGGGTTTGATCTACTACACCACTGGCGGAAAGATAGGATCTGGATAGAAAATTTGATCTGCAACACCACTGACAGAGGCAAGATCTAGATGGGTTTGATCTACTACACCACTGGCGGAGAGATAGGATCTGGATAGAAAATTTGATCTACAACACCACTGACAGAGGCAAGATCTAGATAGGTTTGATCTACTACACCACTGGCGGAGAGACTAGATCAGCAAAACATGGAATCCATTACACCACTGACGGAGAGATATGATCTGGATGGAAAATTTGATCTGCAACACCACATACGGAGGCAAGATCTACATTAAGTTGGTGTACCAACACTAATAGAGGCATGATTTACAAGATGTTGAATTACTATTGACAGCGAGACTATGTCTGGAAAAATTTGCTCTGCTTCTATCGGCAGACGGTAAGATCTGGAATGGGTTATTTCTTTTGGCAAAAGTGATAATCTGGAAGATGTTGGCTTTCGCCACACTATCGTCGGAGGAATGAAATCCTAAAAAGGAGAAAAAAAAACATTTATTAGTAAACATTCACAAAATCTGTCACTGGTACCTTTTATTTAGCTATTTCAGCATCTTTTGTTTGGCCTCTTCCATGAATAAGGTTGGCCGTCGTGATTGTCCCCATGTTGAGGATGTTTAGTCTCTTCTTCAAATATAAGCCTGGATGAATTGTATGCCTAAATGCATGTGTCTATCCTAAATGCATGGTAACTTCGGTGTATGCACTTAATCTAAATATATGACATATACAAAAATGATTTAATGCAAGATGAATGCAACTAAATGCATGAATGTGATATGATTTTTCTAGACCTCAATGGGATGCCCCTGACTCCTCACTGGTCCTGTCGGGATCTTGGTCTTTTGTATGTAGCAGTGCCCCCAACCTGTTCTTGGGTTCGATCACATTTCTTTGGATCTTTCATCTGGGTGCATGCCCCAACATTTTGTTCGTTGTCTGAAACTGCTCTTAAAACTTTAGGGTGACGTCATTTATGCATTTTGGATGTTCAAGACACAGATACGAACAAAATATACTTGCATTGCAACTTGTAGTTTTGATCCATTACAAAATATTCTCACTACTATCGTACTTAAGTCAGTGAGATTGGCTTACAAAAGCATTACTCTGAAAGTGATAAAAACTACAAGGGGGCCTATTATAGTCAAGACAATGCAATATTTAAGCTGGATAAACATAGTCCAGTTCAAAAAACCTTCGACACATCCCTAATTGGCATCTTCGTGCTTCGACAAAGGGTCTTTGTTTGTAGCTGTTCCTACTGAGTCATCAAAGCTTACCACCCCAAGCTTAATGAATTTTTCCACCAACTTTTTGAAACCAAAGCAGTTTTTAATTGTATGGCCAACTTGTCCCGCGTGATAATCGTATTTTGCATTTGCATCATACCATTTTGGGAAGTGAGGTTGTACCGGATCTTGGTAGAAAGGTGCTACCATATGGATGTCGTACAACTGTTTATACAATTCTCCATAAAAAACTGGTGTAATGGAGTAAACTCTATGTATTCAGTATTCTTCTTTTGACCAAAAACATGGCTTGAGGAACCGTGAGCACTTGGCACGGCCTTAGGTTGCACAACTGTGATAGGCTTAGAATAATTGGCATTATAAACTCTCAAAGAATTTACTTCATGGTCCTTATTTGCTTGGTAAGGCTTTTTGTGGGACGAACTACCTCCGTCGTCGATTTTGCCAGTCTTGACAACATTCTCAATGAGCTCACCGGATAACACGAGGTCAGCAAAGTTGGTAGTCGCGTTGCCTATCAAGCGACCCAAGATCAGACCCTCCAAAGTTTGGACTAATGTAACCATCGTCTCTCTTTCACTAAGTGGGGGGTGAACTTGAGCAGCTACATCCCTCCAACGCTGAGCGTACTGCCTAAAGCTTTCATTATGCTTTTGTTTCATGTGTTGCAATGTCCACCGGTATGGCACCATATCACTGACGTGTTGGTACTTCTCTAGAAAAGCTTTGGCCAAGTCTCTCCAAGATTTTATCTGATGTCGGCTCAGTTGGTTATACCATTTAGTGGCGGATCCGGATAGACTATCCTAAAAACAGTGGATCAAAAGCTTGCCATCTCTATCGAACCCAGTCATTCTCTGGCAGAACATAGTAAGATGAGTGCGGGGACAGCTTGTCCCATCATACTTCTCAAACTCTGAGACCTTGAATTTAGGAGGTAAAATCAATTCTGTGACGAGGCTGAGTTCGTTAGCATCGAATCCACTGAAAGTATCACCCACTTCCATAGCTTTTAGCTTCTCTTTGAGCCTTTTGCATCGATCTTTGATTTCCCTTGAAGTTTCCACCTTCGGTTTCTCGATCTCGAACAGATGGTCCATCTCTAAGATAAAATTTTCAACTTGATTGCCCCGAGCTTAACTTCTAATGTAGAGGGCAGTTTTATAGGGATCGAAGTACCAGTCTGATGTAGATGAGACTTTCCCTGAGAAATGATCACCTGAGGTTGAGTTTTCGGTTGCATCCTGGCTTGAATGGGAGTGAACCTTGGAGGATACATAAGATCTTCATTTTCTTCCCTGTGACCTGCCTTAGGGTTGATAGCAGAGGCCTCTCCCTGTTCAGGAAACTTGTGTCCCAGCATCTGTGCTAGTTTCATCAGTATGTCATGCTGAGATTTCGCGAACTGATCATCTATCTCTTGTTGGGCTTTGGCTAACTAGTCCTCTAGTTTTTGGGTTAAATCTGCCTGCAAAGTCTTCTGGTTCTGCTCAATCATATCCAGTATGTCTTCATTTTCCATCTTTATCTTACTTCTTGTTCTGTAGGGATATTGAATCGATTGATCTTTCACATTTCCCAGTATTGCTGTCACAGGACATCCCGATGATCAGTCTCAAAATGAATGCATGTAAAAAATGAAGTATACGTCCTATATGCGAATGCACCAATGCGAAAATTAAAATGTCATGATATGCAACGCAGTGAATGTCGAAATGAACAAATATGATGTGATCAAAAAATGGGTCAATTAAAATAATTAAATGAATAAATTAAAGTAAATAATGAAAGCTTTCTGATCAAGCAAACCACTTGAACCAACACATTTATGTAATGCAAATGCAATGATGTATGCAAAAAAAAAAAGAAAGCAAAACAAAAAAGAAAATGAGTCAGTACCGGATAAAATAAACAAATAAAAGGGCAAGTTAAATATGATAAACAAACAAAACAACCCTATTTACATCCCGTCTAAAACACCTATGTTATCCGCATGGCTCTAAAAGGGTGGGCCTTCTATATTCTCTACATGCAATTTTGGTGCTAAGAGGTACCCGAATTGTCCTTGATGTCCTCTACTACGAGTAGCAAGGCCCCCGATCATCACCCATTATAGGCTCTTTTCAACCGGGTTCAATTCAGGGGGACTCATTCGCTTATGCCTGCACGAAGGAACGATATCCTTACGAAAGCATAAGGTACTCGAGCCCCGAAGGCACTTTCTAGGCTACACTGAGGAACGATATCCTCACGAAAGCATTAGCGTCCCCCCCCCACTTAAAAATGACGAGTTTATATGCCAAATTTTAAATGCGTCAAAATAAACGCGCAATTATAACTAAATGTTAATTTAATAGTCACTTTAATCCGAAACTTATAATATTAGAAAAGCGGTAATTATTTGAAAAGCTTGACTCTCTTTTATTTTTGAAAACCAAAAAAATGTCCCCAGCGGAGTCCCTATCTGTAGCGATCTAAAAAAAACGAGTGAGGTTTTAAGGTGTTGAGGGTCTTTTGGGGTATTTAAAAAATGTTTTCCATTGGGGTTTAAAAAAATGCATTATTTCAAAAATATAGTCGCCACCGGCCACTTAAGGTGGACCGGGCACCGTAAAACCAGAGATTTTGAAAACTTTGGGTTCGGAAGTCGGTTACGGATGGGGAAGGATTAGCATCCCCACACCGCCCAAAATTGGTACTTTAATAATTACCGCTTTATTAATATTAGACTTTCCGGATTAAAGTGACAATTAAATTAAAATTTGGTTATAAGTGCGAGTAGATTTTAAAGGCTCCATTATCCGAGAGTAAACGCCCAACCACCATCACTACGCCTGATACTGGCCCCGTTTACGCTCGAATAAAAGGGCACCGCATTGACAATTTATATTCCCTTATGCAACCTAAAACATGGCCAACATAAATGAATACAATACGATAAAAATAAAAATAAAAATAAATACTAACATTATAAAATACTAATCTAACAAAAATAAAATACTACTTTAGAACATACACAAATATTAATTAATATAATATAATAATACATATGATAATGTGAGAATAATAATACCCGCATAATACTATAATATTTTAAAATAATATCTACTAGTGCGCATAATTAATATAAAGCATACTTTACTTACCAAAAATACATATATAAATAACATGAAAAGTACATAATACAACACTATATATACATATATTAAATTACATATACTATAATAAATATTTAATAAAATATAACATTCATATATATAATATATAATATAACAAATACATATGTAAAATATATATATACATATTTAATACATAGTTAATGATCATAACAAAAGGACTGAAATGAAAAGCTTTAAAAAATAGTGATAAAACGCTAATAAAATAAGTTAGAGTATTAAAATTACATAAAAACAAAACAGTGACTAAATTGAGTAAAATGTAAAATAACAATGCGGAAATAAAATAAAAGGGGCGAAAACAGATGAGAGAAAGAAGAGCGGGGACAGAAACTACAATTATACCCTGTACATTAGTGAAAACGGAATGAAAGAATGATGACATGTTTGGTGATTTACCCATTAAAGCGTGCACAGATCCTCCCCGGGTTACCGGGTCACCGCGGGTCGGGTTGTGCCAAAACGGCATTGTTTTGTAAAGCCGGTTTAAATCAAATATGTGGGTGATTTTTTATTCGAAATCAGATGAAAACCCTAAAAGATTTCTAACTTTCTTTCTCTCATTCCTCACGAGCGGCGCCGTTCTTAATTTCACCACCGTTCATCGGCCTCAATGGCCTTACGGCGGAGGTGGCACGACGACAGCGGCGATCTTCCTCCATAAATCGAAGGTAAACTCGATCTACCCTTTTATTTTAAGATTCGATTTCAAAATAAGAAACAAAGTTTTGATTTAAAAAAAATCGGATGGATGTGTGAATCAAGAAAAGTAACAAAAAGGATGGAAACTACCTGTGTTTTTGTTTATTTCGAACTACCTTCCCTTTTTTACAGACTTTTAGAACCAAAAGATTCCTTTTCGATCTCTCCCTTACAGATTTCTCTCTTTTTTGATCTCCAAAAAAACCCCCTTTTGATTACATTTTGTTTGGTTTTTTATAAAACCAAAAAGTTACCAAATAACAACTCTCTTTTTAATCTTGTTGCAGATCTATTGATTCAAGCCGGATTTCATGGGATATGGACAGGTAGAGATATGGGTGTTGCGGGGATTTGGTGGCAGTGGGTAGATTTAGGGTTATAGTTTAATTTATTTTTAGGGTTTGTAAGTTAAGGTTTAGGATTAAGGCTTGGGTTTGGTTTTTTGGTTTCAGGTGATTGGTTGTTCTAGGGTTTAGGGATGACCGGGACGGCCGGCCGGCCGAAACTTCTAGGGTTTAGGCTTGGGTTTGGTTTTTTGGTTTCGGGTGACAGGTAGAGAAGCGATTGTGGCGGACGGACGGCGGCAGAAGGTGAGGCGGCGGCGGCTGTAGAGACATTAGGGTTAGGGTTAAGGTCAATTTTTGTTTTAGGGTTTTATTTGATTTCCGGGCCGGGTTATGAATTTGGGTTTGTATGGGTGAGTGGGTTATTTGTTTGGGTTAGTTTTAGTTTAGAGCCCAAAACGGGTTATTACAGTCGCTAACCTTTTTATAAAAATAACCTACAGCGTTTTGCTGCAGTCATTATGAGAATCAGGGAGCCCAAAACTACAGCTTTGATTTTTGCCTCTGGGAAGATGGTAATTCATTTCTTATTGGAAATCACAATCGTATGCAGTTATTTGGCTGTGTTGAAGTTTTAGTGTCAAAATTGTTTAGTAAATAATTAGTGCTAGTGTGTTAACATTGTTCAATTATTGATTTACTAAACAACTTTCCTTGCTTCTTCAGGTCTGCACTGGTGCAAAAAGCGAACAGCAGTCTAACTTGGCTGCAAGGAAGGTAGATATTTATCTTTGAGATGCTTCTTAATTCTGTTTTTGAACTATGTTGCGGTAGTTATTCTTATCATTAGAACTGGAAGATACAATCATGCAATCAGTGATTAACTGATAATTTTTTCTTCTTTTCAGTATGCCAGAATTATCCAAAAGCATGGTTTTCCTGCTAAGTTTAAGGTATTGTAATGGTTGATTTCTTTTATATTTCTTCCCTGCAAACAATACTCATAAGGTCTCATGTATTTACTAAAATATAATCCTTCAATAATGTTTTCCCCTACTTGGGTCAGTCATTTACCATTTTCTGTTGTGATTGGCAGGACTTCAAGATTCGGAACATTGTTGGTTCTTGTGATGTTACATTTTCTATCAGACTTTAAGGTCTTGCATACTCGCTTGGTGCTTTTTCAAGTGTAAGTGACGGTCAGCGATCATTGGGTTGTTTCCTTGCGTTAAGAACATTGATATGCATGTTTTGTAGGTGGACATTTGGGAGTCTGAGATATGAGTGCAAGACTGCCTATGCCTTTCTCTGTGTATGTTCATTTATGTAGTTAGCCTTTTCTTACCAGCCCCTTGGAGTCTACTTACCCTTATATTTGATGACTTCAGGGACGATGACCAAAATTTTTGGTCAAATTATTTTGAAACATTATATGCTATAAAGTTGAAAGCAAGGTATCATTTGTCTAGTAGAATAACATTGAGAACATGAAGATAAGTTGGGGCTTGCCATACTTAGCTTTGCCTTTTTATAGTTCTAGATGATGAAAAACAGTGCTTGTCAGGACTTGTTTGTCAGGATCAATGATGGTGACTTATCTTAATGTTCTTTTAATGCACAGTATGAACCGGAATTCTTTCCAGGCGCCTGATCTATCGTATGAAACAACCAAAGATTGTGCTTCTTATTTTTCTGCCAGGGAAGATTGTGATCACTGGAGCTAAGGTGATACCTTGGGCCTGTGATCAACCTTCATGCAATGCTGTTTATGATTGAGTTACTAATTTTCTTTGTTTGAGAGTCTCAGGTGAGAGATGAGACATACACAGCCTTCGAGAACATATATCCTGTCCTTACGGAGTTCAGGAAAAACCAACAATGGTAAGAAACTACACCCTCTCTCCTCTCTCTAAAGTGACCGAGTCTTATTATTTTTCCGTTTGTCTCAGAAGAATGTTGCGGACCTTGCCTCTTTCTGATCTTTAAATTTGGTGGCAAATAATAAAGCTTTGAATGGAACATGGCTTTTCAGATAAAATTTGGTGGCAGAATACAACCTTCCTCAACTCGATTGTGGATACTTCTCCTATGCCATGGTTTTCGGGAGTTTGATTTCAAGTACGCATATATAACGAACAGGAATCTGATCTGTTGGATTGGCACCTAGCTTTTTGGCTGTGGTTGTCATATGGGGTTTTTATTTTCCTTAAAAGTCAGTATGGTGCTTAAATGCTAGGTAATGTCCTGCATGTAATTAGTAATTTAGGAAGGAAAAAGAACTGAAAAAAAAAGAAAACAAAGTTGAGGGTTATATGTTGTAGACATTTTGCTTCCAATGGTAATTTCATTAAAACTGACCCTTCAATTGCGCTTTTGTTGCTGGAATTGATTTTGTCATGGCTTGTATAGGTTTTTAAATCGATGCTAGAAAATGCTGAAAAGCCTGTAAATTGAGATCAGCTCTCATAATTTTCCTGCTTGGCATGCATGAATCCTAAACCCTATTGTTACATAGAGTATTAAGGGTTCTATCTTTCTTGTAATATATATATATATATATGAAAAAAAAACTTTGACATATAGGCCATGTGAACTTTAGTTTACACGTTTTGGGTAATGGTTTTAGTTTATGGTTTGAAGTTTAGGGTTTAGGTTGTAGGTTTAAAATTTAAGGTTAGTGTTTAGAATTTAGGGTATATGATTTAAGATTTAGAGTTTAGTTTTTTAGGGTTAAGAATTTAAGTTTTATAGTGTAAATATGTAGGTTTGTGTAAAATTAGTTTTACACAGCATGTGTATCAAAATTTTACACTATATATATACCTCATTTCTTTCCGGATATTTCACCCTTAGTTGTAAAAACGTGCTTGAGGCGCGCCTAGAACCGAGGCGTTACGAAGCGCAGAAAAAAAACGTCCCCAAAAGCCTAGGAGGGGCGAGGTACAGGAGGCACGCGCTTCGGGGCTTTTCTCCTGAGGCGTGCGGCGAGCACTTTTGAGCCTTTTGTAGTTAAAAAAAACGTGAAGGAGAAGAAGAACGGGAAAGTCTGGTTGAAGAAGAAGAACAGTAGATTGCTTTTGAAGAAGAAGAAAAGTCTCTTTTTGGTTTTTGAATCTGCTATTTACTTTTTTTATATTTATTTTAATTTTCTATCATTTATGTGGCAGAAGCTTTGGACCCATCAAAATCAACTAACGATAAAAACGCCCTTCATACACTGTTGGACAAGTACTTTTCATCAAATATCTTAAGTTTAATATCGTCTTTTCACATCCAGAAATAAATTTTTCTCCATTAGACGAAAATATCCTAACACTTTCCACAAGAATTCATGATTCACAAGGGTGAAACAGTATTTTTGTTTAATTTTTTTATCTTTTTATTAGGATTTTGTTATTCTATTATTATTATTATTATTATTATTATTATTATTATTATTATTACCCAAATATTTATTCTAGATCAAAAAATAAATATTAATATTAAAATTAATATAATAAAAATAAATTTTATTTATTTTTTAAATAAATAAAATATTAAAATTACATATTCAAATAATATAATTTATTAATATTTTAATATATTTATTTTTAATAGTTTTAAAATTTACATATAATTGAAATATTTTAATCTTTTAGTATTTATAATATAATTATTATATTTTTTAAATACAAAATATGATATAGGGTTGATTTATAAAATTTTAGGATAAGGAGGGTGCCTCACCTACAAAAGGCGAGCGCCTTCGCCCTTGCGCCTCGGTTCCAGGAACCTTTTGCGCCTCGGAGTGCCTCGTGCCTTTTAAAACTAAGATTTCACCATTCATTAACTAAATTGTAAAATTAACACTACAAATTATAAAGTATAACGGTACAAAATAATGGATAATTTAAAATTTATAAGTAATTTCAAAGGGTAATTATTCTATACACAAGTGCTTGTGAAAATTTTATTTACACAAGCGCCTTAGTTTTAGGTATTAAGGGCTTTGTTTAGGGTATAAAGTTTAGAGGTTTAAGTGTAGTAGTTTTGAATTTAGGGGCCGTTGATAGAATTTTGGATTTAGGGTTAAAATTTAGGGTTTATATGTTAAAACTTAAATCCATACCTATATTACCCTAAACCCTAACTCTACACCTTAAATTTTAACCTTAAACCCTAAATTCTAATCATGAACCTTAAATTCTAAACCCCTACACTAAAATTCTTAAACTTTAAACCCTAACCCTAAAATTGAGGCGCTTGTGCAAATAAAAATTTTCACCGCCTGTGTATAGGATAATAATCTAATTTCAAAAAGGCTTGATAGTTAAAATTCATTATGCAAATCTCGCATAATCAGTTTTTTTATACTTTCATAATTTGATTGCATTTAATATATAAAAAATATCTCATGCGTTGGTGGGGAAAACGAAAAGGTTTATAAGTACCTTATATTTTTAGGTTTAAGGACCCCGTTTAGAGTTTATGATTTAAGAGTTTAGGTGTATGAGTTTAAAATTTATGGTTTATAGTTAGAATTTAGGTTTTAGGGTTGAAATTTAGAGTTTAGAGGTTAAGGTTTTAGGGTAATATGGTTTGAGATTTAAGTTTTAACCTATAAACCATAAGTTTTTATCTTAAGCTCTAAATTCTAATCACACCACTTAAATTTAAAACTCGCACACTTAAACCTTTAAACACTAGACTATAAATGAAATATCTAAACCCTAAAACTAAGGGCGCTTGTACATAAAATAATTACCTTTAATATATTTGGTCAATTTGTAAAAAAAAATTGATGAAAAGATATTATTATCATGTGACTCATTAAAGATCTTTAAACCTACTTAGAGAAAAAAGTACACCTGGATTAAGTACAACGACAACACACAAAAGAACTCAACCATTACATTCTAAAATTCATCCTAATGCCTAAGCAACAACATCATGTAACAAAGATAACATCTCATTTAGGAGCAATAGAAAATGATGACATAATAGGTCTTCACTTCAAGCAACCTTTGTCATATCATCCGCTACCTTAGTACCTTCCCGAGAAACATGAACAATTCGAACCTCTCATGAGCGCTGCAGCAAACTCATGATATGAACCACTAACGAAGACATCATACGGTTACCTTCAGCTCTTACAACTAATTAAACCGCATCAAAACTATCCGATTCCAAAATAAACTTCGGTATAGCTATTGACCAAGCACAAACAAACCCCTCATACGCCACAGTTCTGAATCAGAGACCAAACTCATAACCAATTGTCTCGCAAATTCAATCATCCAATGACCAGCCGAATCCCTTACAACGGCACCCCTAGATGCTGTACCCGTAACTAATTTTTTACAAATTTAATGATATTTATATAGTATATTTTTTATGTTATTTATTTTTAGCCCTAATACATAGTTGTTAATCCAAACCTAGATTCTGGTTCGGAAAATTGATGAAATTGTCTAAAAAAAAAATCAGATTTTCAGATTTTGGTGGTAAATTTTTAGAATTTTTTAAAGCACGTACTGAGATAATTTTTCATACTCTCTACAAACTTCAATAAGAATATTTATGTGGTTCCAGTAAAAAAATAATTAGGGGTGTGCATTTAGTTAGGTCAGTGGCTGAACCGAATTAATTGTATTCTTTTTCTCTTTAACCGTTTGTCGAACCGATTTTTTTGAAACTTAATTGAATCGAATAAATTTCGATTAATTCGGTTAGTTTTCGAATTAAACTTAATTTTTGGATAAAGTACACAAATGATCGCTAAATTATGATAGAATGATCTTTTTAGTCATTGAACTTTCAAAAGTTACAAAATAATTATTAAACTTGTCGAACTATTACAAAATGGTCATTGCACGTTATAAGTTATTGATAAATTTTGAAAAGTTTAATGACCATTTTGTAACAATTCAATAAATTTAATAATCATTTTGTGCTAATATGATAAAGTTTAATGATCATCTTATAGCATAACGAAAAATTTAATTATCATTTTATAACTTTTAAAAGTATAATGACAAAAAGTATTGTTGAGCTAATCAAACATTCAAAATGGGCCTAGAGGGGGTGAATTGGAAAATTAAAAAGATTGGAAGGAAAGTGCTAAAATAAAACTTTGCAAGAGAGATTTTAGAGTGGCTCAACTTCCTAAATAAAGTCTACATCCACAACCTTAGCTACCACACTAAAAATTTCTCAAATTCACGAAATTTGTCTTTCCTTTGAAGACAAAGAGTAACCTTATAATACTCACCAAGATTTTACCCAAAATCTTGTGAGACCCTTTCCCAAAGATACAAACAAATAAACAAACTCAAAAAATATAACTAGGTAGATGTTTTTAATAATGCTCTCTTTAGACCTGGCAATCTTGACCCAAAACATGAGACCCGAACCGATTTATCCGACTCGAGACATGATATAGACCCGAACATGATAGTCTAAATTTGACCAGAATCTGAACAAAAACTGAACTGAACCAAAACTGACCCGAATTTAGTTAAATCGAAAATCAACCAGAATCGAAATTAACCGAAACTGAAAACAACCCGATCCGAAAATAACCTAAACCAAAATCAACACAAACCGAAAACCAACCTGAACCGAAAGCAACCCAAATTTAATTTCCTCAAATATGTATATTTTATTCTTATTTTGTATTATGTTACTAATTAACAACTACTACCCTTAGTAATAGTTTAATGGTTTAATAACATTTTTTTCTCATTTAAAAGATCATCTTCATATATTGACTCAAATTGAAAGCCGACTGGTCTGATATTGACCCGACCCAAAAAGAAATCGATTCGATATTGACCCGACCTAAAAAGTTATCTGATTCGATATTGATCCAACTCAAAAATCAACAAATCCGATATTAACATTACCCGATATCCGGCCCGATCCAAAATAATATAGACCCGAACTAAATCTGAATCAGATCCGATCCGGCCTGAATTAAACCTAAACCAAAAACAACCCGAACTGAATATTAACCCGACCAAACCCGATCCGAACGACCCGATTGTCACCTCTAGCTCTCTTACACCCCAAACACTTGATAATGAAATGATACAATAAGAACACTCAAGTGTTTTTACAAGAAAATGTGGAAATAAAGCTCTAAGACTTTGGATTTGGATTGAATGCTTTAGAATGGTTGTCTTATTGTTGAAGAACCTTTGGAGACTTGTTTTTATACTCTCTTATTGATTTCTAACCGCTTTGGTTGTTGAAGACTTGAATATAATGGATGAGGGGTATTTTTCTCGTATTAAATGATGTTTGACAACTGTAGGTATCGATACACGGAGTCTCATATCGTACATGATTAAAAAAGAATTGATCGTTATTTAATACATGAGTACCGATACTCAAGATAGAGTATCAGTACAGAGTAAGGGGTACTAATACTAAAATAACTCACTAAAATTTTAATGGAGCTTAGGGTATCTGTAAATCATTGGCCGTACCATACTCACTATGTAAAAATAGTAAAAGCTTCATGGCGTACTGGTACGCAGAGGGCTGTACCGATAATCCTTAACTATTTGTAATAAAACATTTGAAGGTCCATATCGGTACGCAATCAAGTCGTACCGATACTCTATACCCATAATACCTTAAAGAAAATTTGAAAAACAATTTTAATTGACTTGCAAATATTTTGGCTTTATTAAAACATGTCAACTTTTATCGAACGCTTGTTAACTTTAAAAATGTGAGTTATTTCAATTATTTTAAAAATTTATTTAAAATGATTTATCAATTTGACTTTTGTCATATTAAAATCAAAACTATTGGTTTAACAAATATATATATGTAATATATAATAATTTCAGTTAATTTGGTTAATTAACTGGTTTCGAATTGAATTAATCGATAACCAAAGTTTAAAAAATTTAACCGTTAATCGATCATACCTAAAATTAATAGACCAATTAATTGAAAAAAATTTGGTTTGGTAGGTTAATTTGGTTAAAACTGAATAATGATCACCCCTAAAAATAAATTTTAAAATATTATTATTCTTAAGAGATTTGAATTCGTATAGTTTATTAGCAAGCTATATATGTCATAGGCCGCGAGTTCAAGTTCGAATCACATGCACAACAAGTTGTCCAAGAGGTTCTTGAAAAGATTTTGGACTTGAAGAGACCACCAAACTTAGCCGATCTATGAAGGATTTTAGAAGCTTAATCATCGACACCTATGTGAACATATCATCTGAACATAATAGATACTTTACTTATATAGATATTGGAATGTAGGGAATATGTCGATTTTGTACCATCTGTGGTAGGTAGGTTTCGTTCTTAGTTGTCGATGTAAACCAGTAGTGACCGTCAGATGTAGGAGATTCAACTATAAATAGAGATCCCTCCCACCTAATGTGTTTTATCCATCTTCTGAGTAATTAAGTCATTTCTAAAAATCTAGCCACGTGACATATATTATAATAGTGCTAAATTAACATGTAGCTAACTTTGGCGAAGATATTATTCCGCGAATAAATGGTTTATTCTATGAAATTTTCACCCTTTCCTTTCTCTCTTTCTGAGAAATACAATTAAAAAATATGATTCTTTGCCAGCTTGCTCAGTTGGTATGTGCAAGCTAAGCTAAAACAACCCCCTAAACAACAACACCAACAAATGTAATTGAACTTCATTGAAAGTGTAACACCAATAAGATGAAAAAAAAGGTTGATGATTATGCTGTCATGAGGACTTAAACCCTTGTCCTTTGGCCTTGTTACCCCTTACCTTAAATGTTTGAGCTAAGTGCTCATTTTTGTTGAGTTTTAGAATGGGTAATAAATGAAGTGGAAATTTTGGGGGCTTCAATTAGAATTAAATATATATACTGCTCCCCACCTATCGGCCATCAATGCTAATTCAATTTTAAGAAAATTTACCCATATTTTTTTCTCTCTCACTAACTTTTCACTTTCTCCACCGGTCACCGTCTGATCTCCATGGTTGTCACCGTCACTATCAGAGTGACCGTTGTCCCATCCTAATCAAGCCAACACTCGCCCTAGTTCTCCGTCGTGCACCGTGAAGAGTAGCTCAAAGGTTTGGTTGTAACCCAAACCCTTGCCGCCTCTATTTTTTAGGATTTTGACACCTCGACCGCCCGTTCGAGCCTCAACAACCACCATCATCATCTCTAGGCCGAGCCGAGAAAACCTCTAGTCACTGATCACCAAACCGACATCGGTAGAGCTTTGTCAAAATTTTGCCTTTAGTTTTTGATTAAGGTAAGTTAAGTAAGGTTTTCTAACCAAATATGATCCATTTAAGTTTTTGGTTGAAATTAAGGCTGTTTTCTGCTTTTTGGGAGTGTCTCTGGCCAATTTGGGGCAGCGTGAGGCTTACACGCACCGTTCAGGGCAAAATTCGGCCACCATAATATAACCTAAGGTGAGCTGGCTCTGACTCAGTCCAGTTTCTCGAACTGAGCCAACCCAGACTTGAACCGGTCCTGACAGGCCGGGCTTGGTTAATTAACCAAGTCTTGGGCTGGCCTGTTAGGCCCAACACAAAGTTTGACCCATATGGCTCAAGCCTCAACCCCATTTATCTAGACCCAACACAAGTTGATCTGACCTATCCCGAGTTGACCAGATCTGACTCGAGTTGACCCGACCTACGACCCATTGACCAGTGACGTTAGCATGACGTTAATGTTGATTGGTGATGTCAGTATTAATCAGTGACGGTAGTATGACATCAGTGTTAACCAGTGAAGACAACATAACATCAACGTTGACCTTGACTTTGACCAAAAAAGTTAAATTTTTCGAAAACCTATATTCCATGTTTTTCAACGTTTTGAGTCTGTTTTTAAAGTTTGTTTCGCAAAATTCTAACCCAAAAGCCTTTAAAATCTGACCTTGAAACGAACTTGCTTATGTATTTAATTATTCAGTTAAGTGCAATGTGAATAAGGATTGACTATGGATTTTGATTAATTGAAGGTAATCACATTTTCCTGTATTTAAGATTTTTTAGGTACGTTGAATCCAAGTTTAAGAGTGATTGAATGTCATTTCAAGGGTCGACCGATATAGCAAGTATTCAAGGTAATACTTTACCACCTCATGTATGGTTTATGAAACATACTGGTATCCAGTAAATGTTTGTCTGATCATGTTTAAGCATATGGTCAATATCTAATCGATTAATGAAAAAGGATAGTAAACCAATTAAGAATGAAATGCTCGGTTAGGAAGATGGATGACTTGTGAAAACTTTTGAGAACCAAGAAAATTTGATAAGAATGTTATACTTTAAAACTAGTTATGCTTATTAATGATTTAACTTATGAAATGCTAAGTTAATAAATGACAGAAATGCCCTTAAGGTGCAAGAATAACTAAAATACCCTTGACAATGAAAGCGATCTATAAATCTATACTAGATCTGGTAAAGCAACCGATTCATCTAAATGTCTTGTTTTACTTGGAAAGATACGGTAACAAGATTTATACCTCCGAGAATGTAAGATACTTGGATTTTCTTGAATTCTGAATAGATCTCTGAAGATAAATTTCCGAAAAACTATTCGTATGTCTTAATTAATCAAAGTGCATAAAATACTGAATTGATTGAAATTACAAAAAGGATTGGAAATACTAATAAGGCTAAATTAATCAGAATGATCGTAACGACCAAAAAGACTAAAGTATCCTCGGGCATCGAAATTACCAAATTAACTGGAATGACGAATAAAACCTTGAGTTCTAAAACGAATGAATTATTTGGAAGTATCAAAAGTACCCGAATGACTAGAAACCATCGAGTACGTGACTTGAGATAAGTGGAAGCTTGAAAAAAATCCTAAAATTTCAAATAGATCGCAAATGATTGTAATGCCCTTGTGGGTTTGAAGCCTGACTTATGTAAATCAGTCATTCTTAATTCTGTTACAATAATGGAAAAATACTGCACAAATACATGTTCAACCATTCGAGACTCGTTCTAGGATAATTTGTAACGGCGACTTGTTCAATTATACCACGCAGCTAGAACTAAATATTGAACACACGTGAGGTGTGCCTATTCGAATGCTTGAAAAGTAACACACTGTTGAGACGTGTTTAATAGAATGGACTTGGAAGCCTGGCAAGCCGTCAGCAATCTTCAGCACAGCAAATCACTGACTTACCCTATCAGGGTTAAATTATAAAATTGTCTCTGAGTGTTAAAATGACCAAAAAACCCTTTTGAGCAAAATTGACTGTAACTCTCTCGATATATTCAGAATCTTGGTTGATCCTAATCTACCCGAATTCTCAAAATCTATCCTGATATATATTTAATTTCCTATATAGTCATAATATACCATAAATTCTAAATGATTTTAAAGTAATTCTTAAATACCTTGATGAAGTTAATAATTATCATATTTCTACGAATATGGTTCTTGATTCTGAAATTAGTCTAGAATGGATTATATTTCAATGTCTCCTTTCTATAATCAGCAATGACCTCTAATGATAAATTGGACCATCTAGTGTGTTCCACGTTTACTTGAATAATCTCTTTGATTTGAAACCAGTCTACTCATCCTGATCCTCAGTGATCTTGTTATCTGAAGTAAAAATACAACTTATGGTTCCTAATTTCTGATACAAGTATACCCGATTCATGGGTCTTGATACTATGGTTCTATTGATTAAACATCTGCATGCATCCTGAATTCCTGGCATACTACTACTAATTACTAAGATGACGGTTACTGTTCCAAATTGTTTTACTGGGTACTGGATATTGACTGAAGACTATTGGTTTAGCCCTGATCAGGCTGGTAATTCTGTCCATATTTGTTTCTACGCTTCAGCTAGGGTAATTTCGTATGTTTCGGTTCCTACGCTTCGGCTAGGGTAGTTTTACTTGGGACCTAAGGTAACCCCTTAGGTCGGTACCTACGCCCATTGGGCCTGGGTTAACGCCTGTATAGATACAGTTATGAGAAACTGCATACTGGAGTTCAATTGGAGGGTAGTTAGGCTTATACCAAATTTTTCCTACGTCATCATTTGTCTCTGTCAAAATTATACAGTTGTCTGAAACTTTCTGTCTATCTTCTCGATCTTCGATTGTTGGGACACACCAACCTCCTGGCTTAATTCCTATAAAATATTTCTCCTCTTTGATTCTTCTTGAATGTAGAATGCCCAATTGATACTTAGGAGTTCAAGTACTGATTAACCATGATGACATGATCGATATTTTTCAGTTTCATGCTTTGCCGTATACCTATATGTGCTTACAACATCATTTGGTAGTTCTGTATTACTGAGCTTTACCAAGCTTACGTTGTTTTTTACCATCGCAGGATAGAAGAAATCTATCATGGTATAGTAACTGACATCAGCGTTTGAAGTTCTCTCGACGTTGCTTTCAGAGTACGGTATTGGTATAGTTAGTGGGCATGTATGTCGTGTATTGTTTTATGTTAGTGTATGTAATATACTTTCTAAACTAATATTATATGTTTAAATGATTTTTTTGAAATGGTATTTTAAACATAAGTTTGTTTTACAGTTTTTAATATATTTAAAGAGAAATATTTTTATGTGGATTTTACTGTGGGTCGCTCTTGTGACCCTAATGTGACCTCCTAGAATTAGGTGTAACGCATAGGCGGGTCTAGAGGGCTGCAGAAAGATAAACCGATATCTCATTTCTAGTTAATAACTCAATTCGCAGCTCATAGACGTTTGAAACTGCTATTTCATGGTGACGGAGTGGAACCAAAAGACCATTTTCATTACTAGCTCGTTAGCAATGTTTTTTATGGTTCTAGGGGGCTTAAATCACCACAAGTTCAAAATGTTATGTTCAGGTATCTTACAACTTTTGGATTCGGGTTTGAACGTTGTTGTCCCAACAAGCTAATCAATGTTTTTCGCTGGAATCGTGCTATATGTTTGCAGTTCATGGAGAAGATTGGATAGTGAGGTTCACTTTGTCATTTTAGATGTTTGGGTGGAAGTCGTGTGAGGCTTTTTGTTTTCAACTTTTACTCTGTTCATTTTTCTTCAAAATTATGATCCAAAATAAGGGGAGCTATGAAGTGTTGATTTACATACTTATTTTCAGTACTTGTTTTTTTCATATAGTTCTATGATAGCATATGGTGATAGATTAGTGTCACTCTTTCCCTCCAAAAAAAAACAAGAATCTCAAATTTTATGGTAGATAATTCATCTATTTATTTGATTCTTCATGTATGTGTTTGCTCAGATGCAGAACTATACTCACACTCATGAATGAAACATGCATAGAGAACCTTTAGTTCTTAGATTCTTCATTCTAACACATACATAAATACGACAATCACACCCGAGTAACATATTATAGAGTTGTTCTTTTCAACATTTAAGTTACTTTTATCATGCTTTTATCTAGGCTGATATTCATTTGAAATACATTGGATATACGATGGTGCAAAAGCTTTAGATCGTTTGCATTGATTCAACCCAACAAGGAAGATGAATATGATAAAGGGGTCTGTTTGGAACCGACGTTTCTCAGAGAAGGCGGCCAGAGCACTATAACAACAGACATGGCTTATGAAGACGGGGTTCAAGGCTTTGAGAGTATTTTCTTGATGATTTTGAACCAATACAATGGTTACACGTGGCTCATGGAGACTGGGTTAACGTTTAACCGCAAGAAATGTTCGAGTGACCATAAGTTTAGACAAAGAAAACATAGTGACCATAATGTTCATTTTTTGAAATCAGTGACCAAGAGTATACACTTACCTTACATAAGTGACCATTTTAGTGTTTACCGTACTTTTTACCTATGTCAGATCAGGACAAGAAACGTGTGGGTGACAATAAATTTATACAACCAAAATGTAAATGATCATACCTTTTATTTTTTTGAAATCGGTATCCAAAAGTGTACACTTACTAAACGTAAGTGACCATTTCAATAACTTACCTTCATTTTTCCTACAAATGTGCTTCTCAGCGTTCATCTTGATCTTCTCTTAGTTGTAAAGAACTAATTCTAAACTTCTATTGTTCTAATTCTTCATTTTGCTTAAAATTCTCGTACGACATATCTGATCATATGTACTAAGATGATCTCTCTTTGGTTTAAAAATACTTCAATGGTTTCATATTGAAACTTCAAAGTTTGAAAGGAAAGAAAGGAAGAAAGATCTTTTATCTAATCAATCATGCAATCATGTCAACATGTATCCGAGAAATCCCTATCCCTTTCATATTTTTTTTGGAAAGGAAAACTATATGTTATTATTGAGGGGTAATACATACAGTATCGACAAAGATATGAGCTTTATTAAAAAACTTTCCTAACCTATATGGAGAAAAAAGTGTGCATCATATCAATGTCCCGGGTGGGCCACTAACAAAACGATGATGATTACGAATAATTTCAACACAATAGCAAACCAAAACAAAAACTAAGTATGCCCTTTGAGAGCAATTTGTCCCATGCTTCTAATCTGCAGTTATGCTGGGGAACCCAATTTTGCAAACTTTTGCCACCATACCGTCAGCAGGGGCTATTAGGCTACATATTCCAGGACCAGGACAGTTTACAATCCGGAATCAGTTTCACTAGGGAGAGAGTCTGCTATCTGAACCAGATCTTTGACGCGGTTTATGCCTCTTTTTGCCAACCTATCTGCCATATTATTCCCCTCCCTACCAATCATATTAAAAGAGCCCTCGATCTTCATGAATTCTAGAGCACAAGCTTCTGCTAGATCTTTGAACACAACAGGGGAATGGCTGGGATTAAGGTCCATTGTATCGCGTTACTACAGTCCGATTCAAGCACAATGTTTGTATGCCTGAACTACGCTGATTTCGAAAACAACATGCATGCTTCTTTAATTGCTAACATTTCAAAATTCATTAGATTCGATCTCCCACTGGATGTAGAGAATTGAATGAGAATTTTCCCTTTATGATCACGAAGAACTCCACCAATACCAGCAGGTCAAAAGCTTCCCGAAACTGCCCCATATGTATTAAATTTCAGAAAATTTTTTTAGAAGGATTCCAAACATTCTGAAAACTTGGGGTGTTTGGGATCTTTGGGAGAGACCACACCTTCGGGTTTAGGACAAAATTGCTAATCGAGAAAGAAATATCAGGCCATTTCGCCTTGCTCCACCATCCAATTCTAATCAACACAATATCCATCACTTTATTTTCATTCCAGGCAGATCCGTTGAAATTAATCACATTTCTGAAGGACCACAAAGTCCAAACAATTGTGAAGAAAAACATCTTCCACAGCTGCGCAATCTTCACCCAAGGGCAAACTCCAAGCTAAGAATAAAGGAAATTCCATCCAGATTCAGGTGAGGCTAAGTGCACGTCCCAGAAACCCCCCATTGACACCAAACTCTCCAAGATAGTTCACAAGAGAAGAAAAGATGGTTAATACTTTCCTCATCTTTGTTGCAAAGGAGCAACGAGCATTGGCAATATTAACTCCCCTTTTGACCAACTTGAGCTTTGAGGGGATCCGATTATGCAAAAGCTTCCACACAAAATGCTCAACGTTATTAGGAACCGTGTCTGACCA
This sequence comes from Hibiscus mutabilis, assembly GCA_019671005.1. Taxonomy (NCBI): domain Eukaryota; kingdom Viridiplantae; phylum Streptophyta; class Magnoliopsida; order Malvales; family Malvaceae; genus Hibiscus; species Hibiscus mutabilis. The sequence goes on from CM033744.1 coordinate 6,160,914, forward strand.
GATTAGATCCCACCTAAAAGCTTGCGAATGATTTTCCGCTACAACCAAATCGACCAACTCCTTAGTCAAGTAGCACCCCAAAGATGATTTCAATCCGAGGGGTGTAGACCTGTAATCACTCATTTTTATCTAATCTCTAAGTATCATATTAATATATTAGTGCATGATTACATATATGTGTGAGCGTGTATATGTTATTAATATTACATATATGATATATGTGTGAATGTATGCATCGTGCATATATCTATGTTGTGTATTACGTACCTATTAATATGTGTGTGATATGGTTATATTTATGTTAGGGGTATCATATAATATATGTTGGTATATGTGCATTTATGAATATGTTTATATATGTTTGCATGTATATATTATTAATGTCCTTGTTATTATTGAATGTATACGAATGAGTGTTGCATGAATTGTAAGTATTATTATTAAGTGTATTTATGTGTGAATGTATTTCATTATAATCGTATGTATGTGTACGTAAGTATGCATTTCTATTATATTAATATATTAATATATATGGACGAATCTGAAAATAAAAAAACCCAATTAAATTAAATTAAATGTCCAGATTATTACAAAACCCATAAATTACAAGGCCCGATCGGCCCAAACCCAAAACCTTAACAGAACCCTAATACCCATCAGATATCTAACCCTAATTACTTTGTATTTGCGCAGCCAACCAGGAGCCGTTGGATCAAAATGTTGATCCAACGGCCACGATCAAGGAGGAAAAAATATCTAGCTGGCCGCGTGTATTACACGCTCGGACTGTTCGAATGCCACGCGCGCGTTCGATCCACGCGCGGACCCTTCGATATCCCACGCGTGCGTGAGTCCCACGCGCTATAACTCCTCGACTGCTGAGCCCCACGTGTCACGATCTGGAGCCGTTCCACTGATCGAGGTTTCATCTAGACCGTGCATTCTTCAAGCTATCCTGACCATTAGATCGAATCTGATCCAACGGCCGAGAACGTCTCTGGCCGAAGACATCTCCCCCACACCGCCACCATGCTTCCACCATGCCGGCCTCCAACCACCGCGTTCAGATATATCAAAGAACACAAAAAAAGAGGCGATGTCAATATCATTTCATATCTAAAAAATGTTTTACAGTACTTGCTACCGAACCAAAAAGAGAGTGATATATGTATGAAACAAGTAATTGTAAGGCAGTCCAGTTGTAATCAGGAGAAAAATAAAAAAGAAGCACAAAGTTTTCAGTGGTAACTCCCTTTTCTTTTTTTTTCTTACTTCTTTGCATGCATACAAAAAAATACGAAGTAATAACAAAAATAGAGGGATGTAGATTTGTTACCTTCGTCGTCAATAGATCTCCCCTCATCAGTGACAAGCCTCTTCAGCTTTCCAAAGCTGAACATGGTGAACTGAAGGGAAAGGGAGGTCCTTTTTTCATTTCGGTTAAACATAAACAAAAAAAAACTTTTTTTTCATTTCGTATTTGCTTAGATCTAGACAAAAGGGTGAGTCTTAGTGTAAATCTAAGTTCATATTCAGGTTCGGTTTGAGCAGAGGTTGGTTTTGGGTGTTTCTTTTGGTTCGCCGGCGCCGGTTAGCGGCGGAAAGGACAGCGGAGAGTCTTCGGGTTCCGGGTTCATCAAAGGCTTGGGGGATGTTTAAGTTGAGAGAAAATGAGGGAAATAGGTTATTATAAAACCGGTTAAGGGGAAAATGAGAAAATTTTGAGATCGGGCTAAAAAAGGGGGTTTTATAGATATTTTATTTCTTGAAATGGTAAAATTTTGAAATAAATCCCCCCGCGTTTTCGATATTTTCATTTCTGTCTTGCCGCATGGGATATTTACAATTCCAGTCCCCCTTATATTCTAAAATCTTGCAATCCAACCCCTGGATTACATTGAATCAGTTTTTAAATGGCGAAATTACCTCACCAGTCCCACCATGTTTTTGAAATTTTCACTTCAAGCCTGCCCCTTGGTCCAATGACAGTTTTAGTCCTTTTAGGTTCTGTTCAGTTTGTAATTTCGTCCCTAAATCGCATATTACTGCCTTTTAATTTCTGTTTCTTATATTTATTTCTTTTCATTTCAGTCATGTTCCATATTTAAATATTCATGTTCGTTTGTTATGATCGTATATGTTGATGTAGCCTTTTTGCCTTTTCATATGTCTCTCGTACATGCTTTGTATTTCCATGTTTATATGTATATATGTGTTAAGTTTATGGTGATTATGTATTTTTATGCAATTGTTCGGTCATTCGTATCACGTATATTAGATTGATATTTTAGTTGGTTCGTACACAACATGTTTTTGTATTTTAGCATGTATTGTATGTTCTCTCTGCTTTTAGGTTACGTGTTAGTATATTTTCTTTGTCATGTATAATACCATGTTCTACATATGTTACAATGTGTTTTATTTTAATATGTATATCTTCTTGTAATATGTGTTTTTGTTCCCACATGTATTTACTCATGCCTTGTCATTGTGATATGTTAAGTTCGTTTTTATTTACGAGTAGAAGTAATCTGTATGTATGTATGTATGTTTTATATTAGTATTTTATTTATGTTCGATTAACATTCTATTATGTTAACATTTAATGTATTTAAATTATTTGCCATGTTTTATATTTTGCTCACTAAGTTTGCATAATGGAATATATAATGTCAATGCGGTGCCCTTTTATCCGAGCGTAAACGGGGCCAGTATCAGGCGTAGTGATAGTGGTTGGGCGTTTACTCTCGGATAACGGGGCCTTTAAAATTTATCCGCAATTATAACCGAATTTTAAACTAATCGTCACTTTAATCCGGAAAGTCTAATATTAATGAAGCGGTAATTATTAAAGTACCAATTTTGGACGGTATGGGGGTGCTAATCATTCCCCATCCGTAACCGACTCCCGAACCCAACAGTTTTTTAAATCTCTGGTTTTATGGTGTCCGGCCTACCTAAGTGGCCGGTGGCGACTCCAATTTTTAATAAAATGCAGTTTTTTAAACCCCACGGAATAAACGTTTTATATCCGAAAAATCACAAACACTTCGAAAACGTTTTTAGCGAAACGGACATCGCTACAGATGTCGACTCCGCTGGGGAACATTTTTGTTTTAAAAAAAACAAATGAGAGTCAAGCTTTTAAAATAATTACCGCTTTATTAATATTAGAAATTTCGGGTTAAAGTGACTATTAAATTAACATTCGGTTATAATTGCGCGTTCATTTTAACGCATTTAAAATATGGCATATAAACCCGTTTTTTTTAAGTGGGGGGAAAACGCTAATGCTTTCGTGTAGATATCGTTCTCCCGTATGGGCCTAGCAAGTACCTTCGGGGCTCGAGTACCTTATGCTTTCGTAAAGATATCGTTCCTTCGTATGGGCATAAGCGAATGGGTCCCTCTGAATTGAACCCGGTTGAAAGGAGCCTATAATGGGTGATGATCGGGGGCCTTGCTACTCTTAGTAGAGGACAGCAAGGACAATTCGGGTACCTCATAGAACCAAGACTGCATGTAGAGAATACATAGAAACCTACCCCTTTAGAGCCATGTGGATAACCTTAGGTTTTAGACGGGATAAATAGGGTTGTTTTATGTGTTTATTATGTTTAATTTTGTCCTTTTATTTATATATTTATTAATTTTATAAAATCTTGACTTGTTTTCTTTTTCGCTTCTGTTTTTTCATACATCATACATTTGCATCACATAAAGGTCTTGGATCAAGTGGTTTGCCCGATCAGAAAGTCTTTCACCATGGAAAAAAAGGTGTCTTAGGAAAGAAGAGCTTAATTTGTCGATTAGGCATTGGTCGAGGTCAACCGAAAGCCCAAGGGACGAGTTTCGTCGAACGAGCGCGTAATAGCGAGGTACACCTATGTGAGTCTCCAACAGAACAACTTATGGGATCTTCAAAGCATTTGGGAAAGATGGGACCGAAGACTACAAGACTTGTTCTGCGATAGTTATGGCGACATTGCACAAGCTGTTATATGTTCGGGTTAACGACCCTGCTCCGAGCTATTTTTAGTTACGGAATCCCGCCTTTTCTTTGCTTCACCTTCAATGGGCAGGACATGATGCCTCTGATGAGAAGAATACACTGCTTTACTTAACTAGAAGAACATTCAGGAAGATTGGATCTACGCGAAGCCTCCGAGGAATCAGAATTACACTTCGAAACTTAAAACCTTTGCAGGAATGAGTGACGATTAGGTTAATGGCCTGATTCAGCTCCGAGGAGACAATACAGTTTTTGCATGGGAAAGTATTCGGGACATCATACAGACACATCCAGACGAGGCAAAGAAGATGGACCTATTCGCCTTAGGAATATATGGCTTGGTGATCTTTCCGAGAGTACTTGGGAACATTGACATAGCCATTCTGGACTTGTTTGAACGTGTGAAACGGAGAGCAAACCCAGTACCAGCAATATTGGCCGAGACCTTCATTTCTTTAAATGCTAGTCGGAAGCATAAAGAATGACGTTTTCGAGGATGTGCACAGCTGTTACAGGTGTGGATTTAGAGTCACATATGGAAGACGCTGACGAGGGTCATGCCGGGGATATCCTTCCAAGGTTTTTTGCCTTTACGGGAGTACTTAGCAAAAGAATGGCGAGAAGACTTGAAAACAAAAAAATGGACTAGTTTCTTCAGGAACATTCAAGACGAAGACATAGCATGGAGGGTCTCATGGCTCGGCAAAGTTAATTACTTTTTTATCTGATTCTGGCGATTTCAACTGGCTGATGATGTTGGGATTGCACGGAGGGATTGCTTGTGCTCCGCTTTTGGTGTCTCGACAGTTCGGATCACGACAGTTCATTCCCAATACCGTCGGGTTAAGCCAAACTGAATTTCTTTTCAAAGGGGAGTTCAAAGGAAAAGTTCAGACTATCATGAGGGCTTGGGACCATTGTTACCGGATCAGGGTGGAAGAAGACACCGAGCACATGACCACCCCAGACTACGATCTTTGGAGACGTTTGAGGGTTAATAATGTGATTCTTGAATCTGATCAAGGACCAGCGGTGTAGCTCGAGGAGCTTACAAGGGTGGTACCGTCTGAAACTGACATCTTACGAAATGAACTCGAATAAATTAAAAGAAAAATGGACACCCAACAGACTCAACATGCGGGTGAGCTCTATAAGGCAAGCTTAGAGGTCGACGAATGGGATGTAATCATTAGGCAGTTGAAGAAATTAAATGCGGATTTCAGCGACAAGAACGCTCTTTACCAAAAGGATGCCCTTCTACTACAAGCGAAAATACAGAAGGCCGGCCGAAGTTAGTTCATAGCCGTGGAAAAAGAAAGAATGAATGGTATCCGTTTGGTGGAAGAAGAATGAGAAATCAGCAAGAGAGCAATCGAGAAAGAGATAGAAAGCTGCCGGTTGGCTATTGAAGAAGAAAGACAGTTCTCCAAGAAGACCATTGACCAAGAAAAGGAAAGAATCAGGCAAGAAATTAGCAAGGGAAAACAAACAGTCAATCATGAGAGAGAGAACGTCGCCGTATGGAAAAGAAAGTCCATGAGTAGCCAGAATAGACTATTAGAGATGCAAAAGTTGTACGACGACACTATCCTAAGTCTAGATCAAAGCCAAAGTCAGAATGTCGAATTGAGAGAAAAGGTGGCAGAAGTAGAACTCTCCTTTCAAACGTACTGCCAGAGGAATGGCTTCACTGAGCTACAAGAAAGAGAGCGCGAAGTAGGCATGTTACGAACCCAAATTAAGTCCCTTGAAGCAACTGTTGAAGATTATAAGGAAAGAATTAGTGTATTCGAAGAGGCTACAGCCGGAGGGAACACTTATTGGCAAAGGAGACTGTGTGATGCTGCTCGGATGGTACAGGATAGGGACCAATATTACGCAAACCTGATGGTGGACATACAGCGAGTCGCCAGGCATGTGAATGATTTGGCCGTCGAGGCTGAAACACTCCGACCTTTCGTAGTCCCAGAAATGGAAGAAGCTCCCAGGTTCATCAAGTTGCTCAGGGCAATTGAAAGATTATGAGATAGAGCTAGGGCTTATCTATAGGGCTCTGTGTTGTAATTAGCTCTTTTGTATTAGGGATCTTCATTTTGTAATATGAACTCTGTTGTAATCTAGACCCTTTAATTCCCGTGGAAGTAGTTCAAACGGGTGATTACCAGCGGAATCAGTACCTTATCTGCATACATTCTTGCATTGCATCATGACATTCGCATCATTATACATGTATTTATTTTTCTTGCAATCATATTAATGTTATGAATATTGTAGCAGTGTGTGAAAATAGGATTTAACCCGCAATCATTCATCATCCATACTTTACCCGATTACAAAGCAAGCTCATGGAAGACAGGATAATCATCTAGAAAAGGGGCAAAGAGAGCTCGAAGCAAGGTTTGAAGAGGCTCAAAGAAGCCTCAGTGACCAGATTGCTCAGGCGCAAGCATCGATAGTATCCGACATAACCGCATTATTGGCTAAAAGTCTTGGAAATAAAGTTGAAGGAGAAACTGTTCAAGAACCAGAGGGTACCCCAGTTCACAATAAGGTTCAACCAGCTGCGCCAAATCTGACTAGAAGGGTGTATATCGACCCTGGAGGAATGTCAGCAGATCTTCAGGTAGGGACATCTGAGACTCAACCCCTCGACACTGAAGCACTCTATGAAGAGGAGGTGTTAGACCTGAATGTGGTCGAAAGGATCAGGGCAGAGGTAGAGAAAAAGTGGGAGGAAAGGTTTCGCCTCATGGAGGAAAAATTTAAAACTTTACAAGCTATGGATGAGTCAGGAAATGATGCTTGTAACTTAAGTCTGGTATCTGATCTTGTCCTACCTCCAAAATTTAAAATGTCAGAGTTCGATAAATACGATGGAACCACGTGTCCTTCCGCGCACATAACAATGTACTGCCGGAAGATGGCGGCCTATCTTAAGGATGAGAAGCTACTAATTCACTGTTTCCAAGATAGCCTAACTGGAGCGGCGTTATGGTGGTACACCCAGTTGAGCAAGGTAAATGTCAAGACATGGAAAGATCTGTCAAGAGCATTCATTGAGCAATATAAGCATGTAACATATATGACTCCCAGTAGGATTATGCTGGAAAATATGGGGCAGAAGTCCAACGAAAGTCTACGACAATATGCTCAAAGGTGGCGGGAAGTGGCCGCCCAAATTCAGCCACCCCTCCCGGAACATGAAATTACGCCATTATTCGTTAATACTTTGAAAGGGGCACTTTTCGATCACATCATTAATAATACAACACAGAGTTTTGCTGATCTAATTAGGACTGGAGAGTCCCTTGAATTGGCAATTAAGAGTGGCAGGATTGATAGCGGGGAAGGATCTCAGAAATACAGCAAGAAGAATGAAGTAAACACTACCAGCACTTACACCACCCTGAAGAATTTTACAGTCTCATAGCCACAAGCACCTGTGGGAAAAGCACAAAACTCGAATCAAAGAGAGGAGAGAACCTCCAGAAAAGAGAAAGAGAGGAAAACTTTTACTCCCCTACCTGTGCCGTACTCGGAGCTTTACTCCCAGTTGTATGAAGCAGACCTGGTCTGTCCATATTACGTTACTCCTTTCAAACCGCCATTCCCATCTTGGTATAACCCGAACGCGCATTGCGACTATCACGGCGGTGCTCCTGGACATCCCACCGAGAACTGCCTTGCCTTCAAAAAACTTGTGCAGAGCTTAATTGATTATGGGATATTAAAGTTTGAAGAACCGAGTGTAGCTACTAACCCTTTACCTAATCATGGGAACAGAGGAGTAAATGTTATTGAAGAATGCTTTACCAGGAAGATTAAGGATGATGTGTCAGAAATCAAATCTCCTTTGCTGTGGGTATTTAACAATTATGCATGGCCCATGTGATCGACAAAGGCATGGTAATAAGGCAGAAGGGATGTGAAGTGTATTGCGAATTCCATCAGGACGAAGGGCATGACATCCAAAAGTGCGACGAGTTCAAGAGATTGGTACAACAATTGATGAAAGAAAAGCAAATAGAATTCTTCGAGGAGCCCACGGGAAAGAAGGGGCCGAACGTACATATGACGGATAGCCCCAACGCTAAATATGGGAGGGATAGACCTTTTATCATCTCTTCCAGGCTAGGGAATGCAGGTGCCTCCCAAGGAGAAACCACTAAGATAAATCCCAAGATCATCATTTCAGCACCATCCCCGTTCCCATTCAAGGATATGCGACAAACTCCCTGGAACTATGCTATAAATGTGACCACGCCAGAAAAGCCGAAATATGGTCAGGTAAAAGAGCCTACGCTAAAAGATGAACAAAGCAAGAGCGATGTGAATGTTGGTGAGGTGGGCCATTTCACGAGGGGCGGCAGATGTTATTCCTCTGAGGCTTTGAGAGCAGCTGAAGCGGTCAAAGATAAGGGAAAGAATACAGCGGTTAGCCCCACGCAGATATTCGGTGAAGAACCTCCCCCAAAGATGAATGAGCCGGTAATTGAGGCCCAAGCCAAAGAATTTCTGAAGTTCTTGAGACATAGCAAGTACAGCGTAGTGGAACAACTACGAAAGCAACCGGCTAGGATCACAGTGCTGGAGTTGCTCTTGAGTTCATAAAGACACCGTGAGGCACTATTAAAAGTACTAAATCAAACTTTTGTGCCCCAGAATATTTCTGTGACAAATCTGGACAGGATAGTGGGGCATATCACTGCCTAAAATCATATAACATTCAGTGATGATGAGATCCCCGAAGGAGGAATGGGGTCCACCAAAGCCCTTAACATCACAACCCACTGCAAAAGGTACGTAGTACCTGGGGTACTGATTGACAACGGGTCAGCATTGAACGTGTTGCCTATGGTGGCCTTGCAGAAACTACCAATAGATGGTTCTCACCTAAAGCCCTGCCATAATTCCGTAAGAGCCTTTGACGGTACACAAAGAGGAATAATGGGAAAAATTGAGGTGTCTTTATTGATCGGGCCGACTGAGTATGTGATTGATTTTGTGGTAATGGACATAAAACCATCTTACAGCTGCTTATTGGGAAGGCCATGGATCCACTCCGCAGGAGTTTTCCCCTCATCATTGCATCAGAAATTAAAATTTGTAGTCGAAGGCAAATTGGTCACAGTAGAGGTCGAGCATGAAATTGTTGCTTCAGTAACATCAGATGCTCCCTATATTCAAAATGACGAGAATGCTGCAGAATGCTCTTTTCGAGCATTAGAGCTAGTGAATGCCACATTCATCGCGGAGGGAAGTCGGATCCCCTATCCTAGGTTATCTAATTGTACCAAGATGACCGTCGCAGAAACTTTGGGCCGAGGAGCCAAAGTAGGAAGAGGGTTGGGGAAGAAATTACAAGGGAGCCTAAGAGCTAAAAGTATGACAACTGTTGCGCGTAATAAGTGCTACGCAAATGTGCAAGTATACACGTCGCAAGTTATAGTATAAAAGATATCGTCTCCACAGGGATTGGTGCTACTTCAAGAATCTAGTCTCTTGCACTGTAAAAATAAAAACACAAATAAAAGATTATAGAAGTTTAACTAATCTGGAAAGCAAATAAGTAAAAGAAAAGATGAATTCAATTGAGAGAAATAGGCCAGGTTATCGTGAGTTGAGGTGTGATAGCCGATTGGATCGTCTTGGTAAAATAGTGCACGGGCAACTCAGTTGCCGTGACAACTTGCACAACGGGGTTGCCTTGGCAACTAATCGATGGTTGCCTGGGCAACTAGTTGGGCAACTACTTGGGCGTCTGGGCAGCAACTTCAAGGTTCGGCGGAGCGTTCTTCAATGGTTTCTTCTTATCCCTAAGTCGAAACTCTAGCTACTTGTGCATGCTTTGATAATACATCCCTGCGTGAATCAAGGGTGAACAACAACCAATCTTGCGCTCCTCTTAGCCGTTGAAATCCTTAACTTATTCCTAAGCCGGATTAATCTTCACCATCATTGGATTGAATAAAGATCATATTCATTTGTTTCTTGAATCTAACTCTCCCGATATTAGATAAATAGATGAAATCACGAGATCCTCTCCCAATTCACTCGCAAACAAGAATAAGAACCAAGAATGAATAAACCTTGAAATAGAAAAGTGCAAACTCTTATTACCTAAACAAAAACCAATAGTTTCTCACAACCACAAAACACAATAACCATAGCCAAGTAGATTTAGTTCATGGCTAGGTTCCAAAGAAACACAAGATAATTAATCCCTAGCATGAACCCAATCGAACAAGGAAGAAAAGATGAAGCTTGTCGAAAATCCCTTGCCCTAGATGCTTGTCGAAAATTCCCCTTGCCTTCTCCCTTGGACTTGTCGAAATTTGCCCTAATGCTCTCTCCTCCAAGTTGTCGAAATCTCCTTGCTATTTATAGGGCTAGGCCAAAGTCCTTCTTTGAGGAGGAGTTTAAGTTGGAATTAAATTATCATTAAAGAATATAATTCTTTATTATAATTGTATTCCTACTAGAACTTCTCCTATCTTCTTGGAATTTAATTCTTCTTTAATCTCTGCATGGCAATCAAATTCCTTTGGGTTTGGGCTTTGCTCCACGTCATCTTGGGCTTGTTTAGTCCTCAATTTCGACTACCATATCACATTTACTCTTGTCGACAATTGCCATGGCAACTGGCTCGGCGTCTCCTTCATGTATTGCCCTGGCAACTGGCTCGGCATCTCCTTCATGCATTGCCCTGGCAACTAGCTCGGCATTGCTTTGGCAAGTGATCCTGCACATACACACACAAAGCACACCAAAGCAGCATATTTTCCACAAAAACTACCAAGTTATGTAATCAAGCTCAACGATTGAAGGAAACATGGATTAATGCATGAATGGCTAACTATGCAACTAATATGAGCCTAAGTCTAACAATAATATGAGTAAAAAGGGTAAGAAAAATAGTACTTTTGAACACTTATCACACCCCCAAACTCGAACTATTGCTTGTCCTCAAGCAATGCGAACTCATAATTACCTGCCAAGACTTCAATTTTCACAAACTTAGCTTTGAACTTGATTTCAATTCTCTGAACCGGGGCACAAAGTATGATTGGCTTTTTATTTTTCGGAAAACTTAGGAGTTACTCGGAATCAAACTATAATGCTTGTGAGTGTGTGCGGAGTTGTGTGCAAGTTGATTTTTCGGATTCTATGCAAACAATAGGTTTTCAAATTACTTTATTGGGTTCTTTTTAACATGTTTTAACTAGAGCCAGTTTTGGGCACCTCTAGTGTTTTGTTTTTAGTTTTCTTAAGTTAATTTAATCGACTAGAGCCGGTTTCGGGCACCTCTAGTTAAAATTTTTTAACACATCCTAGAGCCAGTTTCGGGCACCTCTAGTGATCAATTTTTTTAGCACATGCTAGAGCCAATTTTGGGCACCTCTAGCATTCATCCAATTTTTATTCTAATCCCCCAATTTGTTAATTATCAACCTAAGTTCACTAGAATTCCTTAAATCAATCAAACCACAACAGTGTTTCATCAAAATTAGCATCATAGTAAAATTCTAAGTTTTTCCATGGTTATCCTAGAATAAAAAAAAATTCTATCAGTTAAGTGCATTGGCAAAGTCATCATCGGATATTCATCAAATCTAAGCAATTCTTGTTCCAATTAAAGGCATGACAAGCAATTTATGTATCCTAAATGTAATACTTAAGATGAATGTAACTAAACATGGTAACTACTAATAACAATCCCCCCCAAACTCGAGTGAGGCATTGTCCTCAATGCATGCATAAAAATAACGAAAAATAAAAATAGAATGCATACGAGGACTTACTCCGAGAGTTCGTCATCATAGATGATTAGTTTCCTTTTGGTCGGTGTCTTGATTCTCTTGCTTGAACGCAATGGTTGTTTTCTTGTTGCCGGGATGTCTTTAGCTTTTGTTGTCGTGGCATCTTCAGGGTTGGTTGCCGTGGCATCAGCTTGTGCAGGCATGATGTAGGTTGCCGCAGCACCTTCTTCATTGGTTGCCGGGGCAAGGATCTTGGCAGTAAATTTCCTTAGCATAGTAGTTGTGAGTCTTGTTGTGAAAAAGAAAACAAAGAAAACCTGAAAACTAAAGATAATGAAAAAAATAAAATATCTCCTAAAAAGAATAAAAAGAAAACGAAAATATTGAAAGGAGAGCATGCTCATGCATCTCCTAAAGTGACCACTTCCTTGTTACGTTCCACATGGGCACCATTATAGTGCTTCAATCTTTGTCCATTAATTTTGAATTCATGGTTGTCAGAGATGGACTTGATTATCACAGCACCATGGGAGAATGGTTTGACAACTTCGAATGGTCCCGACCATCTTGATTTCAGCTTTCCCGGGAAAAGTCTTAGCTGAGAATTGAATAGGAGAACTAGTTGCCCTGGCGTAAATTGTCGTGGCAATAGTTTCTTGTCATGCCATCGCTTTGTTTTCTCCTTGTAGATTCGTGCATTGTTATAGGCGAGAGCACGGAATTCTTCTATCTCATTGAGATCCATCAAACGCTTTTGTCCGGCACTTTCCCAATCCATATTCACAGTCTTGATTGCCCAGTATGCCTTGTGCTCGATTTCCACCGGTAGATGACATGTTTTACCATAGACAAGTCGGAAGGGGGACATACCTAAGGGTGTTTTGAATGCAGTGCGATATGCCCAAAGTGCGTCATCTAGTCTTAATGACCAATCCTTCCTAGAGGGATTTACGACTTTTTCGAGTATACCCTTTAATTCCCGGTTGGAAATTTCTGCTTGCCTGTTGGTTTGTGGGTGATATGCCGTGGCGATCTTGTGTGATATGCCGAAGCGTTGCAACATCTTGGCAATTAGTCTGTTGTCAAAATGCTTGCCTTCGTCGCTGATAATTGCTCTCGGCATCCCAAACCGTGTAAATATGTTCTTCTGCAGAAATTGTTGCACGGTCTTAGAATCGTTGTTGGGAACTGCAGCTGCCTCTACCCATTTAGACACATAGTCGACGGCAAGTAAGATGTAGAGGTTGCCGAATGAAGATGGGAAGGGTCCCATAAAGTCGATCCCCCATACATCGAACAGTTCCACCTCGATGATGTTCTGGAGTGGCATCTCATGTCGTCTAGAGATATTGCCCGTCCTCTGGCAACGATCACATTGCTTGTAAAAGTCTTGGGCATCTTTGTACAATGTAGGCCAATACAACCCAGATTGCAAAACTTTGGCCGCGGTACGAGTTCCTCCAAAATATCCTCCATAGGGTGAAGAATGACATTGCCGGAGTACATTCTGTTGCTCTTCTTCAGGGACACATTGGCGTATAACCTGATCTGCACATTGTTTGAATAGCATCATGGCGGAACCGCTTCTTCCCTTGGTGAGTAATGCCATAAGGAAAAATACCACAAACAAGGAAGTTAACTAAATCCGCGTACCAGGGTATTGCTGAGGCATGTGCTGCCGTGGCGACTGCTCCCAAGATTGCCGAGGCGTGCGCGTCAAAGACTGCTGCGGCGTTGAGAGTTTTCGAGACGTGTGCATCCATGGTTGCCGAGGCGTCGTGGGTTGCCGAGGCAACTAGAATTTGTTCATCCGGGAATGCATCGCATATCTCTAGATCCGCGTCATCCTCCCTATTGCATTCCAAACGTGATAAGTGATCGGCCACTTGATTTTCTGTTCCTTTCTTGTCCTTAATTTCAATATCAAATTCTTGTAAAAGTAATATCCAACGAATCAAACGAGGTTTAGCATCTTTTTTAGCAAATAAGTATTTGATTGCCGAATGGTCCATATGAACAATTACCTTTGTACCAATTAAATAGGATCGGAACTTGTCAAATGCAAAAACTACAGCTAGTAACTCTGTCTCTGTTGTTACCGCGAAATCACTTACATCACACATGAGCTCAAACGGTAGCGTCCAATCTGGTGGAACGACAATGGGTGCCGAGGTAAGCTTTTTCTTTAGGGTTTCGAATGCTTGAGTGCAAGAATCATCAAAATCAAAGACTTTATCCTGTTCAAGCATATTACACAAGGGTTTAGTGATTTTAGAAAAATTATGAATGAACCTCCTGTAAAAACCTGCATGTCCGAGAAAACTTCGAATTCCTTTAACCGAACTTGGTGGGGGTAATCTCTCGATCACGTCCACCTTGGCTTTGTCTACTTCAATTCCCTTGGATGAAATCTTGTGGCTGAGCACTATTCCTTCATCTACCATAAAGTGGCATTTCTCCCAATTGAGGACTAAATCCGTTTCTTCGCATCTTGCTAACACCCTCTCTAAATTGCCGAGACAGCCATCGAAGTCATTACCAAAAACCGAAAATTCATCCATGAAGATCTCAAGGAAGTCTTCGACCATGTCTGAAAAGAGTGCCATCATGCATCTTTGGAAGGTTGTCGGGGCGTTACACAATCCGAACGGCATCCTTCGGAAGGCATAAATACCATATGGGCATGTGAAGGTTGTCTTTTCTTGATCTTCTGGTGCTATGGCAATTTGATTGTAACCTGAATAACCATCAAGAAAACAATAAAAGGGTTTACCTGCAAGACGGTCAAGCATTTGATCAATAAAGGGTAATGGGAAGTGATCTTTCCTAGTGGCTTTGTTTAGCTTTCGATAGTCCATAGAAACCCTCCAACCGGTCACAGTCCTGGTTGGGATAAGTTCATTATTTTCATTGCTTACCACTGTTATACCTCCCTTTTTCGGTACACATTGTACCGGACTTACCCACGTACTATCGGAGATAGGGTATATAATGCCGGCGTTAAGCCACTTGATGATTTCTTTCATTACAACCCCTTTCATGGCATGATTCAGTCTCCTCTGGGCCTCAATTGAAGGTTTGTGATCATCTTCCAACAAGATCATGTGCATGCACACCGCCGGGCTAATTCCCTTCAAGTCGGCAATTGTCCACCCTATTGCCTTTTTGTGTAGCTTCAACATCTTGATCAGCTTCTTTTCCTACTCAGGCTGTAACTTAGAAGAAATAATTACATGCAATGTATTATCGGTCCCTAAGTATACATATTTTAGTTGCTCTGCAATTGTTTCAACTCAAGAATCGGTGGTTGTTCAATAGAGGGTTTTTCGAGTTTACCTTCCTTACCTGAGTAATCTAGTGGTTCAAAGTATGTACCTGGTCGGTTGACTAGCCAATTTGCCTCTTCTTGTTGTTCCTCATCGACCGGTTCTTCATACTCCTCAGGTTCCTCTTGATCGGCAATGTAGTTGTCGAGGCAACTAAATTCCTCATCGAAGTTAAACTCTGCCGTGGCATGAAGTAGTTGGCATTCTTCTGGATCATCGGCATGCCTTAGTGTTTGGAACACATTTAGTTTGACCTGCTGGTCATTCACCCTCATTGTGAGTTCTCCCTTTTCAACATCAATCAAGGTTTCTCCTGTTGCTAGGAATGGTCTCCCGAGAATGATGAGTGCATGCTCATCCGCTTCACAATCCAAAACAATAAAGTCAGTGGAAAAAATAAATTTATCGACTTTTACCAGTATGTCTTCGATTTTTCCCTCTGGATGCACATAGGATGTCGGCTAGCTGCAGCATGATGATTGTAGGTCTTGCCTTCCCGATTCTAGTTTCGGAAAACCGATTTAGGCATCAAGTTTATGCTAGCCCCAAGGTCGCATAATGCTTTCCCGACATAGTGATTTCCAATGGAATAGGGTATTGTGAAACTTCCGGGATCCTTCAACTTGGGTGGCATACGATTGTGCAACATTGCCATGCATCCCTCCGTCGCAGCAACTGTTTCAAACTCTCCTAGCCTTGTTCTCTTGGACACAATGTCTTTAAGAAACTTCGCATAGTTTGGCATTTGTTCAATTGCTTCCACCAGTGGCAAGTTGATGTAGACTTGCTTTAGGATATCAAGAAACTTCTTGAATTGGTATTCTAGCTTTTGTCGCTTCAACCTTTGTGGGAATGGTGGTGGAAGTCGGATATCTTCGATCCTTTCATTGGTTTGAAACCTGATTGATGGCATTGCCGGGACATCTGGAGTTGCCGAGGCGTTATCAACTGGGGTTGCCGAGGCATGCTTTTCACAAGTTGCCGAGGCGTCTTTATCGTCGGTTGCCGAGGCGTGCTTATTGCCGGTTGCCGCGGAAATTCCTGGTTCAGCATCTGAGGCTTTGCCGCTAGGTTCGACCTGATCTTTTTGTGGAGTTTTGTTTGACGAGCGGGTTTGAACCTCTCTAAGTTGTTGGCCACTTCTGGTGGTGATTGCCTTACATTGCTCATGGCCGTTCCTCTTGCGACTTGATATCGCTAGGTAAACCTCCTTGTGGTCTAGTATTGATTTTGAGCAAACTGTCCGACTTGATTTTCCAATGATTTGATTGTCGCCTCTTGGTTTTGCAATCTCATCTCGGTCCTGTTAATAAAAGCATCAGTTCTTTTTATGAAATTACTATTCTCAGCCATATAAGATTCAGTTTTCATCATAAAAGCATTTAGAGAATTTTCCAAGAACTAGATGTTGTCGGTTGTTCTTTGCGGCATCATCATTGCCGTGACATATTCTCTTTGGAATCCCGATGCTTGTGCATTACGATTGTTACAGTTTAGAGCATTGTTGGGATTACTCCATGAAAAATTCGGGTGCTTCTTCCAAGCTGGATTGTATGTATTGGACATCACATTGTTGCTCCGATTGTAATTCCCCACATAGAAGCTGGATTCCAGATTCTGCATACATTCAGAAGAATTATGGTTATCACCACATAACTCACAAAAAGAATCCATTACCTTGACTTCATGTGTGTTGTTTGGTTTTTGCATGTTCTGGACCATCTTGGTTAAAGCGGCCAATTGTGCCGAAATTGAATCTGATGATCCTAGTTCATGTATTGTGGCTTGGCGTCTAACTCCTCATCTTCTAGTAGATGGGAATTGATAATCATTCTTGGCCAGCCTGTTTAAAATTTTCATCGCTTCCTCCGGCGACTTATCTAAGAGTATGCCGAGGCATCTAGCATCATCCTTGTTGGTGTATTCACGGCGTTGTAAAACATTGTTACTTGAGTCCACACCGGGAATCCGTGTAAAGGGCATTTGTGTAGAAGTTCTCTATATCGCTCCCAAGCCTCGTACATGGATTCATCATCCTGCTGAAAAGAAGTAATGTCGTTACGAAGCTTATCAGTCAAATTTGTAGGATTAAATCTAGCAAGGAAATCACGACAAAGATCAGTCCAACATGCTATGGATCCGGCAGGAATGCTATTCAACCATGCTTTCGCCCTATCCCTCAGTGAATAGGAGAATAATCTTAATCGTAATACATCGGGGGTGACTCCGTGTATCTTGAACGAGTTGCAAATCTCGAGGAAAGATTTTAGATGTTGTCGTGCATCTTCAGTTGCTGAGCTGCCAAATTGACCTATTGTGTTGATCATATTAAACATTACCGGTTTCAACTCAAAGTGGTCGGCTTCAATCTCAGGTGCGACAACTCCTGGGTTAAGTCCATCAAGATCTTCTTCAAGATAGTCTCGAATAGTTCTGTTTCATGCAAGAATCACTCCTCCTCCTGCTCGAACATCTTGATTCATATTGCCGTCTTGATTTGCCATTGCTTCTCTTATCCTTCGTCTAAGTCTTTGTAAGGTTCGTTCAATTTCTAGATCAAAGGGGTATTACGGTGAAGTCGGTCTCGCATACTGGTCATATACCAATGCAAAACCAAAGTTTGTTATCCCTTTGAATTTTAAACAAGAAAAATAAAAGAAAGTGCAAGAAAGTAAAAACAAAGTCGCTATTGCCAATCCCGCAACAACGGGCGCCAAAAACTTGTTTGCGTAATAAGTGCTACGTAAATGTGCAAGTATACACGTCGCAAGTTATAGTATAAAAGATATCGTCTCCACGAGGGATTGGTGCTACTTCAAGAATCTAGTCTCTTGCATCTTTGTAAAAATAAAAACACAAATAAAAGATTATAGAAGTTTAACTAATCTAGAAAGCAAATAAGTAAAAGAAAAGATGAATTCAATTGAGAGAGATAGGCCAGGTTATCGTGAGTTGAGGTGTGATAGCCGATTGGATCGTCTTGGTAAAAGAGTGCACGGGCAACTCAGTTGCCGTGGCAACTTGCACAACGGGGTTGCCTTGGCAACTAATCGATGGTTGCATGGGCAACTAGTTGGGCAGCAACTTGGGCGTCTGGGCAGCAACTTCAAGGTTCGGCGGAGCGTTCTTCAATGGTTTCTTCTTATCCCTAAGTCGAAACTCTAGCTACTTGTGCATGCCTTGATAATACATCCCTGCGTGAATCAAGGGTGAACAACAACCAATCTTGCGCTCCTCTTAGCCGTTGAAATCCTTAACTTATTCCTAAGCCGGATTAATCTTCACCATCATTGGATTGAATAAAGATCATATTCACTCGTTTCTTGAATCTAACTCTCCCGATATTAGATAAATAGATGAAATCACGAGATCTTCTCCCAATTCACTCGCAAACAAGAATAAGAACCAAGAATGAATAAACCTTGAAATAGAAAAGTGCAAACTCTTATTACCTAAACAAAAACCAATAGTTTCTCACAACCACAAAACACAATAACCATAGCCAAGTAGATTTAGTTCATGGCTAGGTTCCAAAGAAACACAAGATAATTAATCCCTAGCATGATCCCAATCGAACAAGGAAGAAAAGATGAAGCTTGTCGAAAATCCCTTGCCCTAGATGCTTGTCGAAAATTCCCCTTGCCTTCTCCCTTGGACTTGTCGAAATTTGCCCTAATGCTCTCTCCTCCAGGTTGTCGAAATATCCTTGCTATTTATAGGGCTAGGCCAAAGTCCTTCTTTGAGGAGGAGTTTAAGTTGGAATTAAATTATCTTTAAAGAATATAATTCTTTATTATAATTGTATTCCTACTAGAACTTCTCATATCTTCTTGGAATTTAATTCTTCTTTAATCTCTGCATGGCAATCAAATTCCTTTGGGTTTGGGCTTTGCTCCACGTCATCTTGGGCTTGTTTAGTCCTCAATTTCGACTACCATATCACCTTTACTCTTGTCGACAATTGCCATGGCAACTGGCTCGGCGTCTCCTTCATGTATTGCCACGGCAACTGGCGGCAAGCATCTCCTTCATGCATTGCCCGGCAACTAGCTCGGCATTGCTTTGGCAAGTGATCCTGCACATACACACACAAAGCACACCAAAGCAGCATCTTTTCCACAAAAACTACCAAGTTATGTAATCAAGCTCAACGATTGAAGGAAACATGGATTAATGCATGAATGGCTAACTATGCAACTAATATGAGCCTAAGTCTAACAATAATATGAGTAAAAAGGGTAAGAAAAATAGTACTTTTGAACACTTATCACACCCCCAAACTCGAACTATTGCTTGTCATCAAGCAATGCAAACTCATAATTACCTGCCAAGACTTCAATTTTCACAAACTTAGCTTTGAACTTGATTTCAATTCTCTGAACCGGGGCACAAAGTATGATTGGCTTTTTATTTTTCGGAAAACTTAGGAGTTACTCGGAATCAAACTATAATGCTTGTGAGTGTGTGTGGAGTTGTGTGCAAGTTGATTTTTTGGATTCTATGCAAACAATAGGTTTTCAAATTACTTTATTGGGTTCTTTTTAACATGTTTTAACTAGAGCCAGTTTTGGGTACCTCTAGTGTTTTGTTTTTAGTTTTCTTAAGTTAATTTAATCGACTAGAGCCGGTTTCGGGCACCTCTAGTTAAAATTTTTTAACACATCCTAGAGCCAGTTTCGGGCACCTCTAGTGATCAATTTTTTTAGCACATGCTAGAGCCAATTTTGGGCACCTCTAGCATTCATCCAATTTTTATTCTAATCCCCCAATTTGTTAATTATCAACCTAAGTTCCCTAGAATTCCTTAAATCAATCAAACCACAACAGTGTTTCATCAAAATTAGCATCATAGTAAAATTCTAAGTTTTTCCATGGTTATCCTAGAATAAAAAAAATTCTATCAATTTAGTGCATTGGCAAAGTCATCATCGGATATTCATCAAATCTAAGCAATTCTTGTTCCAATTAAAGGCATGACAAGCAATTTATGTATCCTAAATGTAATACTTAAGATGAATGTAACTAAACATGGTAACTACTAATAACAATCCCCCCCAAACTCGAGTGAGGCATTGTCCTCAATGCATGCATAAAAATAACGAAAAATAAAAATAAAATGCATACGAGGACTTATTCCGAGAGTTCATCATCATAGATGATTAGTTTCCTTTTGGTCGGTGTCTTGATTCTCTTGCTTGAACGCGATGGTTGTTTTCTTGTTGCCGGGATGTCTTTAGCTTTTGTTGCCGTAGCATCTTTAGGGTTGGTTGTCGTGGCATCAGCTTGTGCAGGCATGATGTAGGTTGCCGCAGCATCTTCTTCATTGGTTGCCGGGGCAAGGATCTTGGCAGTAAATTTCCTTAGCATAGTAGTTGTGAGTCTTGTTGTGAAAAAGAAAACAAAGAAAACCTGAAAACTAAAGATAATGAAAAAAATAAAATATCTCCTAAAAAGAATAAAAAGAAAACGAAAATATTGAAAGGAAAGAATGCTCATGCATATCCTAAAGTGACCACTTCCTTGTTACGTTCCACATGGGCACCATTATAGTGCTTCAATCTTTGTCCATTAACTTTGAATTCATGGTTGTCAGAGATGGACTTGATTATCACAACACCATGGGAGAATGGTTTGACAACTTCGAATGGTCCCGACCATCTTGATTTCAGCTTTCCCGGGAAAAGTCTTAGCTGAGAATTGAATAGGAGAACTAGTTGCCCTGGCATGAATTGTCGTGGCAATAGTTTCTTGTCATGCCATCGGTTTGTTTTCTCCTTGTAGATTCGTGCATTGTTATAGGCGAGTGCACATAATTCTTCTATCTCATTGAGATCCATCAAACGCTTTTGTCCGGCACTTTCCCAATCCATATTCACAGTCTTGATTGCCCAGTATGCCTTGTGCTCGATTTCCACCGGTAGATGACATGTTTTACCATAGACAAGTCGGAAGGGGGACATACCTAAGGGTGTTTTGAATGCAGTGCGATATGCCCAAAGTGCGTCATCTAGTCTTAATGACCAATCCTTCCTAGAGAGATTTACGACTTTTTCGAGTATACCCTTTAATTCCCGGTTTGAAATTTCTGCTTGCCCGTTGGTTTGTGGGTGATATGTCGTGGCGATCTTGTGTGATATGCCGAAGTGTTGCAACATCTTGGCAATTAGTCTGTTGTCAAAATGCTTGCCTTCGTCGCTGATAATTGCTCTCGGCATCCCAAACCGTGTAAATATGTTCTTCTGCAGGAATCGTTGCACGGTCTTGGAATCGTTTTTGGGAACTGCAGCTGCCTCTACCCATTTAGACACATAGTCGACGGCAAGTAAGATGTAGAGGTTGCCGAATGAAGATGGGAAGGGTCCCATAAAGTCGATCCCCCATACATCGAACAGTTCCACCTCGATGATGTTCTGGAGTGGCATCTCATGTCGTCTAGAGATATTGCCCGTCCTCTGGCAACGATCACATTGCTTGTAAAAGTCTTGGGCATCTTTGTAAAATGTTGGCCAATACAACCCGGATTGCAAAACTTTGGCCGCGGTACGAGTTCCTCCAAAATATCCTCCATAGGGTGAAGAATGACATTGCCGGAGTACATTCTGTTGCTCTTCTTCAGGGACACATCGGCGTATAACCTGATCTGCACATTGTTTGAACAAAAGAGGCTCGTCCCCAAAAGTAATGCTTAGCATCATGGCGGAACCGCTTCTTCCCTTGGTGAGTAATGCCATAAGGAAAAATACCACAAACAAGGAAGTTAACTAAATCCGCGTACCAGGGTATTGCCGAGGCATGTGCTGCCGTGGCGACTGCTCCCAAGATTGCCGAGGCGTGCGCGTCAAAGACTGCTGCGGTGTTGAGAGTTTCTGAGGCGTGTGCATCCATGGTTGCCGAGGCGTCGTGGGTTGCCGAGGCGTCTAGGGTTCCCGAGGCAACTAGAATTTGTTCATCTGGGAATGTATCGCATATCTCTAGATCCGCGTCCTCCTCTCTATTGCGTTCCAAACGTGATAAGTGATCGGCCACTTGATTTTCTGTTCCTTTCCTGTCCTTAATTTCAATATCAAATTCTTGTAAAAGTAATATCCAACGAATCAAACGAGGTTTAGCATCCTTTTTAGCAAATAAGTATTTGATTGCCGAATGGTCCGTATGAACAATTACCTTTGTACCAATTAAATAGGATCGGAACTTGTCAAATGCGAAAAAATACTGACTAGTAACTCTTTCTCCGTTGTTGTGTAATTCACTTGAGCACCATTAAGAGTTTTACTAGCGTAGTATATCACATGGAATGTCTTACCTGTGCGTTGGCCTAGGATTTTGCTCCTACCGCGAAATCACTTGCATCACACATGAGCTCAAAAGGTAGCGTCAATCTGGTGGAGCGACAATGGGTGCCGAGGCAAGCTTTTTCTTTAGGGTTTGAATGCTTGAGTGCAAGAATCATCAAAATCAAAGACTTTATCCTGTTCAAGCAGATTACACAAGGGTTTAGTGATTTTAGAAAAATTATGAATGAACCTCCTGTAAAAACACGCATGTCCAGAAAACTTGAATTCCTTTAGCCAGAACTTGGTGGGGTAATCTCTCGATCACGTCCACCTTGGCTTTGTCTACTTCAATTCCCTTGGATGAAATCTTGTGGTCGAGCACTATTCCTTCATCTACCATAAAGTGGCATTTCTCCCAATTGAGGACTAAATCCGTTTCTTCGCATCTTGCTAACACCCTCTCTAAATTGCCGAGACAGCCGTCGAAGTCATTACCAAAAACCGAAAAATCATCCATGAAGATCTCAAGGAAGTCTTCGACCATGCCTAAAAAGAGTGCCATCATGCATATTTGGAAGGTTGTCGGGGCGTTACACAATCTGAACGGCATCCTTCGGAAGGCATAAGTACCATATGGGCATGTGAAGGTTGTCTTTTCTTGATCTTCTGGTGCTATGGCAATTTGATTGTAACCTGAATAACCATCAAGAAAACAATAAAAGGGTTTACCTGCAAGATGGTCAAGCATTTGATCAATAAAGGGTAATGGGAAGTGATCTTTCCTAGTGGCTTTGTTTAGCTTTCGATAGTCCATACAAACCCTCCAACCGGTCACAGTCCTGGTTGGGATAAGTTTATTATTTTCATTGCTTACCACTGTTATACCTCCCTTTTTCAGTACACATTGTACCGGACTTACCCACGTACTATCGGAGATAGGGTATATAATGCCGGCGTCAAGCCACTTGATGATATCTTTCATTACAACCCCTTTCATGGCATGATTCAGTCTCCTCTGGGCCTCAATTGAAGGTTTGTGATCATCTTCCAACAAGATCTTGTGCATGCACACCGTCGGGCTAATTCCCTTCAAGTCTGCAATTGTCCACCCTATTGCCTTTTTGTGTAGCTTCAACATCTTGATCAGCTTCTTTTCCTGCTCAGGCTGTAACTTAGAAGAAATAATTACAGGCAATGTATTATCGGTCCCTAAGTATACATATTTTAGTTGCTCTGCAATTGTTTCAACTCAAGAATCGTTGGTTGTTCAATAGAGGGTTTTTCGAGTTTACCTTCCTTACCTGAGTAATCTAGTGGTTCAAAGTATGTACCTGGTCGGTTGACTAGCCAATTTGCCTCTTCTTGTTGTTCCTCATCGACCGGTTCTTCATACTCCTCAAGTTCCTCTTGATCGGCAATGTAGTTGCCGAGACAACTAAATTCCTCATCGAAGTTAAACTCTGTCGTGGCATGAAGTAGTTGGCATTCTTCTGGATCATCGGCATGCCTTAGTGTTTGGAACACATTTAGTTTGACCTGCTGGTCATTCACCCTCATTGTGAGTTCTCCCTTTTCAACATCAATCAAGGTTCTCCCTGTTGCTAGAAATGGTCTCCCGAGAATGATGGGTGCATGCTCATCTGCTTCACAATCCAAAATAATAAAGTCGGCGGGAAAAATAAATTTATCGACTTTTACCAGTATGTCTTCGATTTTTCCCTCTGGATGCACATAGGATCTGTCGGCTAGCTGCAGCATGACTGTTGTAGGTCTTGCCTTCCCGATTCCTAGTTTCTGGAAAACTGATTTAGGCATCAAGTTTATGCTAGCCCCAAGGTCGCATAATGCTTTCTCGACATAGTGATTTCCAATGGAACAGGGTATTGTGAAACTTCCGGGATCCTTCAACTTGGGTGGCATACGATTGTGCAACATTGCCATGCATCCCTCCGTCGCAGCAACTGTTTCAAACTCTCCTAGACTTGTTCTCTTGGACACAATGTCTTTAAGAAACTTCTCATAGTTTGGCATTTGTTCAATTGCTTCCACCAGTGGCAAGTTGATGTGGACTTGCTTTAGGATATCAAGAAACTTCTTGAATTGGTATTCTTGCTTTTGTCGCTTCAACCTTTGTGGGAATGATGGTGGAAGTCGGATATCTTCGATCCTTTCATTGGTTTGAAACCTAATTGACGGCATTGCCGAGACATCTGGAGTTGCTGAGGCGTTATCAACTGGGGTTGCCGAGGCATGCTTTTCACAAGTTGCCGAGGCGTGCTTATTGCCGGTTGCCGCGGCAATTCCTGGTTCAGCATCTGAGGCTTTGCCGCTAGGTTCGACCTAATCTTTTTGTGGAGTTTTGTTTGACGAGCGGGTTTGAACCTCTCTAAGTTGTTGGCCACTTCTGGTGGTGATTGCCTTACATTGCTCATGGCCAGTTCCTCTTGTGACTTCAGTATCGCTAGGTAAACCTCATTGTGGTCTAGTATTCAGATTTTGAGCAAACTGTCCGACTTGATTTTCCAATGATTTGATTGCCGCCTCTTGGTTTTGCAATCTCATCTCGGTCCTGTTAATAAAAGCATCAGTTCTTTTTATGAAATTACTATTCTCAGCCATATAAGATTCAGTTTTCATCATAAAAGCATTTAGAGAATTTTCCAAAGAACTAGATGTTGTCGGTTGTTCTTTGCGGCATCCATTGCCGTGACATATTCTCTTTGGAATCCCGATGCTTGTGCATTCTGATTGTTCTGGTTTAGAGCATTGTTGGGATTACTCCATGAAAAATTCGGGTGCTTCTTCCAAGCTGGATTGTATGTATTGGACATCACGTTGTTGCTCGATTGTAATTCCCACATAGAATTTGGATTCAGATTCTCGCATACATTCGGAAGAATTATGGTTATCACCACATAACTCACAAAAAGAATCCATTACCTTGACTTCATGTGTGTTGTTTGGTTTTTGCATGTTCTGGACCATCTTGGTTAAAGCGGCCAATTGTGCGAAATTGAATCGATGATCCTAGTTCATGTATTGTGGCTTAGCGTCTAACTCCTCATCTTCTAGTAGATGGGAATTAATAATCATTCTTGGCCAGCCTGTTTAAAATTTGCATCGCTTCCTCCGGCGACTTATCTAAGAGTATGCCGAGGCATCTAGCATCATCCTTGTTGGTGTATTCACGGCGTTGTAAAACATTGTTACTTGAGTCCACGGGAATCCGTGTAAAGGGCATTTGTGTTGAAGTTCTCTATATCGCTCCCAAGCCTCGTACATGGATTCATCATCTGCACTGCCGAAAAGAAGTAATGTCGTTCTGAAGCTTATCAGTCAAATTTGTAGGATTAAATCTAGCAAGGAAATCACGACAAAGATCAGTCCAAGATGCTATGGATCCGCAGAAATGCTATTCAACCATGCTTTCGCCCTATCCCTCGGTGAATAGGGAATAATCTTAATCGTAATATATCGGGGTGACTCCGTGTATCTTGAACGAGTTGCAAATCTCGAGGAAAGATTTTAGATATTGTCGTGCATCTTGATTCTTTGAGCTGCCAAATTGACCTATTGTGTTGATCATATTAAACATTACGGTTTCAACTCAAAGTGGTCGGCTTCAATTTCAGGTGCGACAACTCGGGTTAAGTCCATCAAGATCTTCTTCAAGATAGTCTCGAATAGTTCTGTTTTCGTGCAAGAATCACTCCTCCTCCGCTTTCGAACATCTTGATTCATATTGTCGTCTTGATTTGCCATTGCTTCTCTTATCCTTCGTCTAAGTCTTTGTAAGGTTCGTTCGATTTGGATCAAAGGGATATTACGGTGAAGTCGGTCTCGCCCTCGTCATATACCAATGCAAAACCAAAGTTTGTTAGCCCTTTGAATTTTAAACAAGAAAAATAAAAAGAAAGTGCAAGAAAGTAAAAACAAAGTCGCTATTGCCAATCCCCGACAACGGCATAAAAAAAACTTGTTGCGCGTAATAAGTGCTACGCAAATGTGCAAGTATAAAGATATCGTCTCCACGAGGATTGGTGCTACTTCAAGAATCTAGTCTCTTACCTTTGTAAAAATAAAAACACAAATAAAAGATTATAGAAGTTTAACTAATCTAGAAAGCAAATAAGTAAAAGAAAAGATGAATTCAATTGAGAGAGATAGGCGGGTTATCGTGAGTTGAGGTGTGATAGCCGATTGGATCGTCTTGGTAAAAAAGAGTGCGACAACTTACTGCACAACGGGGGTTGCCTTGGCAACTAATCGATGGTTGCACGGGCAACTACTTGGGCGTCACGGGCAGCAACTTCAAGGTTCGGCAGAGCGTTCTTCAATGGTTTCTTCTTATCCCTAAGCCGAAACTCTAGCTACTTGTGCATGCCTTGATAATACATCCCTGCGTGAATCAAGGGTGAACAACAACCAATCTTGCGCTCCTCTTTGCCGTTGAAATCCTTAACTTATTCCTAAGCCGGATTAATCTTCACCATCATTGGATTGAATAAAGATCATATTCATTCATTTCTTGAATCTAACTCTCCCGATATTAGATAAATAGATGAAATCACGAGATCCTCTCCCAATTCACTCGCAAACAAGAATAAGAACCAAGAATGAATAAACCTTGAAATAGAAAAGTGCAAACTCTTATTACCTAAACAAAAACCAATAGTTTCTCACAACCACAAAACACAATAACCATAGCCAAGTAGATTTAGTTCATGGCTAGGTTCCAAAGAAACACAAGATAATTAATCCCTAGCATGAACCCAATCGAACAAGGAAGAAAAGATGAAGCTTGTCGAAAATCCCTTGCCCTAGATGCTTGTCGAAAATTCCCCTTGCCTTCTCCCTTGGACTTGTCGAAATTTGCCCTAATGCTCTCTCCTCCAAGTTGTCGAAATCTCCTTGCTATTTATAGGGCTAGGCCAAAGTCCTTCTTTGAGGAGGAGTTTAAGTTGGAATTAAATTATCTTTAAAGAATATAATTCTTTATTATAATTGTATTCCTACTAGAACTTCTCCTATCTTCTTGGAATTTAATTCTTCTTTAATCTCTGCATGGCAATCAAATTCCTTTGGGTTTGGGCTTTGCTCCACGTCATCTTGGGCTTGTTTAGTCCTCAATTTCGACTACCATATCACCTTTACTCTTGTCGACAATTGCCATGGCAACTGGCTCGGCGTCTCCTTCATGTATTGCCCTGGCAACTGGCTCGGCATCTCCTTCATGCATTGCCCTGCAACTAGCTCGGCATTGCTTTGGCAAGTGATCCTGCACATACACACACAAAGCACACCAAAGCAGCATCTTTTCCACAAAACTACCAAGTTATGTAATCAAGCTCAACGATTGAAGGAAACATGGATTAATGCATGAATGGCTAACTATGCAACTAATATGAGCCTAAGTCTAACAATAATATGAGTAAAAAGGGTAAGAAAAATAGTACTTTTGAACACTTATCAACAACCAAGAAGGACCGTTTTGGGCTGGGTTACAAACCAAGTGTCCAACAGAGAAAAGAGGAATACAAGAGAAAAGAAGAGCAAAGAAAAGCCAGATTTAAAGGAGAAGACATTCTGTGGAGACCAATGTCCTTCCCTAGTTTGAAAACCACTTTTGTCTCTGGAGGATTCTACCAACCAGGTCAAGAAGTTGAAGAGGCAATTAAGGAAAATGACGTACTCAACAAGGAGGAGATATTCAATGAATCACTTGAAGGGATGTACATCAACATGATAGCTGGAAAGGGCCAAGGCAGCAAAATGTTGACCAACATCCGCCCCTGTCGTCCCGGGGAAACACTTGATAACTGGAGCTGCATTGATCTACCTGTGGTTTTTAGGAATAGATCAGAGTAATGCTCTGAATCAACCTTTTGTTTTTGCCCATAAACAATGGGGATCTTTTGTATAGGGCACATACGTTAACTTTTTTTGTTGAAATGAAAATATCCCCGCTTTCCTGAATGACCAACATTTCATTTATTTCATTCATGCATTCTTCATGTTCATTCACTTCATATAAAGCCATCCTCTTCCCAATACAATTCATTCTCATTTAATACAGGTCGCTCATGATTGACTATATGAATGATATCGGATCCAATCCTGGAGTGAATTTTGAATGCCCTGAGATCTCAGAGGGAATTGAGGAGGAAGATGATGATATAGAATGTGAGGTCCCGGTAGAGTTGAAGAGAATGGTGGCCAACGAAGAAAGGCAGATCATGTCCCACCAAGAAGAAACAGAATTTGTAAACTTGGGGACTGAAGAAGAGAGAAAAGAAGTGAAAATAGGGACGATGTTTTCCTCGAAAACCAAGCACGAACTGATAACCCTACTTCAGGAATTTAAGGATGTTTTCGCCTGGACCTATCAAGATATGCCAGGATTGAATACTGACATAGTGGTGCACAAATTACGAACAAAGCCGGAGTGCAAGCCAATACAGCAAAAACTTCAGAGAATGAGACCAGACATGTTATTAAAAATCAGAGAAGAGGTAAAAAACAGTTTGATGCTGGTTTCTTGGAGGTAGCCAAATACCCCGAGTGGGTTGCAAATATCGTACCAGTACCGAAGAAGGACGGGAAAGTTCGTATGTGCGTAGATTATAGGGATCTAAACCGAGCCAGCCCTAAAGACAACTTCCCCTTACCACATATTGACACGCTGGTTGACAACACCGCGGGACATTCATGGTTTTCATTCATGGACGACTTTTCAGGATACAACCAGATAAAGATGGACTCTAACGACATGGAGAAAACTACGTTCATAACTATGTGGGGCACTTTTTGTTATCGAGTGATGCCTTTTGGGCTCAAGAATGCAGGGGCAACGTACCAAAGAGCAATGGTGACTCTTTTCCATGACATGATGCACAAAGAAATAAAAGTATACGTGGACGACATGATTGTCAAGTCCCGAACAGAGGATGAGCACCTACAGAACTTGAGAAAACTATTTCAAAGACTACGAAAATACCAGTTGAGGCTTAATCCTGCCAAGTGTACCTTCGCCGTTACTTCTGGAAAACTCCTAGGGTTCGTGGTAAGCAGAAGAGGGATTGAGATCGATCCAGATAAAGTGAAAGCCATCCAGGATCTCTCACCACCCCACACTCAGAAGGAAGTTCGCGGTTTCCTGGGGAGATTGAATTATATCTCTCGTTTTATTTCCTAATTAACCGATCGATGTGACCCGGTCTTCAGACTTCGTAGAAAAAATAATCCTGGTGTGTGGGATGAGGAATGTCAAGGGGCCCTAGAAAAGATCAAAAGGTACCTGACAAATGCTCCGATTTTAGTCGCGTCAGTACCAGACCGACCATTAATCCTCTACCTGACAGTCTTTGAGAATTCAATGGGATGTGTATTGGGGCAACACGATGAGTCAGGGAAAAAGGAGCAAGCCATCTATTACCTAAGCAGAAAGTTCAATGATTGCGAAATGCGGTACCCGACAGTTCAGAAGCTGTGTTGTGCTCTAGTTTGGGCTACCAAGCGGCTTAGGCAGTATATGTTATACCATATTACTTGGTTGATATCCAAGCTAGACCCATTGAAGTTCTTAATGGAAGCGCCAACACTAACGGGAAGGATGGCCCGCTGGTAGATGCTCTTATCCAAATTCGATATTGTATACGTGAGCCAGAAAGCCGTAAAGGAGAGTGTCGTAGCAGATTTCCTAGCTAGTCGTGCTTCGGACGACTATGAGGCGTTGAACTTTAATTTCTCGGATGAAGACTTGATGTGCATTACAACCGAGGAAGAGGTTTCAGATGATAAAATCATGGAAGCTTTACTTCGATGGAGCCTCTAACGCCCTCGGACATGGGATAGGAGTTGTGCTAATTTCCCCTGAAAATGTCTATTATCCCTTCACCAGCAAATTAGAATTCTTCTGCACCAACAATATAGCTGAATACGAAGCCTGCGTTATGGGACTAAACTCAGCTATTAAAAGAAAAATTAAGGAACTTCGAGTATTTGGAGATTCATCCTTAGTAATTTACCAATTGCGTAGGGAACCCTAAACAAGGGACCCGAAGTTGGTCAAATATTATGAATTGATTCAAGAGCTCACCAAGGAGTTCGAAAGGGTCAGCTTCAATTACCTTCCCCGAGAAGAAAATCAGATGGCAGATGCCTTGGTGACCCTGGCATTCATGTTTAAAACAAACACTGGGGCAGAAATGAAGCCCATTAAGATGCAGAAGTTTGAAAGGCCTGCTCATTGTTGTAATGTGCAGGAAGAGATTGATGGAAACCCCTAGTACTATGACATCTTGCAATATGTCAAGCTTCGAAAGTATCCCGAAGGGGCAAATGACAATGACAGAAAAACACTCAGAAAAATGGCAACAGGATATATCCTAGA
Source organism: Hibiscus mutabilis (assembly GCA_019671005.1). Taxonomy (NCBI): domain Eukaryota; kingdom Viridiplantae; phylum Streptophyta; class Magnoliopsida; order Malvales; family Malvaceae; genus Hibiscus; species Hibiscus mutabilis. The sequence goes on from CM033744.1 coordinate 6,191,678, forward strand.
TGGGGAGATCCTATATAAGAGAAGTCATGATCAGACATTGCTGAGATGTATGGATGCCCGGGAGGCGAAGGAGATTTTAGCGAGGTACACGATGGGCTATGTGGAACGTACGCCAACGGGCTGTCTATAGCCCAGAAAATTATGAGATATGGCTATTTCTGGTTGACCATGGAGGGAGATTGTATCGATTACGCTAGGAAATGCCACAAATGCCAAATTTATGCTGACAAGATTCACGCTCCCCCATCGCCTTTACGCACCATGAATTCTCCGTGGCCTTTTACGGCGTGGGGCATGGACGTCATCAGGCAGATTCACCCGAAGGCTTCCAATGGACACCGTTTTATTTTGGTCGCCATAGACTATTTCACTAAATGGGTAGAGGCAGCATCTTACGCCAACATCACAAGGACTACAGTATGTAAGTTCCTAAAGAAGGAGATTATTTGTCGATACGGTTTGCCAGAAAGGGTCATCACCTACAACGCTTCCAATCTGAATAACAAAATGATGACGGACGTGTGCAATCAATTCAAGATAACACACCATAATTCCACAGTCTATCGTCCTAAAATGAATGGGGCAGTGGAAGCAGCAAACAAGAACATAAAGAAGATCATAGCAAAGACGAAGGATACCTACAGGGATTGGCATGAGAAGCTGCCATTTGCCCTTTTCGCCTATTGGACGTCCATTCGCACATCAACAGGGGCAACACCCTACTCCTTGCTGTATGGTACCAAAGCAGTACTCCCCATTGAGGTAGAGATCCCGTCTCTCCGGGTCTTAAATGAAGTAAAATTAGAAGAATCCGAATGGGTGCAAGCCAGACTCGACCAACTAAATCTCATTGAAGAAAAGAGACTAAAGGCCATTTGTCATGGTCAGATGTACCAAAAGCGGATGATGCGAGCATACAAACAAAAATGTGTGCCCAAGAGAATTCAGAGAGGGGGATCTGGTGCTCAAGAAAATCCTCCCGATTCAGAAAGATTCTCGAGGAAAGTGGATGCCCAACTGGGAAGGGCCGTACGTGGTAAAAAAGGCCTTCTCAGGAGGAGCCCTAATCTTAACTGAAATGGATGGAGACGAGCTGAAAAGCCCTGTAAATTCTGATGCTGTTAAGAAATACTACGTTTGAAAAAAAAAGAAAAAAGAAAAAATAAGAAAAGAACAAAAATGGAGAGCTCAGGGCGAAAACCCGAAATAGGGCATCTTGAAGTAAAGGGAGGACCCGAGTTGAAAACCCGTAAAGGGCTGCTCGGATAAATGGAAAGGTTGGATATCCGAAGAGAATGGTCATCCCCATGAACCCTGTGAAGAGGGAGCTTCAGGCAAAAGATTCTACGCCGGTTGACAGGATCATGTATCATTCATACCGAAGATAATGAGGGATATTGTATTTCATATTTAGCTTTTCTTCTTCCTCATGTGTGTCATAACTCTCTCAAAGTATCCCAAACCCTTAATCGTAATAAAATCGTGTTTTTGAGCATCCATTCCTTGCCTTCTTGTTAATTTCAGGCAAATAAGCTAACATAGGCTTATGGTAAACAAGAGATTTCTGAGCATTACTGTGATCTAACCTTAAAGATGCAGGTGATTAGAAAACAATGTTAACTTTGCCCTCTAGCTCCCTACATAACGGCCGTTGATAGGGAAGGCGGAAGGCTTCAAGCAACAGGATAGGATGACCAATGGCGCACGCGCTGCTTGTTAAAGAGAAAGCATGCGAGATAACAAGAGAGATCTCCTAGGTGAAACCCCAGAAGGGCATCCCTTGAAAAAAAAACCTCTAAAGTGAAAACCCGAAAGGGCACTTTAGAACCCCAAGTCAGAAATTCAGAAAAAGAAAGGTTGGAATGGTTGAACCCGACAGTGAAATGGGGTATCGCCACCAAAAAGGGGAGAAAGTGAACAACGTGAAGTCGAGATCGACTGAGGACTAAAGCAGGCCAACCAAGATATTGACACTCATGCATCATGAATAGTTAGACATCACTAGGATTAGGAGCATGTCAATTCATTTGTCATAGCATTTTGTTTTATCTTAGATAGGTATCTATAGATTCAAAGAGACATCGGTAGCTGTCATGGTGTGAATCCCAAATGTGAAGATGAAGGTTTTACATACGAAAGGCCTATGTTTCCAAGCGCCTGCAGAGAGAGGTTCTATGTAGGAAGAATCTGCCGCTCCGAGGCTTCAGAAGCTGAAAGTTTTATATAGGAAGGGCTTGCAGCTCCAGGGTGAAGACTAGCAGTTCTATATAGGAAGAACTCCCAACCGAAGGAATTCACCCATGACACACAAGGTTTTATATAGGGAAAACCTGATGTGTTAAAAGTGAAGAGTCTTATATAGGAAGGACTCCGAGCTTTACTGTCTTAGAGTGAAAGATTCTATATAGGAAGAACTCGTAGCTCCGAGATTTCAGAAGCTGAAAGTTTTATATAGGAAGGACTTGCAGCTCCAAGGTGAAGACTAGCAGTTCTATATAGGAAGAACTCCCAGCCGAAGAAATTCACCCATGATACACAAGGTTTTATATAGGGAAAACCTATTGTGTTGGAAGCGAAGAGTCTCATATAGGAAGGGCTCTGAGCTTTACTGTCTTAGAGTAAGAGGTTCTATATAGGAAGAACTCGTAGCTCTGAGATTTCAGAAGCTAAAAGTTCTATATAGGAAGGACTGACGGCTCCAGGGTTTGAAGACTAGCAGTTCTATACAGGAAGAACTCCCAGTCGGAAGAATCCATCAACGGCGCAAAAGGTTTTATATAGAAAAAACCAGCCGCGTTGAAGGCAAAGAGTTCTATATATGAAGGACTCCGAGCCTTACCGTATCAAGATGAAAAATTCTATATAGGAGGGACTCATAACTTGAGGCTTCACAGCGAAGGGTTCCAAATAGGAAGAGCTTGTAGCTCCAAGATCGGAGGGGGAAGAAGTTATATAGAAAGGACTTACGAGCCCGAAGATTTAGCCAAGGAAAAGGGGAGAGTTCCAGAAGAGCACGTGTTTCCGAAGCTACAAATAGGGAAGTCGGATAAAAATGAGTGCTTATGAATCTTTGCTTTGTTCCCATTCCACGAGAACAAGCAAAGAGGGGCAACTGTAATCACTCATTTTTATCTAATCTCTAAGTATCATATTAATATATTAGTGCATGATTACATATATATGTATGCGTGTATATGTTATTAATATTACATATATAATATATGTGTGAATGTATGCATCGTGCATATATCTATGTTGTGTATTACGTACCTATTAATATGTGTGTGATATGGTTATATTTATGTTAGGGGTATCATATAATATATGTTGGTATATGTGCATTTATGAATATGTTTATATATGTTTGCATGTATATATTATTAATGTCCTTGTTATTATTGAATGTATACGAATGAGTGTTGCATGAATTGTAAGTATTATTATTAAGTGCATTTATGTGTGAATGTATTTCATTATAATCGTATGTATGTGTACGTAAGTATGCATTTACTATTATATTAATATATTAATATATATGGACAAATCTGAAAATAAAAAACCTAATTAAATTAAATGTCTAGATTATTACAAAACCCATAAATTACAAGGCCCGATCGGCCCAAACCCAAAACCTTAACAGAACCCTAATACCATCAGATATCTAACCCTAATTACTTTGTATTTGCGCAGCCAACCAGGAGCCGTTGGATCAAAATGTTGATCCAACGGCCACGATCAATGAGGAAAAAATATCTAGCTGGCCGCGTGTATTACATGCTCGGACTGTTCGAATGCCACGCGCGCGTTCGATCCACGCGCGGACCCTTCGATATCCCACGCACTATAACTCCTCGACTGCTAAGCCCCACGTGTCACGATCTGGAGTCGTTCCACCGATCGAGGTTTCATCTGGACCGTGCATTCTTCAAGCTATCCCGACCGTTAGATCGAATCTGATCCAACGACCGAGAACGCCTCTGGCCGAAGACATCTCCCCCACACCGCCACCATGCTTCCACCATGCCGGCCTCCAACCACCGCGTTCAGATATATCAAAGAACACAAAAAAGAGGCGATGTCAGTATCATTTCATATCTAAAAAAATGTTTTACAGTACTTGCTACCGAACCAAAAAGAGAGTGATATATGTATGAAACAAGTAATTGTAATACAGTCCAGTTGTAATCAGAGAGAAAAATAAAAAAGAAGCACAAAGTTTTCAGTGGTAACTCCCTTTTCTTTTTTTCTTACTTCTTTGCATGCATACAAAAAAAATATGAAGTAATAACAAAAAGAGAGGGATGTAGATTTGTTACCTTCGTCGTCAACAGATCTCCCTTCATCAGTGACAAGCCTCTTCAGCTTTCCAAAGTTGAACATGGTGAACTAAAGGGAGAGGGAGGTCATTTTTTCATTTCGGTTAAACATAAACAAAAAAAAACTTTTTTTTCATTTCGTATTTGCTTAGATCTAGACAAAAGGGTGAGTCTTAGTGTAAATCTAAGTTCATATTCGGGTTCGGTTTGAACAGAGGTTGGTTTTGGGAGTTTCTTTTGGTTCGCCGGCGCCGGTTAGCGGCGGAAAGGACGGCGGAGAGTCGTCGGGTTCTGGGTTCATCAAAGGCTTGGGGGATGTTTAAGTTGAGAGAAAATGAGGGAAACAGGTTATTATAAAATCGGTTAAGGGGAAAAATGAGAAAATTTTGAGATCGGGCTAAAAAATGGGTTTTTATAGACATTTTATTTCGTGAAATGGTAAAATTCTGAAATAAATCCCCCCGCGTTTTCGATATTTTCATTTCTGTCTTGCCGCATGGGATATTTACAATTCCGGTCCCCCTTATATTCTAAAATCTTGCAATCCAACCCCTGGATTAAATTGAATCAGTTTTTAAATGGCGAAATTACCTCACCAGTCCCACCGTGTTTTTGAAATTTTCACTTCAAGCCTGCCCCTTGGTCCAATGACAGTTTTAGTCTTTTTAGGTTCTGTTCAGTTTGTAATTTCGTCCCTAAATCGCATATTACTGCCTTTTAATTTATGTTTCTTATATTTATTTCTTTTCATTTCAGTCATGTTCCATATTTAAATATTCATGTTCGTTTGTTATGATCGTATATGTTGATGTAGCCTTTTTGCCTTTTCATATGTCTCTCGTACATGCTTTGTATTTCCATGTTTATATGTATATATGTGTTAAGTTTATGGTGATTATGTATTTTTATGCATTTGTTCGGTCATTCGTATCACGTATATTAGATTGATATTTTAGTTGGTTCGTACACAACATGTTTTTGTATTTTTAGCATGTATTGTATGTTCTCTCTGCTTTTAAGTTACGTGTTAGTATATTTTCTTTGTCATGTATAATACCATGTTCTACATATGTTACAATGTGTTTTATTTTAATATGTATATCTTCTTGTAATATGTGTTTTTGTTCCCACATGTATTTACTCATGTCTTGTCATTGTGATATGTTAAGTTCGTTTTTATTTACGAGTAGGAGTAATCTGTATGTATGTATGTATGTATGTATGTATGTATGTATGTATGTATGTATGTATGTATGTATGTATGTATGTATGTATGTATGTATGTATGTATGTATGTTTTATATTAGTATTTTATTTATGTTCGATTAGCATTCTATTATGTTAACATTTATTGTATTTAAATTATTTGCCATGTTTTGTATTTTGCTCACTAAGTTTGCATAATGGAATATATAATGTCAATGCGGTGCCCTTTTATCCGAGCGTAAACGGGGCCAGTATCAGACGTAGTGATAGCGGTTGGGCGTTTACTCTCGGATAAAGGGGCCTTTAAAATTTATCCGCAATTATAACCGAATTTTAAACTAATCGTCACTTTAATCCGGAAAGTCTAATATTAATGAAGTGGTAATTATTGAAGTACCAATTTTGGGCGGTGTGGGGGTGCTAATCCTTCCCCATCCGTAACCGACTCCTGAACCCAACAGTTTTTTAAATCTTTGGTTTTATGGTGTCCGGCCTACCTAAGTGGCAGGTGGCGACTCCAATTTTTAATAAAATGCGGTTTTTTAAACCCCACGGAATAAACATTTTATATCCGAAAAATCACAAACACTTCGAAAACGTTTTTAGCGAAACGGACATCGCTATATGACCCAATCTGCAGCTTTGGATAGAAGCCATGAATGAATCCCAAACCCCCACCTCCCAATCGAATAATGGCCTTCTCAACTAAATTTTCTATCGCCAAGTCCTATTCTCCCATTTTCCAAATTCCACAATTCTACCAGATTTCTTGATTGCAAGTGTATAGATTCTCGGGAATAATTCTTTAAGGCAAGAGTCGGTTGCCCATTTATCAGACCAAAATTCGATTGAACTTCCATCACCCACCTCAAATTGGATATTCGAAATAAAAAGGTCGGACATCACCCTTGAGGGGCTGAGGGGTCTGGTAATGTCCCTCCAAATCCAGCTTCTGTTTCGACTTGGCCCCTATGTAGGCAAAATCTTGTTTTCCTCCCCCTCATATTTTGCCTTTGAGGGGCTGAGGGGTCTGGTAATGTCCCTCCAAATCCAGCTTCTTATAGTTTCTTATAGGTATACTACTTTTAAATTTCAATTTAGTTCATATACTTTAATTTTGCAACATTGAGTATCTATGTTATTTTTAAATCAAATTTTTGTTTAATTTTATTATTAATTATTGACCTGTAAAATATTAAAAGGTAAAATATTTTTTTTATTTCACACGTTTATATATTTTTTATCAATTTAACCCATAATCTAAAAATTAAATACAAAATTATTAAAAATTGAACAATGCAGTTTTTCAATCATCCACGTCCATATTTTTTAAAGGTTAAATTTATAAAAAAGGTAAAAATGTAGAGGGCTATAAAAAATTATTGTCATTTTTTAACAACGGTCAAATTAACAATTAATGATAAAATTAAATAAAAATTGATCGAAAAACAACTATTTCAAATAAAAATAGTACCAAAATAGTGTAAAAAATCAAAGTATAGGAATCGAATTTTAAAAAATACATAAACTTTTAACATATTTAAAATGTAATTTAGTTTTCCACTCTGCTTACATCAACTATTGTCCATATATCCATTGGCATTCACTAAATTTATGGCTTTTTCTACTTGTCCCCTTGCATTGATCAATGTAACATCAATCCCCCCCCCTCCCTCCAACTTTTTCCCCAACAAACCCTGATTTTCAGCTATAGTTATTAACTTCAAAATAGATATAGTACCCCAAACCGAAAGTTATTTAAATAATTCATACAATCATCTTTAAGAGGTGGCATTCAATAAGTTTAAGATTCGAGTTTCAACATCTGTTACCTTTTTCCTTATTTTCGGACCGTGATTAGGCAAACTCACATGGAATCCATCCTAAGGAGTATATATTCAGCCCCTGTTTTTTTTAATGTTGAAAATTTTCATTATAATGGCGAAAGTGTTGGGCGTAGTGTGGTTATGCTAGTGGACTTTTGAACATATGGCTGGACAGAATCATATATAATTTGTTTTTCTTTTCTTTCCCCCCTCTTTACCTCATTATTATCATCATTCAAAAAACTCTCTCACCCCTTTACTTTCCCTACAATAATTGTTTCCATTGTCCTATTTCTACCCCCATTGAGGTCAGTAGTTGGGGATGACCCTGTCCCCTTTGCCAGACAGAAAAAATGCAGCCCCCTCACCAGTCCACTCAAAAAATTTAAAACCCTAAATTCGATCTTTTTTACTATTCGACAATACTTTTAAAAGGCGATCGCGCCTATACGTGGTCGAAATAAGACAAGACAAATAGGGTGATGGGGTTAATGTGAGATGTTCCATATTTCCCTAGTGTTTCCACATGGTTTGGTGATCCAAATTGTGGCCACTGGCTACCATGTTGGTTGAACTGAGTTACTATTTGTTTATTGACTGAGTAAATGATCCACCATTTTTGATGGGGACATTCGTCAAGCTATAGATAATGGCTGATGTAGTGATGTGGGGTCCCATGGATGATGGATGTATCCATCTTCATCCATCATGTGCATGCATTTAGCGGTGCTCTTCCAATAAGAACCAGACCAGTTTCTTAAACTAGTCTTTCTGCAATACATTCTGATGTTTATATATAGACATACAAATATATCAAATATGAACCAGACCAGTTTCTTTGCTTGACATGTACTTAAACTTGTTAGCATGTAAGGCCATTCATTAGGAAGTGAACAACTAGATTTATGTTATTCAAATTCGGGTTTTTAGTTCGTGATCATATCTTTCGAATTATATCGGATACGAGTACTTTAAGAGAGGCCGAAAATGGGATCATTTGATGAAATGAACATTCCAAGTGTAGCAAAAAGATTTATGGGTCAATCAAGGTGACATTGAAAGAATAAAAAATACTATTGGCTACCTCAGCCTTCTGCAAGATCCACATCACCTGATAAAAGCCTGGTTTAAAAGGGGGTTTAACCTTTCATTTTAAAGAATCTATCAGCTCTAGCAGGTTATATACACTGTAGCAAGCTTCGAAGCACTTTGCCATTCCTGGTCCCATTTAGCCCCACACTACCACCCCTTCTCTCTCATTATTCCACTTTTATCTTCTTTTTTTCTTGCTGAATTTTGGACTTTTGGGGTCAATTTTTTTTAAACCAGAGCAGGCTTCAGAGTCCAAGCAGGCCTTGGATTTCTGACCCCACTGATATATATTAAAAAATAGTTAAAAACTTCTCAACAGTTGCACTCAATCCCCCCTCTCCCTTGCTCCCTCCATTGCCTCATAACCACAAATTCAAAACTATGGTGAACAATTATTGTCCGAAAGTTGTGAAATTAAGTAAGTTTAAGTGTTTAATATAATAAGTCATTTGAATTTATAAATAAGAAAATTTTAGATAATATAGATATTATATTAAATTATATATTCGAAATAAAATTAAAATTTTGTCATTTTTTTAATTCATGGTGATTGAGTAAGTTTTGAAATTTGATTGTTTTCATTAGCTTTATCTGCCGACAGAAAACTAGGCCATAAAGAGGGGGGAAACAATATTGAATACAGCTGAGCCAAACCAAAAACCCCATACTTCTTAAACCAACATCTTCTTCTTCTTCTTCTTCTCTTAGAAAGAAAGGAGGTTTCATTTTCAAGTTCCCACAACAAAGTATAAAGACATTTTCTCTCTGTTTTCCTGTTTCGGTCATGGATTTTCTCAGGAATGTGTCAGTCTCTGGTGAGTATCAAGCGCCAGTTGCCTCTCTCGACGATCTTTTCCCGACTCAAAACACGGTCAGTTCTTCCTCTTTGCATGGCTTCACAGTTTTGGGTTTTGTTTAGAGTTTCAAAGTTTCCAACTTTGTACTTTGCAGGAAGTGGATGTGAGCTTGGAATGGTTATCTATATTCGTGGAAGATTGTTTCTCGAGCACATGAAACTGTATCCCGGTTTCAAATGTCGAGACCAAAGCTGAAACAGCAGCAACAAATGCCACAAAATCTGCAAAGAAACCACATCAGATAACCCCACCATCGTTGCAGAAACTTGTGGTTCCGGGCAAGGCAAGGAGCAAGAGGAAGAGGGTTTCCAGCTCCACCACAACATCATTATCCAAAACAAAAAACAACCCACTTTTCAGCTGGTCTTGTAACTTGCAACCGTCCAACTCTCACCCTCTTTTGCTTCAACAATCATGCTGGTTAGCCGACAGTGGGTTCGTTTTCCCCAAGAAGGAAGATGACAGCAGCAGTAGCAATGGCGTGAAAGAGGGCATGGAGGTAGAGAAGGCCGTGCAGCAGCAGCAGCAGCAGCCAAGGAGGTGTAGCCATTGCTTGTCTCAAAGGACCCCACAGTGGAGGGCGGGACCATTGGGGCCAAAGACGCTGTGTAATGCATGTGGGGTGAGGTACAAATCTGGGAGGTTGCTGCCAGAGTATAGGCCAGCAAAAAGCCCTACTTTTGTGAGCTATTTGCACTCCAATTCTCACAAGAAAGTGATGGAGATGAGGATGTCTTTGTCTTCTTAAATCCCTACTCAGCAGTATCATAACCCCTTTTCCCCCAATGTAAATCAAAGCGTTGATAGGATAAGAAAATTTTGAAGAAATTCTTCACTAGTAGTAATGTAGTAATTCTCCTTATTTGTTATGACATTTTAGTATTATATATATATATATATGTATAAGTTAGTCATTGATGCACCGCGATTCGAGGTTTTTTCTTTCCACAATCAAGCTTCGCTCGATGTTATTTTAGGGGCGCTAAACCCTACACACTAAAAACCATACTTTAAAATTTAAACTTTAAACCTTATCTCTAAAACTTAAAAGGTAACCACAAACCCTAAAATCTTAAACTCTAAAAATGCACCGCTTCTGGAAAACTTTGTTTTCCACCTCCAGTGCATCAAATCATTTCCTTATATATATATATATATCATCGGTATTTAATGTATTGATTGACTAATCCGACCGGGAACTGCAGAGGATCAATATAGAGCGGCCATTTCAAACCAATTGCTTCATTCCACTCACAACGTAATGACTTGAAACCTTGATTTTATTTAAGAAATCTAGCATCTTATCTCCGCTAAATACATATTTTTATTAACTTTGTAATATCATTTCTTTTTTACTAAAATTTTAAAACATTTTTTGGGGAAAAAAGTTAACCTTAGAAATCTCAACACATAATTTTCAGATAAAATTACTCAAATTCAAATGTCTTAAAAGAATATTATTTTCCTTTCCAGTTAACTATTCTTTTTATTAAATAGAGATATGTTACATTCCCAAGATAAATGTTGAGATTCGAATTCATACATAATAGAATGACATGAACATATTTAGCTACTCAATCAATTAATAGATCTTCAAGTTAAACTACTCTTTGAGTTCAATAATAATTGGATTTTAGTTGGTAATTTTATTCTCTTATGTTATATTGTTTTATATTATATTAAGGCATGATTTAATGAAATAAATATACTCTTAGAACATGGAAAGTAGATGACGTTGGTTAGGTCATGAAAAAAACATGACCAAATGCGTTTGATATCAAATTAAATTGATGGAATTTTCTTTAATTAATTATGAAAATTCTTGGCTACTTTTGAATTTCTAAGACATTGTCTTAGGGATGACAAATTTGAAATTTGAAAAAAATTAAATTACAATTAAAAAATCGAATTAATAATTTAAAACATTTATTATAGTAATCCAATTTTAAGTGTTCATATATGGAAGTCAGCTTCAATTGAAGATTTTGTCAGTTTCGGTTCAGCCCAGAAATTTTGAATGATTATTATAGAAAATATATTAAAATACTAATATTCATGTATTTTTTATTAAATTTTATTTTATTTTATTTTCTACTGTGCAAATATATGCCTTTCTAAAATTTCCCTCCCATTTTTGGGAAATGAAATTTCTTTGTCCTTTTTCAGTTAGGTCCTACATGTCCCTTAACTTTAAGCACGTTTGAATTTTTCTTCGAATAAGACAAAAAAGAAATTATGATATATATTTATATATTGGTAATATATATTCTCTAGATTATGAGACAAGGCTTTATAACTACAAAGTACTTTTTTATATAATTGTATAAATATAAATATATTTTTTATCGTCAAGTGTTGAGTGAAATAATAAAATTTATTATTTATAAAAAATAAAATGTCTAAAAATCTAACTTAAAATATAAAATCAAGAAACATTTCCTTCGATAAAAAAAGTCATCTACTATTACACTGCATATAATTATTTTAAAAATCTATTTTATTTGGAATTATAACCCTAATAAATTGACAAATTCATTTGAATATGGTAGGTTGTTGTTATGTGTTATAGCACTCAACATCTTTGAATGGTCCCCTTTCACTACACTGCCATATCTGAAAACAACATCAATCCCCCATATTTCATAGGCTTAAATGAAAAATAAGTGTCTAAAGTGTACAATTTTTAAACTTTAGGTATTTTAAAGTATTTTTTTGTAAAAATATGTGTTTAAAGTTTTAAAAGTTATAATTTTAAGTGTCAAGCTATTAAAAAAATCGTTATTTATTTAAAACGCGACATGTGGCATGAATATTATTTTTTTAATTATTTTTGGAGAAAAACTTTAAAATTTATTTTTTTTTAAAAATCCTAAAATTTACAAAAATGTTCAAGTCAGTCCCTAAATCCCTAAACCCTCACAGCTGCCGCTGCCGGCCACCATCTCCGACCATACTCATTCGATCGCCGGACCCCAACTCGCCGTCGCCAAAAACCAGCAAACAGTGTGCCAATCGAACGGTTATTTCACGTTCGACGTTCAATGTTCGGTTGGCACACCGTTCGCCGATTTTCGGTAACGTCGAGTGCTGGGTTCGAGGATCGAAAGGGTGGGGCCGATGATGGCGGCTGGCGGCGGCAGCGATGAGGATTTGGAGATTTAGGATTTAGGGATTTGGGGATTATTTTAGAAAGATTTTGAATTTCAAGATTTTTTTTGTAAAAAATTAAATTATTAAAAAATAATTTAAAGAAATAAAAAATGACACATGCCAATTTTGTATTGGTTAACATTTTTTAACGGTAATTAACAGCCGGACACTTAAAATTATAACTTTTAAAATTTTAGACACCTATTTTTACAAAAAAAAATACTTAGTCACCTAAAGTTAAAAAAAGCATACTTTAGGCAATTATTTTTCATCTAAGCCTATTTCATATTCTATATATAATATACCACTTTTGTCTTTCTCATTAATTCACCAAAAATTATTGTACAAATTTTTTCATCATATTTGTGCAGAATCATTTTGAATTTGAATAGTCTAAATTCATATCATTGCGAATTTAAATCTCTTCGGTTTCGGTTTGAGCTATTACCTAAAATATGTGTATTTTATGCTTATATTTTGTGTGTATGTGTATATATAAACAGACATATTGATTCTCACAAATAGTCCATGAGAAAAGTGCATGGCTGAAGATGGGATATGCATAGGAGAGAAAGAACAATTAAAAAAAAAGTGTGGCTGTCCAAAAGTGTATTATTTGTTATTATGAGATTTCACATCCAGTTGAGAGCAAACACTAGTGGCTTTGTTGTGTTGGTAGGGGATTTTGAGGCTGCATGATTGTGAGAGGACCTCTCATTGGGATTTATTTGTTAATGTTTGTATGTCTTTAGTGAAATATTAAAAAATTTGTCATCAAACATCATTATATGGACCGATTCGAGTTCAGGTCATATTTTCGAATTTGTTGTATTATTATACAAAATATATAGTTTTTTGGCTTAAGGGTATCACAAGCCCTTAATCTCTAGAAAAAAATCAATTAAGTCCCTAAATATTTTTACACCCAATTAAGCTCCTATACTCTAAATTTCATCAATTCAACCCTTTGACCAATGTTGACTGTTAAATCTAATAGTTTTTTGAAATAGTAGGTGCAATGTGTCGAATTACAGTGTTGTCATTTGACATTTTCAGAATTTTTTATTTTATTTAAAAAATTCTTTAGAAAGTTATAAAAATTATAAAAACTTATAAAATTTATAAAAAAAATAATTTTTTACTGTAGTGAGTCGCGTGACAATAATATCTCAAGAAAAAATCGTCAAAAATTGATAGTCAAAATCGATCAAAGGGCTTAATTGATTAAATTTATTGATTTGGAGTATAAAAAGAGTTCAGGGGCTTAATTGATTTTTTTTAAAAATTCAAAGGCTTAAAATACCCTTAAGCCTAGTTTTTTAATAGTCATAAGGTAATTATAAAATGATGTATGTTCATATTTTTTTTTTCAACAATTTGACAATATACAATGTGCCTACTTAGGTAAAACCCTTGAATGGGACCATCTCATGAGTTTTTGGCGTTATATTTAGTGATTTTAGTGTAAAAAATCAAGGCATAATGTTAAAATATACTTCAAACATTTCATTGAATGATTATATTGGCAAGAAAATGAGCATGGAGGCAATGGGAATCGAACTTGGGCCTGGTGTAAAAATACAAAATCTACAACCACCAGGCTAACTCAATTATAAAACACCATGCGACCAACAATGATTTTTAATTTAAACTTTAATAACCTGTTCCCTTAGAATAAGTTTATCACCTGCCTAATGGATTCAAAATTTTATTGTTTCCTTAGCTTAATATATATATATATATATATATATTAAAATATAATTTTCATTGAAAGATTAATAGTATGGAAATTACATTTTCATTTCCATATTTAACTATATTCGGATCGGCCAACAATCTCTGCTCTGATTAAAAGTTATCGGTTGACACCCCCTTCTCCCCTAATTGTGGGTTTAGGAGCAAATTTCTATTCCCCTCCTTCAGGTAGGAATTGTTCAAAAAAGAATACTATATTCTGATCGAATCGTAGTCAGGTCTAATCAGAGACCAATAAATCATATACTTTTATTATTAAAATCAATTATAAAAATATATAACTCAAAATCTGACCTACAAAAGAAGCTAGCAAAAAAAACTAAGAGTCAAAAATAAAAAGTACATCTGAGTTATCTACAGAATTCGAGTTTATAGTAATACAAGTGCTAATACAGCAAACAATGGCATCCCCATCAGAGAGGGACCCACAAAAGATGAATAAGAAACAATCTGGATGATAAAACTGCAAGCTCCTTGTGAAGGATTCTGTGTTGTAACCGTGGCTAGACCTTGAAAATTACAGGCCAAGACATCCTGGTTTTGGACCTGGTAGTACATGTTGAACGCGTAGGAAGCGTTTCCGTTGGCATCCAGGTTGTTACAAGACGATCCGTACCCGAGTGCCGTGCAATCCGAGAAGGTGCAGGCGTAGTTTATGTTGTCTGCAAGTTTGCTCAGGTCGTTTGCATTTGGATTGAATACACACCAATTCTGTGGAAGATATTCGACGTTCTGAGCTGGGATGAGGTACCGGTTTTGATTCTGGCCGGAGAGATCGAGTGGGAATTTAGGCTGCCCGTCGTACCTATAGATTCCCCAATGGCGCTCAAAGTTTCCCGGAGCGATGCTCTTTATATCTTCGTCTAGAAGGCCGAATAAGTATACTTCTAAATATCCCGGTCGCAGGGGCGTGCCAGCATTGGTTGCAAGTCTAGGCATGAGCCCACTGTAAAATCTCTGAGCATTAGCTATATTCGCATTCTTGTCTCCATCCGTCGGCCAGCCAACTTCCCCGACAATAATGGTCAGGTCCCCATACCCTATAGCTCTCAAAGCCGAAACCAATGTGTCAAAGTTGGCATCGAAAACGTTAGTGTACTGAATACCGTTATCAACGAACAGATTTCCTCCGTCAAAGAAAGCATAGTTGAAGGGGAAGTTATCATTTTCATACAGACTGAGGAAAGGGTAGATGTTTATGGTGAAAGGTGCACCATTCTTGGCTAGAAATTCAACAATCTGTGTCATAAGACCAATGATTTCAGGCCGGAACCGGCCAGCTGACGGAACAGGGTTGTTTACTGGTGAGTTGTAGACATCGGCATTCAAAGGCACGGTAGCCTTTATCGAGTCTCCTACCCCAGCTTCATTAAGTGCATTTTGAATGTTTTGAAGTGCGGGAAATGTGATGTTCATGAACGAGCCGTTGTAAGTTGTGAGAAACGGCTCATTGCCGACAGCTACATACCTGTGCAATGACATTGAGGAATCCCATAGATTAACTGCAAGATAAGCACATTCTTAAATACATAATATGTATATATTGATGTATGTACATATTAGTAAACAAATTCAGACACAGAAAAAAACAGAAAGGTGGTTGAATTGCAGCATCAACCAGAACATGTTTTTTCCTTCACCATTAACGGCAAGTAAAGTCATTAGTTCTTTCAATCGCCTTCGAGTGAAGACGAGCTTAAAAACGTTAATCACATGAACAACACGAGGTGTAACAATCCAATCAACCAGTTACTATTTCATCCATAAACAAGCTTCCGGAAAACCTCACGCATACTGTGGTCATAGAAGCCCACGATGACCAATGCTAAAAGCTTAAAACATAGTCAAGAAAGACACCCTACAATGTTGTCATAAAAAATGCATATTGTGATCAAATTCTAAAAATGATCCTTGTAATAATGTCTATCTTTCGATGATGCCGAGAATAAAGCCGCAAGAAAAGAAAATATTGAAGGAATCTACTGTCATCTCAGTCTGGAACCAGTATCAAAGGGATAACAAGTTGAAATCCTGTGGTAAGATTCCTAGCAAACTTTTCCAAGAAGAGTTCACATCATGCGCAATTAGCTTATTTTCACAGCTAAGGGAAGACAAGTCAAACAAGATCATTGAACAAATTAGGTTGGGAGGGTTGCTCATAATGGGCCTTTGCAATACTCGATCCAAATTAGTCATTCCCATCGTTTATACCAAAAAAAATCATCATGCAAAAAACGAAGAAGAAATAAACAAGTTCTAACTGTCATCAAGATTCAAGAATTAGGTCAACTAATTAACTAATCCCTCTACATGCTAGCAAAAACTAATTAGTTTTCCTAGCGATGGTTGCAAGCAAAGCTTTCAAAGAAAACGAAAGGAAGTTATTGAAAAGTTGATTAAAGGATAAATAACAAAAAAGGCCCTAGAACTTGGCTAGTTTAAATGGGTAATCTCCTATACTTTTATTTTCATTAATCTTCACTTTGCATTCAATTAAACCCTTAACCATTATTTTTTACTTAAATAAATCACTTTCACTTGAAATAATGGCTTATTTGGATATAAATCAAAGAATAGAGACTTATTTGGGGACATTAAATACATAGTGCTAAGTATTTTAACCAAAATAGAAATAATTCCTCTTATTAAGATTCAAGAAGCATCAAAACTTTCAATAATACATGCAGCTCCTATAACAAGGATGGTTTTATAATACAAACACACACATATATATATGTCATATGAGATAAAATCTGTTTGACACAGTTTAAAGCTCGGTTAATCCAACGACCCAAAAAAACGTATAAAAATAAATATTTCTACGCTCTTCCAACGGATTCTCTTTCTCTCACTCACACACACATGTAAAAAATAAAAGTAAAAAACACAAGCAAACAAACATGTATTTCTATAGAGCAATAGGAATAACTTGAACAAGAGAAACCATCAAGCAAAAATCTATAGCCCCTATCATCCAATTCAATCATAACATATTGATAAATTATTGTCTTGCAAAAAATCAAATATAAATGAATCTAACACCAACTACTTCAACATTCAAAGCCAAAACTTTATTTAGAATCAAAATTCCTTAATGCCAACTCCAACAATTTCCACAATAAGCATTCAATTTATCAAAACCTCAAAAACCCAACATCATCAAATCGAGGTAGCAGCCACAATATTGTATTTTTAATAAAGAAGTTAAAATTTGAACTTACTTAATGTTAAGACCTCCATTGAAATTATATCTTGTGACATTCCTCCTAACCCATTCTTTAGCTCGATCATAGCTATTCATAGCAAGGAGTTGATCATTAGGAATAGCAACCATGACTTCAATATCAGTTCCTGCAAGAGCACTCATCGTGGTTGAATCTGCATCAAAGAGCTTAACTTTCTTTATTCCATTGTCCTTTAACATCTGGACCACCGTCTGGGGAGGCAGTTTATGCGATGCCATGGTGCCCCAATTCACACCGAGACCATTAACAGAACCACCAAAGAAAAGAAAACAAAGGAATATTGGTATCAATATTCCTAAAAACCAAGAATTTCCCATACTTTTGTTTAGCCTTTTAATGAAAATTTTTGAAAGCTTTGAAAGGAACAAATGAAAGGGGATGGAGCTTAAGTCTAAAGGAGGTTGCTTGGAAAGATAACAAAGAGAAGACAAGCTTTTTGGCTATGAGATTTTAACTGTTATTGGTAGCTATTTTGAAAAAGAGAAGAAAAGGTGGTTTATCTCAAGGATCAAGCCAAAATCAAAGGAGAATCCAATAAAATAAACTGAGAGCTAAGAGAGCTGAAAAAATAAAGAAGGAATATAAACTATCCTCAATTCTTTTTTTAAGTGAAACTTTATTCTTTCTTTCTTTTGTATATTTCATTACAAGAAACCAAGAAAACCCAGAGAAACAAACGGATAAATTGGTTTTTGTTTAGGAAAATCAAAGGGGAACAAGATTGAAACTTTATTGAAAATAAGAAATGGGTTTTGAAGTAAATATTGAGACAGCAATGAAGGTTCAAGAACAGAGAAGAAACAGGGGAGTTGGAAGAACTGGGGAAGGCTTGAAGAAGAAAAAAGAATCAAAATTTGCAGACAGATAGAATTAATAATTTGATTGGTGTTTAAAAGGGAATATTTCAATAAGTTGACAAATGAAATAAGATTGAAACTTTGAAAAAGAGAATAAATTAGTGGTAGCGATCGATGTTAATTGAGTTGAGCAGCTCGCTAATATTTTGAGTTCGATTAAAATTTTGTCAACGTTTTATTTAAGTTGACTCGACTCGGAATCTTAACGAATCGTGTCGAGTAAAGTTCAACTCAACTCGATAAGTTTGCGAGCAACTTATTATTTTTTTTTATAAAATTTTTTATGATCTTTTGTGGATACTTTAAATAATTATGTTCTAAAAAATTTAAATGTTAGTTGAAAATTTTAAAAAAATTCAGTGACTTATTAGATAATTTACCCATAAAATACTTTTCATATTTTTAAAACGTAATATATTTCCCGAGAATTCAAAAAATTAATTGTATTAATAAAAAATTTAAATTATAATATAATTAGCCTTTCTTTCTTTTTTTTTATTAAAGCGTTTTTTCCTTTTATAATTACTTATGCATGAAAATAAAAAATTGAAAAAATATTGAGTTTTCATATAAAAATTATAATTAAAAGTTAAAACTCAGAAACCCAGATCTTTTTGTATTTATTTTTGTGTTTTGGTCCTAGAGAAGAAAATGAATATGGTAAATGATATTTGTACATAAAATTATTAATTCATCTACTAATTTATTTAATTAAGAAATTCAAAGAAATTAAAGGGGCGATCGCTCCCTCCAGCTCCCTCGGTCTATTTTTTATTGTCAATAACTATATCAGTATTATCTTGGTTGTCGATCGTCAGTGATTTTTTTTTTTTATTTTTAGTTCTCAATAAGAATTTTTTTATCTTAGATTCTTCCTTTTTGCACATCTTGATGTATTTGTTTAGTTTGCCTCTATGACACGATTCGTTATGCCTTGTGACACAGTTTTATTTACCTCTTTTGTGGTAGTTTTGCGTTCGTGTAGCTATCATCATAGCGCATGTCCCTAATCAAATAATATTGACAGTCTAATATGATTAGACCCCTTTTATGGTAGTTTACCGACGTAACCAGAACTATTAGTGGAACATATATAGAAGATTGTTTATACTCATCATCTTTCCTACATCACTACACAAACGTCTAGTTGGATAGAGATATTTTGCTGATAGTCGTTAGAATATAAAAAAATTAAAGGTCATAATCATGAGAATGTTTTATTTTTCTTCACGCCCTTTGAATTTTTAAATTTTATTTTTTTTATGAATAAATTCTTGATGGACATAATTTTTATTTTTGTTCTTTATATCCGGAATATCTTATACTGTACTTTCTTTATCTTTAATAAGATCCGACACTTGTTTCAAAAAATATTTATGATCTCTCCCCATTCTCGCATTGATATAAACATCTCAAAGGAGGAGGAAGATATTGTCTAACCATTTCTCCATATTGCCTCATTGATATTAACATACTTGTGCTTTCTTTACATGAAAGCTATGAGAGATTGAATTGAAAATTAATTAATCAATCACATGGGCGGAGCTACATAGATATTTGAGGGGTCTACCGACATCCCAAATTTTTTTAAAAAAATTATTTTTAATATAATTTATATATAAAAAATTAAAAATATATAAAAGTAACACCTCATTATAAATAATTAACTTCTTTTAAATGTTATTAAAAAAACGACACCCTTAAATAAATTTCTGATTTTATCCTTGATCAATCAATAACATATAACTAAAATAAAGATATGTGACAAACCGGTAAAATACCATAAATCAAAAGCAAAAAAAATCAAAAATACCATTTGAACTATTTTTAAAAATAGTTTTTTTGTGACTTTGACACGCAAATTCTAGAGTTTATGTTTAATAATTTTCTAGTTTTTTTATTTTTCTCTAAAAATGATTTTTTTAGCTTTTTACTATTAAACCACTGTTCCATGGTTTGAATTGAAAATGAATGATTTGTCCAAAGTGATTACTAATCCGACTCTTACAACTTTGGTTTTCACCTCTTTTAAATATGTATATTGTTTTTATATTTTATTTTTCATATTCGTTTTAGTGTTCATATAGGATTGTGAAATAGCATTGTCAAATGAGAATAATGTTGATTGGTCGGTTGCATTATGTTGTTTGAGATTCAAATCAATTCTAAGTATTAGTGGTGAGAAATTAAAGTTTGGTAGTCGGTTGGCACTACCTATTGGGATGTAGCCTAATTTGACTTAATTGTATTCCTTTATTTATATAATGTTAAAAAATAATATTGTTAATTATTTTAATTAAAATTATGATATATATATATATATTTAAATAGTCTAAAAGTGATTACAATGTAGTATATGTTCATACATATTCTTAATCCTTTGACAAGGCACACACATTTTGTAGACAAATCGATTAAATTAGGGTCTCCTAGGATGAACATCATCTGTTTTTTTACTGAGACCAATTGTTGGGTTAAAAAAACACCAATCATGCTTGAAAGGGTATTTTAAAAATATATACTCCCCGTCCCATTAATTTTGTCCTTTATTGACTTTTTAAAAGTCAAATTTTTACAACTTTGATATTGATTATTTTAAATACTTTAAACAATTAAAATTTATAAAATATATATTATAAAACTACTTGATTGAAGGTTTATAAAATATATTTTTTATATTTTTATCTATAATAAATTTTAAATAATAATGAGTTAAAATTTAAAAAAAATTAACCAAAAATTAATAAAGGACAAATTTAATGAGACAGAGAAAATATAAATTAATATTTTAATTAAAATAGTTGGTGATATTTAATATTTGGGCTTATAAAAATATAATGACAGAATTATGTCTCATTAAACTATATATATTAAATCTCAAATTTGAGTATAATAAAATGATCAGTCATAATGTAATCAAATGTATTTTTCTTTGAGAAATAATAATAATAATAAATATCTTTTTCTTTGAGAAAATTCATGGTGGGGATGGGGACTTGCTTACCCTCCATCCTTTTCCTTTTTCTTGTGGTTGTGTCTCCTTTGCAATCCAAACCAATAGAAAAAAAAGGCCAAAAAATGGGAAGAAAATAAAAAGATAAATCCCTCACATGCCACTGTTGTCATCCTCCCCTCTTTACATCTCATTCAACCTCTCCATTCCCAATTTCCAGGGGTCCTTTTATGCATTGACGTCCTTTTATGCATCGACATCCTTTTCAATCCTCATCAAACTTTCCAACCAAATGAAAATGAATTATTTTGTTCATATATATAAATACAAATTAAAATTTTAATTTAACCATTAGTATTCAATTTATTAGTTGGTTAATCCATATCAAATATTGTGGAGGCCTGTTACAGGGGCGACCCTCCCAACTCAATTTGCTATATTTAAATTTATACATAAAAATCAGAACTTTGAATACAAATAGTGAAGTCATTCTAAAAATTATTTTTTAATTGAAATCTAAAAAATTATTGATATTAGTATTAAGTCTGAAAAAAAACCCATGTCATCATTGTTAATTGCAGCATTTATGCTTTAATATTGTTATTAATTCTAGTCTACTAATATCATATAAAAGTAAAAGAATAGAGCAAGTACATTTGGTCGGTTGGTCAAGCTGCCCACATTTGTTCTCTTGTATTCTTTTAGGTTATGGGTTATAGACCCACTAGGAACACCAATTTCCTTCCCCCTAGAGTCTCTTTCCCCCCCTCTCTAGTTAGGATTAGGACTAGAATTAAATTTGTCAAAAAAAGTAAAAGAATCAAATTATTTTAAATTAAAGTAGATTATTTAAATCTCGAAATATTAGAAAGACTAAAATCACAATTAGAGCCAAAATGTGTATAGATAAGTCTGGCGGGGTGTTGATTATGTGGTTCCACGTCATTTCCCAAGTTCAAGGGGAAAATTACACATATATTGCATTTAACTTTTTTTTCTCACAAATATGGCACAACTTAGATTATTTCTAGAAATATAGCATTTGCTACAGTGAAAGTGAAGACGATAGAAATATTTACCGACTTTGAATAGTGTCGTCCACGTGGAAGCCATCCATGAAGGTCACTGCCATAGATATAAGCTAAAGACGGTAAGTATGCATTTCGTCTTTGAACAGTGACCTCCATGAATGATTGCCATGTGGGCGACATTGTTCAAAGTCGATGGGTATTTCTATCATCTTCACTTTTACTGTAGCAAATGTTATATTTCAGGAAATAATATGAGTTATGCCA
This sequence comes from Hibiscus mutabilis, assembly GCA_019671005.1. Taxonomy (NCBI): domain Eukaryota; kingdom Viridiplantae; phylum Streptophyta; class Magnoliopsida; order Malvales; family Malvaceae; genus Hibiscus; species Hibiscus mutabilis. The sequence continues at coordinate 6,214,230 of CM033744.1, forward strand.
TATTTGTGAGGAAAAAAGTCAACAACCCTAAAAATGTAAAGCTTCTGTGTTGAAGTCATTTTTCTTTAAGATTATATATAACTTCTGTAACGACCCGGATTTCGGAATCTAAGGGTCGGATTAACTCGAAGCATGGGCTTCGCGTTGGGATCAAAAGTTTGGGCCTTTAAGGCCTTAGTGGGCTTGTGTTTAGTTGGTGGGCTTGTATTTTTGGGTTGGGAAGATGATGGGAGGGTAGGGTGGTAAATTCCTTCTTTTTGAAGAAAGTAGAGATGGCAGCTCTTTAATTCTCTGCAAAAAGTAAAAGAATGAGCTCACCCTTGTCCCATTTGTCTTCTACCTTCATCCACTCTCATCTTCTAGCTCCCACCCAAAGGAGAAATGTTGAATCTTTGTATTTTTGAGTGAAAAATCCAAAATTTGGATTTTAAGCAAGTTGTTCAGCAGTCAAAGATCTATAATTTGAGGTAAGATTCGTCAAGTTTGTAGAGGTTGAAAATGGTAGGTTTTGTGGAGGTTTTGTGTAAGGATCTATGAGGAGATTCAATCCCGTTTTTCTAGCCCTAAGAGTAAGTTTAGTTGGATTCTTTATCTCCTACAAAGTTTAGTTGGATTCTTTATCTCCTACAAGTTGTAACTCGTTTACAACTTTCTTGTGTAGTGAAAGAGGTTGGAGGATCTTCCAAAAAGCTTGGGAAGAAGAAGGCTTGAGGAGCTTTGTTATCAGCTGTTAAGTAAGGTTAGTACACTACTAATTCTCTTGTGTTCTTGGATATCGTGAATTTGATTGCTTTGTTGCTTAGTTAATAATTTGGTTGATTGAATGCTTGAGACCCCTAAAATGGCTAATCCAAAGATTGGTGTTGTTATGGCTTAAAAATGGTAAGAAAACACTTAAATCACTCCCCATAATTGGTAGGTTCATTTTAGAGTCTTAACTTTGAGTTTTGGGGGCTGGGGAGGTAATTTACAAACTCTAGAAAATAAGTTTTAGGTTCGAGTATCGATACGGATTTAACGCATATCAATACCCTATGCTAGACTTGATGAACTCAGACAATCCTTGAAGGGCGTACCGGTATACCTTAGGAGGGTATCGATACCCCTTGTTCTACAAGAATTCCAGTAGCCAAAATGGGTATCGGTTCGCTTGAGAGCGTATCGATACCGATGGGGTATCGGTACGCAATCTCGTGTATTGATATGAGGTTACTGGTTAAACCCTCCTTGTGTACAAAGCTTGGTATCGGTATGCAATATTGGGTATCGGTACCCTGAGGGGCGTATCGATACTCGTAGAAAGGTATCGATACTCTCTAGGCAATATGCCCGAAAAATACATTTTGAGTTCGAGGGACATATAATTCGAGGACTAAGGCCCAATGAGCTTCTAAATGGGTAAAATGAATAGTAAAACCAAGGAAACGAGATCTAAACCTGACTTGCGAGCATAATAAGTAATTAACTTATTTAAAACCGTGGGTGACTTGTTGTATTGTTTTAATGAGAACCCTTGGTGGATCGAATGATGTATATATGCCACATAAGGGTAATAGCATGATTGAGTCACCTTGTTTGATGGGATTTCGGGTACCCAACGTGAATAGAGTGTGTTGCAACACATGGTTAAAGATTTTCGAATGTATGAACTCGATGCTTAGTGGGATCAGGACTCATTCGAAGATGCTCGATAAGAGATTCCGAGCATGAGTGTGTGTACCTGATGCTTAGTGGAACCGAGCCTCACTCAGAGTGTGTGTACCCGATGCTTAGTGGATCCGGGCCTCACTCCAGGTTTGTTGGTATTATATGTATGATTGCTATGTGATATTCTTACGTTCTTATTGTTTGATACACATGTTTAGACGACTAGAGGTAGCGCCCAATTGATATGATGTTATTGTCATGTTATCATCTTTAGCTGCATGCTCTTATTTATGATTTGCATGAAGCATGGTTGAGTGGAAGTGTATCCATTGAGCTTCGTTAGCTCAGCGTTCGAAATTATTATTTTCGTTCACAGGTTAGTCGGTTGGCGTGCATCGTTGGAGCACCATCGGAGTAGGACTTCAGCATCAGCTTGTGTCCGGGTACAGTACTTAGATTATTTGGGCTATGTATTCGTAGGACCCTATGATTGTATTGTAACACATATTTTGGATTTTTACTTATGTGTCGAATGCTTTTAATTATGTATTTTAAATAGAGCTCCCCATTTAACACTTTAACTATTACTTCGAACTATTTGAATTTAATGAATTTCATGAAATGGATGTAGTTTGGGATAAACTAGGTTGAAAATTTTATAGTTGTTGTTTGGGTTTGAGACCCAAATATGACATCCGAATTGAGAGTGTTACAACTTCGTTTGAAAAGGTCCACAAACTTTCTAGTTTTCATTTTCAACCCCCCAATTATTCATATTTCTCTATCAATTCAACCTAAATAGGGTTCAAATAATTCAAGGTACAAAGTTGCTTTCACTTTGGTAATGCTTAAGAAACAAATTACAAGAATCAACCACAAGTTAAATTAACAATTACATTTTTTAAACAAGATTAAAATTTTAATTTTAACAGCAAATTAAGTTAAAAAATCGAATCTATAATAGATTTTAATAATATCTAATTTAAATTAATTTATAATAAAACAGATATCGATTATATAAAAATCAAATTACAAGATCAACCCACTTAATTGAATCAGTTTAACAAAAAAATATTATGCTTATTTGATTCGACATGAAATCGATTAGATTTTTGTAATAATTGAAATTGAAACTTCCAGTCCTTCCAAAACATATTAATTATTTAACTCAATTATTATGTATTCCATTTTCTTAATAAAAATGTCTAATGGAACCGATCCTAAATTAATATTTCCTCGTATTATATATTGAAAGAGGCTTGTCGTTCTTGGAAAAAAAACCAATATTTAATTAAAATAAGTTTAAACGTGTATGACTTAACTTCGTATTTTTTTCTCTTTTTTTATTATAAAACTGACATCAGAAATCTAATTTTTGTTTAATTAAAATCAATTAGGCTAAATGGCATTGCATGAAGCATGCCGTACCAATAACAATATTATAGTGAATCTCATACAGAACGTCACCTTTGCTCATTTATTTATTTAGTTTTGGATTTTTGCCTTTGTTAATTGAGTCATCAATGGATAAGATTTTTTTTATAAATTCTAATTTTAGTCTTATTTAGAGGGAAAGATAAGAGAGACTCTAAGAGAAAGAAGAGATAATGTTTTTAGTGAGTCTAAAACTCATGATCTAAGAAAAACGAGGGAATAAAATTTGATTACGATAGATAATTAGTTTAAAGCATTATTTTTGGGTAGCATGTTTCTTTTGGAAGAGCTTGAAGTGCAAAATTGAAATTAGTAAAAGAGTAAATATAATTAGAGAAATTATTCGATACACATTGTGTACTTTATACAAGCTTTATTTGTTTTAAGCGCCAGATTTATTTAGGATTTAATATTTTAATTTGTAGGATTTAGAATTTAGAATTTATGGTTAGTATTTAATATTTAGGTTGTAAGATTAGGGAAAGAGTAAATACTATTTTTTACATAGTATGTCTATCAAAAAATTACTCAATTAATTAATGAAAAATTATTTGATACATTACCAGTATAAACTTTAGTTTACCAAAATAGTTCTATTTTAGAGTTTAGGGGTTTAGTTCAAAATTTAAGATTTATAGATTTTAGTTCTAGGGGTTATAATCTAAGATTATAGTTTAGGGTTTAAGATTTTAGAATTAGATTTAAATTTTAGACTTTAAATAAGCATGCTTGTGTAAAAATGTTTTATATTACCAGTGTATCATCTATCTATACTATTAAAAACTTCCCGACTGAATTTGATATCACAAGTTAATTCGAGACCAATTCGATCGAACAAAAATGATTTGCAAGAGAAATTAATATCAAACAAAAACGGAAGCAAAAAGTAATGGAAAAGGCACAACTGGAAAATAATTATTCTAATTAAAGCTTGATACCTCATCTCATCTATGCCATGAGGCCTTTCTAAAAAGTTCAATGAAATTTCAGCGGGTGACTCATCTCATCTGTGCCATGAGGCCTTTATAAAAAAGTTCAATGAAATTTCAGCGGGTGACAGAACACAGAACTTACGTACCGGCAAAATTCAGCAGATTACTGTTATACCATAAGTTCGTCTTCGAGATAGTTATACTCGAACGTGAACTCGGTCTTAATTCCCTGGCACCTGAACAACATCACAGCATATTTTAAGAATAACATGTTAATATAATCACGAGAATAAATGGAAATGTTATTCGACCAGGCAGGTAAATGGTGATTTCTAAATAATTGGAAAGTTCATAATTCCAAGGCAACTTACCATCCATGCTGATGGTCATCATTTGCTATGTGAAAATCGAAGTATACATATGTTCCCTGTTCAAATTCATCGGTGGTGATTTTCGGTTCCTCATGCCGTTGAAACCATGTGTTGTATTTTCTGTGGTATCTCCAAGATTGCTTCTTCAGCTCCTTTGCAGCCAGATATTGTTGGTATGTATTCTGCACAAAGTTTTACATGCGGGAGAGCTCACCAAGTTACTGTATTGTACGAATAATACAGGAGGAGAAGAACTTATTTACCTGTTGATAGTAAAATGCAAAGAACAGTGTATCAGTGCCAGTGCCATATCCGTCGATGCTTAAGCGCTCCCAGAAGGCGGGATTATTCACAATTGGTGCCTGAACTTGAGGGTAACTAGCAGGCGTTACCGCAGGATGCTTCTGCAGAGTTCAAGCAAATCACGATTTTTTGAACCGTCTTTCTTTTGAAAAAAAAAATGATCAGTAGAAATCTTGTACCGGAGTGTAGCTCCTAGCACGTTCTGAGTCTTTAGGTTGGGGAATTTTATAGTACGCAGCCTCAAGCATCTGCAAGTTGTATAATTGATCATGTATTCCTCCTGTACTCATTGAGCCACTGAAGTTGTCACCAATGGCACCAAAATCAGAAACACTTCTCCAGCCAATAACACCAAGACCACTAGAAGACTGGTTAGATTGTAAGGGTTGTCCCGGAGGTAGATCAATATCCCTGATAATTTGAGCAGCTTCCACCAAAGAGCCTGATACAGCAGTCAGCAGCAAAGAACCATTGACAGATCACTTAAGTCATCTTGATAGCTCACAGTTTTACGAATCAAAGACATACGTAGAAGAAAGACATAACCGACTAACTGGACCATCTGGACTACCAAATTAAGTACCACACCAGATATAACACCTATGGTAAAACACATAACATTAAGAAGTATTTAACATACAGGGGAACCAATTGCAAATGGAGCTTTCATATCATCCTCGTTCGTGAGATTCTTGGCAAGCCCAGAAGTTGGAACAGCTTCAGAACTTGAATCCCCAGGTAAGTTTTGCAGTTGTTGTTCCTCAGCTTTTGCATTGCCAACATCTGCATGTAGATTAAGCTCTTAATCACTATGTGTGAACTTTCATAGCCTTTTCAGTTCCAATGTGTTCGAAAAGATATTCCACCTATTGCTCTATAAAACAAAAGTTATTCTCCTCGAAAAAGATTCCCTTGGAAATTGTTTTATGAAATGAACTGGATTAACTGTGAAACTAAACATGCCATAGAAAAAGAAAAAAAAAAGGAAAGAGATAGAGAAACAAGAGGAAAAGGTTCATAATTGGACAACCTTCTACTATATATACAAAAATAAGATATCCCTCGCAAATACCTCAAAGATCACCCTTCAGAAAGAATAAGGTCCAAAAAGAAAATTAAGCAAGCTGAATATTACCAGCATCCTTGGGAATACTTGTCGCTAATGCCTGCTGATTAGACTGCTGGAGGATGGAATTTTGTTGCTGCTGTAAGCTGGCAGCACTTATGCTACTAAGGCCAGGTGCTTGACCACCAAACCCTAGACCAGGTTGGATAGAGAGAGATGAGCTTTGAGGATTGAACTGCCAGAATAAGATTATAAAATAATATTTACTGTTTTCTCTCATGAGAGAAAGCAAACCCAAGTTCCAACCAATTTGCAGATCATAAATACATCATTCTTGTGTAATATTAAGTTATGAACAATCGACAGAAACCTGGATTTGTATTTATGTGTAATAAGTTGAACAAGTTGGATCAGAGAAAAGGAATTCAACTCAGAAAAAGAACCTGCTGCATGACCGGGTTTTGTTGTGCAGAAAACTGCTTAAGATTTGCACCAGTGAGAAGTAGGTTACTATGGCCTTGTTGCTGCACTTGCTGGAGCCGTTGCAAATATTTTTCCCCTCATATCAGGTGCTATCTCAGTTCTTCCGCGAAATTGCCCCTGAACATACAAACACATTAGCTACTATATTACACATGACGAATGTAGAGGTGCAGACACATGACAGATTAGCATACCAACTCATTTTGATTCTGAAAGGAGCTTCCAGGCCTCCATTGCATACCAGAAACCATTGAAGGGGAAAAAACTCTGCCAGGTATTCCAGCAGACTCACCAAGATTACTAGAATCCACAGATGCATTGCCATCATTAGCCTTGGTTGGCTGAGGCAAGATCATTCTGTTACTAAGAGGGGATACCAAAGATTGCCCCATGCTACTGTTCCCAAGTCTCTCATCGGCCCCCAAAATATTTCGTTTTCCCATGTCGGAGACCAAAGGGACTACACCAAGGGCTCCATTACCAGAAGCTACACTTCCAGAAACAAGGGGAATACTAGATGAAGGCTGACTTGAGAGGCCTCCTCTACCCATGCCTCGTACTCCAGTACTGGCAAGAGATGGAGATGGTCTACGACCAGGGAAGCTTGAGATATCTTCTTCGTTTGTAGCATTTGGCAAATTTACAGGAGATGAAGGATTGCTGGTGCCTGTGCTTTCCAAAAGACTTTGAACAGAATTTGAACCTGGAAGAACAATTGGAGGTGCTGAAGCACCAGACAAACTATGAGGTGAAAGGTTTACTGGAGCAGGGGTAGCATGGATCGCGGTTGGTGTTGCTGCAGCAGAAGAATTGATGACACTACTTTTCAAAGGAGGAGTCCTTGCTATATCAGAATTACTATCCTGGGAAGCTGCATCTTCAGCATGCTCATGGGAGGAACTAACCTGCTGATTATATTGAAACATGATCGTTTCTTATACATCAATGTGATCATCAAGACAAAAACTAATAATGAAGCAACATCTATAGCACGACCAGCACATCTTTATACACTGCATCATTAAATATCCAAACGACAGAGAGAAGAGAACACCTACAGACACTTGAGATGCTGATGATGCCAAAGATGGCTTCAATCCAAGAATTGGTGCAGCCTGACGAACATTAAAATTTGTTTTACAAGTTATTTTCCATTAAAGAAGCCATTTCATTAATTTTATGTTAAAATATCACTTAAATTTATGAACCCATTTGATATGTTGAAATTGGTGAACACCATAATACAAGATAGAAAGCTTTTTTTTTTGGCCAGATAAAGGATGGTTCATGAACATTTTTTGGGAACAATATGCAAGCAACAACATCTCTCAGTAAGTTGTAATGTCACAGGATAATCCACCTTGGAAAAATAGAGTTTACCTTGGAAAGGGGACCAATAGCAACTAGATCTTCAAGAGAATCCACCTTATCTAAAGATAATGAGCTGTAGAGCTCATCAACATCACTAAATTCATCAAAATCTTCCTACAAAAATAACTAGAATAAATATATATGTGACAGTCAAAACCCACAAAATGACCAAAGGAGAGCATATTGATGATGTTCTTATGGTAAAAGAAGTGATTTAAAGATAAATGGAAGATTCTTTTAACACCCAAAAACTGTGGCAAAGGGAATAAAATATCGTAGAACAAAACCTGATTACGTTCTACATAATCGTCCAAGAAGTCCTTCACATCATTGACCTGCTCTGGACTCAATTCATCATTGTCCAATAATCTCAAAATCAATTCTAACTTCATTATATGAGCTTTGTGTCATGAAATTGATGTCTCCAAGTGTGTCTTAAGGGGAAAAAACAACAAAAGGAAACAAAGTTACATCAAAACAATGTATGTAGTCTCAAAACATATTTTCTCTTTCCATTTTACCAGTCTAGGTGGTTTTGCCTTTCCTTTCTTCACAGACAGCCCCCCAATCTCAGCTTCAAAACTATCAATCTGGGATTCTAACTCTCCAACCTACTCAGGGAAACAATTCATATTACATCCTAATTTCAATATATCACCAAGGCGTAAGTGAAATGCAATAATTACTCTAAAACAACATTATATACAGAGAGAAGTTCAAAACTATGGAAGTTTAAAATGACATATTGTTGCGCGTAATAAGTGCTACGCAAGTATGCAAGTATACACGTCGCAAGTAATAAAGTGATATGATAAGTATCGAGTATCGTCTCCACAGGGATTAATTTGGGCCACTTTGCATTAGTTATCGCACTGTAAAAGTAAAAACACAATTGATAATTGTAGGAGTTCTAACTAACGAATAAAATAAAAGAGCAAGTAAATAAAATAAAGATGGAATCAAATAAGAGAGTATACGCCAGGTTATCGTGAGTTGTGGAGTGATGATCGAATGGTTCGTCGTGGTGATTGAGTAGCAGCCGGATTGCCAGGGCAATTCTGTTACGATTGCCTAGTCGATTACCAGGGCAATTTGGTTGCAATTGCCTGGTTGATTGCCAGGGCAATTCTGTCGTGTTGCCTGGTCGGTTGCCAGGGCAATTCCCCCTCGTTGTCTGATCAGATTGCCTCGGCAATGCTCCCGCGATTGCCTGGGCAATGCTCCCGCAATTGCCTGGGCAATTAAGGATGGGTCGATTGCCTGGGCAATTGAGCATTCACTTCCAAAGTTCGGCGAAGCGTTCTTCAATGGTTTCTTCTTATCCCTAAGTCGAAACTCTAGCTATTTGTGCATGCCTTGATAATACATCTCTGCGTGAATCAAGGGTGAACAACAACCAATCTTGCGCTCCTTTTAGCCGTTGAAATCCTAAAATTATTCCTAAGCCGGATTAGTCTTCACCATCAATTAATTGAATAAAGATCATGCTCATTCGTTTCTTGAATCTAACTCCCCCGATATTAGATAAATAGATGAAGTTACGAGATCCTCTCCCAATTCACTCGCAAACAAGATTGAGAACCAAGAATGAACAAACTTTGAAAATTAAATTGCAACTCAAAAACCTAAACAAAATTTAATTGTTTTTCACAACAACAAAACACAATAACCCCAACCAATCAAGTTAGTTCATGGTTGGGTTCAAAAGATATACAAAGAATAATCCCCAAACCATGAATCTAATGGAAGCAAAGAAGAAGAAGAAGAAATCGATCAGCCCCTTGCTCTCCTCTCTCAATCGAACTCTCCCTCTTTGCCCCTCTCACTTGTCGAAATCTCTCCTCTCTTGCCCCTTTGGAGTTGTCGAAATTTCTCTCCTCTCTTCCTTTTGGAATTGTCGAAATTTCTCTCCTTTTTTGCTTCTTTGGAGTTGACGGCTTGGTGATCTATTTATAGGGCTAGGTCAAAGTCTTTTTTGAGGAGGAAGTTAAGTTGGAATTAAATTATCTTTAAAGAATATAATTCTTTAATATATTTAAATTCCTTCTAGAACTTCTCTTATCTTCTTGGGATTTAATTTCTCTTTAACCTCTTCATGGAAATCAAACTCCTTTGGGATTTAGCTTTGTTCCACGTCATCTTGAGCTTATCTAGTCATCAATTTCGACTACCATATCATCTTATTCCTTGTCGAAAATTGCCCTCGCAACTATCTCGGCATCTCCTTCATGCATTGCCCTGGCAACTAGTTCAGCATCTTCTTCATGCATTGCCCTAGCAACTGGTTCCAGCCTTACTTTGGCAAGTGATTCTCCACACACACACAAAAACACACCAAAGCAATATCTTTTTCCACAAAATTGAGCAAAATATGAAATCAAGCTTTTCCACCAAGGAAACGATGCAAACATGCATGAATGACTAATAATGCAACTAATATGAGCCTAAGTCTAGTAATAATATGAATAAAAAGGGTAATAAAAATAGTACTTTTGAACACTTAACACATCCCCAAACTCGAATTATTGCTTGTCCTCAAGCAATGCAAACTAACAATTACCTGCCAAGACTTTAATCATCAAAGACATGCTTCAAACTTGAATTCAAACCTCGGAACCGTGGCAAAAAGTATGATCACCTTTTAATTTTTTCGGATAGCACAAAAATTACCCGAAACCAAACTATAATGTTGTGACAATGTGTGTGCATAGTTGTGTACAAGTTGATTTTCAAGATTCTATGTGAACAATAGGCTTTTATCAATTTATTTATCGGGGTATTTATTTTTATTTTCACTAGAGCCAATTTCGGGCACCTCTAGCAAAGTAAGCAATTTCTCCTTTTATTTTAGTCGACTAGAGCCAATTTCGGGCACCTCTAGCGATTCTTTATTGTGCATTAACTACTAGAGCCAGTTTCGGGCACCTCTAGCAAGAAAGTGCATTTACTACTAGAGTCAGTTTCGGGCACCTCTAGTAAGAAATTAACTTTTAATTTTCAATTTTAAATTTACCCAAATTTTAAGCAACCTAAATTCACTAAGTTTCTTTCAATCAACAAGCCACAACCGTGTAAAAAAATCAGCGTTATAGTAAAATTCTAAGTTCTTTTCATGCAATCCTAAAATTAAAGGTTCTTTTAATTAAGTGCAGTGGCAAAAATTCATCATTGGATATTCAACAAGTCTTAAGCAATTAAATCTAATTAAAGGCATGGCAAGTAACATATGCAACCTATATGTGATTGCTAAAGATGAATGCAACTAAACATGAAACTAACTAGAAACCAACACCCTCCCAAACTCAAGAGAAGCATTGTCCTCAATGCATGTAAAAGTGAAACAAATTTAAAAGAAATTAAATGAATTGAGTTAGTCGGAGAGGTAGTCACCTCGAGTGATAATTTTCCTTCGTGTCGTTTACTTGATTCATTTTCCGGTTGGTAGTTGAATGCTTGTGGCTGGTACCGCGTGAATAGCATTGCTTTTATTTGATCCATGTTTGCCGAGGCAGGTTCACTTGCCTGGGCATCAGTAGTTGCCGAAGCCATTGTTATTGCCTAGGCATTGCCAGTTTCTGTTGCCGTGGCAACTGCTGAGGTAGTTGCCGGGGCATTCTCTGTTGTGGTTGTCGTGGCAAGTAGTCGGTAGTTAATTTCCTTAGCATGGTGGTTGTGAGTCTTTTGTGGAAAAGAAAAAAAAAAACAAAGAAAACCTAAAAACTAAAGATAATGAAAATAAAATAAAATAAAATATCTCCTAAAAATAAAATATTGAAAGGAGAGCATGCTCATGCATCTCCTAAGGTGACCACTCCCTTGTTACGTTCCACATGGGCACCGTTGTAGTGCTTCAATCTTTGTCCGTTAACTTTGAATTCATGTTCGTCAGTGATTGACTTGATTATCATGGCACCATGGGAGAATGGTTTGACAACTTCGAATGGTCCCGACCATCTTGATTTCAGTTTTCCCGAGAAAAGCTTCAGCCGAGAATTGAATAAGAGAACTAGTTGCCCTAGCATGAATTGCCGCGGCAATAATTTATTGTCATGCCATTGCTTTGTTTTCTCCTTGTAGATTCTTGCATTGTTATAGGCGAGTGCACGGAATTCTTCTATCTCGTTGAGGTCCAACAAACGCTTTTGCCCGGCACTTTCCCAATCCATATTCACGGTCTTGATTGCCCAACATGCCTTGTGTTCGATTTTCACCGGTAGATGGCATGTTTTGCCATAGACAAGCCGGAAGGGGGACATACCTAAGGGTGTTTTGAATGCAGTGCGATATGCCCAAAGTGCGTCATCTAGTCTTACTGACCAATCCTTCCTAGAGGGATTTACAACTTTCTCGAGTATACCCTTCAATTCCCGGTTGGAAATTTCTGCTTGCCCATTGGTTTGTGGGTGATATGTCGTGGCAATCTGGTGAGATACACCAAAGCGTTGTAACATCTTGGCGATGAGTTTGTTGTCGAAGTGCTTGTCTTCAGCATTGATAATTGCTCTCGGTATCCCAAACCGTGTAAATATATTTTTCTGCAAAAATCGTTGCACGATCTTAGAATCGTTGGTGGGAATTGCGGCTGCCTCAACCCATTTAGACACGTAGTCGACGGCAAGTAGAATGTAGAGGTTGCCGAATGAAGATGGGAAAGGTCCCATAAAATCAAGCCCACATACATCGAACAATTCTACCTCGATGATGTTTTGGAGCGGCATCTCATGTCGTCTAGAGATATTGCCCGTCCTCTGGCAACGATCACATTGCTTGTAAAACTCTTGGGCATCTTTGTACAATGTTGGCCAATACAAACCAGATTGTAAAACTTTGGCAGCGGTACGTGTTCCTCCAAAATGTCCTCCATAGGGTGAAGAATGGCATTGCCGGAGTACATTCTGCTGCTCCTCTTCAGGGACACATCGGCGTATAACCTGATCTGCACATTATTTAAAAAAAAGAGGCTCGTCCCAAAAGTAATTCTTAGCATCATGGCGGAACCGCTTCTTCTCTTGGTGAGTAAGGCCATAAGGTAAAATACCACAAACAAGGAAATTAACTAAATCCGCGTACCAGGGTATTGCCGAGGCAATTGCTTCTATAGTTGCCGAGGCGTGCGTATCAGTGGTTGCTGGGGCGTACACGTCAAGAGCTGTTGCGGCATCGAGGGTTGCCGAGGCGTCAAGGGTTGTTGCGGCATCGAGGGTGCCGAGGCGTCAAGGGTTGCTGCGGCATCGAGGGTTGCCGAGGCGTGCGCGTCTGGAGTTGCCGAGGCGAGCGCGTCAAGAGCTGCTGCGGCGTCGAGGGTTGCCGAGGCATGCGCATCCATGGTTGCCGAGGAGTCAAGGGTTGCTGCGGCATCGAGGGTCGCCGAGGCGTGCGCGTCTAGAGTTGCCGAGGCGTGTGCGACAAGAGCTGCTGCGGCGTCGAGGGTTGCCGAGGCATGCGCATCCATGGTTGCCGAGGCAACTAAAAGTTGCTCATTCGGGAATGCATCGCATATCTCTAAATCCGCGTCCTCCTTCCTATTGCGTTCTAAACGTGATAAGTGATTGGCCACTTGATTTTCTGTTCCTTTCTTGTGCGTTGGCCTAGGACTGCTCCTACCGCGAAATCACTTGCATCACACATGAGCTCAAAAGGTAGTGTCCAATCTGGTGGAACGACAATGGGTGCCGAGGCAAGCTTTTCCTTTAGGGTTTTGAATGCTTGGGCGCGAGAATTATCAAAATTGAAGATTTTATCTTGTTCAAGCAAATTGCACAAGGGTTTAGTAATTTTAGAAAAATTATGAATGAACCTCCTGTAAAAACATGCATGTCCAAGAAAGCTTCGAATTCCTTTAATCGAACTTGGTGGGGCTAATCTCTCGATCACGTCCACCTTGGCTTTGTCTACTTCAATTCCCTTGGATGAAATCTTATGGTCGAGCACTATTTCTTCATCTACCATAAAATGACACTTCTCCCAATTAAGGACTAAATCGGTTTCTTCACATCTTGCCAACACCTTCTCTAAATTATCGAGACAACTATCGAAGTCATTACCAAAAACGAAAAAATCATCCATGAAGATCTCAAGGAAGTCTTCGACCATGTCTGAAAAGAGTACCATCATGCATCTTCTAATGTTACTGCATATCTGAGAAAACTTGAGGATGGTCGTTTTCGATACTTCTTATAGTCAATCTGCACCCTCTATCGAGTGACAATATTGCCCCAAAAAATTGGGCCAATGTGCTCCTAGCTACTCCCCTTTGTGTTACCATGGTGGAGGTGTCTTTCTTTCGTGTTCCCTTGTAGTCAATGTATACTCTCCACCTTGCTACTATTTCTGAAGGCATGAATATATTAGTAGAAAAAGTTATATCAACACCCAACCATTTAATTACCTCATTCTCGTCGGGCTCCATCATGGTTGGATGTAGCCTTCGTTGTCGTGACAATTGCTGCTCTAGCCAATTGTCGTGGCAATCAGTTGCCAAAACTTGTTGTAAGTCAAGGGAAGAACCAATTTTCTGAAAAGCTTTATGAATCCAAACACTTTTTTCTTTTAACCTCTCAAACATCTCCATCAGTAGAGATTTCGATGGCTTCAAATCTACCAACATCGGTTTCTCAAGACATACCTGCAATGGACGATGTGAGTTTTTAAAGAATTCGAAAGGTTCAACCATTACCTGCTCATATTCCATTGGCAAAGTATTATCATCTCGTTGTTGTTGCATGTGGTCGTGTAATTGCCGTGGCAACTGTAGATGAGAGCAATCTACAGATTCCTGCTTCAACATCAACGTTGTAACCTTCTGAGCATCAAGTTCCTCAGAATTTGTTGTAGTATTATTGTTCTCAGCTTCATTGAGTGTTGTCGCGACATTGCTCTGTTTAGGCTCCTCAATTATTGTTGAGGCAATTTGTTGCTCAGGCTCATCATGTGTTGGGCAGTCTCTCTCATTGGCATCCTCTTGACTTGGAGGTTTTAGTTGTTCCCCACACGTCGGAGAGCTTTCTTTGCATTGCTCCTTATCCTATTGCCTTGGGACGTCAGTATTCCTAGGAATGAATTGTTGGTGCATGTTATCCATGACATATGTGGATCTCCCCAATTGATCTTCTGAATCACCAAGGTTGCATCACACTGAGCTATCCTCGTATCCATGGACTTTGATAGCTCTCGAATCTCTTCAATTGATCCGTCAAGTCTAACCAAGGAAGCTAGCAACGTTTCCTCCAAAGAATTGGAATGCTCTTAAAAAAGACTACATTGCCATGGCATATCTGTTGCTGCGGCAAAATTGTTATGGTAAAAAAAAATTTGAGCTTTTTGACCATACCATGAAGAATTTTGCTGCTGGTTCCCTCTATGGTCCTCCATGTAGTCATATGCACCGAAAATGTAAGGGCAATTTTCAAACACATGATGTTCTCCACACATAGCACAAGATTTTTCCACGGTATAGGCTCTTTGGGCTTTTCTCGGTTGATATAGGTAATCATCAAAGGATGCAAGAAACTCTTGATTAGATTGATTCATATCATCCAATATCAACTCTCGAATAGATCGGCTTTTATTTCTCAACATGTTAATGTCCCTTAACTTGTAGCGCACCTAAATTTTTTTTTTGATAAAACAAACAAAAAGAAAAGTTAGTAAAACTAAGAAAAAAAATGCAATAACAAAAACAACTAACACCAATTGCCAATCCCCGGCAATGGCGCAAAAAACTTGTTGCACGTAATAAGTGCTACGCAATTGTGCAAGTATACACGTCGCAAGTAATAAAGTGATATGATAAGTATCGAGTATCATCTCCACAGGGATTGGTTTAGGCCACTTTGCATTAGTTATCGCACTGTAAAAGTAAAAACGCAATTGATAATTGTAAGAGTTCTAACTAACGAATAAAATAAAAGAGCAAATAAATAAAATAAAGATGGAATCAAATAAGAGAGTATACGCCAGGTTATCGTGAGTTGTGGAGTGATGATCGAATAGTTCGTCGTGGTGATTGAGTAGCAGCCGGATTGCCAGGGCAATTCTGTTACTATTGCCTAGTCGATTGCCAGGGCAATTTGGTTGCAATTGCCTGGTTGATTGCCAGGACAATTCTGTCGTATTGCCTGGTCGGTTGTTAGGGCAATTCCCCCTTGTTGTCTGATCAGATTGCCTGGGTAATGCTCCCGCGATTGCCTGGGCAATTAAGGATGGGTCGATTGCTTGGGCAATTGAGCATTCACTTCCAAAGTTCGGCGAAGCATTCTTTAATTGTTTCTTCTTACCCCTAAGTCGAAACTCTAGCTATTTGTGCATGCCTTGATAATACATCCATGCGTGAATCAAGGGTGAACAACAACCAATCTTGCGCTCCTCTTAGCCGTTGAAATCCTAAACTTATTCCTAAGCCGAATTAGTCTTCATCATCAATTGATTGAATAAAGACCATGCTCATTCGTTTCTTGAATCTAACTCTCCCGATATTAGATAAATAGATGAAGTTACGATATCCTCTCTCAATTTACTCGCAAAGAAGATTGAGAACCAAGAATGAACAAACTTTGAAAATTGAATTGCAACTCAAAAACCTAAACAAAATCCAATTATTTTTCACAACAACAAAACACAATAACCCCAACCAATCAATTTAGTTCATGGTTGGATTCAAAAGATATACAAAGAATAATCCCAAAACCATGAATCTAATGGAAGCAAAAAAGAAGAAGAAGAAATCGATCAGCCCCTTGCTCTCCTCTCTCAATCGAACTCTCCCTCTTTGCCCCTCTCACTTGTCGAAATCTCCTCTCTTGCCCCTTTGGAGTTGTCGAAATTTCTCTCCTCTCTTCCTTTTGGAGTTATCGAAATTTCTCTCCTCTCTTGCTTCTTTGGAGTTGACGGCTTGGTGATCTGTTTATAAGGCTAGGTCAAAGTCTTTTTTGAGGAGGAAGTTAAGTTGGAATTAAATTATCTTTAAAAAATATAATTCTTTATTATATTTAAATTCCTTCTAGAACTTCTCTTATCTTCTTGGGATTTAATTTCTCTTTAACCTCTTCATGGAAATCAAACTCCTTTGGATTTAGCTTTGTTCCACGTCATCTTAGGCTTATCTAGTCATCAATTTCAACTACCATATCATCTTATTCCTTGTCGAAAATTGCCCTGACAACTAGCTCGGCATCTCCTTCATGCATTGCCCTGGCAACTAGTTCGGCATCTCCTTCATGCATTGCCCTGGCAATTGGTTCCAGCCTTGCTTTGGCAAGTGATTCTGCACACACACACAAAAACACACCAAAGCAGTATCTTTCTCCAGAAAATTGAGCAAAATATGAAATCAAGCTTGTCCACCAAGGAAACGATGCAAACATGCATGAATGATTAATAATGCAACTAATATGAGCCTAAGTCTAGCAATAATATGAATAAAAAGGGTAATAAAAATAGTACTTTTGAACACTTAACACATATATTTATATTAATTTTTAAAATACAACAAAAACACATTATAAGAATAACCAAAACTTGAGGCGTAGAGTGGTTGCAGCCATTTAAGACAGAAGCAGGAAAAAGGGGCAGAAAGATTAGATTCCATACCACATTGTTCAACCAATCCCTTGTCTCTGATTTAGCCTTCTCCTTCGGATCCTACAATGAAATTGATGCATCACTGATGATCAAACAAAACCAACAACATCGAGACTACATGATTCCAATCAATGTTAATTTTATACAGTGAGGTAGAAGGTTTCAAGATGAAAGAAATGTATGATAAGATGGCCAGGAAGTTGCAAGAGAGAATTAGACAAAAGAAAGAAGAAGAACATCAGTCTTGTCCATTTTACTACCAACACAAGCCCACAACTATCTTTGACTAGGATGGTTGCATATCATTAAACAAAAACCAAGGTCAAGTATTCAATTAGACCAATTAGAGGTTTGTACTCTACTTAAGCCCGGAATGAGCCATGTCATTTCTATTTTAGTTCACTAATAGGTAAGATATGAGGGCAATGGAACAATATAATGACATAAAACAGACTCCATATACGGGCAAAATTCTTGGTTCGTAGTGTTGTTGTTAACATTCATTAATAGGTTATAGAAAAATGAAGAGTTATGCATGATGCTTACAGTTTTAGGTTGTTGGCCCAAGCCTTCTTTAGAGAATGCTTTTGTCTTGGTCTCTTTCTCACAGATCTTAAATCTTTCCATTTCATGCTCAATTTGTTTCCGAGCATCCACCAGAGCCTGCTCATAAGAGGTACTAACCTATGTTCACAAATATCAAAAGCAAAAAAAAGAAAAAAAAAAGAAAAGAATAATCATCAGTTTGAAATCAATGAGTACACAGCACTGCATAAACAATTAAACACTGTTTGAAAATACTAACAACAAACAAATGCAATCACAACTACAAGAATTATTAGATGGAAACATACTAAATCAAATAAACAATGCAAACAGTCATTTAAAATAGACAAGTGAAACCAGAAACTGAATTTCTTATCCTTGATTTCACTTGATTGAATCCATGTCTTGATCTGCTCCCTATACCTTTGCAGTTTTTTTATTTCCTTCTTCAAGTCTGCCTCAAACTTTTCCTTCTGATTTGCATTATAGTGTCATAAACCTAACACAAAATACAATCCAAAAATAAGGTCACAATTCAATTTGCAGTTTTTCACTGTAGATAAAATAATGATTGGTACTAAAAAATATCGTTCGATTCTTTAACTCTCTTTCTTCGTTTTTAATTAAGAAAGAAGGGGAAACAAATTAATCATTAATAAATAATATTAATAAGCCAAACTAAAAATATTTTAAAGAACATTTTAGAAAGGAGTAAGGCTATAGTTACAGCCATGTTCGCTTCCATTTCACAGTAACCAAAGTTCGACCGTCATTTAAGTTATACTTTCCAGCATTTCGTCGGGAACCAAACAGAAAAAAGAAAAAAAAGAAAAGACATATTTGCATTGATGAAATTTCAATCTTAACCTTGTTCCAGATGCTATCGAAGACATCAACGCCTTCCTGGACCTTCTTCAGAACACGATCGATTTCTCCTTGAAGCTTGCGACTCGCTCCCATTGTGGAATCGGAATGCTTTTAAGACGAATTATAGAGTATTTATCATCAATTTGTAGAATGGAAAAAACCTTACAATGATTTATTTTTCAATTTTAAGCGTGGAGATGGCGATTGGGGTAACTCAGTGAGTTTCGATCTTTCTTTTCTATGACATCCTGGATTCAATTGGGAGATGAGAAGACGATGCTATATCAGGGGTGAAATAAGGAGGAGTTATTACGACATCGTTTGGATAAATAAAATGGAAAATGAAAATTAAAGATGGGCTAGGCTTACATAAGCCCAAACATTTTTTTATAGAAATTGTCACTCGTGATTTATCTAGAAAAAAACTTAATACACAGTCTGTGTAAAATTTAGTTTATACAGATTTTTAAGTTTTAAGGGTTAGAGGTTTAGTTTAGGGTTTAGAATTTAGGGGTTTGAGTTGTATGGTTTAAAATTTAAGGTTAGTGTTTGAGGTTTAGGGTTTGGGGTTTAGATTTTTAGGGTTTAGGTTTAATTTTAATTTATAGTAGAAATAAGCAGGCTTGTGTAAAATTTATTTTACACAGCCTGTGTATCAAATTCAAACCCATTTATCTATGCCCACCTTATAGAATTTTTTTAAATTCGGATATTGTAATTTAATTTTCTGATTTCATTTTTGATTTTATTCTTAAAAAAATGCCCTCGTTAAAATTCATTCTAACTAAATTCAAGCAAATACTTGAAATCGGTGAGAAGGAAAAAAAGAGTGCTCAGAAAATTTTACAAGTCGAAAATAAACAACAATCCAGTTAATATTTTTTATATAAAAATTAGAGTAGTTGCATAAATTATTTTTTTGATTTTTTAAAAAGAAAATACTTTTATAAAAATGAGAGTAGTTGCTCAGTTGCATTACTTAACAATTAAGTTAGGAGTTCGAATTATGACTTGAATAAAATAAATTAAATTAGGAGTTAGTTTGATTTGAAACGGTGTTAGTACCTAATTAGGTCGGGTGAAAGTGAATTTTACTGAGAAAATTTAAACTTGATTTATTTTGTCAACGGACCATGTCAAATTTAACCGATGAATGATTAAAATATAAAAAATGATGATTGAAATGAAATTGCCTTAACGATTGGACAACCAATTAATTAGTTTGCCGTCGATTTAAACGGTGACTAAAATGAAACGAAACGATGGTGATCAAATCGAGAGACTTATTATTCTTAGGGTAAAGTACATAAATGGTCATTAAACTATCTTAAAAATATAAAATAGTCACTAAACTTTCAAAAATAATATAATAATCATTAAACTTTAGTTTTTATTACAAAATGGTCACTGGGCCATTAACTGTAGTTAATCAGTTACGAAAATTTGTATAGTAACATATTTAATCATCAACATTTACACATTCAATTAATTTAGACATCAATAACGAGGGTTAAAATAGGAATAAATTGATTAAATGTTTCAATATGGAGGATTAAATGTTATATTATTCAAATTTATGTAACTGTCATGTCATCCAATTAGCAACAGTTAATGGTTCAGTGACTATTTTATAACAAAAACTAAAGTTTAATACACATTATGTAACATTTGAAAGTTTGATGACCAATTTGTATTTTTAGGGATGGTTTAGTGACCATTTGTGCACTTTACCCTTATTATTTTTTTATTATTATTGTTGTTGTTATTATTATTATTATTATTATTATTATTATTATTATTATGCATTAAACGCATTTTCGATAGTAAAACTTAAGTTTTGGAACCAAAGAATATTGATTCATCAATTATATAATATACTAGCGTGTTAAAATTAAAAAAAGTTATGATGTACAGATGAAAGCAAAGTCTTCGAGCAA
The DNA here is from genome assembly GCA_019671005.1 of Hibiscus mutabilis. NCBI lineage: Eukaryota > Viridiplantae > Streptophyta > Magnoliopsida > Malvales > Malvaceae > Hibiscus > Hibiscus mutabilis. Next base: position 6,234,766 of record CM033744.1, read on the forward strand.
TTTAACACTGATGCTCTAAATCAGACGGATCCATGTTTTCCTGCATATCCAGGCTTTCTTTTTTGTCTTAAAACAGATATATAAAAAAACACAGTGATTATCTGCAAATATCTAATATTTTATGTAGTTGCAAGAAGCAAAACCTACCCTTTTTAACTGCAAACTTTATTCAATTACAGATTGAATTGATTTTGGTTTTTCAAGCTGATCATAGATGAATCAGAAACAGCAGCATTTTCTTCCAGTATCCTCTTGCGATGAACTCCGATCGCTTTCGGTTTCTCTAGCTACGAAGATCAGTCGATCCTTTTCAGTTCCAGCTGAGGCCATTCAAATCAATCTGTTTGCAGCTTGAAGCAGCATCATTGTCTTCATGGACATTTAAGTCCAGCTTTGTTGCAAAATAAGGCAGTCTATTAACTGTTTGATGCTTGAAACTCTCTTGATCTTCATTTCTGCCATCGTTGTTGGGATGCCCTTTTTCTCCTTGTAGTTCTGCGAAAAACGTTCTTCTTTCCGCATTGTTGCCTATTTTAATGTCGTTGAACGATTTCAGTTCGGTTTGTGGTCGCAACCGATCTTCCGGTACTGAGCTGCTGTTGTATGTTCTTAAGCAAATCCCAATGTTGTGTATTTCCTGCTCTTTCTGTGATCCATCACATGAAGTCAAGCAACTATCCATTGAACAATCAGTAGGTGGAGTTGCTTGTGTTAGCCCCTGTTGGGGGCATAAGCCTTGCAAGTCTTTCAAATTCGAAAACGCCGAATTCAGGCATTGGTTCGACACTTTGGACACCAATTCAGATAGCTGAACTTTGGCTGCTTCGAGTCCCATGTTACCCAAATTTTGTCTTCCAAGTGTCTCTTCAGCTTTCTCCAGCACTGCCTGTAAGTATTTCCCTTGAGCCTCGATACGAAGCTGTAAATGTCGCTGCACCTGGTTCCATATCAAACTTATAAGACAGTGGCATAACTAAAATACCTAGAAAATCATTTCCAAAGGAATGTTATGTACCTCAAGCTGTTCATGTAACCTTCTCTGCACCTCGATTTGCATTTGCAGCGCTTCGTTGATTTGTAAGCCTCTGCCGTTCATGAACATCAAATTCAGTACATAAAATAATCAGATGAATGAATGCAAAATCTATATATGAAAAATCATTAATCATCTTACTTGTTTGTTTGAGGTCCAATACTCAAGTTATTCATGTGATTTCCATTTGCTTCGGACATTCGATCTCCGGCCAATTCAACCGCACCTATATCGAGAGAGTTAAAATTTTCCATCATCAAAATGAAAGCTCTCAACTGGAAAATGATTGTTTTATAGATGAAGCACTCTCATCTTACCTATCTTGGTACTGCCATTATTAGCTTGTCCATGGAGATTTTTACTGAGTCTATATTTCTGCAGCCAAAAGAAGGGATCGAATTAGCCCTTGTAAAAAATAAACTAACTCGACTGCACCGTGAATCCAAGCTTTAACTAAGTCGATTCAAGATGTCGATAAATTACCTGAAGATGACTCTTGAGATGGTATAAGGTAAGTCCGGGAATCCCCATTAGTTTCATTACTGTTTTAGGAGTAGCCTCTGCAACATAAAGGGAAAAAGTACTATCATCTGTATTAGCCTAGGGCAATTTATGCATGGATTGGTTCAAATTTCGTGTACTCACTATCGGCACCTCCAAGCTGATTGACGGCTTCGATGAACCGCTCGTGAAGATCGGGTGTCCACTTGAGTCTTGGCTTGGCATCGGTTGAAAGAACAAGACCGGCATCTCCAGGGCCGTTCCCTCCTTGGGGGAACAAATGTCTCTCAGGGTGCATGCTCTTCCCTTGATGTTGGTGGTGATGTTGGTACATATCTTCTGTCTCCAAAAAGTACTCAAATATGTAAGTTTAACCTTCTTGTTGAACCAGTAGAACTAAATAACCATGCTCGGTATACGGCTTCGTTTTTATACCTGATCAAGCCGCTCCGATCTCTATTCGTCGATAATTAATCTCACACCGACGAATTCTCCACCGGATACTCTTAAAACTTCTGTTATGGCCAGTTCTCACAAGCCAAAGATAACCCCAAGCAGGGCTTTTATAAAGAAACAGAATGGAGGCTAATGAGTGGTGCTTTGAGAAGGCATAGAATCTGGGACACAACACACAAGTGATGGAAAAGCCTGACCCTATCCAATATTCACAGTGATTGAAACAGATATGCACATATATACATATACACACATATGTATATGTATGTATATTATGAGAATTCGTATTCGTATTCGTTCCTACTGGCAAAGGCAAAGAATCATATTCCAAGATATAAGAGTAGGGGAATCCACTATGTTGTGTTTGATTGCTTTGTTCTTCACCTTGTTGCTGTTATTTTTTCCCCACAGGTTGTCAATGCATGCATGACAATGAACTAATGAGAATATAAATAAGGGTTTTTAGTTTCACAATGTTATACAGATGGAGACATGAACAAAGTTTTAACTGGTTTTTATTTAGGGAATTTAGAAGGAAGATTCTTTTGACTGGTTCATCTAGAAGCCTTGTGTTTAGATACATACAAAGAAAATAAATGAGTAAATAATGAAAAATGGGGAAGAAAAAGAAAGATGCTTTTTCTTGGAGATTGTTTTGAGGGCAAGGAATCGAATATTGGAATACATTCCCTTTTGTCTCCTTCAGTAAGTTTGGTACCTATTCAGCCTTTTACAGCTCCTTCGAAACTAACATATCTCATATCGGATGCATACTCGTATCTGATGACCGTGTACCTTTTGCGGTCTGCAATAGGCAGAAGACAGCCGGCCTCCTTAACGTCGAATCCTAAGCAATATTGGGGACACTGTGAAAAGAATGAACATTATTAAAAGAAGGGAATTGTACTTGCTTCCATACATGCATTTTGTTGAAATAAACTATGATAATTCCATGGCCTGCAGATGACAACTTGCCCCTTGACTTTGTGCCGTTTGTGTCCTTTCCATGATTCTCTTGTATGAACCTATATGCTCTTCCTTCACTATTCGACCAACTTTCTTACCCCATCTGAAAAGACTCCTTTTATATATATATATATCAGTTAATTGAATGAGTGCATGTAAGAATTCATGCAAGTTTATCCTTTCTCCTCTCTTCCTGCATGAACCAGCACGTAGAAAATAAGGGGGATGGGGACTATGTGCAATCATGCAGGTCAAGAAGTTTCACTTGATCTGACATACTCTAGAACCCGACTCGGTTTTTTTTAAGCATCCGTGTCCAACACTCATATTTAATACATATCCGTGTGGAGATTCGATGAATGATCTTCTAAGAACTCTTCAAATATTAGAAAACTTGGAAAAGAACTGAACATACTCGACCGTATCCGAAACCGACACTATAGTCAGAGCAACTGTAGTGGATTTAGAAATTTAAAAATAGGTCCAAAATTCATGGGTAAACAATGTTACGGCGGCTAGTTCACAATCGAAAAAAAGAATGGCAGCCTACGATTGATTTTTTCTTCAATATAACTGTGTGAAGGAATACGAGAGGAAAGGACTAAAAGAGAATAAAAAAAACATGAGAATATTATTAAAGTCTAAAAGGCCCTCAATTGTTTTTCAAATTAAAAAATAGATTAAAATAAGGGTAATTATTCAACACAGAAGCGGTGGAAATAAAAACTTTCTACAAGCGCTTTAGTTTTAGGGTTTAGGGTTAGATGTTAGGGTTTAAAAGATAGGGGTTTAGGTTTGATTTAGAATTGATGGGTTGTAGCTAGAATTTACGGATTGAGGTTATAATTTAGGGTTTATATGTTAAAACATAAATCCCAATCATATTAAATTAAACTCTAAACCCTAAATTCTAGTCCTAAACCTTAAATTCTAACAACTCCTAAATTCTAAACCCCTAATTGCAAAGCACTAACCTCTAGATTCTAAACCCTAAAATCAATGCTTTTGCGGAATTTTTTTTATTTCCACCACTTGTGTATTGAATATAAAATCCTTAAAATAAAAGTTAAAAAAAACACTCACCAAATCAAATCACGTGATAATTGATAAAACAATAAAATCAATAAAAACACTTAATTTAAGCTAGTTGTCAACCTTTATAAAATTTTAATACTCCTTTTTTAAAAAAATGGATATGCAAAATCTTTAAAAAAATCCCTTATACACTAAACTATACCTAGTAGCTCCCTCCAAATAATGGGGGTGCAACTTCTACCAGGAGGGCTCAACAGATCCACCCCTGCCGAGTAACATAGCGAGTTGCAGTTGGGAACCAAAAGTTCACGATGCTTATGGTGTGTACGGGTGTAAACAATTCGAGTCGAGTTCGAGCAGTGTTGAGCTCGACTCGGCTCATTAAGAGTTCGAATCGAGTTCGAACTCGAGTAATTTTTAACGAGCCTGAGAGATATGAGCTCGACTCGGCTCGTTAAGAACTCGAGTCAAGTTCGAGCTTGATTCGAGCCTAATTGAGTGAAGTGTTGATCAATCTTTGATCGTGTCGTACTCAAGTAGCTCGCCATCTGTCACGTCTCATTTAAAGCCCTATCAAGAAAAAACTTTGATACACAAGTTGTGTAAACTCAAGCTTGTTAATTTTAGGGTTTAGAGATTTAGGTTGTTGGGTTTAGAATTTAGGATTTAGATTTTAGGGTTTAAGACTTATGTTCATGGTTTATATTTTAGGGTTTTAAGTTTATGAATTTAGATTTTAAATTATAAAAAATAAAAAATTAGTATATTATATTTTCGAGTAGCTCGCGAGCTTTTCGAATTGGGTATCAAGTAGCTCGACTCAGCTCGTTAAGAACTCGAGTCGAGTTCGAGCTCGAATCGAGTTTAATTAAATTAAACTTTAACCAAACTTTGACCGAATCAGGCTCGAATAACTTACGATATGTCTCGTCTCATTTACCGCCCTAATGGTGTGGTACAGCCAAAGCTAGCATGGCAGTCAAGGGGGGATCGGTCCAGTCTTTGATAATAACCAGGAATTATACTATTACCTGTTTAAATGTACAAAATGAAATAAAATAAAGAATAATATCTTTATAAACAAGAGTTAATGCAGAATAAATTCGTAATATTATCAAGGACCAAATCTGTGCCAAAATCATATGAACCATGAAACAAAAATTGGTTGATGAATATACATATATGATATATATGCAGATACTCCATTAAGATGAGTCTTTGTGAAACTATCCAAGAACAAACGAACAATAGAAATATGAGTTATATTTTGATACACAAGCCGTGTAAAAAAATATTTTTTATATCTAAGTTAAAAAATCTAAAACCTAAATCCCTAGCCTAACCCCCTAAATCCTAAGCCTTAAACCATAAACTTTAAACTCTATATTTTAATCATAAACCTTAAATTTTACACCATACAACCTAAACCCATAAACCTTAAACCACAACCTAAATCTCTAAACCCTAAAATTAAAAGGCTTGTATAAACTCTAAAATTTACTTGAAGTATATATGAGTTTTGTTTTAAAGCAATTATAAGTAAAAATTCCAATTCCCTTAAAGATCTCCACGTTTCCATTTTTTTAATCCTATATATATGGGCAATTACAGCATACTGGTGGTGAAAATTTTTTTATTTACACAAATGCCTCAATTTTAGGAGTTAAAAATCTAATTTAGGGGTTTAAGTTTATGTGCTTAGAATTTAGCGATTGTGATTTGAATTTAGTGTTTAGGGTTAGAATTTAAGGTTTATAGGTTAAAACCTAAATCCCTAACATATTAACCTAAAATACAAACCCTAATTTCTAACCGCAATCCCTAAATTCTAAACTCCTAAGCTTAAACCTAAACTAAATTCATAACCCCAAAAATTAGGGCACTTGTGGAAACAAAAAATTTCCGCCGCCAATGCACGATATATATATATATATATAGGAATGAGATCTAGTTATACAATGTAAAAGTTAACTAGTTTTACACTAATCCACGACTATTGGATGAGAAAAAAAAGTAAGTAGTTAATCTCATCCATCCATTTCACCAATCTAATAGCCATGAAGTAATGTAAAACTAGTTGAATTTTAGTATAAGTGGATTCTAACCCATATATATATATATAATGCAGTTTGGGAGAATCTAATATCAATGCCTTGTGCCTCTTGCACAAAAGTATTAAAGGAGAATCCCTAAATAGTTTGCTGGCATGTGGGATTGGAATATATTTGCAGGCGAGGCTTTATTTCAGATATAAATGAACTCACTTTTCTATATTTAATTTTGGCGTAGGAGCTCAATTGATACCGATATTGTTGAAGTCTCTTAGAAGTTAGGATGCATAGTCTTGAAATAAGTGTTATTAATTAAAGAATTCTCCGGTTTTCTTTTAAAATATTTGATTCCAATACATAATATTCGTGTTTGAATTTAAATTTAAATTCGAATAACGATAGAATAAAGGAAAAGATAAATTTGATGTATACATTTTTCTTGACTAAATTGACTATGAACAATGACATCTAATCCATGATTACAAATGTGATATAGCATCTGAAACATGATTATTCTTTCTAGTTTTGTAACTAACCATGTTTTTTATTTTCCAATAATATTGAGAAAAAAATCCATGATCTAGTTAAAAGGTTTTGTATGTATAATTTCCCATTTATCAACAGTATTATGTTGACAGACAAAAGTAATTTAGATTAGACAAAGACATGTACTTTATATTTGATGTTTCATAAGTACATATACCTTAGCCTACTTGGTAGTACTTTATTTCATGATCATTTTTCAATATTTAGTACATAGGAAAAAGTACTTAACTTTCCCTCACGTTGTTAAAATGAAAATGATTTCAATTTTTCTCTTTTTCTATAATTATTGCAATCGAAAAAATTATATTTGTTACATTTACAATCTCGATAAACATAAACAATCAGGAATGCATAACATGTTAGTAAAGGGGAACATTGATTTTTATATATATATATATATAAACATTGATATTTATTCTTCCTTGTACTCACTTTTTTTTTCTTTTATATATATAAACATCGATATTTATCACAGATTAAAGATGAAGCTCGGAAAAGAAAAAACATCACATCACATGTTAAGAACATTAGATTTTATTAGGGCTTCATCAATCATAAGCATAACATGTTATTGATAATCAACAGAGTCGTCTCAATAGTATTTGTTATGTCTATAATCTCAATAATTATAATGTGTGATGGAAAAACACATTTATTGTCATAATTAGCAGAAATAAGTTTAGAATTGAATGACACGTGTTCCCGATACTTGGGGTTAAATTATAGTTTTGGACATTCCATATGTTCAAATTTAAAATTTACTTCCTATAATTTAAATAAAAAAAATATTTTAGTCTTTTTTATGTTTATAATTATAATGTTATTAGTTAGTCCAAATAATTAATAACCATTCTGGTTTAAGTGTTCACGCTGATTATTTTTTTTTTGTATGATGAGTTGAAAAGTATAATTTTAAGGGGGGGGGGGGAATTAATGTAAACATTTTAACCGAAATAGTTAACGAAGCCGTTAATTATTTAAATTCGTGACATTATAAAATAAAAATTCAAATTACACCGGATTAAAATGTAAAATTTAAATTCCAAATTTGAGCAGAATAAGAGGTGGAACATACTGCGGCCAAGGCCCCAAAAATAGGAAATTTGCATTCAGCCATTTAACCTTTTGAAAATTTTAATTAGTCCTCAGTTTATTAGAATTTCTAATGAAGGCCCATTTTTTAAAAAAAAAATAATTAGACTTTTCAAATTTTTTATAAATTCTCATTATGCCTCCTAAAGTCCTTGAAAATATTAATTGGGTTCTCTTTTTTGGAAAATTCTCTTTAAACCCTCAACATTTTCAAAAAATTTAATTATACTCTCAAATTGTTTCACCATAAGCCACCATTGAACATGATAAACAAGCTCAATAAAATTTTGAACGGTTATTTTCTAATACGATGCGATCAAAAACACGTGTGTAACTGTAATAGGCCGAAATATAAAGTGAAAAATGACCACGGAATGCTATTCCCTTGTGGGGAGGGAAAACAAACAAACAAAAAGCTAAGAAAAAGATTCCCAAAGAATTAGAATCTAAGAATCTGAACTCAAACTAAAGCCAATGAGTCATATTCTCAAGTCTAAGAATTTTTATTTTTAAATTTGTAAATTTTATTTATTTATTCTTCTCAACCCAAAACCACAAAAAATGGGTTCTCTTCCCTTTAAGCTTAAAATACTATTTGGATTCTTTTTCCAGCATTTCATTGGCTGATAGCAACAGCAAACTCATCATCTCCTTTGGCACTTCAGTCATCATCTACCTCTATACAACAGTTCAAAAACTTTTAACCATTTGTTCTTTTGCTTTCAAATAAACAATATTATATGTATATATATATATATGTATGTATAGGTTGTGATAAGATTATCCCACTTTCAGTTGAAAGCAATGATGTTAATTTCATTGCATCTGATACATTTTCATCGCCAAAGAATACGATTCCAACTTTCTTGGGGGTGAATATGGAAGCTTTGGGATGGCTCATCACTACTAGCGCCACCGCGATCCTCATATGCCCTCAATTTTAACTCAGGGTCAGATCTTAGTAAGGGAGTTTGAAGGGGTTTATTTAATTTTTTTAAAATATTTAAACATTTAAATTAAAATTTTCAAAATTTTAGAATTTTTAAATTTCAAGCATGGTACTTAATTGAAAATATTTGAAAATTTTGAAACATAATAAAATATTTTAAATTTTAAAAGGTTCAAATTATTTTTTTTTAATTTAAAAGACTAAATATCAAATTTTCAGAATTTTGGAAGACAGCTCACTATCGTCATTACCATGTTCTCGAGAAATTATATCATAGGTCATTCCCCACGTCATTCATGAGACTAACCAATAAAAATCGTCAATCTCATTATTTTCTTCAAGTCATAAATTTACAAAGTGAATCTTCATTTGGTAAAAATTATTTTTAAAATTGATTAACAGTAAATATGAGTAAAGATTCGCTTGGTAAAAAATATGGCATGAAAAAAAAATAATGAGATGGTAATTTTTATTGGTTGATCCTCATAAATGACGTGTCGAGAATGACCCATAATATAATTTTTCCATGTTCTCTTATAAATTTTTGTATTCATTCACTAATTAATTTTTAATTATATCTGTAGTTTTATTTTAGTACTAAAATTCTTTCTCACTTCAATATCTATTGTATCATTATGCCACATGTTTTGATCCAATTTTATAATGCCGGCAAAAAACATGTCACGTCTAACTTATTAAAACACAATATATGATATTCTTTTAACAATGTCATCACTGAGTAGGCAGATTTGGCCGAATGGTTAAACTGTTCGTCTTTTTTTTTCTTATATTTCTTTAGGTTATGTGTTCTAGATTCACTACGAACACCAATTCCTTTCTTTTAGAGTATCCACTTCCCCTCCCCTCTAGGTAGGGTTAATATTAGAATTAGAATTTGTAAAAAAAATAAAATAGACAATGTCATCGGTGATCAGCAGGGACAGAGGCATGTATAGTTTGGGTGGGGCTCTTGCCCCTCCCAAAATTTTTTGGTATAATAGCATTTGTGGTCCTTTTTAGTTTAAATAGTGATCCTAGTTTCGCCCCTAGTGATCATTAACATAAATCAACATTATTTATTAAGATGACTATTTAAATTTTTTTGAAACTAAGGCATTTATTGTTATTGACACTGGTCAACAACAATAATTTAAACCATCGGTCAATTATTGACCCATTGTTGACAGACTATTGATCGTCGATGACAGTCATTACATGTTGATATCGATATGAATGCTATGTTACAAATGGGATGGATAAAAATAATGTTATGTGTCATTTGTATTTTTTATTTTTAACGGCGTTAAAAAGATTGGACTAAAATATGTAGCTCAATGATACTTTATGTACTAAAGTAGGCACCAAAATGAGAAAACAAATATATTCCAAGTTAAATTGTGAATTAAACCTAAATACTTCAAGATTTAAAAAGGAAAAAAATATGTAACAATACATATTTGGACATAAATTTAGATAGGGGTGAAGCTAGAATTTTGAAATAGGGAGGTGAAAAACAAATTAAATCTTGGGGCCCAAAAGGATAAGTTGTCCATTAAAAATTTTGTAGAGGACCATAATACCAATATAACCATGTGAATCAAAGGGGTCAATTCACCCCTAGATACAAGATATAATCCTTTAAAATAAGTAAATTCATTTTCTTTTTAAAAATAAAGCATATCCATATTTGATATTTACATGCGTTTGAATAACAATGGTGTATCTATGTGTATTGCAGGGTGTGTCTGTGCACACTCTAAACTTTTTAAGGTTCACACATTTGCCTTTAATTTTTTTTAATCTTTATGAATTAATCCTCAATTTTTTAATATTTATGACTAACGCCCATCCTAAAATTTTAAGATTTTATGTATTCTCACCCTCAAAAATATTTTTAGATCTGCCACCGTTGAATAATATATAGTACATGGGTGAAATGATAGTAATTGTGTGTGATTTTTAATATTATACGCATGATCTTTCTACACATGGAGGAATAATGTGAGTGTGGTTCTAGAATTTTCCTTTAACATGGTCTCTCACTTCCTCTAATATTAATCATACATTGAAGAACCAAATCATAAAAGATCCATTGACAATGAGTAATCTTCATGCATAGTTGCAGAGAGAACTAGATGTGTATATAATGTGCTTGACATTAGCCGAATATTAGAAAGGAAACTCAAATAATAATGGAATAGGATACATATCTTTAAGGACAAAGCTAGGATTTAGACAATAGAAGGAATAAAATCGTTTAGCTTCAAAATTAACAGGGACCTGAAAAGTATTTAATCCAAAACTTGAAGGGTCAAGGCTTATTTTGACAAGTATTCGACTATATGCTAAAATTACCATAGACACGAGCCCTCCTTTCCCTTAATAACTATGTCTCTGCATATCATAAAAGGTTACAACGTTGCATTAAGTATGTTTCGAATATAAATCATTCGTCCCTTTTCGGTGCCCCTATTTATGCCTCATACTAAAAATTTATGTTTAGGCTTTAGGGTTTATGTTTTGGATAGGATGCATTTTTTAAGGTTTAGGGTTTAAGGTTTATGATTTAGAATTTAGAGTTAGGGTTTAGAATTTGATTCTTTTAGTGTTGGGGCATAGAAAAGGCACCAAAAAGGTTTATAACAAGCTGAATGTCACATTTTAAAGTAATTACATAAATTAGTTGATCATATGAATGTCATTGAATCAAATACTCGAATGAAAAGTAAGTAAAATTAATTTAGAAGATTCCAATGTTAGGTCATGACATGCATTAGTGATGCCTCTTTTGCAATTTGCGAACCTAGGACAAAGTGGTCTAATCTTCCATAAAAAGTTCACCCTTCCCAAACACCATCCATTCATCTTCTCTCGAAGCTCAGAATACATTCCTAAAACAGTTTCCTGAAAGGTAAATAGGGACATACTCAAGATTTTATGTAAGGAATATAAATTATTAGGAAGTTATATTAAAAACGTATGGGTACAAAATTATAAGAGTTTAGGGGTGTAGAATTAGATTATTAATAAAAAATACAAAAAATATAAAAAAAATTTAAAATTTTTAGAGAGTGCGGCTACTCACAGCATCCTTAGGTCCGTCCTTGGATGTAAATAAAGCTTTAGTTTATTATATTTGACACTAATGTTCCTTTGCATTGCTTTCTACTACAAGAGTCAAGGCTGTCCATTTCATGCACATATTCCCAAGCCATTTTCGTTTGTTGGCAACCCAAGTTGTAAAACTAGATCATATTTAAACACTAGGGTTTCTGGTCCAACTGCATCTTTCTCTTTTTCCTACTTTTCTCGTTCTAATCTTCCCCTCCTTCGGTTCCTTTCGTTTCAAGAAGATTTGTTTTGTATATATTCCGCGGTGGAATTCAATCATATTTGTTGGAGGATTATTTAAAAAGTCTAAACTTATTGGGGTCATTTATAAAGTCTAAATTTATGGAGGACCAAATATACATTCTTAAGAGATTTTTAATATTTTTTTATGGGAGGGGACCATGACCCACCAGTCTCTTCTATTTTCCGCCATTGTATATATTGACTATGATTTTTTTAATTTAAGAAATGGTCTTAGTCAAAAGTAAATGTTGTTCTCCTTAAAACATTTGTGTTCGAGTAGTTTTATCTGCAATGTGTATGTAAATTTATTAGTGATTAAAATCGAATAAATACGATCATAGAATAACGTTAAGAATGTTAAAGTGAAATTAAGATATAAAAGAGGACATTTAGGAAGCTTTTTTTAAACAGGCCGATGAAGCTTAAGTATCATATATAGATTAAGATTTTAATTTAATTTATTTTAAAAATATTAATTAAAAACACATGGAATTCAAAGAAAAAACTTTGTTGTACACCAAATAATTATGTTATGTCATAAAATAAAATAAAAAGTTGTGAATTTTACCTTTTGATGCCTCGTTTGGTTAAATAAGTTTACCACAAGGAAAAGTTTAATTATCACAATAGTTTTAAAATAGTTTGTTATAATATAAATAATAATGAGTACAAATCTAAACTTGATATTTACGTAAAAACTCAACTAAAAGAAGTAACATTTATTATGTTCAAACTAAATCATACGAGTGACTAAAAATTACCTAAATCGTCTACTAAAATATGATAAAAAATAATATTATTATCAAACGTAGCATAATAAGGTTTATTTATGCATAGACCAAAATCTAAGGGCTTTATGTAAGAAAAGTGACGCATAGGGAAATTATTTGATACATAAGCTGCGTAAACTATAGACAATACAACATTGTTTATTTCAATCTTAAACCCTAAATTATAAATCTTAAACTCTAAACCCTAAACATAACTTTACAACATAAAACTATAAACCCTAAATAAGACACATGCCACTGAAATAAACAAGATTGGGGAGTCTAAATATTACCCAATATGTATATCAAATATAATTTTTTTTATATAGACAACACAAGAGGGAACATATCATGTCATAACTTAAAACTTGAAAGCATTGGGTGTGTTTATTTGAATGATGCTTATATGTAAAGTCCCTCCCTCTTGATGGAAAAAGAAAGATGTGATTTTCTTTTTATGTTTTTATGAAGCACTAAGTCTAGAATATCCATAGGGAATTTGAAAGTTACATGGACCACCATGAGTATGGATATAATAGAATATTATTTTTTTGGGTGAATTTTTCATGTAAATACAAAAAAAATGATCAATTGCAAACAACAACATGTGTTTTGCAGATATTTTGATCTTACAACTCCAAGGTTTTGTTTAATAATAGTGAATGAAAGTTAACACATTTTATATTTTAGCCATTAAAGTAACCATTTCTACTATTTATTATTATATTTATCATTTTTATGTGAAAATAATTAATGAAATTATTTGTGAATAATTTGATTTATCCATGGATATTTTTGGCATCAATGAAATGATAAGAAAAAACAAATTACGTTAATGGTAGCAAATAACAACACTGAAATATCAAACTTTGAGAATAAACTCATTCATATTGATTTCAAACAACATAACTTCTATGCAGCAAATTACTCCATAAATACATATCCATATGGAATGGAGCTTGAAAGCATGCAATTATGGTGGCCCAGGTCCAAATCCAGGTGGCCCCCATTGGACCACCGAAACAGTCTCGAAGCAACTAGCAGCAGCACAGAAAATTCACACTGTAAACAAATAAACACAAAACCCTTCTCAATACATACATACATACACATTTTTTTCTATGATAATCTTTTCATTACTTACTGTTAATTTCAGACATCGATTTTTATTAATCTAATAATCCAAAAAACGTGTAAAACTATTAAATTTTACATAGTGTCAACGGTTCCTAACCCTATATAAAATAAACAGTTGCAATATTTGATTTTAAATATTCAGTTAATGAATTGAATAATGGTGATTATAAAACAAAACATATATATTTGAAATTCTCGATATTTAAATTTGACACAAGTTTGGTACGAACGTGAAAGTATAATCTTTCAAATATATAATTTTTTAATAAAAAAAGTTACGTATATTCATATTTGACACATTTTTATATTTATAGGCAACACTCACCTTAAATTCGAACAACTTTTGAGATTCTTTGAGAGTATTGAATACATTTTTACCAATACTAAAAGCTGGAATCCCCCAAGTTATGGACCTTAGACTTGCAAGCTTTACAATTATGATGGAATTATGATTAAATACGACTTTTTGATACTCACTACAACCTACGAACATTAACAATTTTCACCATGAATTGGAGTACAAACTCCTGAATAAACTTACCAAGCACCAATGATGTCACAAAAATCACCGAAGAATCCCGGTCCGGGGAGGAGGGCCGCCCCATCCCAGTGGCCCTCCTGGTCCACCTGGCCCCATTTTCTCCCTAGCAACACCTCGTGAACTTCCACAACAACGGAGGGAACTAAAGAAGGATTGAAACTTGTCTTACAAATAATGGGTAAGATGCAGAATGTTGTTGGGAACTAGGGCCTTGGGAGGTGGGGGTTTTAATAGGAAATTAGGGTCTGTTTGTTTCACTGAAAATTGTTTCCGGAAAATGAATTCTGGAAAATGAATTACATTTTCTAGAAAACATACTACGGAAAGCATTTTTTGAAATCTATTTTAATAAAACAAACGCATTACAAAATTTCTTGATTTTTTATCTTTCATTTTTTGAAAAAAATTAAATTATACTATAATATTTTATTTTTAAAGTACATCAAAAACCTCACCAATGTAATCGCACACAAACGTGCCACTCAAAATTGGTTCACTAGCCCAGACTCCCCAACCCTAAAGATCAACATGAAGAAATATCAATAAACAAAGCTTTAGAATACAACCAAAATTTAAATTTGTTACCTTATTATTTGTTTTGAAGACTTCTAATTTCACTCGTACTCCATTTTACAAAACCCTATTTGGACATGCTCTTTTGCAGCTACACATGTTATCGAATTCATAAATAAGGTACCCCTCTTGCATATGGCTTAGGGTTTATAGTCTAGGGTTTAGGGTTTAGGGTTTATGGTGTATAGTTTAGGGTTTATGGTTTATAGTTTAGGGTTCAAGGTTTATGGTTCAAGTTTCAAGGTTTAGGGTTTAGGGTTTATGGTTTATGGTTTATGGTTTAGAGTTTAAGGTTTAGGGTTTAGGGTTCAAGTTTCAAGGTTTAGTGTTTAGGGTTTATGGTTTAGAGTTTAAGGTTTAGGGTTTAATGTTTATAGTTTAGGATTTAGGGTTCTAGGCTTGGGGTTTAGGGTTTAAGTTTTGGGTTTAGGGTTCATGCCTTGAAGTGAAAAGTTGGGAATTTGTTTTACGAAAAATCAAACCGTAAAACAATTTACATGAAATGCAAAGGAAAATATGTTGACCAGGAAAATAAATTACATTGATCAACTTATTTTACGTCAACCAAACACAGGAAAATGAGGAAAAACGTTTTCCGTAAAATGAATTACATGAAACAAACGGACCCTTAGCTTCACCCGGAAGGATCCATCTACCAGTTTCACATTTATCTGTGCCACATTTGAACCTTAATTCCCCACCTACTATTCTTCTTAAACCTACCATTCTCAAAAGCTTCTTGTTGATTGTCCCAGAGGTGTTTTTCAAAGTCTTTGATTTTGTTTTCCTAAGGTCAATCCATTTTCCTTATACTTTGACCTGTTTTTGTCACAAATTAGGTAACGCTAGAGTATGTAAGTTAGATATAATCAATTGATGCGAGAATTGCTAGCAGGGACGGAGGCAAAATTAGGGGTGGGGAACAAACATAAATATTTAAAAAATGAGGGGTAAAATGCATAATTAATTTATTTTTTAAAAAAAATCTGTTACAAAGATTAAAAAAAAAAATTGAGGGTTGAGGGCATGAACATCTCTTGAGGCCTTAGTTCCTCTGTCTCTTATTGCTAGATTGCGCTTGTTATAAGATATCATTTATTTTAGAAATAAAGGATAAAAGATTACCTTTATTTATAAAGTTATTATCAATACAACTTATGCAAGATTGTTTGTTTCAGTCATCACGCCTACATCACATTTTAAGCGTCTAATTGAATACAGACAAAAAATATTATTAACGATTGCTGGATTTCTATATAAGTAAACATTATTGATGATCTTAGTGATGAAATATGTCAAATTAACCAAAACCCAAAGCAGGCAGCCTAGTGTCTACTACATTGTTGAAAAAAATCCTACCAAAGTTGAACTGGTTGGAATTACATTTCTCAATTCAACCATTCTGAAAACTTTAAGAAACGTAGAATTAACAATAAATAAATATCATGAAAATTTTAAAAATAGAAAAAATATTCAAAAAATATCATAAAGATTTACAAACGAAATCAGGTTAAATTCGGGATTTACTGTTTTTATAAAAAAAAATTAAGGGTATAGTGAATTGATAAAATTATGGGTAAAGTTCACAAATGGTCACTGAACTTTGTTAAAAAAACAAAATAGTAATATAACTTTCAAATGTTACAAAATGGCCATTAAACTTTATGTTTTGTAATAAAATAGTAACTAGGTTGTTAAAGTCGGTTAATGGGGTAACAGTACAATCATGAAATTTTGGATAATAATACATTTAGTCTTCTATATTTATATATTCAATCAATTTAGTCTTAATTAAAAAATAAATAAATGTAACCCCTTTTCCTCTTCATCATCTTTAATGCTATATATTTTTAATTACTAATGAAAAATCTATTCTAACTTAAACTTATGTGCAGCATATATTCACGTAAATTGCAGGCTAAAAAGGAAAAAAGCTTGTCTTGTGATCTTCTTTTGAAGTTTATACTTGCAGGTACAAGATTTCTGCTCTTGATTTCAAACTCAATAGGTTGTGGTTAAGTTTAAGTTAGAATAGATTTTCCATTAGTAATTAAAAATATATAGTATTAAAGATGGTGGAGGAGGAAAAGGGATTAAATTTGTTGTTTTTTTAATTAAGACTAAATAGATTGAATCTATAAATATAGAAGACTAAATGTGTTATTATCCAAAATTTTATAATTGCAACCCATTAACAGACTTTAACGGCCGAATTATCATTTTATTACAAAACATAAAGTTTAATTGTCATTTTGTAACATTTAAAAGTTTAGTTACCATTTTATTTTTTAAAAAAGTTCAGTGACCATTTGTGAATTTTACCATAAAATTATTTTGCAATTTTAGGTGAAATCTATAGCGATCGTTGAAGTCATTTCAAGATGTTCATGTCTTTAGCTAAGTCGTCCTCTCATGTGAGTGGGAAAAAATTGGACCTAAAATCATCAGCAGCTATCGACCACATTGACGAAATCGGTAGTGATTGTCGCCGTATTTGGTTTGGCTGCAGCTTCGTTTTGTTGCACCTTAGGGAACAAAATGGAAGGAGGTTAAAATATAGAGATCAGATCGAAAATTTTCAGAAATTAAAAATTGTATAAATAATAATTTAATTAGTACTTGAATTTTCTGATTTTAATTAAACCAACCAATCTCCAGTTCAACCAATTAAAACATGGTTTGGTTAGTGAAATTTGAAAACATTTTACTGGCAAAGATGTACCCGAGAATCTGAGGCATCCATTTACCATTGATATGAGTAAACCCTGGAAAAATCACTAAACATTAAGGAAATCTCAAATTATTTTGCCACCAACAAGCTGATGGTAACAGTTTAGTTCACTGATTTGAATAAACCAGACAACAATCACATGTGGAAAACATGTTTTATGGGATAAAACAAACATCAATATGCTGCAATAAATGGTAAGTTTTTGCAACAAAGAAGGAACAGTCAACCTATAACTATAAACATAAATTTCAGCTAAAGAAAGGGATTTAGAATCATTTATTAGAGGGTTTTTCTGTTCCCCAGTCTCCATTAATCTAAACAGTGTACAGTTTGAAACATAGCTTTAAGAAGTGAGAAATAAAAGTATACATAACACTGGAAACTTGTACTCAAGGTTTCAACAAATTAGAGAAATTCTTGGGGGCAAAAAGAATAAAAATAAAAAAGTAAAATATATATAGAAAAATTGATTTCAACCCTTGAATACATTCTTTTTAACAAAACAATACATGCTTCTATGACAAAAACAAGGACCTGTTAAATATACTTGCATTTAGTAGTAGGACTCCATGAAAACAATGCATTCAACTGCTCTTTCTTATGTATGCAGTGTGAGTTTAAAGTAAGCTTTTCTTCCCTTTACTACGGGAGTCGCCGCTTTTGTCCTTTTGGGATCCTGTAGGAGGCTTAGACGGTTCGTGTGAATCGCCTGCAACATGCTTCTTTCGCCTTGGAGCACCCATGCTGGCAGAGTCTACCAATGGCCCGGACCAAGTTTGGATTGGATCTTTTGAATAAGTGAAAGACGTAGAGCAGAAAGGGACATCGGGAGGAACAAACGAGGGATCAATGTGCTGTGATGCTCCTAAAGGAAAGCCAAGCGTGGCATCCTGGTGCGGTGGGGGGAACTTTTCGCTCTTGCTCTTTGCATTAGCATGGGTTATTAAGCGCCTTCTCTGCTTCACAAGAAAAAAAAAACCTCGAATTAGTTAAAATATCAGAAGAACTAAAAACAGGTGTCGAATGCCACTCAAAGCTAAGCCTAAACAATAGTAGTTGTTGACAAAAGTGAATTATCACATACATCAAGATTAGACTGAAGCTCAGCATTGGCTTCTGGAGCAGGAATCGCCCTTGCACGATCACGTGTCCGAGTCTTTCTTGCACCATCACCCTGGGCTTTACCAGCAGCTCTGAGTCTGCACAATTATACCAGAAACAGAAAGGGTTCACAGAAAATTACAGTTGAAATATACTAGATAAATACATGACGAATGCTTTCAAATGCAAATTTACAGTGTAGTCAAACTCAAATGGAACCAATGACAAACACAGAATGAACGACTAAACTTTGAAGCCATGGCAGTAGCTCTCACATTGAACAATTCAAATATTATTTCACACGGTTAACAACACTAGAGTATCAACCATTCTAGAAAATTTGAAGTTCCTCGGGAAGAATTGTTTAACACATTATAGAATTTTGTAAAATAAGATCCAGAAAAACTGAACCCATGTATCTGTGCATGCAAACCGCATCAGTTAGTTTATACGAGTCTTTCTATCTCTGGAAACTACAAAGCAATGTGCTTAACGATCCACATCGTTCTTATGCATGTCCATCAAGATCCAATGATTAAAGTCAATAGAGTAGCAAAAGAATTGACCTCCGAGCTTCATCATCTCGGCGTTTTGCATCCATCTCTTTGCTGGGTGGATATTTTGGGAGGCTCGAAGGTTCACAAGCATAAGGCTCCGTTGTAAAGAACTGGACAAGAACGATAAAATGGTGAAAAAATACACTTCTAAAAATGGGAATCTTTAGATATATAAAGATGGAAGATGGCAAGAAAAGGTAGAACCAAAGAGTTTTCAGTGAAATCAAACAACTCACTTCACTTCTCAATGCAGCAGTGGCAGTCAAACGTTCTGCTGGATCAATTGCAAGTAGAGAGTCAATGAGGGGCAGCGATGATGCCGGAAAATCTTTAAATGTCTCTTTTATGCGTCTTTTATATGGCTCTCGAGGCTTAAATAAGGTTGCATTTGGCAACTTTGATTTTTTCCAGTATTCATCTGATGGTGAACCACATAACTTGTATATTTTATGTAGTTGCTCTACCTAATCAGTCATAAAAAATACATATGGTTAGTAATTACAAGCTGTAGTGCAACTACATAGAATCGCCTACTCATGTTCAACGTGCAGTGAACAAAAAACAAAACAGGATATAAAAGCTTTTCAAGATATGATACTGCGATTTCTTGGTTGCAACAGAGAGGCAACTTTTCAAAAAAAAATTTACTTAAATCAACAATCAATCATGCAAAAATATTCTCCTATATTCTTGCACAGCCATATGGCAATAATGCAAAGCATGATAAAGTGAATAAACAGAAAATTAAGCAAAATCTACCTCTGTTCGACCGGGCATAATGGGCTTCCCGGCCAAGAGCTCAGCTAAAATGCATCCTGCACTCCAAAGGTCCACGCCAACACCATAATCTGTAGCTCCAAGAAGAAGCTCAGGGGCTCGATACCACAGAGTTACCACCCGACTAGTCATTGGATGCTTGCGGTTAGGGTCAAAGAACGTCGCCAACCCAAAATCAGCAATCTTAAGCACTCCTCCATCATCAATAAGAAGATTTGACCCCTTAATATCACGGTGAAGCACTCCACGGTTGTGACAATGCTCAAGGCCAGAGAGTAGCTGATGCATGTAGCATTTAACCTATAACATACATTTAGAATTTGCATGTGTTCTTAGCAATTAGTTTATATAAAATATTGAGGAGTTTGTGTTGTGTTCTTGTTGTAAAATGTAAATGTGTTTATGCATGTGTCTTTGTAAGATTCCTGGAGCCAACTAAAGGCGTAGCAAGTGGTTGTACCATATGTGTTTTATTTATAATTTGCAGAACTTTTCCCTCAAAAAAACCTATAACATACATTTTAACCATACTTCTAGGGTCACTACCTAACCAAGCATGTAAACCATGGATTTTACAGTAATTCAAATCAAAAGACAAGTTGGAGCTAACCTGTGGCTCTGAGAACTTTACTATCGGGCTCGCCGCAAGCCCAGCCAAATCATGCTCCATGTACTGAAATACCAAATACAAACTACAAGACATCCTTGAAGTAACTAAACCTTCCAATTTTACAACATTGGGATGATCCAACCTCCTCAATATGAGAATCTCTCTAGCCATGAATTTCACGCTCTCAGGTTCAAGATTATCGAACCGAACCTTCTTTAGTGCAACAATTTTACCTGTTACCATATCTTTAGCTTTGTACACATTGCTGTACGTTCCTGAGCCAATCTACCATCAGTAAGGAATGGTAAGTATCAGAATCCAAAATACCAACTTCGGAAGCATCAACAAATCAAGAAAAAGAACTATAATTAAACTGCATTCAAGATGATGTAACAAAAGGCAACTGGCCACCTTATCAATATGGCATAGATTAATAAACAATGAACACAACTGCAAAAAGTTATATTCACTATCATTTCAAAACAAACTACATTTGCAACATCACAAAATAAGGATAAATAACACAAATATTGAACAAAAATAAAAACCAACCACCTTATCAATCTTCTCAAAGGTGTCAGCTTTCCGTGGAATCCATCCATTAAGCGCCTCCCCGCAGGCATCCGACAGCCATGAAGGCCATCCAGCCACCACCTGCTCTCCTCGCGAATGCTTGGGTAGGTTACTCAACCTAGGGTTTCCCTTTGACCTTCTTCCTTCCCCCTTTTGTTTCCTTTCCCCATCAGTTTTTTCCTCCTTTAGGGTACCCTCATTTTCAACCCCTACAACACTATCATTAGTATTCGAAACCGTAACTTGTTCTACTTTCCTATTGGATTCAGAGCTAGCATTTCTAGTGGCTCTAGACTCTGAAACAATCCCAGACGATACCTCTCTTCCAAAAACACACCCCATTTCTTAAATCTAAGCCTCATTTCCCAACATGTTAAAATCTGGGTCTTGCTCAAAATGAACAACTAATCGACAAACTATTAACTACCCACAAATCAAGCAACTTCAGGAAGTGTGATCGAGCTGATAAATCTGCACCAAAAAAAGAAGCAAAAATAGCTTACTATAATTTGAATCACCCAAAAAAAAAAACCCAAGTAAATTAACAATCTAAAATCTAATATAAGCTAAGAATTCACTGTGCAAAAGAATCATAAAACCCTACCCTTTTCACTGCTAGATTTGGGAAGTTGAAGATTCAGCAAGAAATCAAAAACAGAACGAAAAAAAAATGATCTTGGAGATGAGTAAAAGAGTGGAACTTTGAAAGGTTTCAAGAAAGTTTGGAAAGTCCAAATCGAAAATGATCTGAAAGTAAAACAAAGAGAAGGGGGGAAATTGAAAACAAAAAGTGTTTTTTGATGGAGTTTGGAAGTTTGGTTAAGTTGGGGTTTTTTGTTTCAAGAGAGAATGAGAAAATTGATACTTACTTCGTTTGAATCTGAACGAGAAACAGAGATTTTCCCATTGATTCAATGTTTTCGATTGGTAAAAAAAAAAGGCTTTTGGCCTCTTTTGCTGTTCTTTGGTGTTTTGGACTTTTTCCCTTTATTTTATTTTTATATAAATAAAAAATAATTGAAAAAGAAAATGAGAATAAGTGTAGCTCTAATTATTGTCATTTGGTACTACGATGTATGAGTTGAATCTTTAAAAAAAATATTTCATTATTTAAATATATATTATTTCTTGTAACTAAACTTAAATATAATAATCTATTAAAAAAACTTAATATAATAATATATGCTTTATTAATTAATAATCCAAACTAAGAAAAATAGTTATATATTTTTGTCCCAAGTGTGTAAATATAAAGGATAATCATTTTTAAAAAATATTATTTATTTGTCCTAATTGTGTATATATTTAAAGGATACTTGTATTAAAAATAAAAATGTATATTAATGTTAAAAATACATAGAATTTGGGTTTTAAATATAAAAGAGTTACAATATAATTTGATTTTAATTCTAGAATGGGTAATAATTCTTTGTTGTTAGTTATCTTTCAAATAAGATTATGAGTTTAAATTATGATGTTGTGAATAGAGTAACTAGACCTTTGCAGTTTCCGATCTAAATTGAATAGTTAAAAAGTTAAATATCAGTGATTATTAAAAGAATATAAAGTAGTTACCAATAAGTGTTGAGTGCATTAATAAGGCACATTTCACTCTCAAGAAGAGGACGTAAGTTTGAATCTTGGAGACAACATTATTGGGAGGGGCAACCTTGTATCCCAAACATAAACTGTAAGTCGGACATGCATATAACAAAAAAATATAAAGTAGTTAATTGTTGGTATTTTTATTCAAAAAATAAGTAGAGTGCTATTCAAGTATTTTGAGGACAAATGGATGAATATTTTATTGGACTTTGCATTATATTATTGAGGATAAGGTGAAAAGAAAAGGTAGGGTGAAATATGCAATTATTTTTTGAACCAAAATATGCAATTATTTTAAAAGGGAGACATATCTAGTGGTTTGGTTACTTGACATAAAATGAAAGTTTATTATTGTGCTGAATTGGTGTCAAAGTTGAGTTTCACCGAAGTAATTTCCTTTTTTTATACTTCAAGTATTGGTTAAAATCAATTATTATTTATATCAAAACATTTATTGATCATGAATATACAATTCACATATATTTGTACATGCCCTAAATAAGGTTGTAATTATTCATTACCTAAATTTTACTAGATGGCCTTTTTACTATTAAAAATGTAAAACTCGATGTCTTCAACCGAATTGCTTGCCAAATGTTGGAAAAGTGGTAAATGGGTGATTTGTGTGGGAAGTAAAAAGATAGAAAATTTGGACATAGAGATTTAGAGTGGTTCGGCTTCTAAACTAAGCCTAAATCCACTACCCTAGCTTCCCACTAAGGATTTTCCAATTCACTAAAAATTCTTCCATTTTTCCCGGGATCAAGAGGCAACCCGTTACAAACACTATTCTTATACCCCAAGGTCTAGCAAACCCTCTTTTACAAGATATATAAAAGAAAGCAAATAAGAAATCCTCTTTAGGTTGAATGTTTGCACAATTAGGTTCGCTCACCCAAACCTAAAACACTTGAGCAAATTTAGCAATACAAGCTCGCAAGTGTTGTCTAGTGAAAATTTGTGAAAATGAAGCAATAAGACACTTTTACAATCATAAGAATGTTGGCTTTTTGATTATCTCCTTTCTTCAGATGCTTCTTGAGGTCTTTTGTACTCTCAATTGAGTTTTTAGCCGTTGGTGACCGTTGGGATTGAATTAGAGCCGTTGGGGATCAATTTTCAAGCTGAATTTTCTTTTCTGGACACCTCGGTATCAATACGTGTGGAACAGGTATCGGTACGCCTACATTGGAAAATAGACGTTGGAGGCTGAAATAAAGCAGGGGTATTGGTACGCGTAAGGGCATATCGGTACGACTCCTCCGTATCGGTATGGCTGAGCATGTACTAGTACGATTTTTCAACACTGAAAAATCACTGTAGTTGAAACCCTCATTCGTATCAGTACAACTAATACCATATCGGTACGGGGCTTTGAAAATGGCTAGTTTGACTATTTAAAAACATTCAAAGACATGCCAAAAGCCTAAGAAAACATTTCAAACATATTTTCAAGTTGTTTGGACTTTAAATAATTTTTGCAATCTTTTCAATTTAGTTAGGATCCAAAACAAAAATCCTAACAAAAAATAACGAAAAATATTAATATATAAATTTGGTTAGGATCCACATAAATAGTGTAATTTTTTTCAAAAGTTTTATATGTTTTTTAGGCCTGTAAACGAGCCAGACGAACACGAATGAGGGTATGTTCATGTTCGTTCGTTTAATTTTAACCGAACAAATGAATGAACACGAACAACTAAACGAACATAATTTTTTGTTCGTGTTCGCTTGTTAAGGAATGTAGTTCGTTCGTGCTCGTTCATGTTCGTTCGTTAAAATGATAAACAAACGTAAACGAACACAAACGAATGGACATATAAGGACATATGTGAATACATTTAAACGAACATAAACGAACAAACATATGTAAATAAATTTACTTTTTTAAAAATATAATACTTTTCTTATGAAAAATAATACTAAATATAAATGAATATATGTGAATAAATTTAAACTAACATAAATGAACGGATTATCGAACGTTTACGAACGTAAATAAACGATCTTTGTTCATGTTCGTTCATTTAATTAAACGACCAAAAAATTTTGTTCATGTTCGTTCGTTTAATAGATAAATGAACATAAACGAACTTCCCGCCGAACGGTTTGTTGAACGTTTGGTTCGTTTACAGCCCTAGTTTTTTGGATCGATGAACCAATCGATTTTAATGGATGTGACTAAAACTTTTAAACTAAGGATAATTCACTAACTTTTTTAGTAAAAACCTCATCACCACATAGTGTTAATCTCAATCATCTATTTCACTTATATAACAATCTAAAAAACATGTAAAACTTAAAAGTTTTACACCATGTTAACGATCCTAACCCTGCAAAATTTATGTGTTTTATATCAAATTTGAATAAAAAATTTAGGCTAAAACTTTGATACACAGGCGGTGTAAAACTAATTTTACACAAGCCTGTGTATTTACACTATAAAAATTCAAATCCTAAATTCTTAATCCTAACCCTAAAAAATTAAACCCTAAACCTTAAACCCTATACACTAAATTCTAAACACTAACCTTAAATTCTAAACCATACAACCTAAACCCCTAAATTTTAAACCCTAAACTAAAACCCTAACCCCTAAAACTAAAAGGCACGTGGAAACTAAAGTTTACAGGACCTGTGTATCAAAGGTTTTTTTCCAAAATTTTATTACTACATAATACTTCAAATCAAATCAATTTAAATTTCTTTTAATTATTCTTATTAAACCTATCAAACGGAAGGAATGTGGTAACCTACTTGTACCTTATGTAATTCTTCTAATCTTTCTTCACCCCTTGAATTTTGATTCACATTTGCAATGTCAACATGCAATATATATATTTCAATTTTAGGGTTTAGAAATTTAGGTTGTGGTTTAGGGTTTAGTGATTTAGGTTGTATGCTGTAAAATTTAAGGTTTATGGTTAGAGTTTAGAGTTTAGGATTTAGGTTTTAAATTTTATAGATTAAATATGAAGGATTGTGTAAATTGTTTTTACACAGCTTGTGTATCAATATATATATAGGGATGGGATCTAGTTATAGTATGTAAAACTGAACTAGTTTTACACTCATCCATGATCATTAGATGAGTGAAATGGATGGATAAGATTAAAAGTAGGATATGTGAAGATTGTCACTAGGAAAAAAAAGTAAGGAGTTAATCTCATCCATCCATTTCACCCATCTAATGGTCATGAATTAATGTAAAACTAGTTGAGTTTTACATAGTGTAAGTGGATCCTAACCCATATACAGTGGGGGTTTTGGACAGGCGCGATAGGAGCGACCGCACAGGGCTCCCGAGAGAGAGGGGCACCAAAAATAGAGAACTTAAGTTAAATAGTTGTAAAAAAATTATAAATTAGTATATATAATTATGTGTATATATATATCAATCATCTAAAACTTTAAACATGCAAAAAGAATGACACATTTTAACTGAAAATGTTTGATTTTTAGATGTTTATAAGTCAATTTTTTGTTGCTCAAGAGGATAATATAATAAAATTTTTTCTATTAAGGTATTTTTTTTAAAAGAAAAAAATTATATCTCTTACCGATTATAAATTAAGGGCCGCATTTTAAAAATTGCACAGGGCCCCAAAATTTTTGAACCGCCCCTTCCATATATATATATATATATATATATTAAAGGTATTAAACATGTAGGAGAAGATGGAAATCCACCAAGGTTGCTTTAAAAAGAGAGGAAGATTCATCCTAGTGGTATACTTCATCTACTTAGAGAAGTAGTAGTCAATTCTTTATTTATTTTATAAGCAATATTTTTATATGACTTACTGACTTCTTTTAAGGCAACTCCTAAATTTTATAGGAAACCTCTTGTTTTATTTATGTAAAACCATTCTTTTCTTTCTTATAAAAAACATTTTTTCTTTTTAAAAAATAATAAATAATAACGACATAAATACAGAGATGAAAATAGGAGACAAACTCTCTTTCTTGTGTACTCATTGTTAGATCTGCTTATTTAGTTTTTATTTTAAAAAACATCAATTAATAGTTCACGACAGTCTCTTATTGTATTTATAGAATTAAAAAACTTCGTTTTTATTGTGTCAATAATTATCATACGCATACAAGATAATGTTCATTTATATAGCGTAAAACTTTTAACTTTACATTAATTTTGGACCATTGGATGAGTGTAAATTAATTATTGAGATTATTCACTTTTATTTTCGTCACATAAAAATCTTTTTAATTTCAGTCGTTAACTTACACTTATCCAATGACCATAAATTAATATAAAACTAATTTATTTTACTATCTAACATAATCCTATCTCTGTATACATAAAGAAAGAAGGATTGTATTCAAATGAAAATAGTAATTACACTTTAACTTTATTTTCCTTGTCTTCCAAAGAAGATAATACAAAGCTAAAAGGTGCTTAATTAGTGCAAGTGGGATGACAAAAGATTAACTTCACGATGATATTAGTTTCTCTTTTTATTTTTATTTTTTTTGCTTTTTTTTCCTAAACAAATGTTTGTTGGTTTCGAATGAGAATTTATAAGTTAAAAACTCTTACACTGTATAACCGGATCCTATCCTTAGATACATGGATAGGATTTACTTACACAAACCGTAGAACTCATAATTTTACACTATTTGTGGATCGTTGGCTGGGTGAAATGGATGACTGAGATGAACTCCTTACCTTTTTTTTTTCAAAGTGATAATCTTCACATAACTCACTATTAATCTTAGTCATCCATGGAAAGAACATTTGCTCAATAATCACTCTGAAAATTCGTTTCATAGCTAAATAAATCCATTTTTTTTTTAAAAAAAATAACTTCAAACTCAGTTTAATGTAATTCGAACCAATCCGACTCTTAGAACAGTCTGCAGGAGATTCCTTCGTTACTTGCTGGATTATGCAGAGAAGATTCAGTATCAGATTTTCTCTTACTCTCATGTTTGGGACCATTTCGTTTTCATGTAGATAAGCAGTAAAGAGCAGATTCTAAAGTTTGCCTTTAATCAGTAGACACAATTAGAAACGGAGCCAGAAAATTTAAAATACAGTATCAAAATGATGTTAATATTCTTTAAAAGGAATGCCAATTTTAATTTTAATATTTATTTATATAAAATTTATATATTGAAAAATCAAAAATAAATTTTTTGAGTGTCATGTGACACCCTTTCTCATATGTAACTCCGCCCGTGGACACAATAGAATCCCTCGGCTGTTCTTCAAGACTCCTTAACCATGTTCACAAGCTTCAAATAATCATCACTTGTATTGAATGGTAACATGTTTTCGTCGGAAAAACAGAATGAGATGTGTTCGAAAGACATGTTTTGCTTGTCCCAGCTCTTATTTTGATGACCCACAGAATCATCCCTCTAGCTTTAATGCTGCCTGAGACACCATTGATGCTTGCCTGGTAACTAATGAGCATACGCATGCTTTGTCTCAAATCCCTACTTTTGTATGTTTTTCGAAAGTATTAGTGTTCAACGCGTATTTGAAACTGGTGTGGAGTACGGTAGATGTCCGTATTAGATACGTACTCATATCCGAAATTCGTCCTTTTACTTCGAACATCCTAGCTATATGCATTTTCTGCTCCAGTAACTTGATGCTGCTTCCCGGTTAAGTGATCCCTGAGACAATTCTACTGATTACGGGTGAGTGTTCAATCGAGTCGAGTCAAAAAATTTCAAGTTAGTCGAGTTGACGTGTTCTATTTTATAATTCAAACTTTATTTAAAATTTTTTCGAGTTAAGTCTAGTCGAGTTGTTTGAGTTTTTGTTCAAATTTAATTGTAAACATTTATAATGTTTGATACTAATTAGTTATAATCTAAAGAATCCAACGGTCCAAAAAACGTATAAAACATAAAAAGTTTTATACTGTGTAACTGGATCTTATCCTTATATAAGGTTAGGATCCACTTACACGGTGTAAAACTCGTGTTTTTTGGATCGTTGAATTGGGGAAATGGACGCCGAGATTAATTCCTTACTTTTTTTCCCAAGTGGTAATCTTCACATATTCTACTGATAATTTCAGCCATCCGTTTCCCCATCTTTACACTGTGTAACTAGATCCTATCATAGACGGAACTGATGGACTCAACTCGAACTTGAAAACCGATCCCCTAATTACTAAAAATTTTGAGTTATTCGAATTTTTATTTTGTAACTCAAACTTCATTTGAAATTTTTTCGAGTCGAGTATATGAAACTAAGAGTCGAATCACAACAACTCTAGTTTTTTTGAATCGAACCGAAAAATTTAATTTTTTCGAGTTGAATTTTGTTCAACGCTACTACTGGAGACATGATATTTGTTAGAGACATAATCAAATTACCCAAGGCATCATGTTGAAGCTTCATCAGCTCAGGATCATCGACTTAAATCCCCATAATAATATGTTCAAAACAATATGATTGCAACTGGAGGAAGAAGAAAGTCATAAGCAATACCATCATTATTGCCTTCACAGGCAACAAGAAGTCAAATTATGCTAATCTTAATATCTTATCACAAAAGGAGAGAATAGGCCAAAGAAGATCCATTTCATTAGCTTCTAAGTTTAGTTCAACTGTTGCTGATATTCTCATTAAAAAGGAAATAAACACTAATGATACTTGGTTGCTAACTTCCCACTGCTTCAAGAGTAGCTAGTGAAGACTATTAGTTACCATTGGCATAACATATCAGAAGAAGATTTAACTGAAATAAAGAAGAAAGTTCTGATATTACCTTGCAATCAAAATTAGGTTTGGACTACCATATAAATAACAACTCAAAAAATACCAAATTTTACAAGTACAACTGCCTAAAGCCTATGTTTCCCAAAACTTGTTTGGGAGCCAATCACCACAATCTTTCTTGTTTTTTCCCTCCTCAATCCTCACTTTTCTTCTTCTTCTTCTTTTTCTCTTTCTTGGTCTGCACTTCGGGTTCATCTTCTTGCTCTGCATGCTTTCTCTTCTTCTTTTTCTTCTCTCCTACTTCAACATTCTCGACATCATCCTCGGCTAGACGTTTCTTCTTTTTCTTCTTTTCCTTTTCCTTTGGTGCAGCAGGCTCTTCACTTTCAGGTTCATTTTCTTTTGTTGGTAAACTTGCCTCCTGATCAGCTTTCTTCTTCTTTTTCTTCTTCTCTTTCTTCTCTTCGCCGGCAGGCACCTCCGCTGCTTCCTCTGCCGGAGAAGGTTCAGCCTCAACCTTTTTCTTCTTTGGGACAGTGTCTTGCTCATCAAGAGCGCCAGGGCTTGTTAGTTGCCCAATAAGCAAATCTGCTGCAGGATTGTAGGTCTGTATAGAGAAAAAGAGTATCACTAACCATTTAAAGGAAACACACCAAATATAATAAATGATGAAATCATATTGCATAGACCTTAGCAGCAGTTATCAATCCAGCTCCCTTCTTCCTGTCCTTATCATAGACTTCTATCTTCGGCTTGCCTTTAGCAGACCCGGCAGAACGTCCCAATTCTTTTCCTTCAAGTGCCCTTAATCTTGCTTCAAGCTACAAAGTATAACGTATGAGAAAATACCTTACATTTATTTTTTTCAAAGGGGCGGAAGGATAAATAAGCCAAACACAAGTTTATGGTTTACCTTGGCTCGGTTCTCAAGTCCCATAGAGTTATCATGGTCATCTCCAAGAGCATCACATCGAATAGCCAATGCAGCCTTTGCAGCAAGTGACCTGGAAATCTTTCCCTTGTGCTTTGGCGCTGCCTGACCAACCAAGGATGCATGGTAGATAAGCCCGTATTTTGGAGTTGAATGTTTCGTCTTAAGAGCTCTGAAGAGAGCCTTTTCAGCACCAAGAATCTGAACAGTACTTCCAGGCTGTTTCGCAAGATTCAACAAACTGCCACCGTGAGCGATAAGGCGAGCACCAACAAGTTCACCGACAAGAGCAGTCAAGTTCGGCGCAACAGTGTTCATCCTGCTCTTCAAATAATCATAGAGCTGAGCTCTGTATTCAGAAAGATTTAGAACCTGATCACATAGTTCTTTGATATTAATAAGATCAAGGTCATTAATTTCAGTTCCCATGGATATAACTGCTGCCTCCTTAACTTCAGTCTCAATTTCTTCTGGTAATACCTATGAAAAATTCAAGCAAGAAAAATCTTTAAAAATAACAAAAAAAGTTCCCTTCAAGTACTTCACGTACGATATTTTGCAAGCCAAGGATAAGATTCATATTGGCATATTGGAGCCCTTGGTAATAAAGCTCAGGGGTATTAGCTTTATGAATAGAAGATTAGAGCCTTACCTCTGAGAAGTCAAGCTTTGCGGCATTAGCACGGTCACCCATTAGCTTCACCGCCTTTGCATAAAGTATATTATCTTGTACAATCTTAGTGAGCTCTGGAAAATGCCAACCATACCATTCACGAACCCTCATTGCATATGTGTTGAGCTCTTTATCAAGATCATCAAGCAAACCAATGGCTTGAACAATCATTGTATCAACCTAAAACAATACAGGGATAGTATACTGTCATAATAGCCCCGAAGAACTACAGCCCTAAACAGTATTAAAGTTCATTAGAACAGCACAAATATCAGATAGCTCACAAATTCCATCGTATATTGGGACACCACCAACCCATATGAATGCTTCTCGCAAATAACTTTAAATCCAAATAAGAGAGACGGAACTGGTTTAGTATAGATTAGCTTTTTTAAAGAAACGTGAACAGGAAATCCTTGTTTAGCATCAAAGGACCATCTCTATGAAAACGGTCAACTCATTTTACAAATTATAATGCTTTCATTCAGTGATCAGCATGTCATTAATGTCAAATCAAACAAATGCAATGATCTACTAGACTGTAAACTGAAATTCTATCTCATTAAAGTAATCCCTAGCCCGGAGTCTCAAATCTTAAACCAATTTATTTATATATTTTTATTATTGGAATTGTTCAAAATAAACCCTTTCATTCAAAGGGAAATAGATAATGCTCAATCAAGTTCACAAGAAATTATAATAACATATAAGTACCTTATCAGCACTGAACTTCAGCTTGTATCTAGAGAGGCTATGAGACAAACCGAGACTCATCGGTGCCAAGTCTTGTGCACCTAAACCCGATATGAGTTCTGTCAACTGAGTTCTCACACCTCTAAGCAACTCCATAACAGCATTATTGTGAACACAATCAATTTTCTGCAGACAAGTACTTCCACTAGATAAGATTTCAACCGAATGGAAAAGCAGAATATCACCGTAGAATCCAGATATGAAGAGAATAACAGACCAGTTTTTCCTTAATTGCATTTCCAAGCTTTGAATCAGCAACTCCCAATGTTTGGCCATCGCAATGAGCACGCAAGAATTTGCGCAGACCTTTACTTGGTGTACTTTCAAGTAGTTTTGTCGCTGCTTCCAAAGCTTCTGCTGTGTTTTCGAACTTGGAAAAGGCTTGTAATGAGACAACCTAATAAGGTTGTTTAAATATCGGTCAGCTCATAGTTAAAGAAGATCCTTAATATATGTTCTCAAAAATCATAAAAAATAATAACCTTTCTTGCTGAATCTGCAGCCAAGAATTCCTTTGACAAGTCCTACAACAACAAAACTACAAAGTTCAATCCAAACTCAAATTGAAAAGTTCAATAAACTAAAACATAAATCCATTAATTTCTCTCTCTCTCTCTCTCTCTCTCTCTCTCTCTCTATATATATATATATATATATATATATATATATATATATTGATTTTCTCCTAAAGATGACAAGATTTAGAGACCAAAATACCTCAACTTTATTTAGTTTTCCTTCATCCAATACTTTGAAAAGGGCAAAGCCCGCTGGAGTCTCGAACAACACAAGCATTTCTCCTCCAAAAAAAAGGACCTAAAAACATCGGCATCACAATAAACTTAATTAACATAATCAAACTTCAAACCGATTAAACTTAAAAGGCCCCAAACATGATAAAAAAAACAATATTTTCTAAAAAAAATCAACATTTAGGGGTTTATAAAGGATCCTATTTATGTTGAAGTTACAGTAAACAAAACCCACCACCAAGAAAAATTATAGCAAAACAAAATCACAGAAACAAGCTAACGAACAGTGGGGGGAAATGGAATCTTGTTAAAGAAAACCCTAAATTTCTTTTTTACCCGACTCTGTTTCTGGGCTGCTGCGTTGTGGAGAAGAGAAGGAAGGGATTAGGGTTTTAAGCCACGCTTATATTGCTTGCCGTGTGTTACGAATTTTGCAGCAGGGTTTTCCCTTTTTTATTTATTTTTGGTGCAAAGGCCTCTTAGGTCCTTCCCAATTTTGAAATTGGGCATGTTGGTCCTTCTTAAAAAGAGGAGCAATTTAATCGTGTCAAATTCGAAAGTGAGCAATTAGGGACAATTAATTATGATGTTAATGTTTTCCGTATTTTACATAACTTTGATTGACATAAAAACAAATTTATCCCTCGATATTTATATATTATAGTAATTTAGTTATAATTCTAAAAAATCAACAAATATAGCCATTGACATTTGCATAATGTGTTTAATTTTTTAGAATCAAGATGAAATTGACATAATATGTAAATATTAAAAACTAAACTTGTTATTATGTCAATCAAAATCATATAAAATTGCAGAAATTATTAATGTTGTAATTAATTGTCTTTAAATGTTCACTTTTAAAATTGTTAGGACTAGATTGCATTTTTAAGAGGGACCAATTTACCCAATTTCAAAATTCAGATTGATCTAAGAAGTGTTTTTACCTTTATTTTTTGTATTGAACTTTTTGGGCTTTTTAATATTTGATGAATACTTGAGCAGATCTTCACCGTGTATTACTGGGGCCCTCTTGTGTAGTTCACATGAATGAACGATTATGATGACATCACAAATTTCTTGATTGTAATCAGACCGCTTGGTATTATATAGATAATAGGTCAAATTTCGTTTTTGCCCTTCTATTATGCTTAAATTTGAGATCTAGTCTCCATAATTTAATTTGACATAATTTTATCCTATTTTTATGTCATTAGCTAATCGGAATTGTTAAAATCATTAACTATTTCGATGAAATTGCTGACACAATTCTTTTCTTAAAAACCCACCTTTCAACTTATAATCTACTATTTGATCTAGAGGGATGAAGTGTTAGGTCCGTCAAATAAAGTTTGAAGTTTGAATCTTAGTGTTGTGAATGAAATAAACTAGGTTGGAAGGATAGTCCCTATAATTAGTTTCTGCAGTACTCGGTCTAAATCAATCGACCATCGAATTTGATATTGATTAGTATATCAAAAAAAAAATACTAGGACTAAATTTCAAGTTTGAGCATAGTATAAGAACCAAAACTAGAATTGGACTAAAACAAATTTGGTGAAAATCAAGTATTTAATAAATCTATTTTTTTAAAAAAAATAACAAAGCAAACTAAATTTATTTATTTTTAATAAAGAACTAAATTTATTTATGAATGGTGAATCCATGAATTTATTAATGAAAGATAGCTTGTGACTGTGTGTTGATTTTATATATTTTATTTTTTAAAAAAATATTTCTATCCAATCTACATATCACGGCATATAATTTTATATATTGTATGAATGGTGAATCCGTGAATTTAGTCGGTCCATAATATAATTTGCATGCGAGTGGGCACAAACAGAATCTTAAGGTGGTACAACCAACATAATAAATACTAACAGAAGAAAATTTAAATTTTAGGGTTGCTCCCAACATGGATCTGTTGCGAGGGAGAGCATAAATCGATTAGCAGACCGAACAGATTGATGTTAAGTTGATTCGAGTAGGGTTTTATACCATAGATTTAGGAACATCCAGTTTCTCATGTTGGTTATGGCTGTAGTACATAAACTATGCCTACAGGAAGAACATGGAGCATCGCAGCGAGGTTGCCGGAAAACTGTTCCATTTTCTGCATGGGTGAAAGCCTGCGTTCAATCCCGACAGTCGCCATTTTCACCGGATCACCTTTTCGCATTAAAAAATGGAAGCAACAATTTCAGAACTGAATCAATCTGATTATATAAAGCATGCCACAGTAGAAAAACATACCCATTACAAGGCTCAGAAGATAGGGGATGGTAACATGGAGTTCATTAGGGACAGATTCCAATATGGGGAACAATGGTTGCAATAGTGACCTGCCAAATGATGTAGCTAAAATGAAATGATAAAAGAAAAAAAAATTAGCAGCCAACCTTGGAATTTCAGCAACACAATTCACCAATTCAATAAAGATTTAAGAATATCTGATTGAAGAAAAAGGCACACCAGGATTAACTAATATAACCACTAAGTCGATGGTCGGATTCCGAGCGGCAATAGCAAGTGCTAAACATCCTCCAAAGGAATCGCCCACCAGATATATTGGACTTCCCGGACGCCAAGCATGCTCTTCCCTAATTGTTTCTTCTACAAGTTCCACCAGCCCTTCAAAATGCATGACAAATACCATGAACAATACGCAGCATTCGAAAAAACTTCAGAAAAACAAAATCCAAAGTCATGTGAAAGATTAAAACCTTCAAATGGTGTTCGATCTTGGACTGGAATATGAAGGCATTGAACTTTAAAAACCCTGCAGTCAACAAAAATCTCAATAGAAATTGTTACCTTCAATTTTCAAATAGACCTGATATATACCTAAACATGACTATGAATCAGTACAATATGAGCTAATAAGCAGGAAAAGACTAAGGCCTTGTTCCACATTGGAGGTAAAAAGCTCTTTTAGAACCAAAAGGAGTGCAGAACATGTAACTTTTCAGGTCAAAAGTGTTTTTCAACTTCATGTCGGTCTAAGCTACCATTGAATACAAAATAATCAGGTAAATAAGTACTTGTATTGTAGGGAAAGATAGCACAACTTACTTTCCAAGAGCTTTATGGTGCAAAATGAGGCCCATCCCAACACCATCAAGCCCTGCAATTGCATCAGTAACAAATAAAAACATAATGAAGTTGCCATTACACTTTTTTAAAACATCAAACACAAAGAGTGCAAAGAAGACGACTACAATTACCAGGTAAAAAACAGAAGAAGAGGAGAATCTTTTATAGGCCGCCCGCACTCGATGGGGGAAAACCACCGTGGCGGTCCGCCATCTGGCTTGATCATATCCTCTGCTGCAATAAGATAATCTTTCACAGTAGTAGTTCCATAGCCATCATCCCACAACACTTCCAGATCTTCAGAAACCACCCTTTGTTTCACCATTTTTTTCTCAATTCCAGGCTTTAAAGTTAAGCTCCCATTCCCAGCATCAAGAAACGACCCCTTTTTCTCCTCATTTCCCATCGCAGAACCAGTTCCTCCATTCACTGAGACACCATTAGATGAATACATTGACAAATCATCCCCGGCTAACCTCTCGGCTCTCACTTGAAAACGAGGCCTCAACTTCGAGTTTAGCCCGAAACAAGACGATACCACGGAAGTAACAACAGACGCCATGAGTACTCTCCCACCCAATCCTTAACTCACAGATTGAACAAACTTTAAACACAACGAACAACAGTACTGAAACTTATCAAACCCCATTTTCAAGCACCAAATTTGCATTAAGTTTAGACCATTTAGAACACTTTTTTCAGGCACAAGGAACTGAAAAGCACAAATTACCACAAGTCCACACCTATAATTCTGCCTAGAACACTCTAGCTGAAACAACTCCACTTTCCGTGCTAAATAAATACTACTAATGTACACATAGCCACATGCAAAAATAAAAATAATTTATATATAAAATATATAAATATATAAATTACACATTTTTTATAAATAAATAATACCTTTTATAAATAATTAATTCTTTTAAATAAAATAAAAAAAAATAACACTCCTTAAATAAATTTATGGATCCATACACATATAAAGCAAAAATAACTGGTGTACAGAAAAGAAATTTGGCGTGAAACCCAGAAAGCAAAACAACAGTATCTCGAGAAAGATACTTTGATTTCTAGAATTTTCTGCCGATTTTGTGCAACGATGAGACATAATACTGATATGACAGTGGCTAAGGTATAGTAACAAACACATCCATCATACCAGAAAATTTAAAAGTTAATGTAAAATTTAAATTACAGTGTTAAATTTTTAAAAAGTGATATAAATATTTTTTAAAATAATATTAGATTTATTCTTTAATATTTTTATATAAATATTTTTTCAATAAATTTTGATTCTCAACTAATACCCTATTGTTCACTTAGCTACATGTCATTTTTTTTTCTTAAGCTACAAACAAATTTTTTAATTAAAATATTGTTATAAATAGGTCGTGAGTCATTAAATATTATATACATATTGATATGATTTAGTACAATAAGATTTTTAGTTACAAAATTCATATATTTTATTAATTTTGTCTTCATTCGAAACAATTCAATAAATACTAGAATGTATAATTTTAAGACTAAAATATTATTATACTAGATAACATCAGACATTTGTTTCAGTTTTAGCAATAGAATGATTTATTTATAATATTATTTTAATTGAATGACATGTTTGTTATTTTTTAACAAAAGAAATAATTTATTTATTACTAAAATTATAATTAAGTGTAGTCTATCGTAAATTTAATGGCAGAGAATAATTGACCTAGTGGCTAAAGAATGTTCATATTATCCCATCTTATATAAGTTCGAATCTCGATATAGGAACGTAATCTCTCTATTTAATCAAAGAAAAATTCAATGACAGAGAATAATTATAGTTATTTAAAGGCTTTATTACAAAATAGTTTAAATTGTAATTTTTTGTTTTAGGTATTTAATTTTTTATTAAAATAATGTCTAGTGTTTCATTTCAAAAAAAAGTTTAAATCATCCGTTAAAAAGTAGTTATTACAACTCATTATTACAGGCAAAACGAAGTGTCTTAAGACTACAATTTGAAAGTTGAAGTCTTAATTTCACTATCGTATATATAAATTCTTTAAAGTTTAATTTTTTTTATCTAGCTCGTCATTACAAGCAAGTCGAAGTGATTTTGAACTAACATTTTAGAGTTGAAATATTGATTTCACTTCCGTGCATATGAATTTTACCTGATTTTGCTGTTGAGTTCTTAGTTCTTACAATATTGTATACCAGATTTTGCTGGTGTTTTTGTAACGCTCAAATTTTCATAGCTGAGATACCAAAAAAAAAAATAAATAAATAAAAAAAACGGCGGGTGTCGTTGGGTGGTATAGTGGGCATAGAGTTGTTACTTATTTACAGGAATGCCATTCACGGTTGCTCTGCTTTTTATGGTTAAAGCGACATGTCCAAATGGGTGAGTTTCGACCATTTTAGGTTGGAAATTTGTCGATTTCCGGTTGAGGTCGTTTATCTGTTTAATTATTTTTACTAAATAATAAAAAATAATTAATATACCCTTACTAAATATATTAAATATTTGCTCTTTTAATGAAGTAAGTTAGTTATCAACGGGGTTAGTCTAAGTGGTAAGCAACTTAGTACCGCTTAAACAAGGTCTCGGGTTCGAGGTATTGTGTATGCAGAAAATTTTCGGTGGGAGACTTACCCACCAAAGCCATGTGTGCAACCCGGGTAAGCTTTGGAAACCGGAAGGGCAATAAAAAAAATGAAAATGACACCAAAAAGATGCAGAAAAATTTTGTTCTGCGTTTTGAATCCAAACTCTTCGCAAATCTTAATAAGGATACCAGTTGCCACGCCACAAGTATACTATTATTAATATGTATTTTTTTATTGCTCTTCAAGTTTTTAGGGTTTCGCCCAGACTAACTCGAATCAACTCGTATCTCATACCTAATTTTGGTGAATGAATCTTACAGTAGAGATTTTTTACATGCATAATCCTCGAATTCGAAACTACTTAAGAACTAAGCTATCTCTATCTACAGCTGTGAAAAGCATAAGGGAAGTGTGGGTACTCATTGGTGTACTGTATTTGTTTGGGTCTAAATAGTAATGTAAGCCTAAAATGGGAAATGACAACCTTCAAAACAGCAACCCATTTGCTCATGTTTCCCAATAAGTGGAAAGTGGAAACCAAACCATTCATCCCCTCAGTTTGTGCCAAAAGAGGCCTCGAAATTGAGAACCATTACTAAATTTTGGTCTTGGACCATCGCTACTATTTAAAAGAAAATCGATTTTATTGGGATTTAATCGATATTTAATTAATCAAAAATATGTTGATCGTTGAACTCGACAGTTCAATCTTCTTAAAATTTTTAAAAATTTAATAATATTCAAAGAAAATAAAAAGTTATTTTTTAAATAAAAGGAACCAATACATGAAAGAAGACAATTCTTTTATCAAAAAAAAATCCAAAATTAATAAAACAATTCAATTTTACCAATTTCTTCTACGGTTGAATTTAACTCTAACTAAATTTTTAATTTCTTTTAGGCTTAAATATATACTTGATATCCGAGTTAGTTATTTTTTTCGAGATTGACATCTATAGATTTTTACTTCTAGATCAATATTCGAATTTGGTTACATTCACTGCTATGTTCCTTTTATTAATGACGTTAATTTTTAATGGCATGTGACATTTTTATGATATATTAATGATGAAATCATCATGTATTTTTCAAAACAAAATCTTTAAATCTTTAGAAGTCCTCTTTTCACTGACCGTGCATTAAATAATT
This sequence comes from Hibiscus mutabilis, assembly GCA_019671005.1. Taxonomy (NCBI): domain Eukaryota; kingdom Viridiplantae; phylum Streptophyta; class Magnoliopsida; order Malvales; family Malvaceae; genus Hibiscus; species Hibiscus mutabilis. Next base: position 6,274,379 of record CM033744.1, read on the forward strand.
GCCCTTGAATTTATGGGATTTGAGATTTTTTTAACTTGTATATTTTTTATAATACACATAAAAATTCGAATATTAGATTAAAAATATATTTTTTTAAAATACCAACTTAAAGGAAGATGTCTAATTCAAATAGCAAATATATATTTAAACCCTTCTTTTATTCAAGTTATATCATCAAACTACCAAATCAACTGAATTCCCAACACAATCAATTTAACCTAAACCACTTCAATCGATCGGTCCAGTTTTCTCGATGCTACTTACGAATAAGAAAACAAGTAAAATTCGAACCTACGTTTGCTTCCTCTGGTAAGTGCGAAGTGAATGAAGTAATTGAGCTACAAGTTCTGGTTTCCAGGATTCAACTTCTCAACTTAAGACAAACTAAAAACTCACTTTGGCAAAATCAAACCACATGAACTCTCTCGTCCTAGTGTCTATGAATCTGAATCTAACAGGGTATTATCACTTACCTCATCAAGTCGTTAAGGTTTCATTTCTTGCCCTCGGGAAACTACTGAAACATGCACGAGAAAGACATTAAAAGAAAAATTTCTGGATATCATATAGGACCAATTCGATGAAAAATGATTCTTTTATTTCCACAAATAATAAGATAAAAGAAAAATAGTTTCTACGACCATGTAATGTACCCCGTGATTTAAGTATACGGAGCTTCCGACATTATATACCCTTTCTTTTTCTCAGGAAGTACCTAGTTTTCTTTTGGTTGATTGTCCCCCGGAGTTATAGACTGTTGCGCCACTTGCATGTTCGTCCTACGGCTTTTTTCTGATGTACGGCAAAAGCATGCATGTCTAACATTACCTACAACCCTCTTGAGAAAGACTTGAGAATGCCCCGGATCGAAAACCAATCATCTTTCCATATATACAAGTATCTCGCGGACACTTCTGCTCATGATAGGCAACCTCCGAAGAATATAAATCCCAACCCTTTGCAGAAGCATGAGATTTTCATTGGAAGGCCAACCTGCAGCAGCATTTATCATAAAATATTCCCCAAAGAATAAACTTCACATATGCGCCATTCTTTTAAAAGAATACAGAGAACTTAAAACAAGAATAAGTTGTCACTCACCTGGTCCCAGAAGCCAAAATAATCACCTGCTTTGAATCACTCTATAATTAAGTACCAAGTCCTCGGGTTTCTTCCATACGTAAGCCCGCACAGTGGCTAAGCTCATGTCCGGAGATAATACCTGAAAGATATAGCAGCAAATCAAATGACTGACTGGTCATATAGTATGATTGAACCCGTGCTAAATCACCGTATAAAACCGCATAGTAAGATTCTTTAGCAGTATGACTGACCAGAATACAATGATTGAACTTACCTGATTATTGCATAAAATCTCAATAGAAGGCCGAGGCTTTTGCCAAGGCTTCGATCCAGACTGCAGTTGTCCTCCAAGTCCATCAGTGCTTACACTATCAATTGGTTTGTCAAGCACCAGCTTTTCTATGACATAATTAACAACCTCGATAACCAGAACAACAGAGTGAATTATTATAACAGAAAACCAATAAAACACTTGTATACAAAAACAACCTATAACCACCTGTTCTACATTAATATCGGGTTGGTGTCCTCAAAAAATTTATTACATAAATCATCTCCCAATACACCATCTCATCACCAAAATTTGAAACCAAAGAATACAAAAAACTAGACAACCCACAAAGGCATCTTGCTCTAATATTAGTAGCATCGCACTCTAAAAAGTTGATTCAAAAAATTATTCATTCTAATTTGTTCCTATCTTGTATTTGCAACAACTAAGTTAAAGGTACTACCAATGTTTTTGCATACCTTATGCATTCTCAATATGCGAGGTGCACTTAACTTTCCTTGTGTCAGTATCTGAACGGCTGAACCTTCACATGGATGAAGATAGAAGCTGCACCTGAAAAAATATAAAATAAAACTTCACCAGAAGAGATGGAGAGAGAAGGATTAATGACACTAATGAACACCGGGTAACTATAATATATGATTATCCATGGTTCTGACGGTAGAGCAGCTACATTAAGGAAGAACATTTTTTCCCTAAATAAAGAGAAATACAGATACCCACAGGCCTAAAAAAATGATGATGATAAGGACCAAACGCCAAAAAAACAAAAGGCATGGCAAATTACAGTTCTTGAATGGCTATTCATTAAGTTCCTAACAAGCTTGTTTCCTAAAGTTAATTAAGCGAAGTTTAATGAGGTCAAAAATGTTACTTGGTCTTTTCTTGTGGTAGTAAGTGGTAACCGATTATAATACGCAATCCAAAAATATGATGATGATGATTATAATAAGGACCAAAGGCCAATAAAACAAAAAGCATGGCAAATCACCGTTATTGAATGGCTATTCATTAAGTTCCTAACAAGCTTGTTTCCTTAAGTTAATTAAGCGAAGTTTAATGAGGTCAAAAATGTTACTTGGTCTTTTCTCGTGGTGGTAACCGATTATTTAATACGCAATCCAAAACTCATGAAGGGAAGTCCTCGTCCTCGGTTGCATCCAATTCAGTAATTTTCTTTCTCCAAGGACCTCCTTGGGAACCCTCAGTAATAATTGATGGAGGGGAAACAGTAGACAACTCAAAAGGAGGATAGACCATGGAGTCATTCTCAGCATTTCCATCTACCTCAATCCTTGCATGAGCAGCACGAAAACGTCTCCATTAGCTGAAGCCTGGGAGCCATGTCTTTGCGTTCTTTTGGACAGCCAATGAGCCAACAGACCTTTCAGGGCTTCACGAGCTAGATTAACCTGCCAAAGACAAGTCAACAACAGATGCATATTACAATCACAAAGATTTGTCATAGATATCAGTTTCTTAAGATTAACGCAATCAAAAGAAAATTTTATTACCTTATCATCCCCGGGCTTTCCACTTATGTTCAGATCTGCAGAATACATCTCTGCAGTGAAGCATTGGGGTGTTTCTAAATGAACAGACAAGCTTCCAAGCCAGGTATCCACAGTGGACCATGCAGGAATGCTTACCTAGAGTGGTTTTAAGCAAAGATCCAAAGTAAATTCCATAAAGAAGGTATATTATAATCAACATTCATAAATCAAATAAATAGTTACCGCACCATCTCAAGCAACTCTTCCTTTTTCTCGTCAAATGAAACCTGGACATCAAATATAAGAATGGATAAATATATATAGCAAAAACATAGCCATGAATATACAAGTTTCTATCGTTAAAATGTACACAGAAAGCAAAGTGAAGAACACTTCTAACCAAGGAGGGGGGAAAAGAAAAAATGGTGAGAGAAGCTCATTCACCTGTCCATAGTCCTTGATCACGACACCCCTGGTTATCTCCCAGAGCTTTATTGAACCAGCAGCATCCTTTTAAAGAAGCATAAATATCATACATATTCAAAAAGCAATTTCCCAAGAAAAAATCTTTGGAATGTAAACCAGTAAATAAAAGAATTACCACTTTTACCTTTGTCAATACATGCCTTCTGTTATTTAAAATTTCGTGCTGAACAACTGCTGGAATTCCAGGAATGGTAAAGTTTGGTTCTTTATAAACAGAGGCCTTTGAATAACCAACAACATCAGCACATCAGGGAAGGGAAGGGCATACAAGATAAATGTTAAACAGATTTCAGACATAGCCAAACTTCAAAGAGAGATCCATAACAAAGCATGTCATTACTAATAAAAAGAAATTCTAATATTTGTTAGTTTTGCTTGGGGTCGGATGAGCAAGGAAGAAAACCATTAACAACATGAAGAGCAGTACCAAATTCACCACAATTCAAGCATACCAAGAAAAGAACTGCTACATACATAATAATACTTGCCGCAAACTAATAAAGAGAAAACGAGGATTTATGAGACAAATTCTCATGATAAAAATGAGATTTTCTGTAAGCGAAAAAACTAAAAACATGAATATATACACACACACGCGAGCGAGCGCACGCACACACAATACTTACTGGGAACTGACGAATCTGTAGTTGCAACTCATATACCATTATCATGTAATGCCAGCTGCAAAATTGGTTGTTCCTTTGTGCAAAGCAAAAGACTCTCTTGTTGCCAAGTCTGTCAAATATAACTGATGTATGCACAAAAGTAAACACAAGTTGAGAATTAAAATTAAATATTATAAGTAACAGAAAAGGATGTAAGAATTGTCAAGATTACATACTAAGGAAAATATGGACTTTATTTGATGCCAGAATCATTCAGAAAGCTATTCGTGCTAGAATAGAAATTATCAAGACTTAGCATTAAGTTACATTGAATTAAAGTTGCAGATTTTATTTCATTCTCTTTTTTTCTTCATTTTAATTTTCCAAACGTATAATGGTTGTTTCAAAACCTATTGGAATTTGATGAATATTACACACTAGAAATCATATTTACTTGAGTTTGTTGTATGTTGTTAGGTTTCTATTTGTTTGTTATGGGTTGCATCAAGTCAATTCAGGAAGTTCCCTACCCTTGGAATATTATTACTAGAACTCAATTAATGAGCATGACCTATCTCAAGTACTAGACAACAGCTTTACGAAATCTTGACTAGCTGTTGTGCCAATCCTTGCCCTGGTGTAAAGTGTAAGGAAAATAGGTATGAAGCCTAGATCTCCTATTCTTCTTCCTTAATCTCTAGTTCCAGCTTTGGCTTCAACTTCAAATAAAGCTTGAATACTTCCAACATACCCAATGCCTCCCACATAAATTTATCGTCAAATTAAATCAGTAACCCTTATTTTACTATTCACAACAGAAAGATCTCTACCACCTCTATAAACATGACTAAATGTCGGGGTGCTTGCAAGTGCCCAAACAGAATCTGTGTGCACAGCATATGAATGCACACAACGTTGCTGACCGAGGTCCCACAGCCTGCAAAATAAAATTAAGAGCATTTAAAAGAAAGGCCTTAAATTCTTTATGGTTGAAAATGGCTTTTGGTAATAAAACAGGAAAATGTATGAACAGATCATGTACCCGATCATAGAATCAGAGGACCCTGACGAACAATATCTGAAAGAAAGAATATTTGTCAAAGACTTCAATCACAAAATAATCAGTGGAAAATAAAATCAAAGAACAAAATTCAGTCGATCAAGGGAAGAATCCATCAGCAATCAACCAACCTATTTATCTCATTGCCAAAGATGCATTCAGTGGTTGCAAGAGAGAAGAATCGGGTTAAAAGTATGCATGTTATAATGCTTATTAAAGATCCATAACAATAATGCCTACGCTTAACATGAAGCTAATACTATTTTTCACTAAGATCTAAAGATTACAGAGTAGAACTCATTGTACCAACCTGCCAGTAGAATCCAGAAGCAAAGCCCTAATGTTATCTGTATGCCCTCTTAATTTCATATTCTTCGAATCAGTTCTTGGATCCCAAACTCACACAACCTATACAAAAATGAGGCAGGAAACAAAATAAGCTACTGAAAAATTGTTAAATAAATTAAATGACCAACCAAGGTAAAGATAAGATCATCTCTAGGAAGCTACATTGCACTAATACGGATACGGATACTGGTACGGGGACGGGAAACGGTAATTTTCAAAATCACAGGGTACGGTTACGGCAAACGTACATTAAATATAAAATAAATTTTAAATTCTAAAAAGTGTTAAAATAAAAAATCACGTGAGCATGGCATCACACATACTTATATACTTATAGTCAGGGTTTTAAATCGCGATCGCGGTTGCGGCATTATATCGCGGTTTCATACAAAAGGGGCTGAATTGCGGAGATCTTGGACCGTTTTTTACCCAATCGAGGTTTCGGACGGCGGCGCAACCGCTATATCGCGGCCGATATCGCGGTCGATGTCCGCTTTTTAAATCCCTGCTTATAGTTGAATCATGTGAGCAAGAGAAAGTCGAAAAGAAAGAAGAATAAGTGTGGGAGAATAAAAGAAGAAAAAAAAATAGGGAGAAGAAATACTTGCAGATACCCAAGCCGTACCCAATATGTCCCTGTTACGGGGACGTATCGGGTATGTGGTACGGCTTTAGACTGAAATACACGTGCTTCATAGCTAGGAAGAAGTTGGGGGGGAGTGTAGTTGAATCATGTGAGCAAGAGAAAGTCAAAAAGAAAGAAGAATAAGTGTGGGAGAATAAAAGAAGAAAAAAATAAGGAGAAGAAATACTTGCAGGTACCCAAGCCGTACCCAATATGTTCCCGGTACGGGGACGTATCGGGTACGTGGTACGGCTTTAGACTGAAATACTCGTGCTTCCTAGCTAGGAAGAAGTCGGGGGGGGGGGAATGTCACTATCCTAAAAATTGAATAAAGTAAGAAGCAAAGACTACCTTCTAAGTTCCACCAGAGGCAAGAAGGGACCCACTATCATTCATTGCCAACGCGTAAACCCACTCTTTATGCCCTTTGGAAGCAATAGGTACATATCCATGACACAGAGTTGTGTGTGTTTGAATGTTGTTACTCGAGCTAATTGTTCTCAAACTTGACATTTGTAATGAATTTGTCAAACCATTGATACCATTGGAACAATCATTGTCCACTACACACTGGACTTAGATACTGGAGTAACTGCAGCTTCAATATCCCACACAAAAACCTCCCCACCAAGACCCCCAGAGGCAACTACATTGGCCTAAAATGTACAACAATAAAAAAGAATCAGAAAGAGACTTCCACAGTAATAAACACCATAACTCGAAGGACAATTACACTGCCAAAATAAAGATGAAAGTTAAATTGCAATATTGCACTGCAGGACCTTTGTTGCATTCAGCTAATAAAATCAACTGAAAATTTTGACATAGAAATTACATTTTTTTCAGGCACGGCTAGACATGTAACATAGTCAGAGTGTTGACGGAATGTCCTGGTGCAAGTTCCTTCGGATAAGCAATTCCATGTCTGGTATTTCTCAAAGAGAGGGCAAATGTCAATACTTAAACATAGTCGATACGAAACTAATAACACATTAATTAAAAACAAACCTTTAATGTAGTGTCTGACGAGCAGGAAACAAGTGTACTTACAGTATCATTTACCTGCACAATGAGGAAATAACCTTGTTCTCAATCATAACTTACACAGTTACAGATATATCACATATTATATGTGTAAGATATTTAATGTTGAATTCCACAAAGTGGACAAAAAAAGGCAGATAAAGTGCTCTAAACATTCAAATTGAAAATGATGTAATTGAAGTGCAAACTAGAATACTTGCTCTAGATTTTGCTTTGGGTGAGCTGGTTGCTTGGTTGGTTAATAAACAACGATTCAGATTTGATATCACATTAGGGATATGTCATTCTAGTGGACCAAATTGGAAAATAATTAAAATTCCACCCCCTCCAAACCACAAATTAGCAATAAAAAATATTGGCTGAAGTATGAAGATCAAGCTAATTGGCTAATAGTAGATTATCATGGATACAAAGAAGGTACCCAATCAACATGAGACTCAAATGTAGCAGAGCATGTGGCAGTGTTTTCACCAAGTGCCCATCTCTTAAGTGTGTCATCACGGCTTCCGGTGAATAGATAGTCAGACCCATCAGAGGCAGATGACTTTAGCACAGCCAAACAATTTACGCCAGCACAATGCTACAAAACAACAGAGAAACATCAGTGCCTAGTGCCTATACCTAAAATTAAATTATAAAAGGCTCAACTAAAGTTCAAGATCATAACAATTTTTATAGTATAAAGAAAAGGATTAGCAGATAATCCAATTTGATTGCAAACATGGTCCTAAATTAATGATGCAAGTGTGGATAATAAAATGAATTAACACAAGCCAACATTTCCATTTTAGTTCAGTATACCATAACTCCCAAGGATAAAATGGATTCAACAATGAAACTGTCACAACATTACCTTGGAGAAGGAAATTAAGAAGTTCCAACCAAATTAGATTTCAGATATGCTAAGTTTATTATCATTGCAAATATATAATAAGCAATCTCACTGAATCTAATTATATATAAATATATATAAGTATTACAAATCTACACAAGGATACAAGCACAAATGAAAATATGTTCAAATGTTATTCTGTGAATCATTCATCAACTAGAATGCCCCCACATACGAAGACAAATAAAAACAAATGCAAGCTTCTACAATTTATATTTTAGCTAAAATATGATTGCATAAAAGGATAAGTAAAGGCATATAAACCAAATATGCAGAAACACTAATAATCGAAAATGTAACATTACAATGAAAAACACAGATAAATTAGATTCCTAATAACATCTGAACATGCAAATTACACGATATTGACAAATGCATATTAAGGAAGACGACTCGTAAACTTGAAAGAGGAAAAAAGAAGTGGGAAAGTAATGAAAGAATTAAAAAGAAGGAAAAAATAACAATAATAACAACATAAGCCACATCACCTTTGTGTCAGCAGTGTCATTCAATACATATCTTTACGTGGGCGGTTAGAATTGGTTTTGTTCCCCGCACCGCCCACTTGGTGCATCGCAGTAACCCCTACACAACCAGTCAAGAGAAAATAAAAAACTTTACCACACCTATCTCTCATTGCTTCTATAATATCACCACACTATATTAACAATAACCTACATTATGCAACTAAATATCACTCGAGAAAAGGCGAAAACAACTAATATGCACCAAAGCCAAAACAGACCAAACCTATCTATCTTGACCAGATAATTAGAATTTTAAAAATATATAATATAAATCGATTCTACAGAAACAAATCAATCAAAACACAAAACTCTCAATAAATCCCAAATTTCCACTCAAATTGGCATTCGATGACTACAAGCGCATCCATTGAAATTAAAACAGATTTCTTTTTTCATATTCATTAAAGAAAGACATAATTGCTAAAATTTCGATGAGCTCATCGAAAATGCAAACCATAATTGTCCAATATTACAAAACTAAACAATCAATAAAAAAGATAAAAAAAAACATAATACATGTTCAAATCATTTGCCGCAAAAAAACAAAATTATCTATACAAAATTTCGCTAAATAAAAACACAATAAATCAAAACAAATTATCGATCAGAAACGCAATGGGAAGAGACTTTGGACTTACCGGGACAATCTTCCAAGAAGAAATCGAACAGCGATAGAAATGAATTGTTGAAGAGGGCGATGAAATCAAACCCTATAAATTTTGATTAATTTATTGTTTTAATTTTTTTTTTATCTTCCAGTGTATTGAAAAGAGGGACGAAAATGAAGAGATTTAAATATTTGGGGAAGAAATGGTCATTTAATAAAATAAACTTTTTTCTCCCTCAGGAAAGTGAAAACGGAGAAGTTAAGACTTAAGACCGGAGGAAAGAGGAGGGAGTGGATGGTAGAGGCTTATCGGTCTTGTTAAAAAAAATGGCTCCATGACGTCGTTTAAGTTAACAGGAACATAAATTTATATAGGGTAAATTACATCAGAGTTCACTCAGTTATAGGTTTAGTAACAAAAAGTTCACTCTTCTTCTTAAAGTAACAATTGAGTCACTCAATTATATGTTTATGAATAAACATGTCACTTTTATGCGGCAAACATGCACTCAATCAAAATTTTGTGACAAAAAAGTCACTCTGCCATTAAAATTGAGATGAGGGCTTGGTATAATAACAATTTTTATCCGCAAAACTTATGCATTCTATTAATTTGGTCATAATTCAAACTAATTCAATAAACTTAACCTTGTATATTTAAAAATTCAATTAGTGAAGTGGTTGTTTCTACTAGTAGGCGACACTAAGGTCATAGCCAATCCATTATATTAGTTTGACAGTTGTTCAGTAGTGGAGTGACTATGTGTGTCGAGTTATTGCATATGTTGATTATCAAATTGATGGACAATAATATGGGGCGTGGTAAGTGGTAGAAGGGTGTTGTTCGGATGGTGCAGTGTCAGAATTTTTAAATTTGAAGGGTTAAGTTTATTGAAAAATATTTCGAATTAGGATCAAATTAATAGAATGCATAAGTTTTAGGACTAAAACTGTTATTATACCAAGCTCTTATTTCAATTTTAATGAAAAAGTGATTTTTTGTCACAAAATTTTGGCTTGTTTATTCTTAAACTTATAATTGAGTGACTAGATCGTTAAAAAGGTGATTTGTTTGTTCCTACTATCATATACATATATTTGAGTGACTCAAGTATTACTTTTAGAAGAAGAGAGACATATTTGTTACCAACTAAATAACCTCTGGTGTATTTTATCCGTGCATATATAAGAAGATAATCTCATGCATTCTATTAATTTGGTCCTAAATCAAAATAATTTAATAAACTTTTAGAGAAAAGAGTGACATATTTTATTACTAATCCCGTAAGTAAGTAACATCTAGTGTATTTTACTCATGTATAGATAAGAATATAATCTCATTGAGCAAGCACAGTTGGCCAGTTAACCAAGCTACTCATCTTTATTCCTTTATTTCCCTTAGGTCATGAATTATAGATTCACTATGAATACTACACCCCCTTCCTTCTCCCTAGAATCTCCTTTCCCTCCCCGTTAGATAAGATTAGATTAGGATTTGTAAAAAAAAAAAAGAGAGAGTATAATTTCATTCGATGTAGTCCGTGTATAACAAAGCTACCTTGAAGTTGAAAGTGAATGAGTCGTTCTATTTATGTTTCTACAATTCCACTAAAGGGACGTATATTGAAAATGCGATCCCAACACTAAAACAATTGTAAATTACCAATATGAACCAATAGAAACATTTTGTAATTTTTTTTGGTGTTTTTGTATGTCCTAACACTAAAAAAATAAACTAGTGTTCTAATTTTAAGTCTTAAGCGCTACGGTAATCTAAACATTCAAACAGATCCAAAGGGGTCAGTAGAAATTGAGGGTCTGACACAGGTTGAAATATCAGATTTTGCAAAAGCTAGATGGCATTGGTGTTACACGAAGGGCAGGCGGGCTCGATCGACATTCTGGACCAATGTGAACGAGGCATCCAGCAGGTCACACTGGTGGGTTCCTAATTGAGTTCAATGTTAAATTTTCTTGAAGAGTTAATTTGGTTTGACAATTACGTTGTCCGTTTAGTTTCATATATATCTAGCTTGATAAGGATCGTCATTTCTTGATGTGGAGATACTCTGGATGCTAAACCGAAAGTAATAAAATTATGGATGGTTGATCTTGGAGGGAGTGAACGATTACTCAAAACCGGAACCACCGGACAAGCTCTCTATGAAGGAAGGGCTATAAATCTTTCGCTTTCTGCTTTAGGTGACGTTGTTGCAGGCTGCAGCCCTAAGAAGGAAGCGGGGCCATGTGCCTTACAGGCAAGTTCTCGGTTTTGAATCCGGTCATATTCTTGGAATGTTTGTAAGAACTACTTAGATGCCTTAACATATAGAAATATTCCTTCATTCCTAATAATTTTTCATTTCTTTTTGGTTGCAGAAATAGCAAGTTAACTCAAATCCTCCGAGATTCCCTAGGTAAAATTATCACATGCTTTGCCTTCAGTTTTGAGAATTTTCAATGCTTTAGGCATTGTGCCTTGGGATAGGATTAGAAAGGTTTACAGCTTGATGTTATGTTGAAAAACTTTGTAACTCGTATATCCAATCCGTATAGGTGTCGGTTCGAAAGTTTTGATGCTTGTTCACACAAGTCCATGTCATGACGATCTTGAGGAACCATCTGTTCTTTGAACTTTGCAAAGAGGGCCAAAGCAGTCGATTCCGGCGGAGGACTACCAAAGGTACAGTAGTCGGATTTGCAAGTAGTTTTTTGATAGTACACTCATTTGATTGTTACTGATATATATAAATATATACGTGTGTGTGTGACAGTATAGGACTTGAAGAAGCTAAGAGAGAAAAGGATATCGGAGCTCGAAGAGAACATGAGGGAAGCCGAAGAAGAATGTCAGAAACTTGCAAATCAAATAAGTAAGGCCGAGTTCTTATTAAGTGAAAACCCAAAACTTTATTCAACTGCTTATGGGATGCCAGATGAGAATGCAGAAAAGAATCCCGAAAACCACGCTGAAGGTGTAACAATTCATTTCGTCGAAACACCTAGAGTAACTAAGAAACCGATTCAGCGAAGTATTCATCGATCTCTCCCTCGGTTCATGACCTCTACTGTGGCTAGCCGAGAAAGGCAAAATGCAGCCGAAAGAGATCTCGTTGCAAGAGCAAGAACCTTTAGACCAGGAACCAGAAGTTCAATGCAGGTCCAAGGTTTTCAATCCCTTAACTTTTCGGACAGTCGTTTTCCATCACTTTTACAACACTCAACGAAGAGTTCCTGGTTCAGAGAAGTTGGAAAATTGTGAGAAATTGGCAACTTTGAGCCATAATTCGAGAAGATAAAGGTGGAGATTCCAATAAGGATTTTATTGGGTCATATTCTACTTTATGAGACCTTTACAACGGTATCTCATATGCTCTAAACGGTTGAGTGATGAATGAGAAATTGATGCTCAAAGTAGGGTAGTTTTGAATTGAATAAGGAAACGAAACCCATATCTCACATTGATGGGATAAATTGAATGGGAAGTGTTTATATACACTTACCCACTTAATGGTTATTGAATGATTTGATTGGAAATCGTGCCTTACACATAAACTCAGGGGTGCAAATTGAAGTCCATTAAACCCATTTGGGTTGGTGTGCACTTGCACGACATGGGTGATGTTCATGTTTGGATTGATTGAGCTGTCCTTATGTGGACTTACAAATATTTTACCCCCCACTTCGAATAATTTTTTCCTTACAAATGAAATATCTTTGTGATTATTCCGAATTAAATCGGATTGAAGGTAAATGACCATTAATACGAAATATTTCGTTTTTCATATTTTCCCTCCTCTGTTCCCCTATAAATACCGAGCCATTTTTCAGTTTTCAACTCAACTCGAAAATTTTCTCCTCTTAAAATTTGCATAGTCTTTTTGGTGATAGTGAAAGGCAAGGGTTTTGTTCGTGATCTCTGCAGCAGTGCTACTATAGAAGATCATCTGTTGTTGTATACTGGAGACTGACGACCGACAAACTCAAGCACCGGGGAGTGGTCAAAATCTGTCGTAAGGAAACTATGTTCGTGCAGGCCTCAACACGTTTCCTTTTGGTTTTATTGCAATTCTGTAAAAGTACATTCAAATATGTTTTACTTTATTTTCGTTTTGATTTATTTAATCGTTTCGGATTAACCTTTTTGCTAAAAGCTTAGGACAGAGTTCTAATCCAAGGCGATTCAAATATTTACGATTGTGAGAAAAGCAAATAAATTTGTTTTCAAGATTTATCATGTTGTTTTAACGGGTTTGCTTAATCTCAAAAGGGGACAAATCTGTTTACAGAAATTGTCATGATAAGTAACCGAGGTTACGAATTTTGTGCAATATCAAAATTAAAGATAAACGAAAAATCAAATTTTGGTTTATTAAAATTATTATTGATTACAGGTTTATTTCTTTCTTGTACTAAAACAATGAAAAGAAAGGGCTTTGTTGCCGATTGTCGTGTACAAAAATTATTGGCTTAATGCCAAGAAAATGATCTTCAAATGGGAGATGGATCATGGAGGAAAAATTGTAACTTATCAAGTTCTAAACTTGGAATGTTTTATTAAGGTAATATTCCTTAATAATTTGTTAACCTTTAATGGTTTATATGAATACATGTGTGCATGTATCATGGTAATGCCATAAATTATGATATTATTTTGATAAAAATATTATGGTATTATTAAGATAAATCCATAATCATGGAATTATTGTCTCTTGGTAATATTAATTAGGGTGTTATTAAGACATTCCTAAATAATATATGACATGAAAAGGGTTTTATTCTTGTGAAATAATTATTATTATTTGTGTTCTTTGCAATACTGCGATTTACTAATAATTCTCTTTAAGGAAATTTGAAGAGACGAACGAGTTACCAAAACGAAATCTTGATCTCTTTTGGAAACTAAGATCTCATAAATAAATTCATTTTTGGGGATTTAATTCCTGTTATTTTAACGGATTTACGTGATCTTTTTCAAAACAAGAATCAACAAAATTAAAGGATTAATTCCTTTTGATTTTTGTTGCCTTGATATATATGGTTTGGGTTTTAGCGCTACTAATCCAAATGTTTAACAAAATATATAACAAAGGAAATAAATTATTAAATTTTATGTTTATGCTAGAATCATGCGTTGATTCTAACTTGTTAAGGGAAATGAATCGTTGGATTTATTTTCGTGTAAATCTAGAATGATTCAATCTTGAAATAAATTGTTGGATTTATTTTGGAAAAAGAAATAACTCAATTTTATTATTTCTTAAGAATCAAGTATGATTCTATTTTGGAAATAAATCAGTGAATTTATTTCTGGAAGTAACATTGGTTACCAAATTCAAAGCGTTGATTCCGACCGAGGTCTCAAATCAAAGCATAGAAGAACTTTGTTCTCTATGCCAAAATTAAATTATTAAAGCCTATTTTGATGCATGCTATGAAGTGCACAATGTTTAAAAATAACTAAAAAATTGTGAGGGTCGTTGGACCATAAACATAAATGAAAGATGTTTGTGCTAAGAAATTCTTAGTTACCAAATTCTTAATAATTAATTCCAAATTGTTGTGAATCAAAGGCAGTGATTTTAGTTGATAACTCATGCTTGGAATGATTTCAAGAATAGAATTCATAAAGGGATGATTCAAAGACAATATGAGAGTGCATGTCTAGGATTGGTTCTTTGAAAGACTTGGTATTTAAGTGTGCCTAGTGCACCAACTCTCTTTTCATAAACGGATGACTCAAAGACAATATGAGAGTGCATGTCTAGGATTGGTTCTTTGAAAGACTTGGAATTTAAGTGTGCCTAGTGCACCACCTCTCTTTTCATAAGTTGCCTACCTGGTGCACTGGTCATTATTGTTCTTTCTATTAGACCGTGTAAACTTTTGTTTTAGGTTTTTAGTTTACTAAATTCTTGACAACTAACAAAAGTTGGAAATTATATTTCTATTTCTGATTTTAGCATTTAGCTAAATTCATGTCGTTTAACAGATTCATAATCTTCTGGTTTGTGACTATGTGAGATAATCGGAAATCAGTGAAATTCATTTATTTCGAAACGTGGCAACAAAAGATGTTGCATATCTGACCATAATAAACTTGGTCAAAGGAAGATCTTCCTAGCGTTGGAGATGATAAGGTAAATATTGTTACCATCTTCAAATATTGCTAAGGCAAATATTGCTAAGACAAATATTGCTATGGCGAACATAGTGACTTCAAAACGTAAATTAGGCGGTGTGTTCAAGAACCAAACCCCTACTTACTAGTGCTTTAAATCCCCATCACCATCATGAATCCTAAACAATAAACCCTAACCCTAAAACATAAACCCCCAACTCTAAATTCTAAACAATAAACCCAACCATCGAACCCTAAACCTTAAACTTCAAACTCTAAATCATAAACCTTGAATTTCAATAACTAAGCCATAAACCTTAAACAATGAACCTTAAACCATATACCCAAAACTTTAAGCCATGAACCTCAAACCTTAAACCTCAAACTCCAAACCCTAAACCATGAACCATGAACTCAAAACCATAAGTTATATACCATAAATCATAAACCCTAAAACCTAAACTTTAAAACTTAAACCTTAAACCCTAAATCACAAACATAAACTCTAAAAATAATAAAATAATCAACGCCAAAAACAAGAGGAAAATATGACTCTAAAATTTTAAGGGTAAAAGGGTACATTCATACATAACACTCATCTTTTAACTTCATCACAAATTTCACAACCAAACACCTTTATATAGTAACAACCATCTTTCATTCATCTTTATAATACACAAGTGTTATTTAATACTACAACAAACACGTTTTACCTTAGTTGTACCAAACGAGGTGAAAAAGTAATAAGAGTTTAATTATAATAAATTATATTAAATATCTCGACTTAAAAAATATCTAAAAAATTACAAATTTAAAATAATAAAATCATGATCCAAATATACAAATTTAATTTATCAATTACGAAATTTGTCTCAAGAAACATTAAGATGAATAGTAAAATTAATTCATCTTAATAAATTGATATTTATCATCATTTGTATCCATATTAAAACATTAAAATTTACAAAACGAGTATTAAAAAATTGAACCCTAAATCATTAACCTTAAACCCTAAACCTTAAACTATATACCCAAAACTTTAAACCATGAACCTCAAACCCTAAACCCTAAACCACAAACTTCAAACCCTAAACTCTAAATAATAAACTCAAAACCATAAACCATATACCCTAAATCATGAACCCTAAACCTCAAAACCACAAAACTAAAACCTTGAACTCTAAAGCCTAAACTATAAACCCTAAATCACAAACCATAAACCCTAAAAATAATGTGATAATCAATGCCAAAACAAGGGGAAAATATGAAACTAGAATTTTAAAGGTAAAATGGTACATTCATACATAACCCTTATCTTTTAACTTCATCACAAATTTCACAACCAAACACCTTTATATAGTAACAACCATCTTTCATCAATCTTTTTAATACACAAGTGTTATTTAATACTACAACAAACATGTTTTACCTCCGCTATATCAAACGAGGCAAAAAAATAATAAGAGTTCAATTATAATAAATTATATAAAATATCTCTACTTAAAGAATATCTAAAGAAAAATACAAAATTAAAATAATAAAATCATGATCCAAATATACAAATTTAATTTATTACTTACAAAATTTGTCTGTAGAAACATTAAGATGAATAGTAAAATTAATTCATCTTAATAAATTGATATTTATCATTATTTATATTCACATTAAAACATTAAATTTATGTAAAAATACCCAAAACAAGTATTTAAAAAAGGGTAAAATACACAGATTATCACTCAACTTTTGGTCACTCAACTTTCAAACTTTTTAATTTACAAACTGAACTTTTGAATTGCTCTTATTTTGGCCACTCTCGATTACTTTATTATTATTTTCAAATTTTTAGCATTTATTATTATTATTTAATATAAAAATAATTTAAAATATAAAATTAAATCTAACTGTTCATCGAATGCCACCGCCGACGGCAGTAAATTGTGGTCGTTCAGTCCCAAATTTTATCGATCGTTTCGTCTCGGCCCCCTGAGTCTGAATCCGACCTTCATTTTTGCCGGAAAGTGCTCCAAAGTCTACCAAAAAGATTTGGTAAGACAGGAAACCAAAAAGTTTCAAAAGAGATTTACAGGTTTCGAGACATTTTTCGGTGAAAAAAATACCAGATTCGGACTCAGCGTGTCAAAACAAGTCTATCAATGCAATTTAGGATCTAACGGTTGCCGACTCTGAGACCAAATGATTTTTTTTCATATCTTTAAATTTAATAATAATAAAATATAATTTTATTATTTATTTTAATTTATTTTTATATTTAATCATATTAAAAAGTTCAAAAATAATAATAAATATTCTAGAGTGACCAAAACAAGAGCAATCCGAAAGTTTAGTTAGTAAATTGAAAAGTTTAAAAGTTGAGTGACCAAAATAGGAGTGAGAAGATAGTTGAGTGATGAATAGTGTATTTTACCCTTAAAAAATTGGGCCCCTAATAACTAGTATTAGAAAATTCTAACAATAAGTATTGAAAAAATTGGACCGGTTTGTTCATAATATTCTTAACCCTTTGACAAAGTACTTACAGAATTGGGTCTCAATTTTGTTTTTATTTGTTTTTTAATATGCACGTCTGTTTAACGGTCCATATTCAAGGTGTGAGGTTGTCCCTCCCAACAATATCATCTCCATGGTTTGAACCTGCGTCCTCCCCTTGGGAGTGCAATGTGCCTTACCAATTCACCCAACACTTGTTGGTTTGTTTTTATTTCTTTTTCTAGTTTTTAATAAGAATAACTTTGTCTTGGGACAAGTTTTTCTCTACATTTTGGTATGTTTTATTCTGTCATTTTATTTTATATTTTCTTAATGTTGGATTTGACATCACTTTGATTGATAAGATGAAGCTTATTTGGTTATATTGTTGATCTTCTTCGTTTTAGACCCTTACATTGGATTTGAATACGCGGTCACAATCATCGTTTCTTGTTTGTGGTTGAGTTGTGGTAATGACCATTTTGTCAACATGCCTTCATTTTCATTTTTCATATTTTATGTTAGTGTTGATTGTTTTATCCTTTATTGTAGGTTAATGATGTTTTTTGTGTCTATCTTTTGTTCGAGTTTTTTGATTGTGTTTTTAACATTTTCCTTGTATGGTCATTTTATGATCTCAATTAGTTAATTCCTTGTTTAAATAAGAAAATGTCCAGTTTACTTGTTTAGTTTACTTTTATGATTAGAAATCATTAATATAATTTTAAATATTTTATATTTTAATAAAATTAGTGATTTCTATAAAAAAAATAATGAGATAAATCTTGGTTGATTGAATTGATTTTGCCTTGAATTACTGGGGTACTTGTGGTTGTGGTAGGTCCAAAGTTATTTTGCCTTGAATTATTTGGGTACAAGTTTGAATTGTCGATAGGACCAAATCATGTGAAAGATAAAGACTACTCAATGGAGGATAGCATCTGTTCATACATGTTTTTAATTATTTGACAAAGTACATATACTTTGCAAACAAAACGATTTAAACTTGGGTTTCCGAGAATGAACCTTATTCGCTTTTCTACTGAGATCACTTGTTTGTTGGATTCATATTTATATTTATAGTTGTAATTATAATTATATTTATAATTTCATAAAAAAACTGTAAATTGCCTATAACTAGGATTAATTGAATTGGATAATTTTAGTTTTTATAAACTAAAGGAATTATAAATAATAAATAAATTTAGAAATAAAATGAATACTATTATTTTATACGTTTTATAAGATATCTTTATCCCTAATTCTTAGCTAATAAAACTTATACATGGGAACATTATATGTCTAAATCTGTTGAAATCCATAATTTGTGATAGTATGCAATAATATGTGTTGATTATTTTATACATTATATGTCTAAACTTATACATGGTGTGCTCCTTGTGTGCTACATGACTGTTTTGTATACTGATTTACATGTCATATATATAATTTTATCAATCTATTCATGTGCACATGATTTACGAGCTTGAACTTTCATAAACATAACATGTTTTCTGAAAATAAGCATGATCATACTGTGTGTTTGAAGTATGCCGTCGTACCCGATATGATAAGCATGTTATATGGTTATTGTATATTATTGCCTATTGTGATACTGTTTAGATTGATTAGTTGGGGTGCTTGGGTTATGATATAAAGTGTTAAAGGTTCAGCCCTGATCAGGCTGGTAATTCCGCCCGTATTAGGTTTCTAGCTTCGGCTAGGGTAATTCCGCCCATACTAGGTTCCTAGTTTCGGCTGGGGTAATTCTGCTCGTGACTAAGGTATCCCTTTAGGATGGTACCCTCGCCTAATGGCCATGGTTAACGCCCGTATTCGGATTCCTCAGCTTCGACTAGAGTGACTCCACCCGTATTCGATTCCTATGCTTCGGCTAGGGTAATTCCCCCCGTGACCTAAGGTATCCCCTTTGGATGGTACCCTTGCCCAATGGGCTTAGGATAATGTATGTATGTGATACTGTCCTCGGGGACTATATCTTGGAGTTTGTTTGGAGGGTAAATAGGTTGTATAAAAATTATGGTTGCACTTATAACTTGCTTTATGAAACATTTCATGTTTTTTTTCTAAATTATATTTATATACACTATTTTACTGGCACTATTGGAGCACATTGAGCTTCCAAGCTCACACCCAAATCTTTTCCCTTTTAGATTTTGGATAGACTTCCGAACCTAGAACTTGGAGGATCGACACATTTGATATACATCGCTTATTGTAATGTTTCTATCTTCTGGGTTGTTTTATTACGGTGACATGAGCCTATATTTTGTTACTTTATATTTTATTCTTGATGATGATGCCACATATGGCTTTTGATGTATTTGTATTTTTAGATATGGTTTATTATGGTTAACTTAAATCACTTATGCTTGAATATATTATTTCTCGATCTTATATTTAAATCCTCAAATATTTTCATGAAAAGAATTTTGGTAACAAATGTGATCCCATGGATTTGGATTTACGCATAGGCCGGTCTAGGGGGTTACATGCAATGTGTCTTACCAATGCACCTAACACTTGTTGGTTTGTTTTTATTTGTTTTTCTAGTTTTTAATAAGAATAACTTTGTCTTATGACAAGTTTTTCTCTACCTTTTGGCATGTTTTCTTTTGTCATTTCATTTTATATTTTCTTAATGTTAGATTTGATGTCACTTCGATTGATAAGATGGCGCTTATTTGGTTATATTGTTGATCTTCCTCGTTTTAGACCCTCACATTGGATTTGAATACGCGATCACAATCATCGTTTCTCATTCGTGATTGAATTGTGGTAATAACCGTTTTGTCAACGTGTCTTCATTCTCATTTTTCATTTTTTATGTTAGTGTTGATATTTTTTATCCTCTATCGTCGGTTAATGGTGTTTTTCGTATCTATCTTTTGTTCGAGTCTTTTGATTGTGTTTTTAACATTTTCCTTGTATGGTCATTTTATGATCTCAATTAATTAATTTTTTGTTTAAAAAATGAAAATGTTCAATTTACGTGTTTAGTTTACTTTTATGATTAGAAATCCTCAATATAATTTTAAATATTTTATATTTTAATAAAATTAGTGATTTCTATAAAAAAATAATGAGATAAATCTTGGTTGATTGAATTGATTTTGCCTTGAATTATTGGGGTACTTTTGGTTGTGGTAGGTCCAAAGTTATTTTGCCTTGAATTATTGGGGTACAGGTTTGAATTGTCGATAGGACCAAATCATCTGAAAGATAAAGACTACTCAATGGATGATAGCAACTGTTCATACATGTTCTTAATTATTTGACAAAATATATATATACCTTGCAAATAAAACGATTTAAACTCGGGTCTCCGAGAATGAGCCTTATTCGCTTTTCTACTGAGATCACTTGTTTGTTGGATTCATATTTATATTTATATTTATAGTTGTAATTATAATTATATTTGTAATTTCAGAAAAAAAATTATAAATTGCCTATAACTAGGATTAATTGAATTGGATAATTTTAGTTTTTATAAACTAAAGGAATTATAAATAATAAATAAATTTAGAAATAAAATGAATACTATTATTTTATACACTTTATAATATATCTTTATCCCTAATTCTTAGCTAATAAAACTTATACATGGGAACATTATATGTCTAAATCCGTTGAAATCCATAATTTGTGAGAGTATGCAATAATATGTGTTGATTATTTTATCATATATGTAATTCTTTCTAGATTTAATGAACCATTTTTCTCTTAAATTATTTTATTTTATGAGAAAAACTTCAATACACAGTCTGTGTAAGTTAAGCTTACACAGACATTTTAGTTTTAGGGGTTTTTAGTTTAGGGTTTAGAGTTTAGGGCTTTGGGTTGTAGGGTTTAGAATTTAAGGTTAGCATTTAAAATTTAGGGTTTAGGGTTTGGAGTTTAGTTTTTTAGGGTTTAAATTTAATTTTAATTTATAATAGAAATAGACAGACTTGTGTAAAATAAATTTTACACAGCCTGTATATCAAATTTAAACCCTTGTTTTATTGAGCTACTTTTTAAAGTTTTGGGGTCTCTTCTGTATTCTAACGTTTAATTATGTAATCCATTTCATCCCATTTTTTAATACCGTTAAAAGTTTGACTAATAAAATCGCATCACGAGAGACTTTAGACAAAAAAATGTGTATGGCTTTATTAAAAAAAAGGATAAATAAGACGTCAAGTCTTTCAATTTTTGGTTCAGTTTAATCTTTAAATCTTTTATTTAATCCTAAATTTACCTTTATTTATTTCTAAATTTTATAATAATTTAGTCCAACATTAATATGTATAATACTATTACATATTATTTACCCTTTTTCATTAAAGTCAAACCATTTTGTCAGAAGTGTCATATGTCGCGATTTTATTTGTCAGATTTTTAACAATATTAAAAAACAAAAAAATTTATATTATGAGTCTTTCTCACCATATCAGCAATGACCCAACCAATTAAAACCATCAACTTCATCCAATTTTTTCATTTCATTTTTTACCAAGTGAATCTTCACTCATATTTTTTTACATTAATTTTTAAAAAATGTTTTTTAGAAGTTACCATTTAAATAGGTTGATGACAAGAAAAAAATAATGAGGTGGATGATTTATATTGGTTAGGACCATGTCTAATATGATAAGAATGACTCATGATATAATTTTTCAAAAAAATGAAATGAGTAACAAAATTAAATGTTAAAAGGCAAAAGGAAAAAAATTTATGATATAACTCGATAAAACAAATATAGTCTAAGAGGAAACTCGGTAAAATAATTAAGTTTGGGGCCAAATGATTCATTAAGCTTTTTTTTGGTTGGGTCGTATGATCAAATAACGTCACTTTTTCTAACCTAGACAAAGTTGTATATTTCAAAATTACAATGGTTTAATACATTTCTTGTCAAAATAAATTATCTGATGAAAAAATATGCTCCATAAAACTGTTTTTTTCTTTGCTGATAAAAGTTATTTTTGTTAAAAAAATTAAAAATGATAAAAAATTGTACAAAATATAAATGATAAATTAAATTATTAAAAAATTGACAAAAAGAGCGTAATAAGCTTGTTACTTTTTTGTTAGTAGGCTTAATTTATGTAAAAATACCAAGACAAGTATTAAAAAATTAAACCATAAATCATTAACCTTAAACCCTAAACACTATACCCTAAACCTTGAACTATAAACCTTAAACCATATACCCACAACTTAAAACCATGAACCTCAAACCTCAAACCCCAAACCCCAAACCCTAAACTCTAAACAATAAACTCAAAACCATAAATCATATACCCTAAATCATGAACCCTAAACCTCAAAATCACAAACCCAAAACCTTTAACTCTAAACCTAAACCATAAACCCTAAATCACAAACAATTAAACCTAAAAATAACATGATAATCAATGCCAAAACAAGGGGAAAATATGAAACTAGAATTTTAAGGGTAAAAGGGTACATTTATACATAACACTTATCTTTTAACTTAATAACAAATTTCACAACGTAACAACAATATTTCATCCATCTTTTTAATACACAAGTTTTATTTAATACTACAGCACACATGTTTTACATCCGCTGTACCAAACGAGGGGAAAAGTAATAAGAGTTTAATTATAATAAATTATATAAAATATCTCGAGTTAAAGAATATCTAAAGAAAAATAAAAATTTAAAATAATAAAATCATGATCCAAATATACAAATTTAATTGATTACTTGCGAAATTTGTCTGTAGAAATATTAAGATGAATAGTAAAACTAATTCATCTTAATAAATTGATATTTATCATCATTTATACCCACATTAAAACATTAAATTTATGTAAAAAACACCCGATAACGAGCATTAAAAAAGGGTAAAATACACAGATCATCACACAACTTTTGGTCACTCAACTTTCAAACTTTTCAATTTACTAACTGAACTTTTGAATTGCTCTTATTTTGGTCACTCTCGATAACTATTATTTTTGAATTTTTAGCATTTATTATTATTATTATTTAATATAAAAATAATTTAAAATATAAAATTAAATCTAACTGTTCGTCGGACGCAACCGTCGACGGCAGTAGATGGTGGTCGTTCAGTCCCAAATTTTATCGGTCGCTTCGTCTTGACCCCTGAGTCCGAATCTGACCTTCATTTTTGCTGGAAAGTGCTCCAAACTCCACCAAAAAAAGATCGAAAGTTAAGAAACCAAAAAGTTTCAAATGATATTTACGGGTTTCAGGATATTTTTCGGTGAAACAAATACCGGATTCAGACTTAGCGTGTCAAAACGAGTCCACCGATGCAATTTAGGATCAAACGAATGTCGATTCTGAGACCAACTATGGTCGGCGAGGGTAGATGGTGGTGATATTTTTTTCATATTTTTAAATTTAATAATAAATAAAATATGATTTTATTATTTATTTTAAATTATTTTTATATTTAGTCATATTAAAAAATTCTAAAATAATAATAAATATTCCAGAGTGACCAAAACAAGAGCAATCCGAAAATTCAGTTAGTAAATTGAAAAGTTTAAAAGTTGAGTGACCAAAATAGGAGTGAGAAGATAGTTGAGTGATGAATGGTGTATTTTATCCTTAAAATTTGGGCCCTTAATAACAAGTATTAGAAAACCCTAATAAGTATTGAAAAAATTGGACCGGTCTGCTTATATTGTTCTTTAACCCTTTGACAAAGAACTTACACAGCTGGGTCTCAATTTTGTTTTTATTTGTTTTTTTTAATATGCATGTTCGTCTAACGGTCCAGTTTAAGGTGTTAGGTTGTCCCTACCAACAATATCATCTCCATGGTTTGAACTCGCGTCCTTCCCTTGGGAGTGCAATGTGCCTTACCAATGCACCAAACACTTGTTGGTTTGTTTTTATTTGTTTTTCTAGTTTTTAATAAGAATAGCTTTGTCTTGTGACAAGTTTTTCTCTATCTTTTGGCATGTTTTCTTCTGTCATTTCTTTTTATATTTTCTTAATGTTGGATTTGACGCCACTTCAATTGATAAGATGACGCTTATTTGGTTATATTGTTGATCTTCCTCGTTTTAGACCTCACATTGGATTTGAATACGCGATCACAATCATCGTTTCTTATTCGTGATTGAGTTGTGGTAATGACTTTTTTGTCAACCTGCATTCTTTGTCATTTTTCATTTTTTATGTTAGTGTTGATTGTTTTATCCTCCATCGTCGGTTAATGGAGTTTTTCGTATCTATCTTTTGTTCGAGTCTTTTGATTGTGTTTTTAACATTTTTCTTGTATGGTAATTTTATGATCTCAATTAGTTAATTTCTTGTTTAAATAAGAAAATGTTCGGTTTACGTGCTTAGTTTACTTTTATGATTAGAAATCCTCAATATAATTTAAAATATTGTATATTTTAATAAAATTAGTGATTTCTATAAAAAAATAATGTGATAAATTTTGGTTGATTGAATTAATTTTGCCTTGAATTATTGGGGTACTTGTGGTTGTGGTAGGTCCAAAGTTATTTATCCTCGAAGGCCAAGGTAAAGACTACTCAGTTGGGCGCAAGTTTGAATTGTCAATAGGACCAAATCACGTGGAAGATAAAGACTATTCAATGGAGGATACATGTTATTAATTATTTGGCAAAGTATATATACCTTACAAATAAAACGATTTAACTCGAGTCTTAGAAAATAAACTTTATTCACTTTTCTACTTAGATCACTTGTTTGTTGGATTCATATTTATATTTATAGTTGTAATTATAATTATATTTATAATTTCAGAAAAAACTATAAATTGCCTATAACTAGGATTAATTAAATTGGATATTTTTAGTTTTTACAAGCTAAAAGAATTATAAATAATAAATAAATTTAGAAATAAAATGAATACTATTATTTTATGGAAAATTCTACAACGGGTGTCGAACATCGCTGAACATTACTAATGTTGAACACCGCTGAACATTATTAAATTAATTAATAAAAATTAAAAATCTCAAGCACTCAACATACAATTAATAATTACTTAAATAAATTTTAGTTAAATTATTTTTCATATATATTTTATTTTTTAATCTTTATTTTTAAATAATTGGATCAAATACTAACCCCTAAATTAAAAACCTTAAATCTTTTTCTTTTCTATTCCAGCTGCTGTCGTCGTTAGCCTCCGTCCCTGCTGCAGTTTGGCCGCTGTACGAT
This sequence comes from Hibiscus mutabilis, assembly GCA_019671005.1. Lineage (NCBI taxonomy): Eukaryota > Viridiplantae > Streptophyta > Magnoliopsida > Malvales > Malvaceae > Hibiscus > Hibiscus mutabilis. The sequence goes on from CM033744.1 coordinate 6,300,254, forward strand.
TAGCAAATCTGGTAAGGGTTCAAAAATTAAGGATTTAATTGGGAAATTGACTGTACACGGTTCATATTCTGATACATAAGTTTCTTTAAGGACTGGAAACATGCATATATCGATTTACTAGAAGATTGGTAAAGAGGGCTTGTACAAGTACAAGTGGAAACTATGCAACCACACTGCCGATCTCGATTACATACCATGTTTGGATAACCTGAAAGCTTTGAAGAAATTATGAAGCACCAAGCACTTCCAGCATCGAGAGCGGCATTGCCCTGAGGAGGGTCTGACTTGTTTAGTCCTGCTTCCGTTTGGATACAAAAAACCATTCTCCTGGCCTAAAAGTAGAGACAAGGTAAATAGATTGAATCAAATTCAAACTTGTCGGATTGTTATGATTTTTGGCTGATGTTCTTGTAACTTGTTTTTTGTACTTGTTGTCTGGTAGATATGGTACCATAATGTACCATATACGAAACTGGCTGAGTTCAAAGGGCATCAGAATTGGGTTAAAGTGAGCGGTGAGCTCTTGATTTTCCCAGGTGGTGGTACCCAATTTATCAATGGTGCCCTCCACTACATCAACTTTCTCCAACAGGTAAAGTTCCACATTCGATTTGGTTACGAATATGTAATTCTTAAGTTTTGTGAAAGAAGAATATGTTGGTTTATTGTTAGTTGCAGGCAGTACCCAACATTAAATGGGGTAAACGATCCAGGGTTGTCTTGGATGTTTGATGTGGTGTCGCAAGCTTCAGAGGGTTTCTTTTCGATCGAGATGTTTTGACGGCGTCTTTCGCCCCTAAAGACGAGCACGAAGCTCAATTTCAATTCGCACTTGAAAGAGGGATTACTTCTATATCGGCTGTGATGGGTTCTCAGAGGCTACCGTTTCCTTGTAGAGTGTTTGATTTAGTGCACTGTGCACGGTGAAGGGTGCCATGGCATAACGAAAATGGCATGCTTTTGCTAGAACTGAACCGTGTTCTTAGACCTGGACGATATTTTGTATGGTCGGACACTCCGGTCTACTAGAAACTTCAGGAGGATGTGGAAATTTGGAAGGGTAACACACAAAGACAATACATTCGATTCGAACATGGTTTTAAGGTTGTCATGAAGCTGATCATGTGAAGTTTGTTTTGCAACGATGTTGGACCTAACGAAATCCATTTGTTGGGAACTTGTGACTATAAAAAGGACAAATTGAATTCAATTGTTGCTGCCATATATCGGAAACCTACCACAAACGAATGCTATGACAAAAGGCCGAAGAATAATCCACCAATGTTCGATGAAAATGCTGTCTGGTAGGTTTTCTTCACATAATCTTTAAGGGTTTCTCTAATGTTGAACCTCATACTCTGGTACATAGTTTCCACTTCTAATGTTGGACCTTATATTCTGATACATAGTTTCCACTTCTAATGTTGGACCTCGAGTAAATTGACTGTACATGGTATGTAATTAGGGATTTAATTTGGGAATTAGAGAGTTGGACCTCAAAGTTGGCTTAAAGTACAAGAAAATAAATATTTCCAATCCTCGAGTAAATAGATATATGCATATTTCAGTTTTTTAACTTTCTTTGTACCCATTTTCTGAATTTAAGAACTTATTTTATTTCAGTTTCATCTATGAGAAACCTATGAAAATTTAAGTTGATGTCTATGAATGAATTTGTTTTTGTGGCTATTCAAAATAATATTTGTGTTGTTTCGTCAGTCATCCCTTTGCCCTTTAAAATCATGTGACCTATTGTGAACATAAATGTTTTTGCTGAAAAATGGTTAACTTGAAGTAAACATGTTAAATATGTTCTTTTTTCCGTTTAACATCAGACGTCACAACATGACAAACATGAAGGTGCACTATATATATTTATGAGAACATTCTGTGGATAAATATAAGAATGCTCTATGTGCTTGCCTTTATGTTGTTTATGATAGGCAATAAAGCAATTGAGGTGTTGTATGTAGCTTGGAAGCATGAACAGTTTTCAAGGCTGAGAGTCACTCCTGCCACTATTTCTGGGCTTTCTGTTGCACCAGAACTCTTCGAAAGCACCAGTGGTCTGTTTGATGGCAGGTCATATTTTCAAACCTAAGCCATTATTTATCTTATTGCCCCTATATGTTTGTGTCTTTGTGTTTGTGATTAATTATTAAGAGTAAGATTTTTTTGCAGACAATATGTGAATGAAATTGCAATATTTAGAGGTGGGAAGTTAGTTGCTGAAAATCTTGCGGTAAGATCAAATGACCTGCGAGTATATTTTAGTCATAGAATAAATTAATTACAATTATCTTGGTAGGAAAATGATCGTATTTTGTATATGTTTATTATTGTTAAGATTTAATCTTTTAGACATCAGAACGAAGGCCCAAATATGCTATTGTAAGATATTTGAATTGGGGACTGCTCACATGTAGAAAGTATGACGAACTGTTTTTTTACTGGTCGTAATTATATATTAATTGTAGAGAACCTGACCAACTAGTCAGGAAGCTGTTTATTGATGGTTGTTCTTTTGTCATTTTATATGTATGGAAAGAGCATGTAGATAGTTGTTCATTTGTGTCTAAAGACATTAAAATTTTATCATTACTTGGCATGGATGTGGACCTTTAGTTTAAAATTGTCTTCCCTCTTTTTGCAGAGGCATATCTATGGTCACCAAAGAAAAGATGTCCAATTTTTTGCAGATGAGAGTAGCTTGGCTGTCAATCCCGCATATATACGATCTTGGTTGGATCTTTTATCACAAACACGTAGAGTAATTTCATTTCTTTCAAAGAATGACCCTTTTGTAATGGCATTGAAAAAGGTTTATTTTCTAATCCTTTTTCTTGTTTCTTTCTAGAAGATTAATGTGTACTTTTAAGAATTGTATCGATTTTTTTGAAGTTGAATTTAGGTTAAAATAATCAAAAGGAACGAAAAACAAATATATGATAATCTAAAACAGGGATTGTCAAATGTCTTTGATAATGACTTTTTCCAAATAGGAATTTGATGATATATACCCTTGTTTTATGAAGAAACGTTGCATGTACCATTAATCAGAAGCAAAAGTAAAAAAAAAAAAAAAGTATTTGTATTTCAACCTTGATCGCTTCAAAACTTTTGCTCTTGTCTATCAGTTTGATGAACTTTCATGTATCTTTTTTTGGCAAATATAACTGAGCAAGTTTTTGAATAGGAATTTAAGGTAAATGGTGAAAACACCGTAATGACTTGTGCTTTCTACTGCTTTCAGTTCTGACTGCGTTTTTGTATTGCTCAATGGAAGAAATTAGTTGATCATGCTGATGAAGTGAATGTACAATATCAAAATCTTGAAGGGATATTTACTTTCTACGATGCAACTAGCGCTAGGCCAAACATATATTGAGTATTTAATTATTGATAAGATTATAAATGAGTCATTTTATTTTAAAAAATTACAAACGAGATTCAATTTATTAATAGTAGCAAACATGTTACTCTTTCTTTAAAAACAAAGTGGATATTAATTTGTGTTATAATTAGGTTAGGTTATTTATCGACTGTAGTGATTTGTTATAATTGATCAACTTATTTGTAATCTTACAAAAAAATTAACTGACATATGGCTTAATTTACTTTTTTTATTTTGAATTATAATTTGAAATTACATTTTTTACTACGTTGAGTTGGAGAAATTATTAGATGGACACGGCTCTCACCTCATCTATGGTTCATCCAATAATATTTATTCATTTTAGTGTAACTTTCAAATAACTACCCACTCCTTAGTTACATGTAAAAAAGAGGTGGAGATTTATTGTGTAAAAAAATATTATTGGACGAGACTATAAATAATGTAGTGAACCATACTTATCTAATAATTTTTCATTGAGTTGAGTTCAACTACACTCGGGGAGGAAGTACGAAATCCTCCTCTCACCATACAAGTATGAAAAATAAAAATGAAATATCGGTAAAAAATACATGCAGGCTGGTTGGATACTAAAACACTCTTCCGGTCTTCTCTTCTTACAAATGGCCAATAAAAGGAAAAACACAATTCTATGCATGTACGAATAGAAATCACCGTGTTTTGTGTATAATTTTTTAGTATACAAACATATTAGAAACAAGATGTGTGAATAATACTTTCTTTTTATAATGAAATATTAGACTCTTTTATTTTCAAATGAAATTAATTTTAAATTTATTAAATTAGTTATTTTTTAGATAAATTAAATTACTTAAAATTGACACCAACAATTGCTTATTCGAATTATATTCTTTTTGAGCAAAATTTAAATTATATTCTTTTTAGCAAAATTTGAATTATATTCTAATCATATTTTAATTATATTCGAATTTTACAAAATTTGAATTGTATTTTTTGAGCAAAATTTGAATTATATTTGAATCATATTCGAATTATTAATTCAAAATTTTCTATATTCAAAATAAATTTTTTGAGCAAAATTTAAATTATATTTGAATCATATTTGTATTATATACGAATCATGTTCGTATTATATTCGAATCATATTCAAATTATATTTGAATCATATTCGTATTATATTCAAATCATGTTCGTATTATATTCGAATCATATTCAAACTATATTCGATTTTTGCATATTCGAAATATATTTTTGAGCAAAATTAAAATTATATTCGAATCATGTTCTTATTATATTCGAATCATATTCAAATTCTATTCGAGTCATATTCGTATTATAATCAAATCATGCTCGTATTATATTCGAATCAAATTCAAACTATATTACAATTATATTCAAATTATAATTCGAATTTTGCTAAAAACGAATATAATTCGAATTTAGCAAAATTTGAATTAATAATTCTAATATAATTGAAATATGAATCAAATATAATTCAAATTTTACTCAAAAATACAATTTAGATATAAGTGAAATATGATTTGAATATAATTCAAATTTTGCTCAAAAAATATACATTTCTTCCAGTGAAGAAGAACAACGGAGCTGGGTTAACTGATCCTGATGGGGTAAACAAAAGGTTGGAGGATAGTGAAGGGGCTGAATATTCATTAGCTGGAGCCAAGTTGTTTGATGAACAGTGTCCCGAGGGCATATTAATGCATGGTGTTGAGAGAACCAATTCAGCCATGCATGAGACATGGGCCCTTAATTTAAACGCTTTGGAAGGATCAGGAGGTGAGTCTGCGCATGATCATGTTCCCTTTTCAATAAATATGAATGCTTGTTTTCATGCAATTAAGAAGGGAGATATTCTTGGGCACCATTTGCAACCAGTAGCTAAAATGCATAGCTTTGGTGGCCATGTTTCGGTTCAAGCTTTTCCTGAGCTTGAACTTAACCTTTGTGATCCGCAAGCTGAGTTGTTATGCTCGGAGGGTTTTGGCTTAATAGAAGATCATGAGCTTGATGCGAGGGAAGAGGTTTCTTCCTGAGCCTTTGAGGATGTTAGATCGATGGGGTTCGATTTTGACGATTTAACAGCTGATGTTGAGATGGCTCATTGCAATGGGGATGGTCGCTCATGGGCTGAGAGTGTCGACCTGTTGAATAATCCCAAGTCGATGAGAGCTGTTGTTTCTGATCGTGTTCATGATAATGAACCCGAGGGTGCAACATTTTTTCAAGAGCTCCATGGAACTCGAAATAGTAAAAAAATACTATAACCTCCTAAATTCAACTTAATTTCTTAAGTTGAATCTTGGAAGTCAAGTAAGAAAACTTGTCCCTCAAGAAAGTTATCAGGTTTACAAATCAAATTACAAATTATTCAGAAGAGATAGGAGCTACAAGAATTATATCAAGTTATATAAAAAAAGAAGTCGTTTAGCGAAAATCCAAAGTTCGTATAAAATCCGAAAGAAATCCAGTTATACATGTCAAACCAATAAGCCCAAAAGTAATATAAATGTCCAAAGTCCCAAATACAAAATTATCCGAGAATAATAATAATATATAAATTTAAATGTCTGAATAACCATACTGTAAAATAAGAAAGTCTGAAGATATGAGATCCTCCAAGTACCGTACGCTTAAGCCTGCGTATCTGAAAGAGGAACTAAGGGGGAGTAAGCTATGAGACTTAGTGTGTCTCTAGAGTGCAAAAGTAAACACATAACAGAAATCTGAACACCAAACATAGATCAACAGATATTCTGATATATTTATATATATATATATATATATAAACATTTAATAATAGACATGAAATGTAATGTCATGCACCCATCTCCAAACACCATCCGAAGAGTAAGGTTCCCCAGAACCACTCTAACTACATCGTCACCATTCGAAGTGGAATCTCGACTCGAAGGTGGAGCCACTGATTCGAAGCGGAATTTAGCCCGAAGGGTGAAACCACTGAACTTTCCCTTACAATTTCCCAACCCAAATAATATGATATGTTCCGATTTATTTTCAGAATCCAAGTGTATACTTGATCAATTATTCAAGTTGCGTACCATATATGTTTGATATTAATTTAATCTGATTCTGATATTTGATGCGAGACATGTCATCATACAAATCATATCATAATTCACAGTTCATGCAATCAGTCACATATACATACGTACATACCCACATAACATAGAACACGGAAGCAATATAACACAAGAAGAGGCACACCTTAGGTAGCTAGTAACTCAATGTCGAGAGTGACGTCTCTCACGCTCAGCTCTAGTATTAGGTTGGAACGAGTCAACACCTACGAGAACAATAAAACATAAATATCCACTACCACTACCACTACCACTACCACTACCACTACCACTACCACTACCACTACCACTACTACTACTACTACTACTATGCCATACTAACATAACTACTAAACGAAACCATATTCACTTGTAGAACTCGCAGGCTGTGCAAAAGGAGGTCGACCAGGCGGAGGAGGAAGGTTTTCAGTCTCCGAATCAATGTCACCTAAACACAATAATATTCGAATCAGATTTTGATATTCATAATTCTCAAAATACTAAATACAATTAATTGCAAATAGCAAAATGGTCTTTCGGGTTTGAATTTGAGAAAACGGATAGCGGATTTGAAATAAGAACGCCAAAAAACGTAAAGTTAACTTTGGCCGAAAAGTCAATGCCGACGTCGCCAAAAAGTCAACACTGACGTTAGCCAAAAAGTCAACACCGAAGTCAACCAAAAAGTCAACGCTGATGTCAGATCGAGCCAAGGTCAACAGGTCAGGTCGGGTCAACGGGTCAACGACTCAAGTTGGGTCAACGGTTCGGGTTGGGTCAACGGTTCAGGTCACTGGTCCCAGTCTAAAGCTGACCCAATTCGGTTTAGGCCCACAAGGTAATTCCAAAGGTTTTCAGATTTGGGTCCGTACTATATGCAGGCCTGATCTGGTTTCAAGGCTATGGGCCTCTCACACTAACACATACATGGCCCACTCGGTTTGGTCTCTCCAACCCTTGGCCGAAACTATGGCCCAACCTACACAAGGGTTTCATCTTTTGTGGTAACATGCCCTAGGGTTTCCAGAACCCTTAGGTGGCGGCAGCTCAACATCGTTGCGGCGACGACTCACGACGACACAACCAAGTGACCCCATGGTTATATTCCGACCACACATGAAACTGTGATTTCTAGAACAATTGCCCACAACACGCACAAATTAAATAAAGAAAAACTAAACCGAATAATTACCCAAACAAAAGAGCAAACTGATGGCAAAAAAAGAAAAGAAAAGATGGTGGCCCAAAAGAATGGTAAGAAACATAAGGAAAAGGCTAAATGGTTTTCCACCATTTTCGAGCAAATATCAACCGGTAATAGAAGGTTGACAGACGGGTTTCGGGTAGAACTCGATAGGGAGCACAACGGTGGTCTCGGACCGCCAAGCGAACGACGACAAAGCTTTGGTCGGAGCTCGATCGGAGCAAATGAGGTGAGGGGTGTTTATGAATGAGAGGTAGAGGGGAAGAGAGTTTTGGGTGCGACTGCCAAGATCTAAAAAATGAGATATGAAGAGTCAGCATATAGACAAATAATAGGGTTAAAGCCTAAAATTTGGGTAAAACGCAAAGAAAGGGCCCCCACTTTACCCACATTACACATAAGCCATTGAAGTTTCGAATTTCACAATTTGGTCACTGAAATTCATTTAGGGATTCAGTGTTAAATTCCCCAAAAATTAGGGTTATGAATTAGGGATTTTCTCAAATTAGGGTTTTTAATTTGGGGGAAAATTGGGTGTTATAACTTTTCCTCCCTTAAAAGAATTTTCGGCCTCAAAATTTACCTGAATCAAAGAGATATGGATACTGAGCTTTGACAACAGCCTTGGGCTCCCACGTAGCCTCATCATGACCACGATTACGCCATAAGACCTTGACCATCTTAATGGTCTTTCTCTGGAGAACTTTCTTGTCCTGAGAAAGAATCTCAATTGGCTCCTTCTTAAAACACAAGTCGAGGCGAATCTCAATCTCTTCCACAGGAATAATATGAGACAGATCAGCATTATAGTGTCTCAACACCGAGACATGAAAGACATCATGAATACAATTAAGCTCGGGTGGTAACTCAAGCTGATAAGCAACTGGTCCAACTCGATGAATAATACGATAAAGACCAATGAAGTGAGGACTCAACTTGCTTTTTCGACCGAAACGAAGTACCTTCCTCCATAAAGATGCTTTCAAGAAGACCTCATCTTCTACCACATACTCTATGTCCTGATGTCTCAAATCGATATAAGACTTTTGTCTGTCAAAAGTAGCCTTAAGCCGATCCTGAATCAATCTGACAGTCTGCTCAGCCTCATGTACGGTATCCGGTCCCAACAATATGTGCTCATTAAACTCAGTCCAGCCAATAGGTGTACGACACTTACGGCCATACAAAGCCTCATACGGTGCCATCTTGATACTAGCCTGGTAGCTATTCTTGTAGGCAAACTTTGCGAGCGGTAAGAAATCCTCCCAACTGCCTCTATAATCAACAACACAACATCTCAACATATCCTCAAGAATCTGGATTACCCGCTTGGACTGTCCATAGGTTTGCGGATAATAAATAATGCTAAAATTCAACTGAGTACCCAAAGTAGTGTGAAAAGACCTCTAGAACTTTGTTGTGACCTTGGGTCCCGATCAGAAACGATAGACAAAGGTACCCCATGAAGTCTAATAATATTTGAGATGTAAAGCTTAGCTAACTTACTCAAAGAATAGTTAACTCAAACAGGAATGAAGTGTGCAGACTTAGTCAACTGATCAACAATAACCCATATAGAGTCTTTCTTTGAGGGAATCAAAGGAAGACCACTGACAAAATCCATAGTCACACGCTCCCATTTCCACTGAGGAATTTCAATGTGCTGAAGTAACTCAGACGGACGCTGATGCTCTGCTTTCACCTTCTGAAAGGTTAAACATTTCAATACAAATCCAACAACATCTCTCTTAAGGCCTTTCCACCAGTATCTCTCACGAAGATTATTATACATCTTGTCGCAATCAGGATGCATAGAGTAAGGACTGTTATGGGCTTCACGAAGGATAACCTACTTCAATCCAGAATTCTTCAAAATATAATACCGACCCCAAAAACACAGTACACCATCCTGGTCAATAGAGAAATCCTGAAATGTGCCTTCTTCAACCTCTCTTATATGGTGTATCAAGAATGGATCACTAGGCTGCTTAGCTCGAATATCAGAAATCAAGGTAGGAATAACTCGAAGTTCTGCCAAAAGACTGTCATCCTCATACAAACTCATCTGGGCAAACAAAGCTCTCAAATATGAAATGGCATTATGACTTAAGACGCCAGCAACAAAATTGGCCTTGCTTGGATGATACTCAATTTTACAGTCATAATCTTTAAGAAGCTCTAACCAACGTCGATGTCTCAGGTTCAGCTCATTCTGAGTGAGAAGATATTTTAGACTTTTATAGTCTGTGAAAATATAACACTTTTCTCCATAGAGATAGTGTCTCCAGATCTTGAGAGCAAAGATCACAACAGCAAGCTCAAGGTCATGGGTAGGGTAGTTACACTCATACGGTTTCAACTGTCGGGACGCATAGGCTACTACCTTACCATCTTGCATTAGAACACATCCCAATCCGGTATGGCAAGCGTCACTGTAGATGGTGTAAGCCTTTCTTGGCTCAGGCTGAATCAGGACCGGTACTTTAGTCAACACGGTCTTAAGCTTCTCAAAACTAGACTGTTGGGCCTCATTCTAGACAAAGGAATATTCTTCCTTAGAAGTTTGGTTAACGATGCTGCGATGATCGAGAAACTCTCAACAAACCTCTAATAATAACTGGCTAAACCCAAGAAACTTTGAATCTCATAAATGTTTTTGGGCTGCTTCTAACTCAAAATAGCCCCAATCTTCTTCGGATCAACCCGAATACCCTCATCAAAAACGATATGCCCCAAAAATATAACCTTCGAGAGCCAAAATTCTCACTTACTAAATTTTGCATAAAGCTATTTTCCCTTAGAGTTCGTAAAACAATCCGAAGATGTTCCTCATGCTCAACCTCAGATTTAGAATAAACCAGAATATCGTCTATAAAGACCACAACAAACTGGTCGAGATAGGGTTGAAACACCCTATTCATCATATCCATAAAGGCGGCAAGAGCATTAGTCAACCCAAAGGGCTTCACAAGGAACTCTTAGTGACCATAGCGTGTCTAGAAAGCTGTTTTGAAAACATCAGAATCCTTAACCTTGAGTTGGTAATAACCAGATCTCAGGTCTATCTTAGAAAACAGTGTAGCTCTCCAGAATTGATCGAAGAGATCATCAATAAGAGGAAGGGATACTTATTCTTGATTGTTATCTTACTCAGCTTTCGATAATCGATACACAACCAAAGTGTCCCATATTTCTTCTTGGCAAAAAGTATATGAGCTCCTATGGAGAAACACTGGGTAGGAAAAATCCCTTGTCTAATAGTTCTTACATCTGTACCTTTAACTCTTTAAGTTCTTTCGGTGCCATTCGATAAGGTGCCATAGACACATGAGATGTACCCCGATAAATTTTAATACCAAACTCAATCCCATCACGCTTTGGCAAAACACCAGGTAATTCTTCGGGGAATACATCAAAAAAGTCTCTCACAACCCGGATCTTATCCATCTCAGAGTCAGACTATCTCGGATCAAGAATGTAAGCAAGGTAGGCAATGTACCCCTTTTTGATCATCCTCTCAGCTTTGAGAGTCGATATTACAATAGACAAAAAAACCTCTACGCTTTCCGATAAGAACTATCTCACGATCATCAGAAGTTTTTAGGGTTACACTCTTCTTTTTATAGTCAAGATTGACTCGGTGAGCAGACAACCAATCCATGCCGAGAATGAGATCAAACTCTTTAAAAGGTAACTCTATCAGATTAGCAAGAAAAATTTCCCCTTGAATCTCGAGAGAATAATTTTTATACACTCTTGAAACCACAACAGGATTACCTACCGGACTATGTACGGTAACTGCATTAGCAACATTCTCAACAGGAATTTCAAGACCCCAGATGCAGAACTCGCAACGTAAGAATGAGTAGAACCATTATCCAACAGTGTAAAGTAAGATATAGAGTGAATAGAAAAAGTACCAACAATAACATCTGGCTCATCTTGATCCTCATGTCTCCTAGTAGCATAAACCAACCCTAGCTGTCTCGTCCCTGAACCAACTGATCCTCTACTCTGAGCAGGTCTACCCCTACCAACAGTACTTGAAACAGCAGATCTACCATGACCTCTCCCTCTACCAGGAGTCTATACAGATGCCTGAGACTGACTCGAAACATAAGCAGATAAAGATAACACCGAACAATCTCTAAAAAGGTGCTCAAAAGAACCGTATCGGAAACAAGCCCCACTATGCCTTCTATACTCGTCTGAATGTCATTTCTTGCAAAAAGAACACTGTGGCACCCCACGAGTACTAGTCGAACCTCCAACACTAGCTGTTGAAATAGTAGATGTCACTGGTCTAGCTCTGGAATAACTCTGATGGTCGTACTCATCTCTAGTCCTCTTCCTAGGCTGATTCCTTGACTGTGTTGAACCGATGTGGTCGATTGTCTCCTGGCCCAATCATTACCCTGAGACTCTTGTTTCTTTATTAATTCTATCCGCTCAGCGGTTTTGGCCCATTTGGTGATCTCTTTATACTCTGTATCCTGATGTAAAGCAACCAAATCTTGATAGAGAAACGCAGCCCTCTTAGAAACCAATCACACTTTTCTTTTTCTGTAGTAACCAACCCCTGAACAGACTGGAGGAGTCTCAACAATTCTATCTCGTAGTCATTAACAATCATATCCTTCTACTCTAGATTCATAAAGTCATCCCGGTACTTTGCCAGATACTCAGACCCAATATATCCATCTTGGAATGACTGTCTGAAAAACTCCCAGGAGATCAGACTGGCTGAAACAACTCTTTCCTCAGCCTCCCACCAGTTTTGGGCCTCACCCTACAACAATGATACTGCGGCTCTCAATTTCTGATCAGCAGGATAACCCATCTCTACAAACAAACGCTGAAGTTTCTTTAGCCACTACTCTACATCAGCCGAGTTTGTACTCGTCTTGCCATCAAACATGGTCATCTCGATAGCTAAAAACTCGGTAGATATAGGTTTCCTCATGCCCTCCGACTGAAGGAGGTAAAGAAGAAACTCTCTCTGCACTGTAACAGAATCTATGCCCACAGTCTCACTATCTCCAAAATTATGTAGACAAACACTATGCGTCTGTTGAACATGTGCTACATGCTGAGCCTCATTCTGATTCATAGGCTGTTCATCTACCTTAGTATCATGAACCTTATCCTGATTTTGCGACGGGTCCGCAGGACCTCGGCCACGTCCACGTCTGGTCGCTAATCTAGAACTCCTACATGGTGGCATAGTAGTCTATCACAAAAGAAAATAAACCTAAATTATAGTCAGTACTTGGAGTTTTTATTCAGAATAGGCATGATCTTTACAAATACTACATTTATTAGAAAATCCCGTTTTTCCCCAAAATATTTAGTATGCATGCAAAAATCATTTTTGATTTAAAATTTTACGCGAGCCTAACAGTTCGAGGGTTAAACCGGGCTCTGATACCACTAAATGTAACCTCCTAAATTCAACCTAATTTCGTAAGTTGAATTTTGAAAGTTAAGTAAGAAAACTTATCCCTCAAGAAAGTTATTAGGTTTACAAATCAAATTACAAATTATTCAGAAGAGATAGGAACTACCATAATTAATCAAGTTATATAAAAGCAAAGTCGTTTAGCAAAAATCCAAAGTTCGTATAAAATCTGAAAAAAATTCAATTATGCATGTCAAACCAATAAGTCCAAAAATAATATAAATGTCCGAAGTCCCAAATACAAAATTATCTGAAAATAATAATAATATATAAATTCAAATGTCTGAATAACCATACTGTAAAATAAGAAAGTCTGAAGATATGAGATCTTCCAAGTACCGTACGCCTAAGCCTGCGTATCTGAAAGGGTAACTAAGGGGGAGTAAGCTATGAGGCTTAATATGTCTCTAGAGTGCAAAATTAAACACATAACAGAAATCTGAACACCAAACATAGATCAACAGACATTCTGATATATATATATATATATATATATATATATAAACATTTAATAACAGACATGAAATATAATGTCATACACCCATCTCCAAACACCATCCGAAGAGTAAGGTTCCTCAGAACCACTCTAATTACATCATCACCATCCGAAGTAGAATCTCGACCCGAAGGTGAAGCCGCTGATCCAAAGCAGAATTCAGCTCGAAGGGTAAAACCACTAAACTTCCCCTTACAATTTCCCAACCCAAATGATATGATATGTTCCGATTTATTTTTCGAATCTGAGTGTATACCTGATCAATTATTCAAGTTACGTACCATATATGTCTGATATTAATTTAATTTGATTCTGATATTTGATGTGAGACATATCATCATACAAATCATATCATAATTCACAGTTCATGCAATCAGTCATGTATACATACGTACATACCCACATAACATAGAACACGGAAGCAATATAGCATAAGAAGAGACACACCTTAGGTAGCTAATAACTCAACGTCGAGAGTGACGTCTTCCACGCTTAGCTCTAGTATTAGGTCAGAACGAGTCAACACCCACGAAGACAACAAAACATAATTTTCTACCACTACTATGCCACACTAACATAACCACTAAACGAAACCATACTTACGTGTAGAACTCGCAGGCTATGCAGAAAGAGGTCAACCAGGCGAAGGAGGATGAAGGTTTTCAGTCTCTAAATCAATGTCACCTGAACATAATAATATTCGAATCAGATTCTGATATTCGTAATTCTTAAAATACTAAATACAATTAATTGTAATTATCAAAACGGTTTTTCAAGTTTGAATTTGAGAAAACAGACAACATATTTAGAATCAGAACGCTGAAAAAGTCAACACCGACGTCAGCCAAAAAGTTGATACCGACGTCAGCTAAAAAGTCAATGTTGGTGTCAGCTCGGGTCACGGTCAACGGGTTGGGTCAACGGGTTAATGGCTCAGGTCTGGTCAATGGGTCAACGGTTCGAGTCGAGTCCCGGTCTAAAGCTGACCTGATTTGGTTCATGCCCATAAGGTAATTCCAAAGGTTTTCAGATTTGGGTCCGCACTATATGCATGTCTGATCTGGTTCCAAGGCTATGGGCCTCTCACACTAACACATACATGGCCCAGTTGGTTTGGTCTCTCCAACCCTTGGATGAAACTATGGCCCAACCCACACAAGGGTTTCATCTTTTGTGGTAACATGCCCTAGGTTTTCCAGAACCCTTAGGCGGCGGCAACTCAACATCGCGGCGGCGGCGACTCACGGCAACACAACCAAGTGACCTCACAATCATATTCTGACCACACATGAAACTGTGGTTTTTAGAACAACCGCCCACAACACGCACGAATTAAATAAAAAAACTAGCCCGAATGCTTACCCAACACAAGAGCAAACCGATGGCAGAAAAAAAAAGACGATGGCCCAAAAGAACGGTAAGGAACATAAGGAAAAGGCTGAATGGTTTCCTACCGTTTCCGAGCAAATATCAACCGGAATTGGAAGGTTGATAGATGGGTTTCGGGTGGAACTCGATAGGGAGCACAACTCGGACCGCCAAGCGAACGACGGCAAAGCTTTGGTTGGAGCTCGATCGGAGCAAAGGAGGTGAGGGGTGCTTATGAACGAGAGGTAGAGGGGAAGAGAGTTTTGGGTGCGGCTGCCAAGATCTCAAAAATGAGATATGAAGAGTCGGCATATAGACAAATAATAGGGTTAAAGCCTAAAATTTGTGTAAAACGCAAAGGAAGGGCCCCCACTTTACCCACATTACACACAAACCACTAAAGTTCTGAATTTCAGAATTTGGTCACTAAAATTCATTTAGGGATTCGGTTTTAAATTCCCTAAAAATTAGGGTTATGAATTAGGGATTTTGTCAAATTAGGGTTTTTAATTTGGGGGAAAAATTGTGGTGTGACAAATACGTCTCCCTTTTCGATCTGCAAGACGAGGCTCTCTCGGTTAAGGATTAGAAAAAGAGAGATCGAGCCATCAAAAAGAGTAAGAAACTTGGGAAGGAGATTTCGTCGGTAGATGTTTCTAGACATTCGCCTTCTAATTCGAATATAGCCAAGAATCAAATTCTTACAAAATCGGCAAAGAAAGCTTTGGAGCTCGGTAAAAAACTTGGGGTTCAAATTATTGAAAATGAGGACGAAGTGGTTAAGGAGATGGTAGACTTAGAACTTCAAAGAATGGATTAAATAAGTGAATGGTGGTTTGGGATCTCTTTCCTTGTTGCAGTTTGGTTAGAGGGTTGTGGAATGTTGATAGTCTTTTTTCTCTTTGTCATTCTTAAGTGGCGTTTGTGAGGACAGGTTTCTTAAGTGATGTGCTTCATATGGGAGTTGCATGTGTTATGGTAGGACTGAGTGTTTATAGTTTGTCTGGTGCTGGTGTATTTGATTGGGTGAAGCATTAGTTTTGGGCTGATTTTCAGTAGATGATATTGGAGTGTTTGCAATGGTGTTTCCCCTAGTTTAAAATTCCTTGGTTGTTTGGTTAGTAGTCAAATGCCAAATGGATCATAAGTGCCATAGTTGCCCATGCTATCTGCCCGTGAGTTTTGAATGCATGTTGGGGAAGTTTTCAGAGCAGGCTGTTGGGATTGTGATTGTTAGCCCTACGGATTGGTTACTTTTCAGGTTATTGAAGTCGAGTGTTGCGGTTCTGAAAGTGATTTGGGGCATCTTAGTTTGTGTTGGTTGATTTGGAGTCTCATTATCAGACTCGGGTTGGTTATTTCGGTTTAGTGCATTAAGGAGATATGTATTTGTTTAGCTAAGCAGAGTCGTATTTTCGGATGTTTGTCGAGTTTGCCTTGATCCGGTCCTCGTAGACTTTATAAATCACTTAATGTGATTTCTAATTAATGAATAAATTATTTTGCTGAGCAAAAAAAAAAAAATACATCGACAAACAACTACGAAAAGAGATCAAACTACTGAAGACCACCAATAATCGCAAATAAGAGATGAGCATCGTAAGAAACTCTACATGCACACAAATTTAGAATGTACATCTACAGTAAATCGTATTCATATTGGACACTATTTTGCAGGTGTTTTAGATGTAAATACAGTAATGTTGGATTATTGTGGGCAACTTTTTCTCTAACAAAGTCCGTTTTGTAAGCATTAAAAATGGCCACACATGGCTACAAAATTAAACCACATTAAATTTAGACAATTTCACCAATTTTTAAAACCAAAATGACCACAAAAAGATTAACACAATGGGAACACAGCCAAACCAATAGCTTTCCCACACCGAAGACCAGACAACGAAGACGATTTTTCGATTAAGGACCGGAATAACTAGTGCAGGGATGAAGAAGAAGATGATGATAGTAATGGTGATGAACGTGATGGGGCATCGAGTATTCGGGGACTCGGTTGATTGCATGAGGGACTGCAACAATTCGTGTGGTTCGGGATTTTGGTGCAATGTGAAGTGCGAATGGAAGTGCATTAAATCTGCTACTGTTGCCTCGTACGACCCTTTAAAGGCTACCATTCTTTGCCATGGTATTTTTTTTATTTATATATATAGATTATTATTTCTGGGTAATTTGGAACTTTTTAATGGTACGAACGAAAATAAAATAATTTATCACTGGTTTTATTTATTTATGTTTTGAAATATATAAATTGAAATACACCATTTGGATGCAGGTTCTTCGCCTTTTCTTCCCCTTCTAAACATTTTTTTAAATTAATTTATCTATGAATTTTCTCCACTTAGAATTTTTTAATGGTACGAATGAAAATAAAATGATTTATGTTTTATAATTGTCCTCACCTCCAATTTTTTTTTTCAGTGTCCTTCTATATATTTTTTTTAAAATTACTTTTTTTTATATTTTTTCCACTTTTAAATATTTATGTTTTGTTCTTCAACTCTAAATTCTGGCTCCGCCCTTAAACACGCGTATGCGATAATAACTAAATTGTTCAGCACTGAACATCTATCAATGATTCATAAGCAAAATAGAACACCAAAATACAGGACTAATCTCCTTAAATATGCAATCCATTAAGAACGATAACACATCAGCTAGTATGGTGTTTTGTGTTAATATTGAAACATGATAGTGTTTATTTTCGTTACAATGCGGCCAATAAGTTACATTATGGTCATAACTTAATATTTTTAGTTAATTTGAAACATAAGTTAATCACACTTGTATTGCACTCTTAAGAAGAGGACGCAAGTTTAAACCTTGAAAAAGACATTGTTAGGAGAGGAAGTCTCACACTATAAACATGGACCGTAAGACAGACATGCATACTATCAAAAAAATATGTTTAACATATATTTTGATTTTTGACATGGATAATTTCTCCAAATACATTAGACAAATTAGAAATACTAAAAATATAAATGTCAAATAAATAGTTATATATATTAAAAGAAAGCTAGCATCATTTAAAGTTTAACCTCCCTCTTAACCAAGGTGAAAAAAACTTAAACCTCGGACAATGGGAGGAAAAAAAGGTGGGTCTAATGAACGACAACTTAATTTAAGGCTAAAAACAGTAAGTTTCGATACTTGTCCAAGCAATAAAAAATATTATACTTTTTATTATAGTATTTTAGGTTGATTTTTTTCAACAAGTTTCGAAATTTATTTTTTAAGTTTCGAAACTTAAAAAAACCCATAAAAAACAACATAAAATATTATTAAAAAGTATAACGTTTTAGGGTGCTTAGACAAGTTTCGAGACTTGTCATTTTTTAATCTTAAATTAGACTGTTGTACCGTAGACCTATCCAAGGGAAAAAGGATTTCCTGAAATATTATTAGAGAAGCAGGACAACAAGACAATGTACAAACCAGTTCAACATACAAAACTCAAAAACACTACAAAAACACATAGGTCATGTTTGGCAATTAGCGGTTAGCTGATAGCGAATTACATTAGCTTATAGCAGATAGCTGATAGCATTAGCTGATTTGACAAGTAGATTGCATTAGCTGATTGTATAAAAATGTTTGGTAAAATTAACTTATAGCTGATAGTTGTTTGATTATTTGAACAAGTAAAATGACATATAAGGACACGATTATATTCGATACTTGTTTGAATAATTTATTAGTTATTAACCTTTTTATCTATTAATATTAATTAGATTATGAAAATTAAATTTTTAATATCATTGTTGAGCATATATAAAGGATGTACATATTAATTTTTTATTTATGAAATTATATTTTTAATATATTTTTATTAATTATTAAATTTATATTTATTTATTTATTTATATATTAATTTCTTATTTATGAAATTATTTTTTTAATTTTATTAGTTATTTAAATTTATTTTATTTAGAGATTCTTTTTTTATAATTATTAAGGATAAAATAGTTTTATAAGTCTTTTATCCAAACCTCTAATTCAAAAAGTTTCTGAGAGGAGCTTTTTTAAATGAGAGATTTCACCTTACAATCTTCTATTTACCAAACATCCTAATTAGCGAATTTGACTGGTCAAATTTTTTAAAAATACTTTAAATCTTTAATTTTAGTTCAAAAAATTATTTACCAAACAGGGTCATAACCAATAGAAACAAAGCCAGGGTGAGCACAATCGAAGGCTCCAACCTGAAGCAGCAGGCCAGCAGCAATAAAGACGCAACAAGCACAGGACACAAGGGTGACCAGCAAGCAAATCCAACACCACCACGAAATAACCCAATCAGTGACCTAGGCAAGGGCCAAATCCAGCCCCATCCGACTTCAAAAACACAAGCAATCATGTTGGTAAAAATACTGTAAAATGATAAATTAACACTGACGTGACATAAATAAAAAAGGATAAATTGAATAAACGGAGTATTCAAACTGTGTCCTGTTGAACCACTGCTTTAGAAGTAAATTTATTTTGATTGACGTAATCGCTACGATAAACAATGTCTCCGAAGTTAACACAGTCTCTCTAAAAATTTATACACAAAAAAACTAAAGCGGACGATGGTAGTATTGTTCCTCTTCAGAAATCGGAACACGAAGAAAGACCTCTTGCTGGGATAATTGAAATGAGGAGAAAGGCTTTTTTATAGACTTGAAACATGGGCAAAATCATCCCAATTAAATCAAATTAATTGATGGGTTGGAAGTAACTACTAATATATTTGTATTCAACACTCTGTTTAACAAATGTTTTAGATGTAATTAGAGCAAATTATTGTTTGCAATTTTTTCTTTTTTAGTGGTAAAATACACTTCATTTCATGTTATTTAACTATGGGTTTAGTAACAAAAAAAGCAAATTTTATTGCGAAAGTTACAAACATGTAAATCAATTAAAATATTATTACAAATATATCATTGGACGTTAAATATTACACGAGAATAGTAACATGGTCATGTAATAGCAATTTTAGCCCTCAAAACTTATACAGCCTAATAATTTGGCCATAATATTGAATAATTCAATAAATTCAACTCTTCATATTAAAAAATTTCATCATTTTAGCCTTTGTCTTCACCTAAATTGCTTGGTTTGCTCCCAGAAATGTTATATTATTTTTTTAACGATAGAGTCAACATTAGACATTCTTTTTAATTTTCGCGACAGAGTGACCTATTTGTAAAAATATTTTAATTGAGTGACACGCTTGTAACTTTTAGAAGTTAAGTGTCATGATTGTCACCGAGCCCATACTTAAGTGACCTTGAGCGTAGTTTATCAATATTTTGTTGTCGCTTTATGACATAATGCAATTATCTAACTACTGTTTTGAACCAATAGACTTGCATGCTTTGACAATATAAAAAAAAGACTAAATTAATCGGATTTTAAATATGAAGAGTTAACTTTATTAAATTGCTTCAAATTATGACAAAATTAATAAAAATATATAAGTTTTGAAAACTAAAAATTTACTATATCATACCACATTAGACATCCGTTTTAATTTTAACGATAGAGTGACCTATTTGTAACAATATTAGTTGAGTGATGTTTGTAACCTATATAAAAAATATGTTATATTTATCATTAAACTCATAATTAAGTGTTCTTCAATGTAGTTTATCCTTTCATTAAATTTAGAAAAAAAAAGTTATTTTTTCCCTCAAACTAAGTCCATTTCGTTAACAGAAATGACCCAATATAGGCACAAAACGGAAACAACCACAATCAAATTTAGTAAGTCCAACAAATTTTAAAACAGAACCTAAATTCAAACAGAAAGAAAAAATCATGCCTTTAAATTCTCCTATATAATAAACATACAACACAACCAAGCAAATAACTTTACAAGGTTGAAGAGGATTCAATAAGAAGAAGAATAAGAGAGGAATGGCAAGTGCAGGGATGAAGTTGATTATGATAGCAATGGTGATAAGCATGACCGGGCACAAAGCCGTCGTTACCGCACACGATTGCATAAAGAACTGCGCCGATTCATGTGATTCAGGTTGGTGTCAGTTCAAGTGCGAATGGAAGTGTATTAGACAAAGCGCTGCTAGCTTCTTCGGCCCCGTGAAAACGGTTTCCTTACATGGTCGAGGTATTTTATTTTTTTATCTATATAAATTTATTATTTTTAGGAAAATGAACCTTTTTAGATTGTATGAATGGAATTTAAGAATTATCAAATATTAAAATATATTTTCTGGGTGCAGGTTTCTCTCCTTCGCCCTCGCCTTCGCCCTCGCCGTTGCCTTCGCCTTTACTTTTGCCTTCGTCTTCGCCTTTTGGACAGCCCGATCATTTGCCGAGGAATGGAATGATCACTATCAATTAATCGCAATAAGTTTGTAACTTAATATGCATAAAAGCTTATGTAATTGTTTGAATTTGGAAAGAATTTGATGATGTAAGGGTTTTTTTTTATGTGTATTATATATAACCTAATCATTTTCTTTAAAAAACAAATAAAAATGGCGCATTCCTCTACAAGAAACATTATGAGTTCTAGCATATAAGATTTATTGTGTAGATTTATGTAACTTAATACCAATAGAAATCGGTGCTTGCTTCTGGAATTGCAGTCCTGTAACACCCCAATACTTATATATATTGTAATCACTCATTTTTGTACGGGTTTTTAGTATTATTGTAATAATATATATAAATAATAATAATAATAAAATTAATTAAAAAAAAGCAAAAAAAAAACCAAAAAAAAAAAGCAAAAAAGCAAAAAAAAAATAATAATAATAAAAAAAGGGGGAGGGGAGTGGAGCACAAGGCTCCACGTCACCCTCCTCCCCTCTATAAATAGGAAGCAAAGAAGCAATTGCAAGAGGGAAATGAATTGCAATTGGGATTGAAATGGCAGCAAGCCATGGAGAAATCGGCAAGGGCTGGCCGAATAAGGGAGCTTAGGCTCCGGCCAGCCCAGATTGGGGCAGTGTCTCCGGTCCTAGTCGGTTCGATCGGGTCTTATTTTAGGTCCGATTTAGTTAATATTTTTGGAGAGGTCGTGGTAGATTTCGGTGGAGTCTAGTCGGGTTCGCTGCTCGAACTCCTAATTAGGTATATTTTCTTTCCTTTTATTTATGTTGTAATTTTTATATTTTAATGAAGTAGAAGTTAATTTAAAATTGTGTTTTTAATTTGTATGTTTATCTATGTTTTATATTAGTATGTTTTAAATTTATGTTTTATATTAATATTTTATTTATGTTAGATATGTTTTTATTTATAAGTTAAGTTAATAGTTATGTATGTATGTTTTAGACTAGTATTTTATTTATGTTAGATACGTTTTTATTTATAAGTTAGATTAATATTTTTAACTTTAGGTTTTATATTAATATTTTATTTGTGTTAGATTCGTTTTTATTTATGTGTTAAATTAATAGTTATGTATGTATGTATTAGATTAGTATTTTATTTATGTTAGATTAATATTTTATTATGCTCTTATTTGTTTATATTTTTATCGCATTATATTTGTTCATATTTGCCATGTGTTTTTAAGTTTGCATAACAAACATATATTTTGTCAATGCGGTGCCTTTTTATTCGAGCGTAAACGGGCCGATGTGATCGGCGTAGTGATAGTGGTTGGACGTTTACTCTCGAATAACGGGGCCTTTAAAATTTACTCGCACTTATAACCAAATTTTAATTTAATCGTCACTTTAATTCGGAAAGTTTAATATTAATAAAGCGGTAATTATTAAAGTACCAAGTTTGGGCGGTGTGGGGTGCTAATCCTTCCCCATCCGAATCAACTCGAACCCAATATTTTGAAATCTCGGTTTTTCTACGGTGTCCGGTCCACCTTGAGTGGCCGGTGGCGACTCCATTTTTAAATAAAATACGGGTTTTATAAAATCCCACGCGGAAGAAAATATTTTAAAATAAAAAAACAAACTTTCATTTTTAGCGAAAAAAACATCGCTACAGATGGCGACTCCGCTGGGGATATTTTTTGTTTTTTCAAAAACAAATGAGAGTCGAGCTTTTTTCAAATAATTACCGCTTTATTAATATCGAAAAATTCCGGATTAAAGTGACTATTAAACTAACATTCGGTTATAATTGCGCGTTTATTTTAACGCATTTAAAATATGGCATATAAACCTGTTCTTTTTAAGTGAGGGGAAAACGCTAATGCTTTCGTGGAGATATCGTTCTCCCGTATGGGCCTAGCAAGTACCTTCGGGGCTCGAGTACCTTATACTTTCGTGAGGATATCATTCCTTCGTATGGGTATAAGCGAATGGGTCCCCCTGAGTTGAACCCGGTTGAAAGGAGCCTATAATGGGTGATGACCGGGGGCCTTGCTACTCTTAGTAGAGAGGACAGCAAGGACAATTCGGGTACCTCTTAGCACTAAAAACTGCATATAGTGAGCCGTAGGAGCCAACCCTTTAGAGCCATATGAAACTCTGCCCGATTAGTGGTTACCCTATTTAGGCTCTGGTGCCTTATTTATTGTTTATGTACAGTTTATTACTCTATTTTTGTTATATTTATTATTTGTTTTATTTAATCATTTTATTTGGTACTAACTCGTTTTATTCTCATCACACTGAGTTCACCTGCATCATTGCACAACATCATCACAATCTTAATTTTGCATTGCATCGATTTAGGACACATTTTGCATGCATTCATTTTCAGAATAATAAAACTAATCCTCAAGTTGCCCCATTAAATACAACAAAGATGGTCGATCTAGCACCTTACAAAGCCTCTTACAAAAGTTTGATCTTGGGGCATGTCCAAAAGCACCCCCACATATTTTACAAATAGTGTGCCTCTAACAAGGTCCCAGTCCGGGGGCATTCTTTGCCAAGGTCCAACTTTCATTGTCGAGTCAAACTCTTGCATCATTGACCACAGTCTGTAAAATTGCACCCAATCAAAAATAATAAGCTACCATGAACCAACACAATTTATAAACCCAGCCTAGGGGGCAACAGAATCCACACTCAAAGTGTCAAATTCAAGAACAGTTTCAGACGATGGCA
The DNA here is from genome assembly GCA_019671005.1 of Hibiscus mutabilis. Taxonomy (NCBI): domain Eukaryota; kingdom Viridiplantae; phylum Streptophyta; class Magnoliopsida; order Malvales; family Malvaceae; genus Hibiscus; species Hibiscus mutabilis. The sequence continues at coordinate 6,324,307 of CM033744.1, forward strand.
TATGGATGAATAAAATGTTGGGGCATGCACCCAGATGACTGATCGAACCCAAGTTGAGGTTGGGGCACCGTCACATACAAAAAACCAAGATCCTGACGGGACCAGTGAGGAGTCGGGCATCCCTTTGAGGGCAAAAAAAAAAAAAGAAATCATATCACATTCATGCATTTAGATTGCATTCATCTTGCATTAAACCATTGTTGCAAACGTCATACATTTAGATTAAGTGCATACACCAAAATCACCATGCATTTAGGGTAGACACATGCATTTAGACATAAAATTAGATACATTCATGCAATCTTGCTTGTACATATAAACAGGTTCAAAAAGATACTGAACATCCTCAGCCGTGAGGGCAACAACGCGACAGCCAACCTTAGTCTTAGAGGAGGTCAAACACAAAGAGGATGCTGAAACATCAATAAAAGATAACAATGACAAATTTTGTGAACATTTACGGATTAATGTTTTTATTCATTTTTAGGTCATATCCCTCCGCCAGTAGAGCAGCAGAAGTAGACTTTTCCAGATCTTGCCTTCGTCATTGTTGATAGGCCAACAATTTTCAGATTCTGTTTTACCGCTGATGGTGCAACAATATAGACATTATGAAGATCTCGTTTCTCTGTTGATGGTGCAACAGATCCGAATCTTCCCAAGCAGATCAAATTTCTATTTAGTCTTGTTTCTCTCACGACGGTGCAACTGGACCTATTTTCGAGTCTTACTTCCTTGCAGTTCAAGAAAAAAAAAAAAATATCAAAAAAAAGAGAATTAAAAAAAAATTTGAAAAAAGAAAGATCAAAAAAAGAAAAAAAGAAGAATTAAAAAAATTGAAAAGTCGAAAAAAAAGTAAAAGTGAAGAAAAAATGAATGAATCAAAATGAATTTATCAACTTTCATTGCCCGAACCAGTCATCCGCTGATGGAGTGGCCAGGTACAAGCTATCGTCGTCCTCCGATCCTCGCTCTCCGTTGATGGTGTGTAGCCGGTTTTAGGTCGTCATTAAATCTTGCTCTCCCGATGGAGTTGCTAGGTCCAAGCTCTCGCCGCCCTCGATCCTCGCTCTCCGCTGATGGTGTAGCCGGTTCGTGTCGTAATTGTCCAATCTTGCTCTCCGCTGATGGAGTTGCTAGGTCCAAGCTCACGTCGTCCTCTGATCCTGCTCTCCGCTGATGATGTAGCCGATTCCAGGTCGTCATTGTCCAATCCAGTCCTTCGCTGATGGAGTGACCGGGTCCAAGCTCTCGTCGCCCTCAGATTCTGCTCTCCGTTGATGGTGTAGCCGGTTTCAGGTTGTCATTATCAAATCTTGCTCTCCGCTGATGGAGTGGCCGGGTCCAAGCTCCCGTCGCCCTCAGATCCTGCTCTCCGCTGATGGTGTAGCGGTTCCGTGTCGTTATTGTCCAATCCAGTCCTCCGCTGATGGAGTGACCGGGTCCAAGCTCTCGTCGCCCCTCCGATCCCGCTCTCCGCTGATGGTGTAGCCGGTTCCAGTCGTCATTGTCCAATCCGATCCTCCGCTGATGGAGTGACCGGGTCCAAGCTCTCGCCGCCTCGATCCCGCTCTCCGCTGATGATGTAGCCGGTTTCAGGTCGTCATTATCAAATCTTGCTCTCGCCGATGGAGTGGCGGGTCCAAGCTCCCGCCGCCTCGATCCTCGCTCTCCGCTGATGGTGTAGCCGGTTCTGTGTCGTTATTGTCCAATCCGGTCCTCCGTTGATGGAGTGACCGGGTCCAAGCTCGTCGTCCCCTTGATCTCGCTCTCCGCTGATGGTGTAGCCGGTTCCAGTCGTCATTGTCCAATCCATCCTCCGCTGATGGAGTGACCGGGTCCAAGCTCTCGCCGCCCTCTCGATCCCGCTCTCCGCTGATGATGTAGCGGTTTCGGTCGTCACTATCAAATCTTGCTCTCCGCTGATGGAGTTGCTAGGTCCAAGCTCACGCCGCCCTCTCGATCCCGCTCTCCGCTGATGATGTAGCCGGTTCCAGTCGTCATTGTCCAATCCGATCCTTCGCCGATGGAGTGACCGGGTCCAAGCTCGCCGCCCTCGATTCCGCTCTCCGCTGATGGTGTAGCCGGTTTTGGTCGTCATTATCAAATCTTGCTCTCCGCTGATGGAGTGGCCGGGTCCAAGCTCCCGCCGCCTCGATCCCGCTCTCCGCTGATGGTGTAGCCGGGTCCGTGTCGTTATTATCCAATCGATCCTCCGCTGATGGAGTGACCGGGTCCAAGCTCTCGTCGCCCCCTCGATCTTGCTCTCCGCTGATGGTGTAGCCGGTTCCAGTCGTCATTGTCCAATCCGATCCTCCGCTGATGGAGTGACCGGGTCCAAGCTCGCCGCCCTCGATCCCGCTCTCCGCTGATGATGTAGCCGGTTTGTGTCGTCATTATCAAATCTTGCTCTCCGCTGATGGAGTGGCGGGTCCAAGCTCCCGTCGCCCTCGAGATCCTCGTTCTCCGCTGATGGTGTAGCCGGTTCCTGTGTCGTTATTGTCCAATCCGATCCTCCGTGATGGAGTGACCGGGTCCAAGCTCTCGTCGCCCTCGATCCTCGCTCTCTCCGCTGATGGTGTAGCCGGCGGTTGTGTCGTCATTGTCCAATCGATCCCCGCTGATGGAGTGACCGGGTCCAAGCTCGCCGCCTCAGATCCCGCTCTCCGCTGATGATGTAGCCGGTTTTGGTCGTCACTATCAAATCTTGCTCTCCGCTGATGGAGTTGCTAGGTCCAAGCTCACGTCGCCCTCTCGATCCGCTCTCCGCTGATGGTGTAGTAGCCGGTTCTAGGTCGTCATTGTCCAATCCATCCTCCGCTGATGGAGTGACCGGGTCCAAGCTCCCGTCGCCCTCTCGATCCCGCTCTCCGCTGATGGTGTAGCCGGTTCCAAGTCGTCATTGTCCAATCCGGTCCTCCGCTGATGGAGTGACCGGGTCCAAGCTCTGTCGCCCTCCGATCCCGCTCTCCGCTGATGGTGTAGCCGGTTCCAAGTCGTCATTGTCCAATCCATCCTCCTCCGCTGATGGAGTGATCGGGTCCAAGCTCCCGTCGCCCTCGATCCGCTCTCCGCTGATGGTGTAGCCGTTTCAAGTCGTAATTGTCCAATCCAGTCCTCCGTGATGGAGTGACCGGGTCCAAGCTCCCGCTGCCCCCTCCGATCCTCGCTCTCCGTTGATGGTGTAGCCGGTTCCAGTGTCGTAATTGTCCAATCCGATCCCTCCGATGATGGAGTGACCGGGTCCAAGCTCCCGTCGCCCTCTCGATCCTCGCTCTCCGCCGATGGTGTAGCGGTTCCAGTCATCATTATCCGATCCAGCCCCTCCTCGTGATGGAGTGGCTAGGTCCCGATTCTTTCTTTGTCCTACTTATCCGCCGATGGTGTAGTAGGGTTCGATTAATATTTGCATTTCTCCGTGATAGATCCAACTTTATCTGATTTTCAAGTTTTCTTTATTAATGTTGTAGCTAGAAAACAAATAAAAAAAAAAAAAAAAGAAGAAAAAAATCAAAGAAAAAAAAAAAAAAAAGAAAAAGAGAGAGAAAAGAAAAGAAAAAATGGAAAAAAAAGCAAAAAATGAAAAATGAAGAAAAAGAAGAAAAAAAGAGAAAAAAAAAAAAAAAAAGAAAAAAATAAGAAAAAAATGGAAAAAAAGAAAAAAAAAAAAAAGTGAAAAAAGAAAAATTATCGGTTTTCGATCTTGCCTCTTCGTCGAGTTGTATTTGGATCGGACATCGAACTTTCACCTATCGGTCTTGCTTCCTCGTCTGGTGTTGCAATTTGGATCGAATTTTGTAGACCCTGTCTCTTCGCGTGTTGTTGCGGTGGGTCGAACTCTCTTTAGGTATTAGCTTATTACCAATAATGTAGCAAGAAGAACTCGGTTTGGCTTCCCAACAAACAACCCCCATTTTGAAGGTTTTGCTTCTCGAGAGTGACAAGGTGGATCAACCAAAACAAGAAAGAAGACATGCGCCAAGAGAATGAAGATCTACCAAGAAAGAAGACACGCGTCAAAAGGAGAGAAGTTTAGTTAGATAAAACAAAAATGAGTGCTTTTGATCTTTGCTTTGTTCTCGTTTCACAAGAACAAGCAAAGAGGGGCAAATGTAATCACTCATTTTTTATGGGTTTTTAGTATTATTGTAATAATATATATAAATAATAATAATAATAAAATTAATTAAAAAAGCAAAAAAACCAAAAAAAAAAAAGCAAAAAAAAAAATAATAATAAAAAAAAGGGGAGGGAGTGGAGCACAAGGCTCCACGTCACCACCCTCCCCTCTATAAATAGGAAGCAAAGAAGCAATTGCAAGAGGGAAATGAATTGCAATTGGGATTGAAATGGCAGCAAGCCATGGAGAAATCGGCAAGGGCTGGGCGAATAAGGGAGCTTAGGCTCCGGCCAGCCAGATTGGGGCAGTGTCTCCGATCCTAGTCGGTTCGATCGGGGTCTTATTTTAGGTCCGATTTAGTTAATATTTTTGGAGAGGTCGTGGTAGATTTCGGTGGAGTCTAGTCGGGTTCGTCGTTCGAACTCCTAATTAGGTATATTTTCTTTCCTTTTATTTATGTTGTAATTTTTATATTTTAATGAAGTAGAAGTTAATTTAAAATTGTGTTTTTAATTTGTATGTTTATCTATGTTTTATATTAGTATGTTTTAAATTTATGTTTTATATTAATATTTTATTTATGTTAGATATGTTTTTATTTATAAGTTAAGTTAATAGTTATGTATGTATGTTTTAGACTAGTATTTTATTTATGTTAGATACGTTTTTATTTATAAGTTAGATTAATATTTTTAACTTTAGGTTTTATATTAATATTTTATTTGTGTTAGATTCGTTTTTATTTATGTGTTAAATTAATAGTTATGTATGTATGTATGTATGTATTAGATTAGTATTTTATTTATGTTAGATTAATATTTTATTATGCTCTTATTTGTTTATATTTTTATCGCATTATATTTGTTCATATTTGCCATGTGTTTTTAAGTTTGCATAACAAACATATATTTTGTCAATGCGGTGCCTTTTTATTCGAGCGTAAACGGGGCCAGTATCAGGCGTAGTGATAGTGGTTGGACGTTTACTCTCGAATAACGGGGCCTTTAAAATTTACTCGCACTTATAACCAAATTTTAATTTAATCGTCACTTTAATTCGGAAAGTTTAATATTAATAAAGCGGTAATTATTAAAGTACCAAGTTTGGGCGGTGTGGGGGTGCTAATCCTTCCCCATCCGTAACCGACTCCCGAACCCAATATTTTGAAATCTCTGGTTTTCTACGGTGTCCGGTCCACCTTGAGTGGCCGGTGGCGACTCCATTTTTAAATAAAATACGGGTTTTATAAAATCCCACGCGGAAGAAAATATTTTAAAATAAAAAAACAAACTTTCATTTTTAGCGAAAAAAACATCGCTACATATATATATATATATTAAAGCGTATTAAAACTAAGGTGTGTTAAACTAAAATCATAAGTTGCCTTAGCTCAGTTGGTTGGTTCACCAAAATACACAGCCAAGGTCACGAATTCAAATCCCTTGGCTGGCAAAATCTTCTCTTTTTTTATCCACCAATTCATATATATATATATATAAACTCATTAGTTTTACACTAATTCATGACCATTAGATGAGTAAAATGAATGAATGAGATTAACTCCTTATTTTTTTCCCAAGTGATAATCTTCACATATCCTACTTAATTTTAAGCTATGCCTTGTGGTTGTTACAAAAATAATTAAAGATTTGACTCTTCACCTACTCGAAATGAATGCTCCATTTGAGTCTAAAAAGAATCAAATCTAGATTTTTCCCCAAACCGAACCACCACCTCTGATCTCCTTTTTCGGTCGTCCGTGGCATGCACTGTCGTCGAAGTTGTTTTCGTCGTTGTAGCCCGACCAAAACACAACTCTCCACTCGCCATAGTACCTCGTTGTTGGCCGTGGAGAGCGCCTGAAAGTACTGTCGAGGGTTGTGGGTTATCGTTTGGAGTTATTGGCTGTTTCGTCGCATACACTGCTCTGTTGAAGACACTGCCAGCACCACCGTCCTCTTCGTGTCGTGGCAAACAAAATCGACTCAATCGACCATCACTCCTTCACGGTTTTGTGGGTCGCCAGAAGTGAGAAAATCGTTTGGTTTTCTGAATTTTTTGCCGTGTTTCTCACCGTTCTGAGCATGGTAAGCATCAATAGGTCTTTCCATTTCTTTTTCTACATCGATTGTCGTCATTTCGTGGTGTTTTTCAACAACTTGGGGCCGCGCGTGGCGAGCACGCGCTGCCCATATGAGGTTTTCATCCACCATGGTTGGTGCTGCTTGAATCGGATTGGTCTGACCCTGTAATATCCATTTTTTGTCCGGACCTCAAGTTATATTCGAATCATTCACCCAATTTAAACTAAATTAAAAAATAAAAAAAAACCAAATAGTAAAAAAAGAAAAGAAAAAGCAAGGCATGTGCAAAGCATTGCCACACATTCCCCTGCAAACCCACACCCCACGCCATGCTGCCCCCATACCTCTGCAGTGTTTCTCCAACACTCCACTCAACCTCACCATTTAAGCTCCCTTATTATCCATTTTGAGGGGAGGTCTCGGTTCTGATAAAAGAGGAGAGTTCTAGGGTTGTGGGTTATCGTTTGGAGTTATTGGCTGTTTCGTCGCATACACTGCTCTGTTGAAGACACTGCCAACACCACCGTCCTCCTCGTGTCGTGGCAAACAAAATCGACTCAATCGACCATCACTCCTTCACAGTTTTGTGGGTCGCCAGAAGTGAGAAAATCGTTTGGTTTTCTGAATTTTTTGCCGTGTTTCTCACTGTTCTGAGCATGGTAAGCATCAATAGGTCTTTCCATTTCTTTTTCTACATCGATTGTCGTCATTTCGTGGTGTTTTTCAACAACTTGGGGCCGCGCGTGGCGAGCACGCGCTGCCCAGATGAGGTTTTCGTCCATCATGGTTGGTGCTGCTTGAATCGGATTGGTCTGACCCTGTAATATCCATTTTTTGTCCGGACCTCAAGTTATATTCGAATCATTCACCCAATTTAAACCAAATTAAAAAATAATAAAAAAACCAAATAGTAAAAAAAAATAAGAAAAAGCAAGGCATGTGCAAAGCATTGCCACACATTCCCCTGCAAACCCACACCCCACCCCATGCTGCCCCCATGCCTCTGCAGTGTTTCTCCAACACTCCACTCAACCTCACCATTTAAGCTCCCTTATTATCCATTTTGAGGGGAGGTCTCGGTTCTGATAAAAGAGGATAGTTCTAGGGATAAAAAAAAATCAGAGGAGGATCTGAAAAAAATTGTAAATGGGAAGGATTTCGGGTTCGAAATTTGTATGAAACCAGAGGTATTCAATGAAAATCAAATCTTTTTAAATCCAAACGTTGCTCTTATTTTTGAAAATCCATTAGATTTTTTTAATCTCGATTTAAAGTTGTTTTTTTCATTCGAGTAGAAAAGGGAGGAGTTTTGACACTTACCTGGTGGCCGAAGTGTCGCCGTGAGGCCGAACGGCCGGTGAACGACGTGGAACTGAGTGGTCGTCGCTGCCGTCTGGTTCAAGAGACAATGAGGGAGAATGGAACAATACGTTTAGGGTTTTTTTAATTTTGTTTTGGGTTTCGAATGAAAAATAAAACCCCTTTGTGTGTTTTAAACTGGTATCCAAAATGGCACCGTTTTGGTGACCCGATCCACGCAGTGACCCGTAACCCGGGGATGATCTGCATTTTTTTGGAAGGGTATAATTACGTACTCCCTCTCATTTTCCCCGGTTTTTGTTTTGGTCGTGGTAAAATTCCCTTCCAGGTCCCTAAACTTTCAACTCCCTTATTTTTGTACATGGTCTAATCTCGCTTCTGGTCCTCCATCTCTTTCCGCCTCTCAGTTCCGCCCTTTTCTTTATGTTATTTACGGTTCAGCCCTCATGTTTTGCCTTCATTTCATTGTAGTCACTGCAGTTTAATGTTTATTTTACAGCATGCTATTTTCGTTATTTTATGTTTATTTCTGCAAGTTTCATATTTGTTTCATTGTAGTCCTTGTTTTCATATGATTTTTGCCATGTATTTTAATATTCATGCATTCTAAATCTTTGGATTTGATTTTAGGTTGTTTCATGCATTCTAATATGATCCATGCATACATATTATTATTATTATTATTATGTGTGTGTAATATGCTATTATTATACAAAGTTTTTTATTATATATTAATATCATGATATATATACATGTTCTTTATATCTATTATGTATAATATTTTATTATTTTTATACTTTAATTTATATATATATATAAGATTTTATGTATATTTATATTGTTGTTTGTACATATTATTCTATTATTATATTAATTAATATTTATGTATGTTTTAGAGTAATATTTTATTTTTGTTAGATTAGTATTTTATTATGTTAGTATTTATTTATATGTTTATCGCATTGTATTTATTTATGTTTGTCATGTTTTAAGTTGCATTTCGGATATATTATTGTCAATGCAGTGCCTTTTTTATTCGAGCGTAAACATGGCCAATATCAAGCGCAGTGATGGTGGTCCATCGGTTTATTCTCGAATAACGGGGCCCTTAAAATCTACTCGCACTTATAACCAAATTTTAATTTAATCGTCACTTTAATCCGGAAAGTCTAATATTAATAAAGTGGCAATTATTAAAGTACGGATTTTGGGCGGTCTAGGGGTGCTAATCCTTCCCCATCCGTAACTGACTCCCGAACCCAACATTTTTAAAATCTCTGGTTTTTATGGTGCCCAACCTACCTTAGTGGCCGGTGGCGACTCCATTTTTAAAATAATACGTTTTTTCTAAAACCCAATGGAACACATTTTTACCCAAAAGACCCTAAACACCTTAAAACCTCCCTCGTTTTTTTTTGCTAAAAAGGGATCGCTACAGACCCATCGAGCCAATCGAACCGATCTAGCTAACCGAGCTAATTGAATCGGCCCAGACCGTTCATAACAGACTGGGCCTGTCTGATTAAACTGAGAGTGGGTTAGCTTGTTAAGGCCCTATAACTCCAGCCTAAAGCCTGGATCTGACCCGTCTAGCCTAAACCCAAACCTGATAACCCGTCTGCCCGACTTGTTAACCTATTGATTGAGTCAACCCATTCGAGTCAACCTATCCGAATCAACTTGCCCGAGTCAACCCCATTGACCATTGACCAGTTGACCGCTATCATCAATGTTGACTGATGATGTCAGCGTTGACTGCCAACGTCAGTGTTGACTTTAACTAAAAAAATCAAATTTTAAAAAAAATCTTATTTTACATTTTTCGATGTCCTGAGTTCGAGTTTGAAGCCTGTTTTGCAAAATTCTAACCCAAAAGCCTCTAAATCTGACCTTGAACCAAACTTTCTTATGTATTTAATTATTCAATTAAGAGCAATCAGAATAAGGACTGATTTCGTATTTCCTTGTATCTGAGATTTTGAGGGACGACGAGTTTGAGTTCAGATGTAATTAAAGGAAGTGTAAGGATCGATCGATGTGGCTCAGACTCGAGGTAATACTTTACTACCAGTTGCATGCTTTACGGAACATGTTGGTAATTGGTTAACATATGAACGAACATGATTGGTCATGTGTATCGCATTGATTGCAATAAAAGGATAATAAACTGGTTAAGACACGAATGACTCGAATAAGGAAATGATGATTGCAGAAACTTTCGAGTTTAGTGAATAATCGAATAAGAAATTAACCTCGAAACTTTCAATTCTGATTATTTTGTTAAAAGATTTAATGCTTGATGCACTTGGTTGAGAAATGACGAAAATAGCCTGAGATGTAAAAAGGAACTAGATATCTCTGATAGTGAAAATGACTTGGGAATTCGTACTTGATCTAATAGAACCACATATTTACCTGTTAAATTATTGATCTATTCAGAAAATCCCGGTAACAAGTTTCTAACCTTCGAAATTGAAAAATGCCTAAATTTCTCAAATTCCTAAACAAACATCTAGAAGACATTTTCCTTGAAATACCATAAATGGTTCAATTGAAAAAAATGATGGATATACCCCGAGCTCTGAAATGACTGAAATACGCACGTGACTGGAATAAGTAATTTGCCTTTGATAAATTCTAGAAATACCAATAAAGCTTAAATGATTGAAATGCCCCTAAGGGTTATGAAGCATGACTCATGTACATCTATCATTCCTATTATTAATAAAAGGTTGGAAGATTTTCCGCACAGAATATAAGTTCGATTACTCTGTGGTAAGTCATGTAGTGAAATATGAAGGCGACCGTTCAAATATACGATACAATCAATATTTGGAAATGAATACTGTGAAGTGCTTATATCTTAATGCTTGGTAAGTACTGCAAGGTTAGGATATGTTTTTCGAATGGATTAGGAAGTTCGATAAACTGTTGGAAATGTTAAATATTGCAAATCACCCATTTATCATTATCGGTCTAAATTACAAAATTACCCCTGACAGTCAAATGACCCAAATACCCGTGTTGGCCAAAATGATCAGAACATTCTTGAAATATCGGATATCCTGAATGATCTTGATGTATCAATTCCTAGATGTCTGGTTAGAGTCGTTAGTACTAAACCCTTTTATTAGGGATCTCGTTTCTAAGAGCAGTCCGAATTTGTCAAAAGCTATGTGTTCGCTTTTCCTGTAATTTACTAAATGTCTCAGGAAAAAAATAAATTAACCCCTTTGGTGTGTTCCATGTGCACATGAGTTTTCTCTCTAGTTTGAAATCAAGGTCGTCCCTCTGATTTGAAACATGGCTCTTATCTGTATAGAAATATACCTCTGTGTCTGATATGAAAGCATGCTATCTGTTTATTGATATACTAAAAACACGTATGATTCATGTTTTATTAATAAATACATGTTTGATTCCTGAAATTATGCCATTTCTATAGGCTGCCTAAACTAATTTTTCTAGGGGTCGAGTTTTTGGCCAACCTAAACCCGACCTAAAAATTTAAATCTTCAACCCGACCCAGGCTTCATATATCTTTATACATGACCCGACCCGATATTAATAAAAGTATAACCTAACACTGACCTGGCCCTAAAATTTTAATAAAAATCCCGATTAAACCCGACTCGGCCTGAAGAAAATTAATAAAAATATTAAATATAATATATAATAAATATAAATGTATATTTATAAATAAACTGGTCAAGGCGGGTCGGGGAATTTCCATCCTAAACTTGAACCCGACCCTACCTGAAAACCAAAAATTCAAAAAAATTTAACCTTACCGAATTGGATCGGGTTAGAACCCACTAGTTTTGAATATTTTTGCCATCCCTAAATTTTTCTTGGGTACTATCTAGAATATGATAATAAGTCTTTGTAAGTTCCGCCCTGATCAAGTTGGTAATTCCTTTTGGGCCCAAGGTATACTATTAGGTAGGTTCCTACGCTTCGTGTAACGCTCTAGTTTTGGGCCTAGGAGTTTTCTAGGTTGATTCGATAGTCCGATGGATCAGATTAGAGGATTTTAGTCAGTTTCGGGATTTAAATGAGAATAAATATTTTTGTACGAGGAAAAATTATAGAAAAATATTCTAAAATCTTTAAATAATATGTTAAAGGGTTTGGTGAAATCAATTTTACAAAAAAAGAGATTTCAAAATTGGACATTTTGGTTAGTGACCAAAATGTAAAGCTTTAAAACTATTTTTAGTGATTGTTTTGTAAAAGGGCCAAAACTTAGAATCTTTAAGGAGCTATTTGGCCAAAGTCTAATATCAGACTTTTCTCTTTTAATTGGATATTTTAAAAAGGTTTTAAGATAAATAAAAAAGCTTGGGGAAATTTATTTGTTAATCAGCATTTAAAGAAATTTTAGGTAACTAACTTTTCACCAAAAATTTTTCTCTCAAATTCTCTCCAGCCAAACACTCTTTTCTACTTTAATTTTATTAGGTAATCACTGGATTTCAACATTCTTTTATTTCCAAATGGATTCTTAATGATTTCCTAATAAAATCTATTTGATTTAATCTTGTTTTCTCCTATAGTATAAGGTTCTTCATTGAAATTCCCAAGTTATTGATCCTTTACATATGTTTTCTAACTTGATTTGATGATTTAATTATGGAAAATTGGTTAAATCAAGGTTCAATTGATGTATTTTCGTATAGGCTATGTTTTACCGAGTTCTTGATTGATTCTAATCATGATTTTAATGTTTAATAATGTTAATAAGTGGGTTTTAAATTGGAATTCTGAAACTAGGTGAATTCTAGTTTTCTAGGTTTATAGTTGTAAGTTTTTGAGGAGTTGTGGAGGTTTAATGAATGCTTGAGATATAATGATGATGTTAATATGTTTTTAGATGTTAATTGATGGATTAAAACGTTAGGTTTTGGCTGGGTTAGTTTGGAAGATGTTTGATGTTAACTGCGGTTGTTGTAAAGTGAAATTGGGTAAAGTTTGTTAAGGAAATATGTGAATTGATGCTGCTGGACTGTTGAATGCATTTTGATGCATTGAATCCTCTATTTTTGGCATGGATAAAATAGGGGAAGTTGATCTTCAAGGTTGAACGAACATTTCAGAAGCTTTGGAGGCGTGTTTACCGTATCGGCAATCGAGGCTTTACGTGTCGGTGAGTGAAAACATGATTTACAACTTTTCAAAGGTTTAAAAATTGTGTTTGGGAGTTTAGACCAATATTGAAACACTGGTCTAAGCTCAGAAGTAAGTAACGGATGAATTCTCTCTTGAACTCGATTTGGCAATTAGTTTTTATGCACTTGTTTTAATAAAGTGATTACTCACTGTATATGCATGATTGAGCATGGTTTAATGCTGGGAAATGTTTATGAAATGATGATGATGCACTTGGAGGTAATGTATTTTTTTTAATGTTGTTAAACATTGGCAATGCTTGGTTGAAAGCATTGGATAAATGGTTTTAATTGATGCATATGAAAACAGTGAGTTAATGAAATGAATAATATTGGCAAGTGATGGTATGAAAAGGTTATGGAAATGTTATCAGATATAGTTGGCCGGTCATAGGATTTAAAGTGCACTATAATAACTCTCCCATGGTTTGTAGATGTGATGTATTGAAAGTATTTACTCTGACCATGTGAACCACAATATTGTTGAGGTAATACTTTAATGGCTTTTACTCTTGCTTCGACCATAGAGGTGATGCATAGGAAGTGTTTACTCTGAATTGGAGGATGAGCCTTGGTAGTGTAGAGGTAATGCATGTGTTGCATTTACTCTATGCCATTGAGTTGTTAAGTGATTGGGATATCACTTGGGAAATCCGTGTATCTGATGTGGTCTAATGAAAGTAATGACAATTGGGAAAGGATCACTTGTAAGCCAATATAATGAATTGATGTATCATGTTGATGGATTGTTTGTATAATGTGATTTATACATGTGAATACTCTTTAAGCTTTGCATATGGGATGTTATGCATGGGAAGGCTTAAATTTGAGGGTTACATACGGGATTATGCTGTTAAATCTATGATACATGTTGCATATGGTTTAATATGCGTGATTTGGAAAAGGTTAAATGCATATTTTGAAAGTAAGGCACGATGGTTTTTGAAATAAGATGTTTGCGAAAGGTTTTGGAATAAACTGGTCTTAAAATACATTGGATGATGTTTTGTGTTTTGAGCGCTCCTCACTAAGCATTGCGTGCTTACGTTCTCTTTTGTCACCAATGCATATTAGTGGATTGAAGGACAACAAGCAAGCAAGGAATGACATCCAAGGACTTGGTTGCAAAGTATGGTTTGAAACAATACATAGTAGTAATAAAGGCAATGCGTCAAATATTGTTTTAGGAGGGTTGTTTGCTAAACTCCCTATTTGTGCAAGTTTTATATGTTGGTTTGGATTTGTAAGAGGCCTTAACATGCTTGATATGTGTTTGGATTTATGTTTTGGATGTTGAGTAGGAAGCATGCCTATAGATGATGTGATTGGTTGTGTTAGACTTGCTAGGTTTGCTTAAAATGTTGATATGTTGGTTTCAAGCATGTTTATGATATTATATGATGTTTAAGAGATACCTAAAGTTGATGTAGTGAGCCAAAGAGTCATATGTTAGACCTAGAGGTCAATACACGCCCTCACGTACTGGTATGAGTACCCAAAGATCAGTACGTAAGGTCTAAAATGGCTCTGTTTTAAGTGTAAAATGTAAAGAGGTACTGGTACAATTTGCCGCGTATCGGTACACCCCTTGAGTTTTGTGTATTAGAATCGGTACAACGGTTTGAGTACCAGTACGCCCCCTTCAATTTTAAAGAACCTTACTGATACGTGGGGTATCGTATCGGTACACGATTTGGTCACTGGAATTCTGAGTTTTGAGAAAACTCAAGGGGGATCGATGGTCTTTAGGCTGTATTGGTACGAGCTTGCCCGTATCGGTACGTCCTGTTGCTTTTGTACATGTCAGCCTGCTGAAGTTTAGAAATTATGCAGTTTTGTCCCTAGATGTTATATATGCAATTAATTAAGCTTGAATGAATATTTTAAGATGGAATTTAATATATGAGCACGAAATTAGACTAATGAAGGATTGGTAAATCTAATTTCAAATTAGACCCTATAATTTGTTGGAATTATGTTTTAGTTGAAAATGTGAGCACTTAAGCAACTGAATCCTGTTTTGAAATCTGTTTTCAATGTAATGTTTTCACTGAAGCATGTTCACCTTAGGAGTTGTAATGGTGCATCTAGATAAGATAAAAGAAAAAAATAGACCGGTTTAGGTTATTAGCTTGGGTTTGATTCGGCAAACCTAATATGATCCTTTTAGCTCATTTTTTAGCTAAGCCAGGTTAAAGGGGTTACATTTGGTGGTATCAGAGACAGGTTACAAAAAATTAGGATGTTGTTGATGATTGTTCAATGATGTTTGCTATGCACGATAATTGTTTATATGTACGGTGTTTGATGTATACTATGTTGGGGTATTTTTGGGACACATTACCTTATCACTACAATTATAAAATGATTTTGGTTTGAAATGAAAGTCTTGGATCCTTTCTTAAACTGGCCTGATTGTTTTTGTTTTGGTGTAATTATCATGCCTTAGATACGTTTCTATTCGATGCTACCGAGGAGAGAATTGCAATCAAGCGAGAACGCTACTGTCGGAGGGCATGGAGCTTAGGGTGAGATAGTGCATCATGAGGGATTGCCACCTTCTATGCCTAATCCTCTTGAGGTAGTGTAGCAAGTACCACATGCACCACCTGGCCTGGTGTACGGTGATATGACGCCTTCGGTTCAGGCAATGACTGGAGTGTTTTAGGTTGCGATGGCTGAAGATCATGTACCCTCACCAGCACTCATTACTGTTATTAATACGGGGTTGCCGTTAGAGCGTCTGCATAGCCTAAAAAGAGTTAAGTTCAGAGGGTTGGCACCTGCGGCATCTGAGGAGTGGTTTGCCAGTATAAATCGGATTTTAGATCAGATGTGGTGTAATAATGCTCGTAAGATGGAATGTGTTGTGTCCCTATTACAAGGTGATGAATATAGTTGGTGGACCGCTGTGATCGCGAGCATTGAACCCGGAGAGGTGACATAGGAATTCTTTCAACTGTCTTTAGAAAGAAGTATCTGGGAGTTAGATACTTTAGATAAAAAGAAACGTGAGTTTATGGCCTTGGTTCAGGGCAGTATGTCAGTATCTGACTATGAGGTACAGTTTGTGAGGCTTAGTGTAACACCTTTAACGTATACTCGTAAGCCGAATATACATTAAAGATGTTACGAAAATGCTGAAAGAAATCTTGATTTGTAAGTTTTTTATATCAAAATATCCAAACATTTTTCGAAGTCCATGCTTCAATAACAATGCAAAAATACGTTGTAAAATAAAACTTATAAACAACTCACCTTTAGAAATACTACATGCCCACAGGTCTATCAAATTACGGTAAAGATATACTTACTGAACTTATTGTAGTAACTTGATTTTTCCCAAGTTTTGCTCCTCCTCGTTAAACAATTCCAGAGAACCTACGTGTGACATAAGACACACGCTAAGTACGAACTTAGTGAGGCAATTAAACTTATTTATTTACACATGAAATGTTGATATATAATACTTCATATAAGAGTGCATTTCATATTTCTCTACGACAAGGCAAGTATATCACAATGTATATGTATCATGTATCATAGCTATCATATTATCATTGCATAATATATTCTCTATCACAGACATGCTTTCATCATGTAATCATTTACGTAACATGTGTTCTATCATATAGCATGTAATATTTCTATCATATATCATGTAACATTCTACCATATATCAATAACATTTCTATCTCGTATGTCATGTACTTCTCAGACATGTAACATGTAACTTCTTTTTCAAGTATCATAAAATCATGTAACATCTGTATCATATACCATGTAGCATCTCTGTCATATGAATCATGTATCGTCATGCAGTCATTTGCATGCTCATGATCTACATCTTGTTATTATTATCATCGTGTCTGGGTAGAGGCCCATGGAAACCCCATAACCTATCTGCACCGTAGTGCTTTGTAGAGTATGTACTCGAGAGGACGCTCTTTGCTCCTCATATAAGGACGCTCTTTGCTCGTTATATTAAAAACACCTTGTTAGTGCAAATTGCACTATGGGCTTGGATCCCCAGGGTGTATCTTGTTTCATTTTAATCTTGTTATTGTCCATATTCATTGTATAGACATGCATTGCCATTATGCATAATGCATCATCATTTATGCAAACAATAATTCGTACTTGGTATTCTATCAAGCTTGCCATGTCGAGCATTGTATCATATCATGTATTATAAAGAAATGCAATGCCAATTTCAATGTAATGCAAACATTTAGAAATGCACTCACCTGGGCCATTTATTAATATGCCTCACTAAGCTCTATTGATCCTTTCCTTTATAGTACCTCGAACCTTCTTTTGATTCGGATCCAACTTCATTTATCACATGAATATAAATAAACATTTGTTAAACTCACTTTTAACAATATTTCAATTAGGCTATCTAAGTATTCAACATAAAAATTTCCATAAATCCCTTCATTCCTTATACTGTCAAATACCTCATTTTGGTCCTTAATAATCATTTCGAACTTCAATAATTCTTCTAAACTTACTAACTAATTTTAGATACAGAATATCTAAATTTTCATTTCTGGCAGCTTTGTATTACCTTCAAAGATTTATTTCTATAAAATAATATAAAACTCGAAATCCAATTCCGTTTGTTCTGGAAGAAACTAGATTCAATAAGCTTTTCACCCATATAAATTAGTAGTCCAGATTCAACTTGTACGATTTATGGCGAATTCTAAAAGTCAATTTCCAGGACTAAATTCGAAGCAGACTGTTAAAATGTTTTTCTGACCTTTCATCACTTAAAAATTCATACCTTTTTTCTCAGAACTCGAAACCAGTTTTCGTTTGTTGGAAACGAAACTAGACGAACACATCTTTATATCGGTATAAAATTCATCATCTAACTCTTTTCATAGAATTTATGGTGAATTTTCAAACTTACTGCCAAATCCAGTTTTCCTACACAACTTTCATAAATAACTTCAAACTTTATACTAATTTCTCCTTACTTTGCTATTTGTCAATTTAGTCACATTATTTACTTTAAATCATCAACTTATCACCTTCTTCATCAAATAATTATTCACAATAGTTTCCCTTAATTTTTCCTTCTTAACCGAAATAACCACTAAAATGCAAAGATAAAGATTCCAACTTCTTAGCTTTGCAATTTAGTCCTCAAATCAACATTACTATCTTAATTCCATCATTATAACTAAAATTCAGATTTAATACTTCTCTAAAACCCCATTTACGAATTGGTCACTTAACTCAACAATTTGTCAAAATGGTCACTAACTCGATTTAACATCGGTTTTGCATTCTAACTTCAATTTCATATCTTCAAAATCCCTAAAACATAAATACACACTAATTCCATAAAAATCAGATTTAGTCCTTCAAATTTTAAACTTGTTGAATTGGTCCATAAACATTTAAAATAGGTTTTTGCTTCCAAACAACAAATCAAGCTTACTAGACCATTTATCCAGCATCACAAACCCTAAATCAAACTTGAATCCATAAACCCTAATCATTTTCATAATAATAAAAACATGTAGAGTTTAATTACCAACTCAATAACATGGTTTTAACATCACAAAAGCTTGATTTCAACTTGAATTTCAACATGAATTCATAAAATCTCAAAACCCCCAATTGAGTCCATAAACCCTAATTTCTTCTCATACAATATTCTCATCAATCAAGAATGTTTTCCAAAAATTATTTACACCAAAATATAGAGCTTGATGAGTAGAACAACTTTGTAGTTCGAAAGATTACCTGAAAATCGAGTTTCGGGGCTTGAATCGAACTTGGAAAATTTTTCTCAAATTTTCTTTCTTTCTCCCCCTCATATTTCTAAATTTGAAGATGAAGAATGGTCTTAATCTTTTTATTTTCATCCAATTTGGCCACTTGTCTTGTATAAATGAATTTTAAATTTATTTAAATAGTGAAATTACTAAAATGCCATTTTCATCGAATGGCCAAGATTTAATCTCATCAAAACTCAATGGACAAGATCAAATCCATGTGTAATTGTCCTTTCAAAATTGCCCTTAAAGTTTCAAAATATTTCAAAAGTGCTATTCAATACAAATGTCCAATTTGCCCTCCAACTAGTCTTTATTTACAAGTCTTGAAAATTGTCATTCCATTAAAATTGAACCAAATTGGTTCCAATCCAACCAGCCATGTCCCAAAATATCTTATATTTTTGTTTATGACATTTATTCGATCCAAATATTCGAATTTCACTCAATACGATTTCCAAATTTTTTCCCTATGAACTTTAAAACTTTATAGCCACTAACATAAGCCCCGTATGAAAAATCCGGGTAACACAAAAGTGTCTCTCTTGGGGGTGAACTATTCATTTACGGGGTTAAAATACATAACTTTTAAAAATTACACTTTGGTCCCTAAACTTTTCCAAAGTTTATACTTTGGCCACAAAACATTCAAAATTTCCAATTTGGTCACCGAACTTCAATTCCCATTTCAATTTTCCTCCGATTTTTACCAAACTTTGAAAGACCCAATTCAGCTCACTTATTCCTTAAATATTATTTTATAACTTTTCCTTGGCTTTTGGAACAACCTCTGAAATTTCAATTCGATCCGATCTCCCGATATTCGTAAAATACTTCTACTATGATTTTACATTTTCCGAACTATCGGATTTATTCAAAAAATTCCATATTCGGGAAATAAACTCTATTATCTCATAAAAACTTCATTTCGCATAACTTAGACTGAATTTTCCTAACTTAGTATACTATTCCAATAATTATAAAAAATCCTCATAGAGTAACATTTCTCTTAAAAATCCTTTATCAATAATCCATACGAATATTCTCTACTCTTATTGAGTCCAAATTATCGATCAGAAACACTTTTATGGGACCTTCCCAGAGGTCACCCATCCTAGTATTTTCCTGGCTTGAGCACGCTTAACAATTTTATTCGATCCAAATTTGGTACCTCTTACTGCATCTTAATTTTTAAAACCGATATCAAGGTACCTATTTCAATCCGATTCACTCTTATACTGAATAAAATTACTTGTTGAGAAAATTTACACTTTAGTCCTCAAACTTTTCCAAGTTCACACTTCCATCCCTAAACTTTCAAAAATTACATTTTAGTCACTAGCCCAAAAATTGGGATATTACAATTCTCCCCCTCTTAAGAAAATTCGTCCTCGAATTTTCAACTCATACCCGTTTCAAACAGTTGCGGGTATTACTTCCTCATTTTCTTTTCAATTTATCATTTGACTTTTTTCACTTTATGATTTCTCTAAAGAACTTTAACCTATAGCATTTTTTTGTTTCTTAATTCTTTGAATTCACATACTAATATTTTCACTGATCCTCACTCATATCTGAAGGTAAGATCCATTAATATGCCCTTGGTACAGCTCTTTCACGATTCCTCGAGGTATAATAATTCTGAAACCAAGTTTTTCCCTTTTTGATTTGCACAAATCATCTTCTCTCAAAGTGGTACTTTTCCTCTCTCTTTTTTTCTTCTTTTAACTTTAACTGATAACATCTTGACCAAAGATCAATCTTCTTTTTACATATGACTTCTACATTTTATATAAATAGCCAATTTATCTTAAAATTGGTCTTAAAATTCTCAGATTTCTAGCAGTCATACTAAAATTCTCCAGTTAAAATCATTCCCTTGAAATATTGGCATAACCCACTGATCTCACACTATTCCTCATAAACAATGTGAATACCTTGTCAAAGTTCAGAAATCAGTGAAATAATTTCCTTATGAACAATTCACCATATCCAATTCTTTATCACTTTTCTAAGAAGTTTTCTAAACTTCCTCCTCTGTATCAATATTAATACATCTCAAATAAGCAGTTATAAATCATCTTTCATCATAACCTTTAAGGTTCCCAAAACGTAAACTTTTTCACAGTCAATGCTTTATTATATATAGATGCCGGAAGTTAAAACCTCTGACTGATTCATACCTAACATCTTCTTTTTGAGCTTCAAATATAATCTCTTTACAGATCAATTTCTTTCTTAGTTTCTTTTCTAATCATCTCAGTAGTATCATTACTTAACTTTCCAACTCTCCCTTATGTACTGACAGTACAAACATCTTATAATAAGATATCACTGAGTTATTTCCATCATAACTTTAATACTTAATTTATCTTGAGTAAATCACCAAATTACATCTACAGCAACTACTGACATTGTTATCTTCAAACATATATATTTCTAAAGGAAAGATACTTCTTCTTCTTACTCCTTTGTATCCGAGTATCTTATAATTGCTATATCATCTCTTTACTACGAAGATAACTTATTCTAAACAATAACTAACTTCCAGGCCTATTTTACTATATTATATTCACTATGGGTCCTTTCTTGACCTTCAAGATTCGTCATCTGACGAAATCCATCATCGTTTTACTTTCCTTATTCTAGTCTCATTTCAGCTTATATTAATGAGGAGCAGCATCAAGTCATACAATCAACACATCAGTAATATGACATCCTAGGGGCATGTGTTTACTGAAAACTCCATATCAAACTTGGTTTAGCATCCAGAACCGGCTAAACCTTTGCTCTGATACCAATAAATGTAACACCTTTAACGTATACTCGTAAGCCAAATATACATTAAAGATGTTACGAAAACGCTGAAAGAAATCTTGATTTGTAATTTTTTTTTATATCAAAATATCCAACCATTTTTCGAAGTCCATGCTTCAATAACAATGCAAAAATACGTTGTAAAATTAAACTTATAAACAATTCACCTTTAGAAATACTACATGCCCACGGGTCTATCAAATTACGGTAAAGATGTACTTACTTTAGTAACTTGATTTTTCCAAGTTTTGCTCCTCCTCGTTAAACAATTCCAGAGAACCTACGTGTGACATAAGACACACGCTAAGTACGAACTTAGTGAGGCAATTAAACTTATTTATTTACACATGAAATGTTGATATATAATACTTCATAGAAGAGTGCATTTCATATTTCTCTACGACAAGGCAAGTATATTGTTGCACGTAATAAGTGCTCTGCAATTGTGCAAGTGTACACGTCGCAAGTTATAGTATAAAAGATATCGTCTCCACAGGGATTGGTGCCACTTCAAGAATCTAATCTCTTGCACTGTAAAAAGTAAAAGAACACAAGTAGAAGATTGTAGGAGTTTAACTAACAACTAAACTAGAAAGCAATAAAGTAAAAGAAGATGTAATCAAATGAGAGAGAATAGGCCAAGTTATCGTGAGTTGAGGAGTGATAGCCGATTGGATCGTCTTGGTAAAAGAGTGCAAGGGCAACTCAGTTGCCTTGGAAACTTGCACAGCGGGGTTGCCTTGGCAACTTATCGATGATTGCCTATGCGACTAGCTGGGCAACTACTTGGGTGGCTGGGCAGCAACTTCAAGGTTCGGCGGAGCGTTCTTCAATGGGTTCTTCTTATCCCTAAGTCGAAACTCTAGCTACTTGTGCATGCCTTGATAATACATCCCTGCGTGAATCAAGGGCGAACAACAACCAATCTTGCGCTCCTCTTAGCCTTTGAAATCCTTAACTTATTCCTAAGCCGGATTAATCTTCACCATCAATAGATTGAATAAAGGCCGTACTCATTCATTTTTTGAATCTAACTCTCCCGATATTAGATAAAAAGATAAAGTTACGAGATCCTCTCCCAATTCACTCGCAAACAAGAATAAGAACCAAGAATGAGTAAACCTTGAATTGAAAGTGCAAACTCTTATTACCTAAACAAAATCCAATTGTTTCTCACAACCACAAGACACAATAACGTTAGCCAAATAGATTTAGTTCATGGCTAGGTTCCAAAGAAACACAAGACAAAGAATTCCTAGCATAAACCTAATGGAACAAGAAAGAAAAAAGATGAAGAATGGTTGAGCCTTGTCGGCATCTTCCTTGCTATTTGTCGAAAATTCTCTCCTCTCCCCCCTTGGAGTTGACAGCATGGTCTTTAATTTATAGTGCTAGGTCAAAGTCTTTTTTTTAGGAGGAAGTTAAGTTGGAATTAAATTATCTTTAAAGAATATAATTCTTTATTATATTTAAATTCCTTCTAGAACTTCTCTTATCTTCTTGGGATTTAATTTCTCTTTAACCTCTTCATGGAAATCAAACTCCTTTGGGATTTAGCTTTGCTCCACGTCATCTTGGGCTTATCTAGTCATCAATTTCGACTATCATATCATCTTATTCCTTGTCTAAAATTGCCCTGGCAACTAGCTCGGCATCTCCTTCATGCATTGCCCTGGCAACTAGCACGGTATCTCCTTCATGCATTGCCCTGGCAACTGGTTTCAGCCTTGCTTTGGCAAGTGATTCTACACATACACACAAACACACCAAAGTAGTACCTTTTTCCACAAAATTGAGCAAGATATGAAATCAAGCTTGTCCACCAAGGAAACGATGCAAACATGCATGAATGACTTATAATGCAACTAATATGAGCCTAAGTGTAGCAATAATAAGAATAAAAGGGTAATAAAAATAGTACTTTTAGACACTTAACACACCCCAAACTCGAACTATTACTTGTCCTCAAGCAATGCAAACTAATAATTACCCGCTAAGACTTCAATTTTCACAAACTTAGCTTTGAACTTGATTTCAATTCTCAGAACCGGGGCACAAAGTATGATTGACTTTTCATTTTTCGGACAACTTAAGAGTTACTCGGAATCAAACTATAATGCTTGTGAGTGTGTGCGGAGTTGTGTGCAAGTTGATTTTTCAGATTCTAAACAAACAAGAGGTTTTCAAATTACTTCCTTGGGTTATTTTAATATGTTTTAACTAGAGCCGGTTTTGGGCACCTCTAGTGTTTTGTTTTTAGTTTTCTTAAGTTAAATTAATTTATTCGACTAGAGCCAGTTTCGGGCACCTCTAGCGATCAATTTTTAGCGCATACTAGAGCCAATTTCGGGCATCTCTAGTGATCAATTTTTTAGCACATACTAGAGCCAATTTCGGGCACCTCTAGTATTCATCCAATTTTTATTCTAATCCCCCAATTTTTTAACTATCAACCTAAGTTCGCTAGAATTCCTTAAATCAATCAAGCCACAACAGTGTTTTATCATGTTTAGCATCATAGTAAGATTCTAAGTGTTTCCATGTTTATCCTAGAATAAAAAGTTCTATCAATTAAGTACATTGGCAAAGTCATCGTCGAGTATTCATCAAATATAGGCAATTCTTGTTCCAACTAAAGGCATGGTAAGCAATTTATGTATCCTAAATGCAATACTTAAGATGAATGCAACTAAACATGGTAACTAACTAATAACAACCCCCCAAACTCAAGTGAGGCATTGTCCTCAATGCATGCAATAAAAAAAATAAAAATAAAGAAAAGTAAAATGCAAACGAGGACTTACTCCGAGAGTTCGTCATCGTGGATGATTAGTTTCCTTTTGGTCGATCTCTTGATTCTTTTGCTTGAACGTGGTGGTTGCTTCCTTGTTGCCGATGGTGGAATCGATCCTCGTACGGGGTTGTCCTCATCGTCCTCTTCATCAATGTCATTGGCTTTTCGCTTGGGCTTGGAGGATTCGATTGGTGCGGTATTTATTGGTGCAATGGAGGACTCGTCTGAATCTAAAAAATCAAACAATGATTCCGTACGAGTTGATTCGGGCATAGGTGCTTTACCTTTGGCTTTTGCAGTGGTTGCCGGGGCGTCTTTAGCTTTGGTTGCCATGACATCTGCTTGGGCAGGCGCGGTGTAGGTTGCCGTGGCATCATCTATGGCGGTTGTCATGGCGACTCATTCATTGGTTGCCGTGGCAAGGATTTCGGCAGGAAAGATGGGGAACGACACGCGGCTGTCCGGGTACTTTTCCAGGATGACTTGGGTGATGGCATTGTTGTGATCCTTCATGTAGTGCATGAACATTAGTTGCCGGTCTTCAATTTGCCTAAGGCAGTTCGCCAACGGTTGTAAGAGTGCTTCAAGTTGTCCTAGGGTTGATGGCCGTGTTGCCCGGGCATTAGGTGCTTCGACATTAGGGGTTGCCGAGGCGACAGGAGTTGCCGCGACAATTGAAGGCATTGGGGATTTTACCAGTGCCTCTCCCATTAGCTTTCAGATTTGTGCTCGATTCTAACTGAACTTTGGTATGGACTTTTCATCAGTGGACTCACTTGGGACATGCATCTCCTTGCAAATATTGGAAATTAAGCAAGGGAAGAAAAGAGAACACTTGTCTTTTGTGCTACATACAAAAATCTCATCACAAATAATTTTTCCAATGTTAATGATGCGATTATGCAAGATAGAATGTATGAGCAAAAGACGAGGTGTATCAATGGTAGTATTGTGTGTGGTGGGCATTAAAGAAATTTTAACAAATTTATTCCATAATTTTGCCTCGGGTTTAAGCCGAAGGCAATTTACCGTGCCCTTGTATTTACCGTCATTCCAATGAGTTCCCTGTAGAGTGAGTTCTTGAAGCACCTTGTCGAGTTGCTTGGGCGTGAGTTGATCAACAAAGGCTTGATGCTCGTCTTTCTCAATGTAGAGCCCGTAAAAGGTGTTAATGTTTTCGGGGCTTATGAGTATAGCCTTGTCACGAACAAAAACATAAGGATTATCCGGGTTAGGTGAGTGAGCATAGAATTCTCTTACCCATGAGATGTTACCCGGTTCTGATTGATGGCAAAATATTTGCCACTTTTGATGTGCAATCCTTTCGAAGATGAATGGTTCAAGGCCGAAATCTTGATGAGAGTTGGAGTATTCAAATCCTTGTTCTTCGCAAATCTTCCGGCTTTCAAACTTGGAGTGAAATCTTTCTTGAACCACCGGTGTAGCAAACTTCTTGTATCTTGGTTCTTTGGAGGAACTTGGATGAACCAAAAATTCAATTTTTGATGCCATGGATGATGATCTTGGTTGTGAGTTTGGTAAAAACAAAGAAAACAAAACAAAAGAAACTAAAGAGTTGCAAGATGAAAAGTAGGAATAGGTTTCTTGGAAGTTAAGGGCGATGGGTTATATAAAAAAGATAGGTAGTAAATATGGTGGGTGGGATTAATTGAATAAAGAAGAAAGGGGTTTCGATTTAGGGGAAGGGTGACGGCTAGGGGATTTATTTAGGGTAAGTTGGAGGCTTCATAAAAGCCTTAGATTCAGCCCATTAATTTCCTTGTTGAAGAAGTTTCCTTTTTGAATCAAAATTCCTCTTTTATCTTGAACTCTTTTTCCTTCAATTCAAAAACAAATAAAATAAGGATTAAAATTAAAGATAAACTAATAAAAGAAAATAAATAAAGATGTGAAAAGAAATTCTTAAACTTAAAAAGATAAATATGAAAGAAAGATGTATTTTTAATCTTAAAGAAAATAAATAAATCTATCCTAAAAAGAAAAATAACCAAAAATAATAAATAAAAATAAAGAATTAAATAGTTCGAAAAAAAATAAAAAGAAAAAGAAAATATTGAAAGGAGAGCATGCTCATGCATCTCCTAAGGTGACCACTTCTTTGTTACGTTCCGTTGTAGTGCTTCAATCTTTGTCCATTAACTTTGAATTCATGTTTTTCAGTGATGGACTTGATTATCACGACACCATGGGAGAATGGTTTGACAACTTCGAATGGTCCCGAACATCTTGATTTCAGTTTTCCCAGGAAAGGTTTAGCCGAGAATTGAATAAGAGAACTAGTTGCCCTGGCATGAATTGTCGCGGCAATAGTTTCTTGTCATGCCATTGCTTTGTTTTCTCCTTGTAGATTCGTGCATTGTTATAGGCGAGTGCACGGAATTCTTCTATCTCGTTGAGGTCCAACAAACGCTTTTGCCTGGCACTTTCCCGATCCATATTCACGGTCTTGATTGCCCAATATGCCTTGTGTTCGGTTTCCATCGGTAAATGGCATGTTTTGCCATAGACAAGTCAGAAGGGGGACATACCTAAGGGTGTTTTGAATGCAGTGTGATATGCCCAAAGTGCGTCATCTAGTCTTACTGACCAATCCTTCCTAGAGGGATTTACAACTTTCTTGAGTATACCCTTCAATTCCCGGTTGGAAATTTCTGCCTGCCCATTGGTTTGTGGGTGATATGCCGTAGCAATCTTGTGTGATACGCCGAAGCGTTGCAACATCTTGGCAATAATTTTGTTTTCGAAGTGCTTGCCTTCATCATTGATAATTGCTCTCGGCATCCCAAACCGTGTAAATATGTTTTTCTGCAAGAATTGTTGCACAGTCTTGGAATCGTTATTGGGAACTGCAGCTGCCTCAACCCATTTAGACACATAGTCGACGGCAAGTAGAATGTAGACGTTGCCGAATGAAGATAGGAAAGGTCCCATAAAATCAATCCCCCATACATCGAACAATTCTACCTTGATGATATTTTGGAGCGACATCTCATATCGTCTAGAGATATTGCCCGTCCTCTGGCATCAATCACATTGCTTGTAAAACTCTTGGGCATCTTTGTACAGTATTGGCCAATACAAACTGGATTGCAAAACTTTGGCCGCGGTACGTGTTCCTCCAAAATGTCCTCCATAGCGTGAAGAATGACATTGCCGGAGTACATTCTGCTGCTCCTCTTCAGGGACACATCGTCGTATAACCTGATCTGCACATTGTTTAAACAAAAAAGGCTCGTCCCAAAAGTAATGCTTAGCATCATGGCGGAACCGCATCTTCCCTTGGTGAGTAAGGCCATAAGGTCAAATACAACAAAGAAGGAAATTAACTAAATCTGCGTACCAGGGTATTGCCGATGCATGTACTACCGTGGCGACTGCTTCCAAGATTGCCGAGGCTTGTGGGTCTAGAGTTGCCAAGGTATACGCGTCCATGGTTGCTGAGGCGTGCTTATCGGTGGTTGCCGCGGCGTGCTCGTCGAGAGTTGCTGAAGCGTCGAGGGTTGCCGAGGCATGCGCATCCATGGTTGCCGAGGCATGCGCATCCATGGTTGCCGAGGCGTCAGGGGTTGTCGAGGCGTGTGCATCCATGGTTGCTAAGGCAACTAACAGTTGCTCATCCGGGAATGCATCACATATCTCTAAATCTGCATCCTCCTCCCTATTGCGTTCTAAGCGTGATAAGTGAACGACCACTTGATTTTATGTTCCTTTCCTGTCCTTAATTTCAATGTCAAACTCTTGTAAAAGCAATATCCAACGAATCAAACGAGGTGTGGCATCCTTTTTTAGCAAATATATACTTAATTGCCGAATGGTCCGTATGAACAATTACCTTTGTACCAATCAAATAGGATCGAAACTTGTCAAATGCGAAAACTACGGCTAGTAACTCTTTCTCCGTTGTTGTGTAATTCACTTGAGCACTATTAAGAGTTTTACTAGCGTAGTATATCACATGAAAGATCTTACCTGTGCGTTGGCCTAGGACTGCTCCTACCGCGAAATCACTTGCATCATACATGAGCTCAAAAGGTAGCGTCTAATCTGGTGGAACGACAATAGGTGCCGAGGCAAGCTTTTCCTTTAGGATTTCGAATGCTTGGGTGCAAGAATCATCAAAATTGAAGACTTTATCCTGTTCAAGCAAATTGCACAAGGGTTTAGTAATTTTAGAAAAAAATATGAATGAACCTCCTGTAAAAACCGGCAAGTCCAAGAAAGTTTCAGATTCCTCTAACCGAACTTGGTAGGGGTAATCTCTCGATCACGTCCACCTTGGCTTTGTCTACTTCAATTCCCTTGGATGAAATCTTGTGGCCGAGCACTATTCGTTCATCTACCATAAAATGGCACTTCTCCCAATTAAGGACTAAATCGGTTTCTTCACATCTTGCCAAAACCTTCTCTAAATTACCGAGGCAACTGTCGAAGTCATTACCAAAAATAGAAAAATCATCCATGAAGATCTCAAGGAAGTCTTCGACCATGTCTAAAAAGAGTGCCATCATGCATCTTTGGAAGGTTGCCGAGGAGTTACACAATCCGAACGACATCATTCGGAAAGCATAAGTGCCATATGGGCATGTGAAGGTTTTCTTTTCTTGATCTTCTGGTGCTATGGCAATTTGATTGTAACCTGAATAACCATCAAGAAAATAATAAAAGGATGGGAAGTGATATTTCCTAGTGGCTTTGTTTAGCTTTCGATAATCCATACAAACCCTCCAACCGGTCACAGTCCTGGTTGGAATGAGTTTATTGTTTTCATTACTTACCACCGTTATACCTCTTTTTTCGGTACACATTGTACCGGACTTACCAATGTACTATTAGAGATAGGGTATATAATGTCGACGTTAAGCCACTTGATGATTTCTTTCATTACAACCCCTTTCATGGCATGATTCAGTCTCCTCTGGGCCTCAATCGAAGGTTTGTGATCATCTTCCAACAAAATCTTGTGCATGCACACTGTCGGGCTAATTCCCTTCAAGTCGGCAATTGTCCACCCTATTGCCTTCTTGTGTAGCATCAACATTTTGAT
Organism: Hibiscus mutabilis; assembly: GCA_019671005.1. NCBI lineage: Eukaryota > Viridiplantae > Streptophyta > Magnoliopsida > Malvales > Malvaceae > Hibiscus > Hibiscus mutabilis. The sequence continues at coordinate 6,353,467 of CM033744.1, forward strand.
CAGCTTCTTTTTCAGGTCAGGCTGTAACTTAGAGAAAATAATTACAGGCAATGTATTGTCGGTTCTCAAGTAAGCATATTTTAGTTGCTCTGGCAACTGTTTCAACTCAAGAATCGGTGGTTGTTCAATATAGGGCTTTTCGAGCTTACCTTCCCTACCTAAGTAATCCAGTGGTTCAAAGTATGTACCTAGTCGATTGACTAACCAATTTGCCTCTTCTTGTTGTTCCTCAACGATTGGTTCTTCATACTCCTCAGGTTCCTCTTGATCGGCAATGTAGTTGTCGAGGCAACTAAATTCCTTGTCGAAGTTAAACTCTGTCGTGGCATGGAGAAGTTGGCATTCTTCCGGATCATCGGCATGCCTTAGTGTTTGGAACACAATTTGTTTAACTTGCTGGTCATTCACCCTCATTGTGAGTTCTCCCATTCCAACATCGATCAAGGTTCTCCCTATTGCTAGAAAGGGTCTCCCGAGAATGATAGGTGCATGTTCATCCGCTTCACAATCCAAAAAAATAAAGTTAGCGGGAAAATAAATTTATCAACTTTTACCAGTATGTCTTCGATTTTTCCCTCTAGATGCACATAGGATCTGTCGGCTAACTGTAGCATAACTGTTATAGGTCTTGCCTTCCTGATTTCTAGTTTTTGGAAAACCGATTTAGGCATCAAGTTTATGGTTGCTCCAAGGTTGCATAATGCTTTCCCGACATAGTGGTTTCCAATGGAACAGGGTATTGTGAAACTTTCGGGATCCTTCAACTTGGGTGGCATACGATTGTGCAACATGGCCATGCATCCCTCTTTTGCGGCAACTGTTTCAAACTCTCCTAGCCTTGTTCTCTTGGACACAATGTCTTTAAGAAACTTGGCATAGTTTGGCATTTGTTCAATTGCTTCAACCAATGGCAAGTTGATGTGGACTTGCTTAAGGATATCAAGGAACTTCTTGAATTGATATTCTTGCTTTTGTCGCTTCAACCTTTGTGGGAATGGTGGTGGAAGTCGGATATCTTCGATCCTTTCATTGGTCTGGAACCTGATTGATGGCATTGCTGGGGCAACTAGAGTTGCCGAGGCATCGTCAACTGGGGTTGCTGTGGCGTGCCTATCGTTGGTTGCCGAGACATCCTTATCACCGGTTGCCGAGGCATGCTTATCGCTGGTTGCCGCAGCAATTCCTGGTTCAGCATCTGAGGCTTTGCCGCTAAGTTCGTCTTGATCTTTTTGTGGAATTTTGTTTGATGAGCGAGCTTGAGACTCTTTAAGTTGTTGGCCACTTCTAGTGGTGATCACCTTACATTGCTCATGGCCAGTTCCTCTTGCGACTTCAGTATCGCTAGGTAAACCTTCTTGCGGTCTAGTATTCAGGTTTTGAGCAAATTGTCCGACTTGATTTTCCAATGATTTGATTGCCGCCTCTTGGTTTTGCAATCTCATCTCGGTCCTGTTAATAAAAGCATCAGTTCTTTTTATGAAGTTACTATTCTCAGCCATATAAGATTCAGTTTTTGACATAAAAGCATTGAGAGAATTTTCCAAAGAACTAGATGTTGTCGGTTGTTGCTGCGGCAATGCTTGTGCATTCTGATTGTTCTAGTTTAGAGCATTGTTGGGATTACTCTATGAAAAATTCAGGTGCTTCTTCCAAACTGGATTGTATGTATTGGACATCACATTGTTGTTCCGGTAGTAATTCCCCACATAAAAGTTGGATTCTGGATTTTGCATACATTCAGATGAATCATGGTTACCACTACATAACTCACAAAAGGAATCCATTACCTTGACCTCCTGTGTGTTGTTTGGTTTCTGCATGTTATGGACCATCTTGGTTAGAGTGACCAATTGTGCCGAAATTGAGTCTGATGATCCCAGTTCATGTATTGTGGCTTGGCATCTAACTCCTCCTCTTCTAGCAGAGGGGAATTGATAATCATTCTTGGCAAGCCTATTTAGAATTTGCATTGCTTCCTCCGGTGACTTATCTAGGAGTATGTCATTTGCCGAGGCATCTAGCATCATCTTTGTTGGTGTATTCACAGCGTTGTAAAACATTGTTACTTGTGTCCATATTGGGAATCCGTGTAGGGGGCATTTGTGTAGAAGTTCTCTATATCGCTCCCAAGCCTCGTACATGGATTCATCATCTGCCTGCCGAAAGAAGTAATTTCGTTATGAAGCTTATCAGTCAAATTTGTAGGATTAAATCAAGCAAGGAAATCACGACAAAGATCGGTCCAAGATCCTATTGATCAGGCAAGAATACTATCCAACCATGCTTTTACCCTGTCCCTCAGTGAATAGGGGAATAATCTTAGTCGTAAAACATCAGGGGTGACTCCTTGTATTTTGAATGAATTACAAATCTCGAGGAAAGATTTAAGATGTTGTCGTGCATCTTCAGTTGCTGAGCCGCCAAATTGACCAATTGTGTTGATCACATTAAACATCACTGGTTTCAACTCAAAGTGGTCGGCTTTGATTTCAGGTGTGACAACTCCTGGATTACGTCCTTCAAGATGTCTCGAATAGTTCTGTTTCGTGCAAGAATCACTCCTCCTTCTGCTGGAACATCTTGATTCATATTGCCGTCTTGATTAGCCATTGCTACTCTTAACCTTCGTTTGAGTCTTTACAAGGTTCGTTCGATTTCTGGATCAAAGGGATATTCTGGTGTAATCGGTCTCGCCCTGGTCATATACCAATGCAAAACCAAAGTTTGTTAGCCCTTTGAATCTTAAACAAGAAAAATAAAAAAGTGCAAGAAAATAAAAACAAAGTTTCTATTGCCAATCCCCGACAACGGCGCCAAAAACTTGTTGCGCGTAATAAGCGCTCCGCAATTGTGCAAGTGTACACGTCGCAAGTTATAGTATAAAAGATATCGTCTCCACAGGGATTGGTGCCACTTCAAGAATCTAATCTCTTGCACTGTAAAAAGTAAAAGAACACAAGTAGAAGATTGTATGAGTTTAACTAACAACTAAATTAGAAAGCAATAAAGTAAAAGAAAATGTAATCAAATGAGAGAGAATAGGCCAGGTTATCGTGATTTGAGGAGTGATAGCCGATTGGATCGTCTTGGTAAAAGAGTGCAAGGGCAACTCAGTTGCCGTGGCAACTTGCACAGCGGGGTTGCCTTGGCAGCTAATCGATGGTTGCCTGGGCGACTAGCTGGGCAACTACTTGGGTGGTTGGACAGCAACTTCAAGGTTCGATGGAGCGTTCTTCAATGGTTTCTTCTTATCCCTAAGTCGAAACTCTAGCTACTTGTGCATGTCTTGATAATACATCCCTGCGTGAATCAAGGGTGAACAACAACCAATCTTGCGCTCCTCTTAGCCGTTGAAATCCTTAACTTATTCCTAAGCCAGATTAATCTTCACCGTCAATAGATTGAATAAAGACCATACTCATTCGTTTCTTGAATCTAACTCTCCCGATATTAGATAAATAGATGAAGTTACGAGATCCTCTCCCAATTCACTCGCAAACAAGAATAAGAACCAAGAATGAGTAAACCTTGAATTGAAAGTGCAAACTCTTATTACCTAAACAAAATCCAATTGTTTCTTACAACCACAAGAAACAATAACCTAGCCAAATAGATTTAGTTCATGGCTAGGTTCCAAAGAAACACAAGGCAAAGAATTCCTAGCTAAACCTAATGGAACAAGAAAGAAAAAAGATGAAGAATGGTTGAGCCTTGTCGATATCTCCCTTGCTCTTTTTCGAAAATTCTCTCCTCTCCCCCTTGGAGTTGACGACATGGTCTTTAATTTATAGGGCTAGGTCAAAGTCTTTTTTTTAGGAGGAAGTTAAGTTGGAATTAAATTATCTTTAAAGAATATAATTCTTTATTATATTTAAATTCCTTCTAGAACTTCTCCTATCTTCTTGGGATTTAATTTCTCTTTAACCTCTTCATGGAAATCAAACTCCTTTGGGATTTAGCTTTGCTCCACGTCATCTTGGGCTTATCTAGTCATCAATTTTGACTACCATATCATCTTATTCCTTGTCAAAAATTGCCCTGGCAACTAGCTCGGCATCTCCTTCATGCATTGCCCTGGCAACTGGTTCCAGCCTTGTTTTGGCAAGTGATTCTGCACACACACACAAAAACACACCAAAGCAGTACCTTTTTCCACAAAATTGAGCAAGATATGAAATCAAGCTTGTCCACCAAGGAAACGATGCAAACATGCATGAATGACTAATAATGCAACTAATGTGAACCTAAGTCTAGCAATAATAAGAATAAAAAGGGTAATAAAAATAGTACTTTTAGACACATAACATATATCACAATGTATATGTATCATAGCTATCATATAAATCATATTATCATTGCATAATATATTCTCTATCATAGACATACTTTCATCAAGTAATCATTTACGTAACATGTGTTCTATCATATAGCATGTAATATTTCTATCATGTATCATGTAACATTCTATCATATATCAATAACATTTCTATCTTGTATGTCATGTACTTCTCAGACATGTAACATGTAACTTCTTTTTCAAGTATCATAAAATCATGTAACATATGTATCATAAATCATGTAGCATCTCTGTCATATGAATCATGTATCGTCATGCAGTCATTTGCATGCTCATGATCTACCATGTAATCATCTTGTTATTATTATCATCGTGTCTGGCTAGAGGCCCATGGAAACCCCATAGCCTATCTGCACCGTAGTGCTTTGTAGAGTACGTACTCGAGAGGACGCTCTTTGCTCGTTATATTAAAAACACCTCGTTAGTGCCACTTGCACTATGGGCTTGGATCCCAAGGGTGTATCTTGTTTCATTTTAATCTTTTTATTGTCCATATTCCTTGTATAGACATGCATTGTCATTATGCATAATGCATCATCATTTATGCAAACAATAATTCGTACCTGGTATTCCATCAAGCTTGCCATGTCGAGCTTTATATCATATCATGTATTATAAAGAAATGCAATGCCAATTTCAATGTAATGCAAACATTTAAAAATGCACTCACCTGGGCCATTTATTAATATGCTCTATTGATCCTTTCCTTTATAGTACCTAGAACCTTCTTTTGATTCGGATCCAACTTCATTTATCACATGAATATAAATAAACATTTGTTAAACTCACTTCTAACAATATTTCAATTAGGCTATCTAAGTATTCAACATAAAAATTCCATAAATTCCGTCCTTCCTTATACTGTCAAATACCTCATTTTGGTCCTTAATAATCATTTCGAACTTTAAATAATTCTTCCAAACTTACTAACTAATTTTAGATACAGAATATCTAAATTTTCATTTCTGGCAGCTTTGTACTACCTTCAAAGATTTATTTCTATAAAATAATATAAAACTCAAAATCGAATTCCGTTTGTTCTGGAAGAAACTAGATTCAATAAGCTTTTCACCCATATAAATTAATAGCCCAGATTCAACTTGTACGATTTATGGTGAATTTTCAAAATCAATTTCCAAGACTAAATTCGAAGCAGACTGTTAAAATGTTTTTCTGATCTTTCATCACTTAAAAATTCATATCTTTTTGCTCGGAACTCGAAATCAGTTTTCGTTTGTGGGAAAAGAAACTAGACGAACACATCTTTATATCGGTATAAAATTCACCATCTAACCCTTTTCATAGAATTTATGGTGAATTTTCAAACTTATTGTCAAATCCAGTTTTCCTACACAACTTCCATAAATAACTTCAAACTTTATAATAATTTCTCCTTACTTTGCTATTTGTCAATTTAGTCCCATTATTTACTTTAAATCATCAACTTATCACCTTCTTCATCAAATAATTATTCACAAAAGTTTCCCTTAATTTTCCTTCTTAACCGAAATAGCCACTAAAATGCAAAGATAAGGATTCTAGCTTCTTAACTTTGCAATTTAGTCCTCAAATCAACATTACTATCTTAATTCCATCATTATAACTAAAATTCATATTTAATCCTTCTCTAAAACCTCATTCCCGAATTGGTCACTTAACTTTGACAAAATGTCAAAATGGTCACTAACTCGATTTAACATCGGTTTTGCATTCTAACTTCAATTTCATATCTTCAACATCCGTATTAACATAAATACACACTAATTGAATAAAAATTAGATTTATTCCTTCAACTTTTAAACTTGCTGAATTGGTACCTAAACATTTAAATTAGGGTTTTGCTTCCAAACAACAAATCAAGCTTACTAGATCATTTATCCAACATCACAAACCCTAAATCAAACTTGAATCCATAAACCCTAACCATTTTCATAATAATAAAAACATGTAGAGTTTAAATCCCAACTCAATAACATGATTTTAACATCACAAAAGCTTGATTTCAACTTGAATTTCAACATGGAATCATAAAATCTCAAAACCCCCAATTGTGTCCATAAAACCTAATTTCTTCTCATAAAAAATTCTCATCAATAAAGCATGTTTTCCAAAAATTGTTTACACGAAAAGGTAGAGCTTGATGAGTAGAAAAACTTTGTAGTTCAAAAGATTACCTGAAAATCGAGTTTCGGGGCTTGAATCGAACTTGAAAAATTTTTCTCCATTTTTCTTTCTTTTTCCCCTCATATTTCGGAATTTGAAGATGAAGAATGGTCTTCATCTTTTTATTTTCATCCAATTTGGCCACTTGTCTTGTATAAATGAATTTTAAATTTATTTAAATAGTGAAATACTAAAATGCCCTTTTCATCAAATAGCCAAGATTTAATCTCAACAAAACTCAATGGCCAAGATCAAATACATGTGTAATTGGCCTTTCAAAATTGCCCTTAAAGTTTCAAAATATTTCAAAAATGCCATCCATGGTAAATGTCCAATTTGCCCTCCAACTACTCTTTATTTACAACAAGTCTTGAAAATTGTGATTCCAATAAAATTGAACCAAATTGGTTGCAATCCAACCAGCCTTGTCCCAAAATATCTTATATTTTTATTTATGGCATTTATTCGGTCGAAATATTCGAATATCACTCAATACGATTTCCAAATTTTCTTCCTACGAACTTTAAAACTTTACAGCCACTAACATAAGCCTCGTATGAAAAATCCGGGTAACATAAAAGTGTCTCTCTTGGGAGTGAACTATTCATTTAAGGGGTTAAAATGCATAGCTTTTAAAAATTACACTTTGGTCCCTAAACTTTTCCAAAGTTTTTACTTTGGCCACAAAACTTTCAAAATTTCCAATTGGTCACTGAACTTCAATTCCCATTTCAATTTTCCTCAGATTTTTACCAAAATTTGAAATTACCCAATTCAGCTCACTTATTCCTTAAATATTATTTTATAACTTTTCCTTGGCTTATGGAACATCCTCTAAAATTTTAATTCGATCTGATCTCCCGATATTCGTAAAATACTTCTATTGTGATTTGACCTTTGCCGAACTATCGGATTTATTCCAAAAGTTTCATATTTCCATATTCGGGAAATAAAATCTATTATCTCATAAAAACTTCATTTCCCAGAACTTAGACTGAATTTTCCTAACTCAGTCTACTATTTCGATAATTATCAAAAATCCTTATAGAGTAACATTTCTCTTAAAAATCCTTTATCGATAATCCATAAAAATATTCTCTACTCTTACTAAGTCCAAATTATTGATCAGAAACACTTTTATGGGACCTTCCGAGAGGTCACCCATCCTAGTATTTCCTTGGCCTAAGCACACTTATCCAAATTTGGTACCTCTTACTGCATCTTAATTCTTAAAACCGATATCAAGGTACCTATTTCGATCCGATTCACTCTTATACTGAATAAAATTACTTGTTGGGGAAATTTACACTTTAGTCCCCAAACTTTTCCAAGTTCACACTTCCACCCTCTAAACTTTCAAAAATTACATTTTAGTCACTAGCCCAAAAATTGGGATATTACAATTTTCTCCCTCTTAAGAAAATTCGTCCTCGAATTTTCAACTCATACTCGTTTCAAACAGTTGCAGGTATTACTTCCTCATTTTTTTTTCAATTTCTCATATGACTTCTTCCACTTTATGATTTCTCTAAAGAACTTTAACCCATAGCATTTTCTTGTTTCTTAATTCTTTGAATTCACATACTAATATTTTCACTGATCATCACTCATATCTAAAGGTAAGATCCATTAATATGCCCTTGGTACAACTCTTTCACAATTCCTTGAGGTATAATAATTCTAAAACCAAGTTTTTCCCTTTTTGATTTGCACAAATCATCTTCTCTCAAAGTGGTACTTTTCCTCTCTTTTTTTCTTCTTTTAACTTTAACTTATAACATCTTGACCAAAGATCAATCTTCTTTTTACATCTGACTTCTACATTTTATATAAATACCAATTTATCTTAAAATTGGTCTTAAAATTCTCATATTTCTAGCAGTCATACTAAAATTCTCCAGTCAGAATCATTCCCTTGACATATTGGCTTAACCCACTGATCTCACACTACTCCTCATAAACAATGTGAGTACCTTGTCAAAGTTCAGAAATCAGTGAAATAATTTCCTTATGAACAATTCATCATATCCAATTCTTTATCACTTTTCTAAGAAGTTTTCCAAACTTCCTCCTCTGTATCAATATTATTTCTTCTAACTTTTCAATATTAATACATCTCAAATCTTCTACAGAAGTTTTTTTCATTTTTCGTCTTCAAATAAGCACTTATAAATCCTCTTTCATCATAACCTTTAAGGTTCCCAAAACTTAAACTTTTTCACAGTCAATGCTTTATTATATATAGATGCCGGAAGTTAAAACCTCTGACTGATTCATACCTAACATCTTCTTTTTTAGCTTTAAATATAACCTCTTTACAGATCAATTTCTTTCTTAGTTTATTTTCTAATCATCTCAGTAGTATCATTACTTAACTTTCCAACTCTCCCTTATGTACTGACAGTACAAACATCTTATAATAAGATACCACTGAGTTATTTCCATCATAACTTTAATCCTTAATTTATCTTGAGTAAATTGCCAGATTACATCTGCAGCAACTACTGACATTGTTATCTTCAAACATATATATTTCTAAAGGAAAGATACTTATTCTTCTTACGCCTTTGTATCCGAGTATCTTATAATTACTATATCATCTCTTCACTATGTAGATATCTTATTCTAAACAATAACTAACTTACGGGCTTATTTTACTTTATCATATTCACTATGGGTCCTTTCTTGACCTTCAAGATTCGCCATCTGACGAAATCCATCATCGTTTTACTTTCCTTATTCTAGTCTCATTTCAGCTTATATTAATGAGGAGTAGCATCAAGTCATGCAATTAGCACATCAGTAATACGACATCCTAGTGGCATGTGTTTACTGAAAACTCCATATCAAACTTGGTTTAGCATCCAGAACCGGCTAAACTTTTGCTCTGATACCAATAAATGTAACACCTTTAACATATACTCGTAAGCTGAATATACATTAAAGATGTTACGAAAACGCTGAAAGAAATCTTATTTTGTAAGTTTTTTTTATATCAAACTATCCAACAGGTCTATCAAACATATAAACAATTAAACTTATAAACAATTCACCTTTAGAAATACTACATGCCCACAGGTCTATCAAATTACGGTAAAGATGTACTTACTGTAGTAACTTGATTTTTCCCAAGTTTTGCTCCTCCTCGTTAAACAATTCCAGAGAACCTACGTGTGACATAAGACACACACTAAGTTCGAACTTAGTGAGGTAATTAAACTTATTTATTTACACATGAAATGTTGATATATAATACTTCATATAAGAGTGCATTTCATATTTCTCTACGACAAGGCAAGTATATCACAATGTATATGTATCATGTATCATAGCCATCATATAAATCATATTATCATTGCATAATATATTCTCTATCATAGACATGCTTTCATCATGTAATCATTTACGTAACATGTGTTCTATCCTATAGCATGTAATATTTCTATCATGTATCATGTAACATTCTATCATATATCAATAACATTTCTATCTCGTATGGCATGTACTTCTCAGAAATGTAACATGTAACTTCTTTTTCAAGTATCATAAAATCATGTAACATCTGTATCATATATCATGTAGCATCTCTTTCATGTGAATCATGTATCGTCATGCAGTGATTTGCGTGCTCATGATCTACCATGTAATCATCTTGTTATTATTATCATCGTGTCTGGCTAGAGGTCCATGGAAACCCCATAGCCTATCTGCACCGTAGTGCTTTTGTAGAGTACGTACTCGAGAGGACGCTATTTGCTCCTCATATAAGGACGCTCTTTGCTCGTTATATTAAAAACACCTCGTTAGTGCCAATTGCACTATGGGCTTGGATCCCCAGGGTGTATCTTGTTTCATTTTAATCTTGTTATTGTCCATATTCCTTGTATAGACATGCATTGCCATTATGCATAATGCATCATCATTTATGCAAATAATAATTCGTACCTGGTATTCCATCAAGCTTGCCATGTCGAGCATTGTATCATATCATGTATTATAAAGAAATGCAATGTCAATTTCAATGTAATGCAAACATTTAGAAATGCACTCACCTGGGCCATTTATTAATATGCCTCACTAAGTTCTATTGATCCTTTCCTTTATAGTACCTTGAACCTTCTTTTGATTCGGATCCAACTTCATTTATCATATGAATATAAATAAACATTTGTTAAACTCACTTCTAACAATATTTCAATTAGGCTATCTAAGTATTCAACATAAAAATTTCCATAAATTCCTTCCTTCCTTATACTGTCAAATACCTCATTTTGGTCCTTATTAATCATTTCGAACTTTAAATAATTCTTCCAAACTTACTAACTAATTTTAGATACAGAATATCTAAATTTTCATTTTTGGCAGCTTTGTACTACCTTCAAAGATTTATTTTTATAAAATAATATAAAACTCGAAATCCAATTCCGTTTGTTCTAGAAGAAATTAGATTCAATAAGCTTCACCCATATAAATTAATAGCCCAGATTCAACTTGTATGATTTATGGAGAATTTTCAAAGTCAATTTAAGGGACTAAATTCGAAGCAGACTGTTAAAATGTTTTTCTGACCTTTCATCACTTAAAAATTCATATCTTTTTGCTCGAAACTCGAAATCAGTTTCTGTTTGTTGGAAACAAAACTAGACGAACACATCTTTATATCGGTATAAAATTAACCATTTAACCCTTTTCATATAATTTATGGTGAATTTTCAAACTTACTGCCAAATCCAGCTTTCCTACACAACTTCCATAAATAACTTCAAACTTTATACTAATTTCTCCTTACTTTGCTATTTGTCAATTTAGTCCCATTATTTACTTTAAATCATCAAATTATCACCTTCTTCATCAAATAATTATTCACAATAGTTTCCCTTAATTTTCCTTCTTAACCGAAATAGCCACTAAAATGGAATGATAAGGATTCTAGCTTCTTAACTTTTCAATTTAGTCCTCAAATCAACATTACTATCTTAATTCCATCATTATAAATAAAATTCAGATTTAATCCTTCTCTAAAACCTCACTTCCGAGTTGGTCACTTAACTTTGACAATTTGTCAAAATGGTCACTAACTCGATTTAACATCAGTTTTACATTCTAACTTCAATTTCATATCTTCAACATCCCTAATAACATAAATACACACTAATTCAATAAAAATCAGATTTAGTCCTTCAATTTTTAAACTTGTTGAATTGGTCCCTAAATTAAACTTGAATCCATAAACCCTAATAATTTTCATAATAATCAAAACATGTAGAGTTCAAATCCCGACTCAATAACATGATTTTAACATCATAAAAGCTTGATTTCAACTTGAATTTCAACATGGAATCATAAATTCTTAAAACCCCAATTGAGTCAATAAACCATAATTTCTTCTCATACAAAATTCTCATCAATCAAGCATATTTTCCACAAATTATTTACACCAAAATATAGAGCTTGATGAGTAGAAAAACTTTGTAGTTCGAAAGTTTACCTGAAAATCGAGTTTCGGGGCTTGAATCGAACTTGGAAAATTTTTCTCCATTTTTCTTTCTTTCTCCCCTCATATTTCGAAATTTGAAGATGAAGAATGGTCTTCATCTTTTTATTTTCATCCAATTTGGCCACTTGTCTTGTATAAATGAATTTTAAATTTATTTAAATAGTGAAATTACTAAAATGCCCTTTTCATCGAATGACCAAGATTTAATATCATCAAAACTCAATGGCCAAGATCAAATCCATGTGTAATTGTCCTTTCAAAATTGCCCTTAAAGTTTCAAAATATTTCAAAAATGTAATCCATGGCAAATGTTCAATTTGCCCTCCAAACTAGTCTTTATTTACAACAAGTCTTGAAAATTGCCATTCCATTAAAATTGAACCAAATTGGTTCCAATCCAACCAGCCATATCCCAAAATATCTTAGATTTTTATTTATGACATTTATTCGGTCAAAATATTCAAATTTCACTTAATACGATTTCCAAATTTTCTTCCTACGAACTTTAAAACTTTATAGCCACTAACATAAGCCTCGTATGAAAACTCCGGGTGACACGGAAGTGTCTCTCTTGGGGTTGAACTATTCATTTATGGGGTTAAAATACATAACTTTTAAAAATTACACTTTGGTCCCTAAACTTTTCCAAAGTTTATACTTTGGCCACAAAACTTTCAAAATTTCTAATTTGGTCACTGAACTTCAATTCCCATTTCAATTTTCCTCAGATTTTTACCAAACTTTGAAAGTACCCAATTCAGCCCACTTATTTTGGCCACTTTTCCTTGGCTTATAGAACAGCCTCTGAAATTTCAATTCGACCCGATCTCCTGATATTCGTAAAATACTTCTTCTATGATTTTACCTTTTCTGAACTATCTGATTTATTCCAAAAATTCCATATTTCCATATTCGGGAAATAAACTCTATTATCTCATAAAAACTTCATTTCCCAGAACTTAGATTGAATTTTCCTAACTCAGTCTACTATTCCGATAATTATCAAAAATCCTCATAGAGTAACATTTCTTTTAAAAATCCTTTATCGATAATCCATACGAATATTCTCTACTCTTACTGAGTCCAAATTATCGATCAGAAACACTTTTATGGGAGTTTCCCAGAGGTCACCCATCTTAGTATTTCCCTAGCCTGAGCACGCTTAGCAATTTTATTCGATCCAAATTTGATACCTCTTACTGCATCTTAATTCTTAAAATCGATATCAAGGTACCTATTTCGATCCGATTCACTCTTATACTGAATAAAATTACTTGTTGTGGAAATTTACACTTTAGTCCTTAAACTTTTCCAAGTTTACACTTCCACCCCCTAAACTTTCAAAAATTACATTTTAGTTACAAGCCCAAAAATTGGGATATTACACTAAGCCAGCATGCGACTAAGTTGGTGCCATATGAGAGGCATCACTGTGACCAATTTCGCTATAGATTAGAGCAGGATGTTAACTTGCTGGTCATTCACCCTCATTGTGAGTTCTCCATTTTCAAAATCGATCAAGGTTCTCCCTGTCGCTAGGAATGGTCTCCCGAGAATGATAGGTGCATATTCATCTGCTTCACAATCCAAAACAATAAAGTCAGGGGGGAAAAATAAATTTATCAACTTTTACCAGTATGTCTTCGATTTTTCCCTCTGGATGCATGTTAAGTGTCTAAAAGTACTATTTTATTCACCCTTTTTATTCTTATTATTGCTAGACTTAGGCTCATATTAGTTGCATTATTAGCCATTCATGCATGTTTGCATTTTTTCCTTGGCATACAAGCTTGATTTCATATTTTGCTTAATTTTGTGGAAAAAGATACTGCTTTGGTGTGTTTTGTGTGTGTGTGCAGAATCACTTGCCAAAGTAAGGCTGGAACCAGTTGCCAGGGCAATGTATGAAGGAGATGCCGAGCTAGTTGCCAGGGCAATTTTCGATAAGGGATAAGATGATATGGTAGTCGAAATTGATGACTAGATAAGCCCAAGATGACGTGGAGCAAAGTTAAATCCCACAGGAGTTTGATTTCCATGAAGAGGTTAAAGAGAAATTAAATCCCAAGAAGATAGGAGAAGTTCTAGAAGGAATTTAAATATAATAAATAATTATATTCTTTAAAGATATTTAATTCCAACTTAACTTCCTCCTCAAAAAAGACTTTGACCTAGCCCTATAAATTGAGGACCAAGCCGTCAACTCTAGAGAGGAGAGAGGAGAGAAATTTCGACAGGGAGAGAGGAGAGAAATTTTGACAAAGAGAGGAGGGAGATTTTGAAAAGACCAAGGAGAGATTTGGACAAGGCTTCAACTATTCTTCATCTTTTTCTTTCTTATTCAATTAGGTTTATGCTAGGAATTCTTTGTCTTGTGTTTCTTTGGAACCTATCCATGAACTAAATCTATTTGGCTAAGGTTATTGTGTTTTGTGGTTGTGAGAAACAATTGGATTTTGTTTAGGTAATAAGAGTTTGCACTTTCAATTCAAGGTTTACCCATTCTTGGTTTTTCTTCTTGTTTGCGAGTGAATTGGGAGAGGACCTCGTAACTTCATCTATTTATCTAATATCGGGAGAGTTAGATTCAAGAAATGAATGAGTATGGTCTTTATTCAATCTATTGATGGTGAAGATTAATCCGGCTTAGGAATAAGTTAAGGATTTCAACGGCTAAGAGGAGCGCAAGATTGGTTGTTGTTCACCCTTGATTCATGCAGGGATGTATTATCAAGGCAAACACAAATAGCTAGAGTTTCGACTTAGGGATAAGAAGAAACCATTGAAGAATGCTCCGCCGAACCTTGAAGTTGCTGCCCAGCCGCCCAAGTAGTTGCCCAGGCAACCGTCGATTAGTTGCCAAGGCAACCCCGCTGCGCAAGTTGCCACGGCAACTGAGTTGCCCTTGCACACTTTTACCAAGACGATTCAATCGGCTATCACTCCTCAACTCACGATAACCTGGCCTATTCTCTCTCATTTGATTACATCTTCTTTTACTTATTTGCTTTCTAGTTTAGTTGTTAGTTAAACTCCTACAATCTTCTACTTGTGTTCTTCTACTTTTTACAGTGCAAGAGATTAGATTCTTGAAGTGGCACCAATCCATGTGGAGACGATATCTTTTATACTATAACTTGCGACGTGTACACTTGCAAAATTGCGGAGCACTTATTACGCGCAATAAGTTTTTGGCGCCGTTGCCGGGGATTGGCAATAGCAACTTTGTTTTTATTTTCTTGCACTTTTTATTTTTTCTTGTTTAAGATTCAAAGGGTTAAAAAACTTTGGTTTTGCATTGGTATATGACCAGGGCGAGACCGATTACACCAGAATATCCCTTTGATCCAGAAATCGAACAAACCTTGCAAAGACTCAGACGAAGGTTAAGAGTAGCAATGGCTAATCAAGACGGCAATATGAATCAAGATGTTCTAGCAGGAGGAGGAGTGATTCTAGCACGAAACAGAACTATTCGAGACTATCTTGAAGAAGATCTTGAAGGACTTAATCCAGGAGTTGTCACACCTGAAATTGAAGCTGACCACTTTGAGTTGAAACCGGTGATGTTCAATATGATCAACACAATTGGTCAATTTGGCGGCTCAGCAACTGAAGATGCACGACAACATCTTAAATCTTTCCTCGAGATTTGCAATTCATTCAAAATACAAGGAGTCACCCCCGATGTTTTACGACTAAGATTATTCCTCTATTCACTAAGGGATAAGGCGAAAGCATGGTTGAATAGTATTCCTTCCGGATCAATAGAATCTTGGACCGATCTTTGTCGTGATTTCATTGCTCGATTTAATCCTACAAATTTGACTGATAAGCTTCGTAACGAAATTACTTCTTTTCGGCAGGCAGATGATGAATCCATGTACGAGGCTTGGGAGCGATATAGAGAACTTCTACACAAATGCCCCCTACACGGATTCCTAGTGTGGACACAAGTAACAATGTTTTACAACGCTGTGAATACACCAACAAGGATGATGCTAGATGCCTCGGCAAACGGCATACTCCTAGATAAGTCGCCGGAGGAAGCAATGCAAATTCTAAACAGGCTTGCCAAGAATGATTATCAATTCCCCTCTGCTAGAAGGGGAGGAGTTAGACGCCAAGCCACAATACATGAACTGGGATCATCAAACTCAATTTCGACACAATTGGCCACTCTAACCAAGATGGTCCAGAACATGCAGAAACCAAACAACACACATGAAGTCAAGGTAATGGATTTCTTTTGTGAGTTATGT
Organism: Hibiscus mutabilis; assembly: GCA_019671005.1. Taxonomy (NCBI): domain Eukaryota; kingdom Viridiplantae; phylum Streptophyta; class Magnoliopsida; order Malvales; family Malvaceae; genus Hibiscus; species Hibiscus mutabilis. The sequence goes on from CM033744.1 coordinate 6,369,746, forward strand.
GGTGGTAACCATGATTCTTCTGAATGTATGCAGAATCCAGAATCTAGCTTTTATGTGGGGAATTACAACCGGAACAACAATGTGATGTCCAATACATACAATCCAGCTTGGAAGAAGCACCCGAATTTTTCATGGAGTAATCCCAACAATGCTCTAAACTAGAACAATCAGAATGCACAAGCATCGGGATTCCAGCAGAATATGCCACGGCAACAGTTGCCGCAGCAACAACCGACAATATCTAGTTCTTTAGAAAATTCTTTCAATGCTTTTATGTTGAAAACTGAATCTTATATGGTTGAGAACAGTAACTTCATAAAAAGAACTTATGCTTTTATTTACAGGACTGAGATGAGTTGCAAAACCAAGAGGCAGCAATCAAATCATTGGAAAATCAAGTTGGACAATTTGCTCAAAACCTGAACACTAGACCGCAAGGAGGTTTACCTAGCGATACTGAAGTCGCAAGAGGAACTGGCCATGAGCAATGTAAGGCGATCTCCACTAGAAGTGGCCAACAACTTAAAGAGGCTCAAGCTCGCTCATTAATCAAAACTCCACAAAAAGAACAAGACGAACTCAGCGGCAAAGCCTCAGATGCTGAACCATGAATTGCCACGGCAACCAGCGATAAGGATGCCGTGGCAACCAACGATAGGCACACCACGGCAACCCCAGTTGACAATGCCTTGGCAACTCCAGTTGCCTCGGCAATGTCGTCAATCAGGTTCCATACCAATGAAATGATCAAAGATATCCGACTTCCACCACCATTCCCACAAAGGTTAAAGCGACAAAAGCAAGAATATCAATTCAAGAAGTTTCTTGATATCCTAAAGCAAGTCCACATCAACTTGCTATTGGTTGAAGCAATTGAACAAATGCCGAACTATGCCAAGTTTCTTGAAGACATTGTGTCCAAGAGAACAAGGCTAAGAGAGTTTGAAATAGTTGCCGCAACAGAGGGATGCATGGCCATGTTGCACAATCGCATGCCACCCAAGTTGAAGGATCCCGGAAGTTTCACAATACCCTGTTCTATTGGAAACCACTATGTCGGGAAAGCATTATGTGACCTTGGAGCAAGCATAAACTTGATGCCTAAATCGGTTTTCCAGAAACTAGGAATCGGGAAGGCAAGACCTACAAAAATTATGCTACAACTAGCCGACAGATCCTATGTGCATCCAGAGGGAAAATCGAAGACATATTGGTAAAAGTTGATAAATTTATTTTTCCCACTGACTTTATTGTTTTGGATTGTTAAGCAGATGAGCATACACCTATCATTCTCGGGAGACCCTTCCTAGCAACAGAGAGAACATTGATCGATGTTGAAAAGGGAGAACTCACAATGAGGGTGAATGACCAACAAGTTAAACTAAATGTGTTCCAAACACAAAGGCATGCTGATGATTCGGAAGAATGCCAACTTCTTCATGCCACGATAGAGTTTAACTTCGACGAGGAATTTAGTTGCCTCAGCAACTACATTGCCGATCAAGAGGAACTTGAGGAGTATGAAGAACTGATTGATGAGGAATAACAAGAAGAGGCAAATTGTTTAGTCAATCGACCAGGTACATACTTTGAACCACAGGATTACTCAGGTAAGGAAGGTAAACTCGAAAAGCCCTCAATTGAACAACCACCGATTCTTGAGTTGAAACAGTTGCCAAGGCAACTAAAATATGCTTACTTGGGAACCGATAATACATTGCCTGTAATTATTTCCTCTAAGTTACAGCCTGAGCAGGAAAAGAAGCTGATCAAAATGTTGATGCTACACAAGAAGGTAATAGGGTGGACAATTGCCGACTTGAAGGGAATTAGCCTGGCAGTGTGCATGCACAAGATTTTGTTGGAAGATGATCACAAACCTTCGATTGAGGCCCAGAAGAGACTGGATCATGCCACGAAAGGGGTTGTATGAAAGAAATCATCAAGTGGCTTGACGCCGACATCATATACCCTATCTCTGATAGTACATGGGTAAGTCTGGTACAATGTGTACCGAAAAAGGGAGGTATAACGGTGGTAAGTAATGAAAACAATGAACTCATTCCAACTAGGACTATGACCGATTGGAGGGTTTGTATGGATTATCGAAAGCTAAACAAAGCCACTAGGAAAGATCACTTCCCATTACCCTTTATTGATCAAATGTTTGACCGTCTTGCAGGTAAACCCTTTTATTGTTTTCTAGATGGTTATTCAGGTTACAATCAAATTGCCATAGCACCAAAAGATCACGAAAAGACAACCTTCACATGCCCATACGGTACTTATGCTTTTCGAAGGATGCCGTTCGGATTGTGTAATGCCCCGGCAACCTTCCAAATATGCATGATGGCACTCTCTTCAGACATGGTCGAAGACTTCCTTGAGATCTTCATGGATGATTTTTTCGTTTTTGGTAATGACATCGACAGTTACCTCGGCAATTTAGAGAAGGTGTTGGCAAGATGTGAAGAAACCGATTTAGTCCTTAATTGGGAGAAGTGTCATTTTATGGTAGATGAAGGAATAGTGCTCGGCCACAAGATTTCATCCAAGGGAATTGAAGTAGACAAAGCCAAGGTGGACGTGATCGAGAGATTACCCCCACCAAGTTTGGTTAAGGGAATCCGAAGCTTTCTTGGACATGCAGGTTTTTACATGAGGTTCATTCATAATTTTTCTAAAATTACTAAACCCTTATGCAATTTGCTTGAACAAGATAAAGTATTCAATTTTGATTATTCTTGCACCCCAAGCATTCAAAACCCTAAAGGAAAAGATTTCCTTGGCACCCATTGTCGTTCCACCCGATTGGACGCTACCTTTTGAGCTCATGTGTGATGCAAGTGATTTCGTGGTAGGAGCAGTCCTAGGCCAACGCACAGGAAAGACCTTTCATGTGATATACTACGCTAGTAAAACTCTTAATAGTGCTCAAGTGAATTACAGAACAACGGAGAAAGAGTTACTAGCCGTAGTTTTCGCATTTGACATGTTTCGATCCTATTTGATTGGTACAAAGGTAATTGTTCATACGGACCATTCGACATTTAAGTATCTATTTGCTACAAAGGATGCCAAACCTCGTTTGATTCATTGGATATTGCTTTTACAAGAGTTTGACATTGAAATTAAGGACAGGAAAGGAATAGAAAATCAAGTGGCTGATCACTTATCACGCTTAGAACGCAATAGGGAGGAGGATGCAGATTTAGAGATATGCGATGCATTCCCAGATGAGCAACTGTTAGTTGCCTAGGCAACCATGGATGCGCATGCCTTGGCAACCCTTGACGAGCACGCCTCGGCAACTCTAGACGTGTATGCCTCGGCAACCCTTGACGCGCATGCCGTGGCAACTCTAGACGTGCACGCCTCGGCAACCATGGAAGTAGTTGCCACTGCAACACATGCCTCGACAATACCCTGGTACGCGAGTTTAGTTAATTTCCTTGTTTGTGGTATTTTACCTTATGGCCTTACTCACCAAGGAAAGAAGCGATTCCGCCATGATGCTAAGCATTACTTTTGGGACGAGCCTCTTTTGTTTAAACAATGTGCAGATCAGGTTATACGTCGATGTGTCCCTGAAGAGGGGCAGCAAAATGTACTTCACAATGCCATTCTTCTCCCTATAGAGGACATTTTGGAGGAACACGTACCGCGGCCAAAGTTTTGCAATCCGATTTGTATTGGCCAACACTGTACAAAGATGCCCAAGAGTTTTACAAGCAATGTGATCGTTGCCAGGGGACGGGCAATATCTCTAGACAACATGAGATGCTGCTCCAAAACATCATCGAGGTGGAATTGTTCGATGTATGGGGGATCGATTTTATGGGACCTTTCCCATCTTCATTCGGCAACCTCTATATTCTACTTGCCGTCGACTACGTGTCTAAATGGGTTGAGGCAGCTGTAGTTCCCACCAACGATTCCAAGACCGTGCAACGATTCTTTTAGAAAAATATATTTATACGGTTTGGGATGCCGAGAGAAATTATCAGTGATGAAGGCAAGCACTTCGACAAAAAACTCATCGCCAAGATGTTACAACACTTTGGTGTATCTCACAAGATTGCCACGACATATCACCCACAAACCAATGGGCAAGTAGAAATTTCCAACTAGGAATTGAAGGGTATACTCAAGAAAGTTGTAAATCCCTCTAGGAAGGATTGGTCAGTAAGACTAGATGACGCACTTTGGGCATATCGCACTGCATTCAAAACACCCTTAGGTATGTCCCCCTTCCGACTTGTCTATGGCAAAACATGCCATCTACCGGTGGAAATCGAACACAAGGCATATTGGGCAATCAAGACCGTGAATATGGATTGGGAAAGTGCCGAACAAAAGCGTTTGTTGGACCTCAACGAGATAGAAGAATTCCATGCACTCGCCTATAACAATGCACGAATCTAAAAGGAGAAAACAAAGCAATGGCATGACAAGAAACTATTGCCGCGGCAATTCATGTTAGGACAACTAGTTCTCTTATTCAATTCTCGGCTAAAATTTTTCCCGGGAAAATTGAAATTAAGATGGTCGGGATCATTCGAAGTTGCCAAACCATTCTCTCATGGTGCCGTGATAATCAAGTCCATCACTGACGAACATGAATTCAAAGTCAACGGACAAAGATTAAAGCACTACAACGGTGCCCATGTGGAACGTAACAAAGAAGTGGTCACCTTAGGAGATGCATGAGCATGATCTCCTTTCGATATTTTCTTTTTATTTTTATTTTTTTGAACTATTTTTTTATTATTTTTGGTTATTTTTCTTTTTAGGATAGATTTATTTATTTTCTTTAAGATTAAAACTACATCTTTCTTTCATATTTATCTAATTGTTTTAAAATTTTAAGTTTAAGAATTTCTTTGCACATCTTTCTTTATTTTCTTTTATTAGTTTATCTTTAATTTTAATCCTTATTTTATTTGTTTTTTAATTATAGGAAAAGAGTTCAAGATAAAGAGGAATTTTGATTCAAGAAGGAAACTTCTTCAACAAGGAAATTAATGGGCTGAATCTAAGGCTTATATTAAGCCTCCAATTTACCCTAAATAAAGCCTACATAACCGGACAAACCCTTCCCCTTCCCTAAACCCTCTAGCCATCACCTTTCCCAATCTAAACCCTTGTTTTATTTCTTCCAAAATTACTCCCACCCATCATATTTACTACCTATCTTTTCTATTTAACCCATCACCCTTAACTTCCAAGAAACCTATTCCTACTTTTTACCTTGCAAATCATTAGTTTCTTTTGCTTTCTTTTCTTTGTTTCTACCAAACTCACAACCAAGATCACCCATGGCATCCAAAATCGAATTTTTGGTTCATCCAAGTTCCTCCAAAGAACCAAGATACAAGAAGTTTACTACACCGGTGGTTCAAGAAAGATTTCACTCCAAGTTTGAAAGCTGGAAGATTTGCGAAGAACAAGGCTTCGAATACTCCAAATCTCATCAAGATTTCGGCCTTGAACCATTCATCTTCGAAAGGATTGCACATCAAAAGTGGCAAATCTTTTGCCATCAATTAGAACCGGGTAACATCTCATGGGTATGAGAATTCTATGCTCACTCACCTAACCCGGATAATCCTTATGTTTTTGTTCGTGACAAGCCTATACTCATAAGCCCCGAAAACATCAACACCTTTTACGGGCTCTACATTGATAAAGACGAGCATCAAGCCTTTGTTGATCAACTCACGCCCAAGCAACTCGACAAGGTGCTTCAAGAACTCACTCTACCGGGAACTCAATGGAACGACGGTAAATACAAGGGCAAGGTAAATCGCCTTCGGCTTAAACCCGAGGCAAAATTATGGAATAAGTTTGTTAAAACTTCTTTAATGCCCACAACACACAATACCCCCGTTGATACACCTCATCTTTTGCTCATACATTCGATCTTGCATAATCGCATCATTAACATTGGAAAATTATTTGTGATGAGATTTTTGTATGTAGCACAAAAGACAAGGGTTCTCTTTTCTTCCTTTGCTTAATTTTCAATCTTTGCAAGGAGATGCATGTCCCAAGTGAGTCCACTGATGAAAAGGCCCTACCAAAGTCCGGTTGGAATCAAGCATAAATCTGAAAGCTAATGGGATAGGCACCGGTAAAATCCCCAACGCCTTCAATTGCCGTGGCAACTCTTGTCGCCTCGGTAACTCCTAATGCTCAAGCAACCGATACCCAGGCAACTCGAACAGCAGCCCCATGACAACTTGAAACACTCTTACAACCGTTGGCGAACCGCCTTAGGCAAATTGAAGACCGGAAACTAATGTTCATGCAGTACATGAAAGATCACAACAATGCCATCACCCAAGTCATCCTGGAAAAGTACCCGGACAACCGCGTGTTGTTCCCCATCTTTTCTACCGAAATCCTTGCCACGGCAACCAATAAAGCAGTTGCCACAGTAACCGCAACAGATGATGCCGCGACAACCTATACTGCGCCTGCCCAAGCAGTTGCCACAGTAACCAACACTGAAGATGTCGCGGCAACCAAAGGTAAAGACGCCCTGACAACCATTGCAAAAGCCAAAGGTAAAGCACCTATGCCCAAATCAACTCGTACTGAATCATTGTCTAATTTTTCAAATTCGGACGAGTCCTCCATTGCACCAACAAAGACCGCACCAATCAAATCCTCCAAGCCCAAGCGAAAAGCCAATGACATTGATGAAGAGGACGATGAGGACAACCTCGTACGAGGATCGATTCCACCATTGGTAACAAGGAAGCAACCACCGCGTTCAAGCAAAAGAATCAAGACACCGACCAAAAAGAAACTAATCATCCACGACGATGAACTCTCAGAGTAAGTCCTCGTTTGTATTCTACTTTTCTTTATTTTTATTTTTCTTTGTTGCATGCATTGAGGACAATGCCTTACTCGAATTTGGGGGGGATTGTTATTAGTTAGTTACCATGTTTAGTTGCATTCATCTTAAGTTGGAACAAGAATTGCCTAGATTTGATGAATATCCGATGATGACTTTTCCAATGTACTTAATTGATAGAACTTTTTATTCTAGGATAAATATGGAAACACTTAGAATCGTACTATGATGCTAAACTTGATGAAACACTATGTGGCTTGATTGATTTAAGAATTCTAGCGAACTTAGGTTGATAGTTAAAAAGTTGGGGGATTAGAATAAAAATTTGATAAATACTAGAGGTGCCCGAAATTGGCTCTAGTATGCGCTAAAAATTGATCGCTAGAGGTGCCCGAAATTGGCTCTAGTATGTGCTAAAAATTAATCGCTAGAGGTGCCCGAAACCGGCTCTAGTCGAATAAATTAATTAACTTAAGAAAACTAAAATCAAAACACTAGAGGTGCCCGAAACTAGCTCTAGTTAAAACATGTTAAAAGAACCCAAAGAAGTAATTTGAAAACCTCTTGTTTGCATAGAATCTGAAAAAATCAACTTGCACACAACTCCGCACACACTCACAAGCATTATAGTTTGATTCCAAGAAACTCCTAAGTTTTCCGAAAAATAAAAAGCCAATCATACTTTGTGTCGCGGTTCTGAGAATTGAAATCAAGCTCAAAGCTAAGTTTGTGAAAATTGAAGTCTTGGCGGGTAATTATTAGTTTGCATTGCTTGAGGACAATCAATAGTTCAAGTTTGGGGGTGTGTTAAGTGTCTAAAAGTACTATTTTATTCACCCTTTTTATTCTTATTATTGCTAGACTTAGGCTCATATTAGTTGCATTATTATCCATTCATGCATGTTTGCATTGTTTCCTTGGTGGACAAGCTTGATTTCATATTTTTCTTAATTTTGTGGAAAAAGATACTGCTTTGGTGTGTTTTGTGTGTGTGCAGAATCACTTTCCAAAGCAAGGCTGGAACCAGTTGCCAGGGCAATGCATGAAGGAGATGCCGAGCTAGTTGCCAGGGAAATTTTTGATAATGGATAAGATGATATGGTAGTCAAAATTGATGACTAGATAAGCCCAAGATGACGTGGAGAAAAGTTAAATCCCAAAGGAGTTTGATTTCCATGAAGTGGTTAAAGAGAAATTAAATCCCAAGAAGATAGGAGATGTTCTAGAAGGAATTTAAATATAATAAATAATTATATTCTTTAAAGATATTTAATTCCAACTTAACTTCCTCCTCAAAAAAGACTTTGACCTAGCCCTATAAATTGAGGACCAAGCCGTCAACTCTAGAGAGGAGAGAGGAGAGAAATTTCGACAGGGAGAGAGGAGATAAATTTCGACAAAGAGAGGAGGGAGATTTCGACAAGAGCAAGGAAAGATTTCGACAAGGCTTCAACCACTGTTCATCTTTTTCTTTCTTGTTCAATTAGGTTTATGCTAGGAATTCTTTGTCTTATGTTTCTTTGGAACCTAGGCATGAACTAAATCTATTTGGCTAAGGTTATTGTGTTTTGTGGTTGTGAGAAACAATTGGATTTTGTTTAGGTAATAAGAGTTTGCACTTTCAATTCAAGGTTTACTCATTTTTGGTTTTTCTTCGTGTTTGCGAGTGAATTGAGAGAGGATCACGTAACTTCATCTATTTGTCTAATATCGGGAAAGTTAGATTCAAGAAACGAATGAGTATGGTCTTTATTCAATCTATTGATGGTGAAGATTAATCTGGATTACGAATAAGTTAAGGATTTCAACGGCTAAGAGGAGCGCAAGATTGGTTGTTGTTCACCCTTGATTCACGCAGGGATGTATTATCAAGGCATGCACAAATAGCTAGAGTTTAGACTTAAGGATAAGAAGAAACCATTGAAGAACCCTCCGCCGAACCTTGAAGTTGCTGCCAAGCTGCCCAAGTAGTTGCCCAGCTAGTTGCGCAGGCAACCGTCGATTAGTTGCCAAGGCAACCCCGCTGCGCAAGTTGCCACGGTAACTGAGCTGCCCTTGCACTCTTTTACCAAGACGATCCAATCGGCTATCACTCCTTAACTCACGATAACCTGGCCTATTCTCTCTCATTTGATTATCTTTTTTTTACTTATTTGCTTTCTAGTTTAGTTGTTAGTTAAACTCCTACAATCTTCTACTTGTGTTCTTTTACTTTTTATAGTGTAAGAGATTAGATTCTTGAAGTGGCACCAATCCCTATGGAGACGATATCTTTTATACTATAACTTGCGACGTGTACACTTGCAGAGCACTATTACGCGCAACAATGCAAATAGGATCTGTCGGCTAGCTGTAGCATAACTATTGTAGGTCTTACCTTCCCGATTCCTAGTTTCTGGAAAACCGATTTAGGCATCAAATTTATGTTTGCTCCAAGGTCACATAATGCTTTCCCAACATAGTGGTTTCCGATAGAACAAGGTATTGTAAAACTTCTGGGATCCTTTAACTCGAGTGGCATACGATTGTGCAACATGGCCATGCATCCCTCTGTTGCGGCAACTGTTTCGAACTCTCCTAGCCTTGTTCTCTTGGACACAATGTCTTTCAGAAACTTGGCATATTTCAGAATTTGTTCAATCGCCTCAACAAATGGCAAGTTGATGTGGACTTGCTTTAGGATATCAAGAAACTTCTTGAATTGATATTCTTGCTTTTGTCGCTTCAACCTTTGTGGGAATGGTGGTGGAAGTCAGATATCTTCGATCTTTTTGTTGGTCTGGAACTTGATTGATGGTATTGTCGAGGCAACTGGAGTTGTCGAGGCATCGTCAATTGGGGTTGTCGTGGTGTGCCTATCATTGGTTGTCGCGGTATCCTTATCGCTGGTTGCCGAGGCATGCTTATCGCTGGTTGCCACGGTAATTCCTGGTTCAGCATCTGAGGCTTTTTCGCTGAGTTCGTCTTGTTCTTTTTGTGGATTTTTGTTTAATAAGCGAGCTTGAGCCTCTTTAAGTTGTTGGCCACTTCTAGTGGTGATCGCCTTAAATTGCTCATGGCCAGCTCCTCTTGCGACTTCAGTATCGCTAGGTAAACCTCCTTGCGGTCTAGTATTCAGGTTTTGAGTAAATTGTCCGACTTGATTTTCCAATGATTTGATTGTCGCCTCTTGGTTTTGCAATCTCATCTCGGTCCTGTTAATAAAAGCATCAGTTCTTTTTATGAAGTTAATATTCTCAGCCATATAAGATTCAGTTTTCAACATAAAAGCATTGAGAGAATTTTCCAAAGAACTAGATGTTATCGGTTGTTGTTACGGAAACCGTTGCCGTGGCATATTCTGCTGGAATCCCGATGCTTGTGCATTCTGATTGTTCTGGTTTAGAGCATTGTTGGGATTACTCCATGAAAAATTTGGGTGCTTCTTCCAAGCTGGATTGTATGTATTGGACATCACATTGTTGTTCCGGTTGTAATTCCCCACATAAAAGCTAGATTCCGGATTCTACATACATTCAGAAGAATCATGGTTACCACCACATAACTCACAAAAGGAATCCATTACCTTGACCTCATATGTGTTGTTTGGTTTCTGCATGTTTTGGACCATTTAATTGTGCCGAAATTGAATCTGATGATCCAAGTTCATGTATTGTGGCTTGGCGTCTAACTCTTCCTCTTCTAGCAGATGGGAACTGATAATCATTCTTGGCAAGCCTGTTTAGAATTTGCATTGCTTCCTCCGGTGACTTATCTTGGAGTATGTCGTTTGCCGAGGCATCTAGCATCATCCTTGTTGGTGTATTCACAGCGTTGTAAAACATTATTACTTGTGTCCACACTAGGAATCCGTGTAGGGGCATTTGTGTAGAAGTTCTCTATATCGCTCCCAAGCCTCATACATGGATTCATCATCTGCCTGCTGAAAAGAAGTAATTTCGTTACGAAGCTTATCAATCAAATTTGTAGGATTAAATCGAGCAAGGAAATCACGACAAAGATCGGTCCAAGATCCTATTGATCCGACAAGAATACTATTCAACCATGCTTTCGCCCTATACATCAGGGGTGACTCCTTGTATTTTGAATGAATTGTAAATTTCGAGGAAAGATTTAAGATGCTGTCGTGCATCTTCAGTTGATGAGCCGCCAAATTGACCAATTGTATTGATCATATTGAACATCATTGGTTTCAACTAAAAGTGGTCAGCTTCAATTTCAGGTGTGACAACTCCTGGATTAAGTCCTTCAAGATCTTCTTCAAGATAGTCTCGAATAGTTTTGTTTCGTGCAAGAATCACTCCTCCTCCTTCTGGAACATCTTGATTCATATTGTCGTCTTGATTAGCCATTGCTACTCTTAACCTTTGTTTGAGTCTTCGCAAGGTTCGTTCAATTTCTGGATCAAAGGGATATTCTGGTGTAATCGGTCTCGCCCTGGTCATATACCAATGCAAAACCAAAGTTTGTTAACCATTTGAATCTTTAACAAGAAAAATAAAAAGTGCAAGAAAAATAAAAACAAAGTTGCTATTGCCAATCCCCGGCAACGGCACCAAAAATTTGTTGCGCGTATTAAGTGCTCCGCAATTGTGCAAGTGTACACGTCGCAAGTTATAGTATAAAAGATATCGTCTCCACAGGGATTGGTGCCACTTCAAGAATCTAATCTCTTGCATTGTAAAAAGTAAAAGAACACAAGTAGAAGATTGTAGGAGTTTAACTAACAACTAAACTAGAAAGCAAATAAGTAAAAAAAAGATAATCAAATGAGAGAGAATAGGCCAGGTTATCGTGAGTTAAGGAGTGATAGCCGATTGGACACGAAATTATGATGAATTTTCAAAGTCAACTTGTACGATTTATGATGAATTTTCAAAGTCAACTTCCAGGACTAAATTCGAAGCAAACTGCTAAACTATTTTTCTGACCTTTCATCACTTAAAAATTCATATCTTTTTGCTCGGAACTCGTAATCAGTTTCCGTTTATTGGACACGAAACTAGATGAACACATCTTTATATCGGTATAAAATTCACCTTCTAACCATTTTTGTGGAATTTATGGTGAATTTCCAAAGTTACTGCCAAATCCAGTTTTTACACAGTTTCATAAATAATTTCAAACTTTATACTAATTTCTCCTTACTTTGCTATTTGTCAATTTAGTCTCGTTATTTACTTTAAATCATAAAATTATCACCTTCATCATCAAATAATTATTCACAATAGTTTCCCTTAATTTTCCTTCTTAACTGAAATAGCCACTAAAATGCAAAGATAAGGATTCTAGCTTCTTAACTTTGCAATTTAGTCCTCAAATCAACATTACTATCTTAATTCCATCATTATAACTAAAAATCAGATTTAATCCTTCTCTAAAACCTCATTTCCGAATTGGTCACTTAACTTTAACAATTTGTCAAAATGGTCACTAACTTGATTTAATATCAGTTTTGCATTCTAACTTCAATTTCATATCTTCAACATCCCTAATAACATAAATACACACCAATTCCATAAAAATCAGATTTAGTCCTTCAACTTTTAAACTTGCTGAATTGATCCCTAAACATTTAAATTAGGGTTTTGCTTCCAAACAACAAATCAAGCTTACTAGATCATTTATCCAACATCACAAACCCTAAATCAAACTTGAATCCATAAACCCTAATCATCTTCATATTAATCAAAACATGTAGAGTTTAAATCCCAACTCAATAACATGATTTTAACATCACAAAAGCTTGATTTCAACTTGAATTTCACCATGGAATCATAAAATCTCAAAACCCCCAATTGAGTCCATAAACCCTAATTTCTTCTCATACAAAATTCTCATCAATCAAGCATTTTTTCCACAAATTATTTACACCAAAAGATAGAGCTTGATGAGTAGAACAACTTTGTAGTTCGAAAGATTACTTGAAAATCGAGTTTCGGGGCTTGAATCGAACTTGGAAAATTTTTCTCCATTTTTCTTTCTTTCTCCCCCTCATATTTCGAAATTTGAAGATGAAGAATGGTCTTCATCTTTTTATTTTCATCCAATCTGGCCACTTGTCTTGTATAAATGAATTTTAAATTCATTTAAATAGTGAAATTACTAAAATGCCCTTTTCATCGAATGGCCAAGATTTAATCTCATCAAAACTCAATGGCCAAGATCAAATCCATGTGTAATTGGCCTTTCAAAATTTCCCTTAAAGTTTCAAAAAATTTCAAAAATACCATCCATGGCAAATGTCCAATTTACCCTCCAACTAGTCTTTATTTACAACAAATCTTGAAAATTGTCATTCCATTAAAATTGAACCAAATTGGTTCCAATCCAACCGGCCATGTCCCAAAATATCTTATATTTTTATTTATGGCATTTATTCGATTCAAATATTCGAATTTCACTCAACACGATTTCCAAATTTTCTTCTTACGAACTTTAAAGCTTTATAACCATTAATATAAGCTTCGTACGAAAAATCCAGGTAACACAAAAGTCTCACTCTTGGGGGTGAACTATTCATTTACGGGGTTAACTTACATAACTTTTGGAAATTACACTTTGGTCCCTGAACTTTCCCAAAGTTTATACTTTGGCCACAAAACTTTCAAAATTTTCATTTTGGTCACTGAACTTCGATTCCCATTTCAATTTTCCTCAGATTTTTACCAACTTTGAAAGTACCCAATACAACTCACAATCTAAGATGATACTTTTAAACCTTAAAATTTTCCCTTCATAAAGACTTAGACTGAATTTTCTTAACTCAGTCTATTATTTCGATAATTATTGAAAAGCTTCATAGCATAAGGTTTCTAGTAGAAATCCATTATTTGAAATCCATACGAATATTTTCTACTTTTGCTGAGTCCAAAATATCGATTAGAAACACTTTTATGGGACCTTCCCAAAGGTCACCCATCTTTGTATTTCCCTAACCTGAGCACACTTAACAATTTCAGTCGATCCGAATTCGGTACCTTTTTTGCATATTAATTCGTAAAATGGATATCAAGGTACTTATTTCGATCCGATTCACTCTTCTACTGAATAAAATTACTTGTTGGAGAAATTTACACTTTAGTCCCTAAACTTTTTCAAGGTTTATACTTTAACCCCCTAAACTTTCAAAATTTACAATTTAGTCACTAACCAAAATTTGGGATATTACAATTTGCTTTGGTTAAGACGTTAGCCTGTAATGTTAAGAGTTGTTCTTTTGGCTTCGAGACCTCGAGATAACCCAACCTTGGGTAATGAGAATGTTTAACCAATTTCCCTTCTACCATGATTTTCATAGTGGTTGTTTAGAGAATGGCACAATGGGGTTGTGGGACATGTTTGACTGTTCGGTAGATGCCAACGTGAGGTTCGATGCTCGGAAGCTATCAGACTGTTAAAGTGTTTGGTTATGCTTCTTAGAAGAGTCGTCATGACTTTCTCCCTATTAAGAATATGAGTAGATGTTGAGGCAAGACCGAGTTGGACGTCAGTTTCCATCGCCCTTGTCAGAGGACACCGACCCAGTTGAGAGAGTCAAATATCCAATTACGAAGGCACACTCGAACAAAGTTTCTTTTTTCTGAGTGTTTCACTCAAGGGAGAGTCGAGCTTGTTCGCTAGTAAGAAGTTGGTTCGTTGAGGTGATGTCCAAACCGTTGAGAGTTTACTAAGTGACAATAAAGGACCGTTACGTGTCTCCTAAAGTAGATGACTCGTTTAACCGATTGCAAAGTACCTATGTGTTTTTCCAGGATTGGTTTGAGAATATGATGGTTATGGTTAAGGTTTTAGAGGCTAGTAGTTTCAAAATAAATTTTAGAATGAGGATTTGTCTCTTTCGAGAGTGTCGTGGTAACGTTTGATGTCTGTAGTGATGTTTGAGATATTTTAGCTAAGATAAGGTGGGGGACACCGTGTTGTCCCTCGAATATAAGTTCGATGCTTTGCGTGACACGTGTGAATGTATAAAGAATACGAAAAGGTGAGAGTTGGCAAGATAATTACCTAAATAACCTTGTGAGTGGGAAATGTTAGCTACCTTGTAATCAGTTAAGGAGGCAAAAGTTTGAGACTTCGTAAATGCTTTTATTTGTACCATAGTTTCCTTGAGGCAAGCCGAGGAACATTGGTAGAGACCCGAGCCATATGAGACCATTTTGTTGTGATAGTGGTGCTGACTCGATTAAAGTCGAGTAAGGTTTTGAGATCTTCGAGGATGTTTTGTTATTTTGTCAAGGTTGTACTTTTGTGCTAGAAGAGGGAATATTGTGTTCACCTCAACAGCGTGAAATTCCAGGTACTAGATCTTTAAGGAATTTAAGTTTGGACAACAACGTGGCTCGAAATAATTAAGAGCTATTGATTATGTGATTGATCACCACCTAAGTAAAGTGAACTTGATAAGTGATGAACTGTACGGAATTAGTTCGAGTTAGAGTATCATGTTGCCCATGTGGGGCGATCAAGGGTCGCAAGTGATGGTCATATAAGAGGGTACTAATGCTAGCCCAATGTAGTACCGGTACACAATTCATCTGGTGTTGGTACTGATCGATCAGTATAGGTACCCACGTGTTTTGTTGGTTAAGCATTAAGTTGAGGATTGGGTAACTTTGGAAGCCGTGAGAAATAGTATCTGATAGAATATGAGATCTTATTGTGGGTGTTTTGAGAAATATATGTCAAGGCAAGAGATTCTTCTTATATAGTACAATGGTCAGTATATGGTGAATTTTGAAGGCGACAATTTGTACCAAATGTTTGTCGCGTGTTTTGGGAGACACTGTAGAGTTGTGTGTTTGAGATAGTGATAAGTTTTGATATCTTATCAGATTTTGAAGCCTAACATTGAGTTCTTCAGAGTTATTGTGATGCTACGATGTTCCTTTGTGGAAATTAAATAGATGATCGTGAGTCTTGTAAAGAATTTGTAAGTTCACGGTTTCGTTGGGATTACGTTGAGTAATGATATAGTCCTTGGTGGATACAGTTTGATATTTTCGATAAACATGAGATCTGGATGGAAAGTCTGCTTGGTTTGTTTGTGGGTTGGGTTGTACGACACAACGGTGTATACATGTTGTCTCGTGACACAAGATTCGAGGATTATGATGGAACCTTATCACTTGGTGGAATTTCATGCGATGACTGATCCGAGTGATGGTACAAATGACATGTTTCCACATATTATAGTTTGGAGTGTATGTCTCTTGCGTGAACTGAGCTTATAAGAGCTATCTTAGTTGTCGATATAAGTTATCATGCCAATTTTAAGGTAATTGCTTGAGGCATGTTGAGACACTGTTTGTTTTTAAAAGTCTTGCACTGGGCAAGCAACGTTATAGAAATGGGATGCCATCAGAGTTAGAGTCTCTTCAGAGAGTCATCATGAGGGGAATCGTTTCATTTTGGATGCACTGGGTGTTTAACCTCCTGTTCTTTTAGATCATGCAGAGTTGTAGAAAGATTTTGTCTTGCAAAGATCTCATGGGTTCTACAGCATAAATTAAGTTTCTTGATGACATATTCGTGCAACAGTTTGTCGGGGTACTGTTGAGTTTTGCTTGTTGTTTGAAATTTATCGAGGGCAAAGTCCTTCTAAGGGAGAGAATTAGTTGAGATTATGTTGTATTGCTAGAAGACAAGGGTTATAATTGATAAGTGTTGTGAGAGATCGGAGTCCGTTTTGCCAAATTCGAACCCGATAAGCTATTTTTAAGCATTTTATCCCCTAAAATAGTCTGATAATATGAAATGACTTATGCAATCGTATTTGTTTAATTCAAGGAATTTGTGGACTCGAGTATTGGGGATAAAGAGATGTTTGGAGGAGCTCAGATGGGGATTTATCACGTTGGCTTAAGGTTAGTACACTTCAAACCCCCTACTGCTTCATGAGCATTATAAATGTGACTGCCTTACTTGTTAGTGCCTGCAAAATAGGTAGATGTTTAATAAACATGACTAGAGATCGGTATATCGAGGATCGATAATTATGAGATGCATGTTGAGGTTTAGAGATATGTTTTGACTCATATAGACTAGAAGATCGTATAGGGTTGTTTAGACAATCGTATATCTATGTGATGCTTGTTTGAATTGTGTGTTGTGTTGATTGAGTGCTAGAGTATGGATATTGATGTATTCGATGGAAATTGTGTGTAAGGGATAAATAATGGTAATAATTGAATAAATGGTCATAAAGCCTTTAATTAATATTAATTGAATGAATACGTTAGTAAACAAACTCTAATGACTCTCATAAGCTTTAGGGATCGAATTGAGCGTGGTAATATCGTAATTCGAGGGAATTGTGTGAACTCATGAATAGGGTATCGGTACGAGCTTTAGCTCTGCCGATATACGTTTGGGTACATTATCAATACTCGTGTTCAAGTATCAGTACCCATTGAACATAATAATCTATAATGCTAATAAAAATATAGATTATTAAAGATAATAAATGTGGATAATTAATATATACTTTCGAAAGGTATTAACAAGTTGGTAAATTTAAATGATGCTTGATAATTTATAGAAACCGTAGAGATTGGTAATCATGTAAATGTCGTATGCTATGTGGCAATCGTGTCCATATTGTGTACTGGATGGACATTTGATTGGTTGTGTTACCTTTGATTGATGGGATCCAGATACCCAGTGAAAGAGTGTTGCAACACCATGGTTAGAGATGCCGGATGTGCATTCCCAGTGTTGTATGACACCAAGCTTTATCCGATGATAATCGAGGAGAGATGTCGAGTATAGGTGTAAGTTTTAGACGCTGTGTGACACTAGGCCTCACCCAAAAAAGAGAGTGTACGTTACCGAGACTGTATGACATTATGCCTCACTCTAGATTTGTGGTATGACTTGTGTGCTTTTACTCGGATGATCTGGTGAGATCTCGAGTATGATTAGGCCTTGTTGGCCATGTTTGATGATTGCTATGATGAAAGCATGTGTTTAGGCGACTAGTTGTAGCGTTATGTGTTATTTATCTCTCCTTATTGCTTGCACTAGCTCGCATGCTTATGTTTATGATTAGCATGAAGTATAGTAGAGTAGATGTGTACCACTGAGCTTTGTAAGCTCAACGCTCAGAATCGTTATTTTCGTGCGTAGGTTGATCGTTAGATCGTGGGATCGAGGAGCACTATCAATACGAGATTCTAGCATGGGGTGACATCCAGAGTACGATACTTATGTTTAGTGGGCTATGTATTCATAGGACCTTACATGGTCGAGTTTGTAATTATTAATTTTAAAATTGAATTAATCAAATCGAATGTTCAAGTATTTAAAATTTAAATTGGAGCTCTTTTGTACAGTCTTGATTATTTATCTATATTTTCAACTGATGGATTTAAATGTTTTCAATAAATACCTCGTTGGTCTAAACCCTTAATTGAGAAATTTTAATGGTTTTGGTTTGGGCTTGAGGCCCAATTGTGACATACGGGTCAAAGGTGATCCAACAATGGTATTAGAGCTTAGGTTTAGCTGGTCCTAGGAAACCTCAGGTGGTATAGGTGTTTTAGTAAGGTATCTAGTGAATACAAGCCCTTAAATTAAGTTTGTACTCCTTAAGACTGGATCCTAATGGTGTGTCAAATGTTGTGTCGCTCGTGGCCGAGAGTGGCCGTGTTAAGTGTTGAGTTACTCATGGGAGCAATTTCGGGCTGAATTATTGAGATACGAGTTAGTTGAATGATGCTAGAGTTGAGTAAATGTCCCCTCTTTCCACTTGAATGGTGCCTTTCTTGTATGTTGTCATTTCGAAGTCTTTTGATGCATTATGGAGTTGTGGCAAAGAATCTTCATCGTTATACGTGAATAAAGCTTGTGTTGAGGGTATGGATAACCCATTTTCGAAACCGATTAGTGGATGCGCGTTGATTGGAGGACTCTTTGTCCGCTTAAGAAAGAGTCTTGTTGATACTTAGAGAGTATCGTCGCCCTTCTCTGAGATATTTATCGGAGATAATGGGTTCGAGGTCCAATAGTTCATTAGAGTGTGACCGAATTTAGATGTCCTACAGGTTTGAAAGAGCTACCTTCTTGGGAGTTGTTGCACCTTGGAATTTGCTTTTGTTAATCAAGTGCTACGCTAGCATGTAATGTTGAGTAGATGTCTTATAGGTTTGAGAGAGCTACCTTTGTACTAGCTTGCATGTTTATGTTTATGATTAGCATGAAGTATAGTAGAGTAGATGTGTACCAATGAGCTTTTTAAGCTCAGTGCTCAAAATCGTTGTTTCCGTGCGTAAGTTGATCGTGGGATCGAGAAGCACTATCGGTACGAGATTCTAGCATGGGGTGACCTCTAGAGTACGGTACTTGTGATTAGTGGGTTGTATTCATAGGACCTTACGTAGTTAATTTTGTAATTATTATTTTTGAAATTGTAATAATCAAATCGAATGTTCAAATGTTTTAAATTTAAATTGGAGCTCCTTTGTACCATCTTGATTATTTATCTATATTTTCAACTGATGACGTTAAATGTTTTCGAGAAATACCTTGCTGGGCTAAACCCTGAAAATTTTTAATGGTTTTGGTTTGAGCTTGAGGCCAATTGTGACATCCGGGTCGGGGGTGTTACAGTATTAGTCTAGGTGTTACATGTCCAAGTTAATTTTATTAATATTGATAATGCCTCAAACGAGGAAGAAAGACAATAATACCACTAAAGCAAGTGTTATAGGATCTAATTCTCGCCTATCACAGATAGAGATGGACGCAGAACTTTATATTAGGGGGCGAACCTATAAAATTCTAGAGAGACGAGCTTATAAAATTTTATGGGAGTGAAAATAAATTTTCAATAGGAAATAAATAGAAAATTCTAAAGAATTTCTAAATCTTATATAAATTTCAAATTTTTATGTAGGGCGACCGCCCCCTCCAGCCCCTTTTAAGTCCATCCTTAATCACATAACCTAATCTTAAGATACCAAAAAATAATCAATACCACAACGCTATATGCCTCCCTAGGAGTCAATATCATGCATCCAAAAATAAGCAACCGGTCCCACCTTAACTCAAAATCAATCACAATAGGAAGACCCCTTCAAGGCTTCCAACAAAACAAAAGCAAAGTTTAAGGTTTCTTTGCACAAAACACTTAGGTCCTGTTCTGCATTCATTTTAAGCCAAAAGCCATGCACAACATATAGTTTTTCAAGTCAAAATTGTTTTTTAGTTTGTTTTGAAAAGTGCTTTTCAAAAACTAAATTTTATATCTTTTAGCTTTTTCAAAAGCACCTTTGAGTAAATTTACTAATTTATCATCATTTATATTGCTATTTCTTTTATATTTTTAAAAATAATGTATAAAATAGACATTATATATACTTCCTCACCGCACTTCTCAAAAACAACATCAATTTGACTTTTGACTATGCTTGGTACTATAGAAAACTGAATAAAAAAAGCGGAAAAGGATGGAAAAATAAAAACAAAATAAATTTAATGATTGTTTAGTAGAACAGAAAATAAGGAGGAAATAAAACTGAGAGGATAGACTTTTCTTTGCTGTAATACAACTACAAGTGTTCATCCGACCAAAGTTGGACAAAAAAGAAGGCGGAGGAAGTAATGCTAATGAATTTATAAATTAAAATATCAAATTATCCCTGATTAAATTTTAAAAAGGATAGACAATGGGACACAATGATTTATAGTGGTTCAACCTTCAAACAAGGTCTACGTCCACTACCTTAGCTTCATACTAAGGATTTTAACCAATTTCACTATAAAATCTTCCCCTTTTCTAGGCTAAGGAGGCAACCGTTACAAAGGATCAAAGCTTTATACCCAAAGCTTGATCAAGATTCACTCTTGTACAAGAAAGATAATGGAAAAAATAAAATGACCTCACAAGGTAGATATTTGCCCAAAATTACAAGACCACTCAACCCCAAACTTGAAATAAAAGATTACAATAAATAACACAAGTTGGGTACAAGGATTTGACTCTAAGAGCACAAGGGTTAGATTTTTTCTTGAGTACTTGAATGTTGTTCAATCTAAGTTCATTGGTTGTTGCTGTAGCATTGGACACTTGTATTTATACCCCCTTATTGAATTCTAGCCGTTTGGGTGGTTGAAGTCATCAATAGAGCCGTTGGGGACCATCTTTTCCGCAATAAATGCTATTTGGTGAAGGCCTGTATCGGTATACGAAGTCCCGTATCGATACCTGTTACAACAAAAATATAGTCGTTGTACAAGTCGTATCGATACGTGTGAAGCCATATCGAAATGATCATAGTGTTAAAATGAGGGCGTATCGAAACAGCAAGGCCGTATCGGTACGGATTTTGCTCACTGGAATCTTGGATGAAAATGTGTATCGATGCGCATAGAGGCGTATCGGTACGGGTTAACCAAAATCCAAAGTTTTTTTATTCCAATAACTGACAACGGTCAAAAAAATTAATGCCGAGATCTTTGAAGATCTTGACAAACAATATCGATACGGGTTGTGCTGTATCGGAATGATTAAATTTTTTTTGAATTTAGATTTCAAATTGTATCGAAACATAGTGTACCGTATCGGTATGAGTGTAAATTTGTTAAACCCAGATTTCAAACCTTATCGAAATGGGTGTTAGTCGTATCGAAACGCTAAGCTAAAAATGTTTGCCCAGATTGAAGGCCGTATCGAAATGGGTTGTATCGTATCAAAACTCAAAGCCTAATTTTCAAAGTATTATGAAGGTCATATCGAAACGGGATAATCTGTATCGTTACGCTTAGCAAAATCAAATTCCAATAGCTAAAAACCGTATCGAGACACCAAGGGGTGTATCGATACGTCTGGGCGTATTTGTGTATTTTTGGCTTGAAACACTTAGAAAATTTTTGGGTTTAAGTTTATAACTTTGGAAAACTTTTTCTTGTCCTTTTGTGAGACTTTTGAATACTTAAAAAATTATTTTCCTTTACAATTTAGTTCTTAAACAATTTGTTATATCAAAATCAAACATAGGTTTTACAATCTCCCCCTTTTTGATATAACAAAACCAAAGTGAAAATTTTTAAGTATTAGAAAACTCCCACTTAATTTAAGGCTGTAAATAAAAATTTGGCTCTTTAAAACTTCTCTCCCTTTTTGTTAGATCAAAATCAATGTAATAGGGATAAGACAAGAAAACAATAACATCTCCAAGCAATTAAAAAAGCAACATAAGCATTTAACTTCAAATAATAGTTCAAGCAACATAGTTCAATCCAACTCAAATCCTAAAAGCATAAGCCTAATAAAAAACAAAGCATAGGAGTTCATAAGGACATAAAAGAAGGTGCATAACTTGAATCCTAATATGATATGCTATGACATGCAAAATGCCTAAGAATCTATGCCATCGTCTCCATCGTATTCATCCTCATCATCATCAACATTTGTGGTCGGGGGTCCATGGGATTGACGCCATTCACCATGAAAGGCGTTCAGAGTGATGTCCATAGATTTTTGTCGATTTTCAATAGCCATCACCCTTTCCTCCAAGGATGAGAAGCGAGTGTCGATCG
The DNA here is from genome assembly GCA_019671005.1 of Hibiscus mutabilis. Lineage (NCBI taxonomy): Eukaryota > Viridiplantae > Streptophyta > Magnoliopsida > Malvales > Malvaceae > Hibiscus > Hibiscus mutabilis. The sequence goes on from CM033744.1 coordinate 6,392,151, forward strand.
CGGCAAAACCAGAGTCCATGGTAGTGTGTAAATATGTGAACTTCTCATTAAAGAAAGCCATGAGAGCATCTTTATTCGGTTGGGCCACCGGAGCTTTTGTAACTTGAGCTTCTTGAGGAGCCTCCACCGGTTCGGGCTGAACACCTCTCGGAAGATCGATGTTACGAACCCATTCTTCATTGTAATAAGTGAACTTGGCGCGACGAAGAGAACGCTCATCAATGGGATCCGTGAGAGGTTCCAGAAGATCGTAGGAACAATCGATCCCCATCTTGTGAAAGACAAAGCTCAAAGTCGTGTCATAAGTGAAGGATGTCACCAAGGAGGTGTGGCGAAGTTGGACAAGAAAGACGATCTCGGCGAACATAATCTGAGCAAGGTTGGGTCGCCTCTTCTCAAGAAGGCGTCGAAGCCAAAAATCATCCACTTGGCGGATGGTAGAGTATTTCCCACCGGATGGACGGAACCACCAAGTGATCATGAGATGCAAGATACAGTCTTGGGCATTAAGAACGGTCACTGAACCACTAAGGACATGTCCTAACGCACCCTCATCATCTAATCATGTATCCTCAAGAACCAAAAAGTTTGCTAAAACACTTGAATCAATTCGAAATCTCTTACCCATTAAGTAAGATTCAATTGCAACAACCAAAGATTTCTTTTCATTGAAAATACACCGAGCATTGGAATAGAAGATTAAAATAATATTTCGATATAAAATCCCAGGTATACTTAAAAAAGCCATAAATTTCCATTCTGCATTAAAGAAAGATATTCGAATTTAAATCTTTCGGATGATAAAAACGGGATTAACGTAACACGCTCGGGATGAATTTTGTAACTTTGGTATTCTTTAAAATTTTCCATGGCATCGGGATATTGAGGTTCATTAAAATAGTTTTGATAAATGTGGGTAAGATTGGGTCTATTACCAACATGATCGGGAAGAGGACACAGAGAAATTGAACTAGAGGCAATGTCCTTTCGTGCTCGTTTCTTAGGGGCCATAGTCTGAAAACAAAATCAAACCAAAAACGATGTATGCATAAATCAATACATTCAATCCAAAAAGTAGACCAATAATCAAGGTATTGTCAAAAATTTATACAATATAGTTTAAAAATATATACAAATTTAAAAAGAATTTTTGGTAAAGAAAAACTTGAAAACAGTGTTAAAAATTATACGATATAATTTTATATTCGAATCAAAAATTTCAAATTTGAAAAAGTTTTTACAAAAATATTGAAAACAATACTATATAGGTTCTAAATATATGATTGTAGTGCAAAAACAATGTATATATATGTACGAAAATTAAGATGAGGTTAAGGATGAATGAAGTGATTTAGATGCACAAACTTGATGATTGTAGCTTGGGTTTGATGTAAAAACTAAAAGCCCTCAAGAATTTTGAGGATTGGTGTGAGAAAAAGTGAGGGATTTAGAGGATTTTCAGCTAGGGTTTTGAAATAAAAGGAAGATGTGTTTTATTTGAAGTAGGAAAGCTTTTTAAAGCCCTTTAAACAGCCTAGCGTGAATGCGTATCGATACGCCAACATGGCGTATCAAACCTAGTATCGAAACGCTTCTGATGCTGTTTTGATACGCTATACGTACCGGTACAGGTATACCTGTATCGAAACAAATGTAAATGACCCGTATCGTTACGAGGATAACCGTATCGATATGCATGTGATAGAAATGTTAATTTTGGCTGCAGGTTGCTCAGAAATTCGATTTTAATCGAATTGAAATGCATGTGAATGAAATGAGAGCATTATGCATGAGCATAAATAAATGCATACTCCCCCTAGCAACAAGCATATATGTATATAGGAGCTTAATCACAAAAGCAATCAATCAAACAAATTTAAGCAAATTTTGAGACCAAAAGAGGCTCTAAGGGTCAAGGGAGGTTGGTTAAACCTAACTCTCTCCTAAGAGACCAAAAACGCTCTTTGTTTAATGGTTTGGTAAAAATACCGCTAATTGGTTCAAGGTGTCTACATATTCTAGAACTATATCATTTTTCAAGACATGATCTCTAATGAAATGATGCCTTATTTCTATGTGTTTGGTTCTAGAATGTTGGATGGGATTCTTAGTGAGACAAATTGCACTAGTGTTGTCACACCTAATGGAGATGGTACCTATGTCAATTCCATAATCTAAGAGTTGTTGCTTCATCCAAAGGACTTGAGCACAACAACTCCATACGGATATGTATTTGGCTTCGATGGTAGATAATGCTACACTATTTTGCTTCTTAGAAAACCAAGATATGAGCATACTACCTAGGAATTGACATGTGCCGAATGTGCTCTTTCTATCTATCTTACAAACCCCATAATCCGCATCCGAGAAGGCATGTAGGTTAAAGGAAGATTCTCTAGGGTACCAAAGACCTAAACAAGGTGTATCTCTAAGGTACCTAAAGATTCTCTTAACGGCTATAAGGTGTAATTCTCTAGGACTAGCTTGAAATCTACCACACAAGCAAACACTAAACATAATGTTGGGTCTACTTGCGGTAAGATAAAGCAAACATCCAATCATATAGCGATAAAGCTTTAAATCTACACACTTACCTCCTTCATCTTTGTCAAGCTTTATGGAAGAACTCGTTGGTGTGGCTTGAGGTTTCACGCTCTCCAAGCCAAACTTCTTGAGCATATCCTTGATGTACTTGGCCTGGTTGATGAAGATGTCGTCTTTCCTTTGTTTAATTTGGAGCCCCAAGAACAATGAAAGCTCCCCCATCATGCTCATCTCAAACTCACCTTGCATCAACTTAGCAAAATCTTGGCAAAACATTTCATTAGTAGAACCAAAAATTATATCATCAACGTATATTTGAACTACTAATATGTCTTTGCCACTTCTTTTAATGAAGAGTGCAGTATCCACATTTCCTTTGTTAAAACCTTTTTCAATTAAAAAGTTTGATAATCTCTCATACCAAGCTCTAGGAGCTTGTTTCAAACCATATAAAGCTTTTGAAAGTTTAAAAACATGGTTTGGGTAATTTGGATCTTCAAAACCGGGTGGTTGTTCTACATACACTTCCTCATTAATAAAACCATTTAAAAATACACTTTTTACGTCCATTTGAAAAGGCTTAAATTCATTATAACATGCAAATGCTAGTAGCATCCTAATGGCTTCCATTATAGCTACGGGTGCATAGGTTTCATCAAAATTGATTCCATCTTCTTGTGTGTAACCTTGAGCAACAAGTCTAGCCTTGTTCCTCACTATGTTACCACTTTCATCTAGTTTGTTTCTATTAACCCATTTAGTTCCTATAGTAGATTTATTACTAGGCCTATCAACTAATGTCCAAACTTGACTTCTTTCAAATTGATTTAATTCCTCTTGCATGGCCATTATCCAATAATCATCATTTAATTCTTCTTTAACATTCTTAGGATCATGCATGAGATAAATGCTACATTACGTGCATTTTTAAGAGAAAATCTAGTGGTTACCCCTTTGGATGGATCACCCAAAATCTCACCACCATTGACATAGTTGTACTCTCTTGGGTAGCTCACTTCCTTTTCCTCTAGATTCATGTCTCTCAAGGCTTCTAGAGGTGGACCTTGTGCTTCTTCCTATTTGGTTGGAACTTCATCCACCTTTGATGTTTGTCCACCATTATTGGCTTCAAAGATCCCTACATCATCGGCTTCAAAGATCCCTACATCATCATCACAAGAATCCTTCCTCAGAAGGAGGTTATCATCGAAAATCACATGAATAGACTCTTCAACAACTAAGGTTCTTTTATTAAATACACGATAAGCTTTAGAGTTTAAAGAATATCCTAGAAAAATATCTTCATCACTTTTAGCATCAAATTTGCCAAGATTATCTTTTCCATTGTTTAAAACAAAACATTTACAACCAAATTGATGAAAGTAGCTAATGTTAGGCTTTTTGGATTTTAAAATTTCATAAGGAGTTTTCTTTAAAATAGGCCTAATCATTACTTTATTTATGATATAGCAAGCTGTATTAGTGGCTTCTGCCCAAAAATATTTTGGCAAATTATTTTCACAAAGCATGGTTCTAGCCATTTCCTTTAAAGTTCAATTTTTCCTTTCAACAACCCCATTTTGTTAAGGTGTTCTAGAGGCTGAAAAATTGTGGCTAATACCGTTTGAGTTACAAAAATCCTCAAAACCTAAATTTTGAAATTCGGTTCCATGGTCACTTCGAATGTGAGAAATAGTTTGACCAAGATCATTTTGAGTAATTTTTGAAAATGTGATGAATTTTTCTAAAGCCTCATCTTTGGTACTTAAGAATAAAACCCAGGTGTATCTAGAGTAGTCATCAACTAAAACATATGCATATGATTTTCCACCCAAGCTAGTTGTTCTAATAGGACCAAAGAGATCCAGGTGGATCAATTGTAAAATTCTACTAGTTGAAACATCATTAATGGACTTGAAAGAAACTCTTTTATGTTTACCTTTTGCACAAGCATCATAAATTTTATCATTTGAAAACTTTATTTTAGGCAAACCTCTAACTAGATCTTTTGAAACCAATTTTTCTAAAACGTTCATGCTTGCATGCCCTAGTTTTCTATGCCATAACCATGAATCATGCTCATCATTTGCAACAAAACATGTATGAGAAATGTGTATGTCATCTAGATGCACCATGTATATGTTTCCTAAGCGATGACCCACAAGTGCAATTTTATTTGTTTTAATGTTTAAAATTTTACAACCATTAGAATCAAAAACAACATTGAAACATTTGTCACAAAATTGACTAATGCTTAAAAGATTATGTTTAAAACCATTGACATATAGAACGTTTTCAATAAGTACGGAGGAGCGATTACCGATGGAACCTATTCCTTCAACTCGACCTTTGGAGTTGTCGTCAAATGTCACCAATCCTCCTCTTTTTAGTTCAAGTTCCACGAATCTACTCTTGTCGCTGGTCATATGTCTTGAGCGTCCACTATCAAGGAACCACGAATTTGCACTTGAAGCTTTGGCCTTGTAGCAATGCTCCCCCTACAAACAAAGATTAATTCTTGATTTTTGGTACCCAAATCATTTTGGGTCCATGAATATTAGCTCCCAAATACTTGGTTCCCTTGGGAATCCAAGATGCAATAGCCTTAAGATTGTTAGAAGTGACAAGTTCCTTAGGAACCCAAACACTTCTAATTCTATTACATTTAGAGGTCCGTTGGAAGCCTTTTTGCTTGTGGTTGCCAAAGTTCCTTTTAACATAGTTGGGTTTTGAAGATTGTCCTTTTTCAAAATTTGGTTTCCCAACATTGTTTAAGGAAGCTTTGAGATCATTTACCTCCTTGAGGTAATGATCCTTTAATTCCGAAAGAAGGTTATTTAAATCAACATTTTCTTGTTCAAAATATTTTTGATTATCTTTTAAATCACTAACCTTCTTTTCGAGTTTCGAATTGGTTTTAGATAAGGAATCATTTTGGTTTTTCAAATCAAGGATAGTTTTCTTATTTTTCAAAACGGATTCCTTATATTTTTCAACCAATTCGTCATAAGCCTCTTGTAACTCATTAAAATCATCAAATAATTCATCATAAGTGGGATCATTTAATGAATTAGAAGTTACCTTAGTATCCTCCTCCAAGGCCATGAGACAAAGGTTAGCAACCTCTTGCTCCTCATCACTTGAATATTCTTCATCGCTCTAAGTGGCTATATGGGTCTTGTGCTTCTTTTTCTTCTCGAAGCCCTTCTTCTTGAGTTGAGGACAATCGATCTTGATGTGTCCAGTCTTCTTAATTCATAGCACACAATGGGATCCTTTTCTTCTTCCTTGCTTTTACTATTGAAATCCTTTCTTCTATTGAACTTCCTTCTCTGGTTAGATCTCATGAGTCGAGTGAATCGTTTGGCTAGTATAGCAAACTCCTTATCTTCCTCCTCGCTTGAATCACTATCTTCTTGTGAAGCTTTGAGAGCAATTCCAAGTTTCCTCTTTTTTACTTCTTTCTTCTCAACCTTCTTTTCTTCTCTTTTCTTCTCTTCCTTGCTTCATGATCTCATGAGTTAGAAGAGAACCCACAAGAGCATCGACCTTCAAGGTCTTCAAGTCCTTTACCTCGATGATGGTCATCCTCTTCTCATCCCAGGAGTCGGGAAGAGAATATAAGAGCTTTCGAACAAGCTTGTTTTCTGGAAAGACTTCTCTGAATCCCTTGAGACCATTTACAATGACGGAGAAGTGATCGAACATCTTGGTGACGCTCTCATCGGGCTCCATCTTGAAATTTTCGTAGCTTAGATTGAGGACTCCAATCTTGGTCTTCTTCACATCGTTGGTACCTTCATAGGTGGTCTCTAGATTGTCCCACACCTCATTTGCACTCGTACATGAGGACATCTTCGCGTATTCGTCGGGTTCAAGTGCACAAAAGAGCATGTGCAAGGCCTTATCATTTATTTGCAACTTCTTTCTTTCTTCATCTGTCATTTCATGCTTGGCCTTGGAAACTTGTCTCTCTCCTTCTTGCTTCATTAGAATTGATGGTTCGTCTTCAATCACATCCCATAGGAGATAATCGTTGGATTTGATAAACAACCTCATTCGGTTCTTCCAATATGGATAGTTGTCTCCATTGAAGAAGGGAGGTCTAGTGATGGATTGAGACTCGTACATGTTGCCGAAAGTAGAAGCCATGGCTGATATGTCGGTTGATTGAGTCACCTTCTAGGATCGCCTCAACGGTTGTTAGACCTTCGGTTGAGTGCAACTCTGATACCAATTGTTAGGATAATCAATCAACACCGAAAGTGGCCAAGATGGGGAATTGGCAATTTAAAATTTTTGGAAGCAAATGAAAAGGATAGACAATGGGACACAATGATTTATAGTGGTTCAACCTTCTAACAAGGTCTACATCCACTACCTTAGCTTCCTACTAAGGATTTTAACCAATTTCACTATGAAATCTTCCCCTTTTTCTAGTTAAGGAGGAAACCGTTACAAAGGATCAAAGTTTTCTACCCAAAGCTTGATCAAGATTTACTCTTGAACAAGAAAGATAATGGCAAAAATAAAATGACCTCACAAGGTAGATATTTGCCCAAAATTACAAGAACACTCAACCCCAAACTTGAAATAAAAGATTACAATGAAGAACACAAGTTGGGTACAAGGATTTGACTCTAAGAGCACAAGGGTTGGATTTTTTCTTGAGTACTTGAATGTTGTTCAATCTAAGTTCATTGGTTGATGTTGCAGCATTGGAGACTTGTATTTATACCCCCTTATTGAATTCTAGCCGTTTGGGTGGTTAAAGTCATCAATAGAGCTACTGGGGACCATCTTTCCCGCAATAAATGTTGTTTAGTGAAGGCTGGTATCGGTACACGAAGCCCCATATCGATACCTGTTACAACAAAAAATATAGTTGTTGTACAAGTCGTATCGATACGCGTGAAGCCATATCGAAACGATCATAGTGTTAAAATAGGGGCGTATCGAAACGGCAAGGCCGTATCGGTACGGATTTTGCTCACTAGAATCTTGGATAAAAATGTGTATCGATACGCATAGAGGCGTATCGGTACGGGTTAACCAAAATTCAAAGTTTGTTGATTCCAATAACTGACAAGTAACGGTCGAAAAATTTAATGCTGAGATCTTTGAAGATCTTGACAAACCGTATCGATACAGGTTGTGCCGTATCGGAACGATTAAAAAATTTCTTAAATTTAGATTTCAAACCGTATTCAAACATAGTGTATCGTATCGGTACGAGTGTAAATTTCTTAAACCCATATTTCAAACTGTATCGAAACGGGTGTTAGCCGTATCGAAACGCTAATCTAAAAATATTTTCCCAGATTGAAGGCCGTATCGAAATGGGTTGTACTGTATCGAAACACAAAGCCTAATTTTCAAGTATTATGAAGGTCGTATCGAAACGGGATAATCCGTATTGGTACGCTTAGCAAAATCAAATTCTAGTAGCTAAAAACCGTATCGAAACACCAAGGGGTGTATCGATACGCCTGGGCGTATTTGTGTATTTTTGGCTTGAAACACTTAGAAAATTTTTGGGTTTAAGTTTATAACTTTGGAAAACTTTTCCTTGTCCTTTTGTGAGACTTTTGAATACTTAAAAAATATTTTCGTTTACAATTTAATCCTTAAATAATTTGTTATATCAAAATCAAACATAGGTTTTACATTATTGTTTTACCTTCTCAAGCATGGGCTGATATTTTCTTGTTTGATTTTTACGACTGCATGGACATTCATCATTTCTTAAAACAAAAAAGTAAATTGCATAACAGGTCAAATAATTATAAGTTTGATAACAAACATATCATTTTTCTTTTAAAAGTAATAATTTAGTCACTTAATAAAATTTTATGACAAATATGTCACTTTTCTTCTAAAAGTTATAATTTTAGCCACTTCGTTAAATTTTTGTAACAAAAAGTAATTCTGTCATTAAAATTTAAACAAACGACTTGGTATAATAACAATTCTAGTCCCTACAACTTATATGTTCTATTAATTTGGTCCTAATTTAAAATGATTTAATAAATTTAACCAGCATTTTAAAAAAATCATTAGTGGAGTGATTGTGTCTACTAATAAGCGACATTAAGATCATAATGGGTATGTTTCATTCGTTTGTCGGCTGTCTAGTAGTAAAATGATTGCATCTGTTGAGTTATCGCAACTTTCAGTTGTCGAGCAGATGGACAGTAGCACAGAGTGCGACAAGTGGTTGAAGGGCGTGTCAGAAAGGTGCAATGTCGAAATTTTTCAATATGAATGGTTAAATTTATTGAATTATTTTTTGAATTGGGGCCAAATTAATAGAATGTATAAGTTTTAGGGAGTAAAATAATTATAATTATATATGCAATGTGATAAATTAATATAATCTCAAGTTCTTCATGTTCAAGCTCTTTATCCAAAACGTTATTTGTTGAATTCTCTAGGAGAAGACACTGCACGTTGACGAATGCTAGATCAGAAACCATAAAATTTGTATGCTATTACTTTTGACTAACGTGCTATTAGTAATGCCAAAGAGAGAACAAAATTAATTTATAACTGCACCTGGGCATGGTGAATCTGAACCGAGAAAAGTAACTCTCGCCGGGACGGACGCAAAATTTTATGTTAGGGGCGAACCTATAAAATTTAGGAGAGGTGAACCTATAAATTTTAAGGAGACAAAAATAATTTTTTAATAAAAATAAATAAAAAACTTTAAAAAATAAATTATATAAAAATTTTAATTTTTTAGGGAGCTCAGGTCCCTTTAGGTCCATTCCTGACTCTGGCCATGCAATATCTGTCTCACAACGGAGCAATATTTCTGCTGTCTTTTCATATGCCGAAAATGCCTTTGAAAAGAGAAGAAGAATAAGAAAATAGGAATACCGTATATGCACAAAATTACGGTGTCTGGTAAGTCAGTTAACTTCCAAACTTTTGGGGGTTGACAGAATAATATTTTTGGTTTTAGGTTGAGTTTTAGAGTCATGATTTATGATTTTAGTGTTTAGTATTTTAGGTTTAGGGTTTATGGGTTTTGGTTTTGTGTTTATGGATTTGGGGTTTTAGGTTTAGGGTTAAACTATTTTTAATTAAAAATATGGCCAAATTGAAATAATGTGTAAATATTGAAGGTTAAATTTATTATTTTTCGAATTAAGACTAAATTGTTTGAATGTGCAAATATGAAGGACTAAATATATTATTATATAAAATTTGTTAACTGTCACGTCACTTTCTTAACTCCTTTAAAAGCCCAGTAGCCAAATTAAAACAAATCATAAAGTTTAATGGTAACATTGGAGCAATTAGAACTTTGATTACTAAATTGAATAAGTAACTGAAGTTTAGTGACCATTTATGAACTTTATTTTTTTTAAGCTTCGTTTAACAACATTTGTTTTTCTCTAACGTAGTTTTACGTCTTTTTATTATAGATATATTTATGTAATAAAAAAATTTCAGTCGATTATATGCCAAATTTCTCTATATAGTAACACAATGATCAGACTCGTCCAATTAATTTACAGGCATGTATGTTACTAATCCTATAATTAAACAACCTTAGGTTTTTATTTAATTAAGAGAAATTTTATTAACTTTTTCAAAACGAATTCCCTTTGTTAACAATAAAAAAGACCCAATATAGGTACAAAATGAAAACAACCCCACTAAAATTAGTCAACTCCACCAAATTTTAGAAGATAACCAAAATTGCAGACAAAAACAACAACAAAATCATGCCCATAAATTCTCCTTTAAAATAAACATAAAATTGTTCATAATGGACGCAACAAAACCAAACCAATAAAGAATTTGACGATGGAAGAGGATTTGTATGTATGAATTTGAAAAATCAAATAAAAATGATCCCTTGCTCTACAAGTTACATTCAGAGTTTCTACCATATAAGATTTATTGTGTAGATTTATGTAACAATTGGCTTAAGTTTTCCAAGTTAATTGACCCTACAACAAGTTTTAGAATAAGGGTCGGCATCCGATGCCTAGACCTGTAAACGAACTTAACGAATACGAATATAAGTATGTTCATGTTCGTTCGTTTAATTTTAACCAAACAAACATGAACAACTAAACGAATATTATTTTTTTCGTGTTTGTTCGTTAAGGAATGTAACTTGTTCATGTTCGTTCGTTACGATGATAAGCGAACGTAAACAAAAAACGCAAATGAACATTGAGTATTGTTTAATTTTTTCTTAAAAAGTCTGAAGTCCCGAACATTGAGCATTGTTTAATTTTTTTTCTTTTTATCTCATGTTTTTAATATATGTTTTTAAATTTTTGTAAATATAATACTTTTATTATGAAAAACAATAAATACAAATGGACATACGTGAATAAATTTAAACAAATATAAACAAACGAACATAAACGAGCGAATTGCCGAACGTTCACGAACATAAATGAACGAACGAGCTCTTTGTTCCTGTTCGTTCATTTAATTAAACGAACTTTCCGTCGAACAGTTCGCTGAACGTTCGGTTCGTTTACAGTCCTACCGATGCCGGTTTACAATTGCAAAAACCAGAAATATATCACAATTTTAATTATCAAAATATGAAGTTTAACATGTTACGGAAACAATCCCAGAAATTAATGGTTTAAAGAGTTGATGGACCAAATTCATTTTGGGATGTTTCTTTTGTCGTTGTGATCCATAATCTCGTTATTTGATCAAAGATTTTATTTAGTCACTGTACATCTATAGTCAGGTTTTAACGTCAAATATCTTTCACTATGCAAACGACTTTTTTTCAATTTAAAGTTGATAGATTCGATAAAGAAACACCAACATCAAACTGTCATCGGCCACAGTAGAAGTAATGTAACATTCCTCTAACCATACACACTTGTATTATTTGAAGGTTATAAGTAATTAGTTAGTGTTGGGCGTTCGATCGAGTCGAGTTAAAAAATTTTCGAGTTATTCGAGTTTACAAGTCATATTTTACGATTCAAATTTTATTTAAAATTTTTTGAATCGAGTCGAGTTTATGAAATTCGAATCGAATTTTCGAGTTTCTGTACAAATTTAATTGTAGTAATTATTTATAATGTTATAATACATATTAATTCCAATTTTAACGACTTCTATATCCATATATATATCTTTATATTTTCACATGTGATGTACATAACATATCATGCAGAATTGACAGACTCGACTCAAATTTAAAAACTGGTCAACTAATTCTTAAAAATTTTGAGTTATTCGAGTTATTCGAATTTATATTTTATAACTCAAACTTTATTTGAAATTTTTTCGATTCGAGTCAGTCGAGTCAAAACGAGTCAATTTTTTCGTGTCGAGTCGAGTCAAATAATTCAATTTTTTTTTAAGTTGAGTCAAATTTTACACACACCTAACTAATAGCATATTTGTATTCAACGCTCTATTTTGCAAATGCTGTAGAAGTCATGGGATGTGTGAGTACAACATAGTTAGAGTCTTAGAGAGAATGAAATGTTGTTGCTATAGATGATTTTGGTTCTCCTCGGTCACGGAACTAGTCTGGGACTTTAAGCCCCTATTAAAATTTTAAAATATTAAAAATTTTAAGTTGAGACTATGATAAGATTATATTTTACCCTCTAAAAATATATTAATTCATTTTTGGCCTTAAACATTTTTAAACAACCCTAATAAATAATGTTAATTTTCATCACTAAAACGGACAAAATAATCCTTAAAAACATTTCAAAAGAGTAAAATAGTCCCTCCATTAAAAATTTCATCTATCTTTCCCATTAATTGTTGGAATAAAAGTAAAAAATACAATATTTTTTATTTCTCAACATTTACAATTTTATCAATTTAACCCTTGATCATTAAAATACATAGAAACTAAAATTATATTTTTTTTCATTAAAAGAAATCTTGTTATTAGTATATACAAAAGGTTAGCGTAATATATTTGCTTGTATGCGGGGAGAAGAAATCGAATATAATGATGAAAGAGGATTTGTACATGTACCATGTGTAATGTAATTCAGTTCCTAGAAAAAAAAAAGGATAAACTACTCAGGAGACCACTGTACTATGAAGACGGTCTTATTTTGACCACCCAACTAAGCAACTCGTCAATTAGACCATCAAAATAAAGAGAAACGATCAATTGTTCTTATGCATAGTTTATCATTTCAAGACCATCTATAATAGAAATGCTAGAAAAAAGAAAGGCTTACTTTGAACCAAACTATTAGAGTACAAGATTGAGAACACCAAAACCAACAAAAAAAGTAAATGTGAAAAAGAAACGATTGTAATTCATCAAAAACACATAACAATTAAATGAACACTAAAACACTATTTAGCACCTTGGCCTTCTTCTGCTGCAGCTTCAAAGGTCTCCCCAGGTACAAGATCTGGTACCTCCTCGTCATCCTCTTCTTGAGTAGTGGCTGCACCAGTACCGGTAGCACCCGGTGCCTGCTTCTGGAATTGCTCTGCCAATTTCCTCAAGTTGTCCAAGTTATCCGGCCCTACAAGAAGTTTTTGAATAAAGGTCAAAAGCTAGCCAATATCATCGATTTACAATCACAAAAAATGTCAAGTATTCATACCCAATTGGTTGATGATTCCGGGGAGAATATCCTGCAATTCTGGAATAGGGGGGAAACACACGTCAGACCGACAAAGCTAAAATCAGTAGAAAAGTGTCTTTCAAGACTTTGGACTTAAAAATAGCAAATCTTCAAAGGGTAAATAGCAGTAAGATTTTATCAACTGCGAGAGGCTTCAAAGTTGAGAGAAGCAGCATACTCTTTGTCTGAGGTGACCCACTAACAACCCAGGTGTTGGCAGCAACAGAAGCTTGAACTGAAATATAGATAGATCATAACAAGTTAGTTTAATATGCAATGCAAAACCTTTGAGAAAATTATAGGTAATAAATCCACTAGAATAAACCCTAAATCTACCTTTTGGATTAAGAAACTGGATAACGACATCGTCCTTGAATATGTTAACTTCCTCAATTGCAGGAATAGGATTTACTCCTATTCTCTTGAGGGTGCTTTGTAACCGCTTGCCATCGGTCGTTGTTGTCTTGTGGATAGCCTTCTTCTTTCTGTTAAAGTGAAAACAACAAGATAAAAATTAATATGCAAACTATATATTAGAGACATCAATATTCAAAATCAAATATTAGGACATGGGAAACTCAAAAAATCAGGACATAACAATGAGAAAATGTGAAATTGATACTCATCAAATGATGTTTGGATTTTCTAAAATCAACTTTTAATTTAAAAACTTAGAGGGAAAAAACTTAAAACCCAAGGCTCAAAATCTGAAATCATCATATGATTCGTATCCCAGATTATTAGAGGGGAATTCTTTTTGTACTTGAGATGTATAGCATGATTAAGGGTCCATTCGGATCTCAAGTAGAAGGGAACTACGTAGCAATGGGGAGGTGTCTTCCAAAGGCGATTCAAATGGACCCTAGATAAGTACAATCAAGATTGAATACCATTATATAAAAGGGAAAAAAGTTCATTAATTTCTCTACAATTAAACTGTGCAATGTTGGAGAGAGCTGAGCATTCACATTTATTCAATTCGAAGTTGTATCTTTGAAGCCATGACATGACAGCAACTCCTTCTCTGAGTCTATATTTTTATATCTACATTAACGTTGACATAAAAATGCACCATGGAGTCAACAATCAATGCCCCCTTCTGCTCCCACCAATCGGAGCCAGATCACTCTGATCAAAATACTTAGATGCTCTTCTTGTTCATGAAATCACATCATTAAAACTAATGTAATGCCTGTTAATCTTTGTACAATCCCAGACACGTTCATAGCATGTACCGCGCAAGGCGTAGTCTCCACTCTTGAAACTCCTACAGCTCGAATATTCCCAAGACAAATCTAAACTTAATAATAGCAACCCTAGCAAGGAAGTTTCAAACCATGAACATACCTTCTCATGCTACCCTTCCCACCGGTTCGGACCGCACCAGCCATTTTCGTGAGCCTCTCCACATTCATCTAAACAGCAAATCAATAAAAGGGTAAAGGATTAAAAGTATGGTAAATTGAGGCCCAAAACACACAAAAACAAAGAGAGAATTGAGGCAACAAGCTTATCAAAATCACTAAAATAAAAAACAAAAACACACTACAGATGAGGCATATGAAACAATCATACACTAAAGAAATACCTTACCCTTTTTGTAGCCTGTAATCTTTGACTGAGAAAGGGGGAAACCAAAAGGAGGGAGAAGGTGAAAATAAAATAGAGAATGAAAATCAAAGACACAAACTTCAGAACAAAATACAAAAAAAATGTGAACTGCCCTAGTTTTTACTTACTGTAATTGGATTTTATGCTTTAAAACATAAATCATAAGCTAAGCAGGAAATCTAAAGAATTATAAAGCAAGGCAGCTGAAAGGAAATATCAAACAGAGGGCCTTTCAAATGATTTCCCCAAAAAAATATGCGAACAGAAATAGTAATCCAAAAAAAAAACATGAGAGAAGAAATCAGATATTGATTGAAATTAAAACGACGGAAATAGAAGAAAGCAGATGCAAAACATAAAGAAATCAGAGAAGGAAAATGTACCTTTACACTGTGTTTGGATTGCAGTATAACCTTGGTTTTTGCTTTAAATTTGCAATTTATTCGAGAAAACATAGGGGGATAAAAAGGTAAATGCATTTTTTTAATAAAAATAAAATTCCTAGTTTTTTATATAATTTATTAGAATTTTTTTGTTTTATTATAGAAAATATTTTATTGTAAAAGGATTTAACAAAATATTTACTTTTCTTTACTGTTTAATCAAATAATATTTATAAAGAATTCTTTTATTTATTAAATAATTATTTTCTGTTTTCCAGTTTATTATTAGTTATACGATTATGTTTATTGGAGACTTGGAGCGGATATGTTGAAACTTAAACTTCCACCGCAATAGAAGGTGAAATTAGAGTACTTTTAGAGTAGAGATTTTAAAATTGTGAAGATTTTAAAATTTTTAGTAATGATTACTTTATTTAGATAAATAATTATTTTAATTTTTAAAAAAAAATATAAAAAATAGTGATAATAAAAATAATATAAAAACATAAGTGGTATTATTAAATTTTAAAAATAGATAAATAATTTTAATAATATAAAATATAACATTAGAAAATTCTTTGTTAATTTTAAAATTCTCAATTATTTTTAATCTTAACAAGAAATTTTTTAAGACTTTAAAAACTTTAATAAAAATGAATCTCCCTCACAAAATTTCTCATCCAAAAAGTTTTTCCGTTCTTTTAATATTGTATTAATCAAAACGGACCAAAACACATTTAAATATATCAAAGTTTTAATATTAAAAAAAAAATCAAAGTTTAAACTGCTGATTTCTCAGAGATGTTATTGCCCTCCATACATTCAGGAACTAAAAGTTCCTTTGTCCCAAACTTATTTGATATAAATGTTATTAATTTTCAAATTTTATATATTTAAAAAATCAGACCACATCTGAATGTGTTAGAGAAAATGGAGAGTAAACTAAAACTTGATTGAAGATATATTTTAAGAAGGCACTAAGCATTTAAAAGTAATAATCTTTCTTTAATTTATAATAACACTTTTCCCTTTGTTTTAAAGAGTACCGAAATATACACTCCACAAGCTTTTCTTCTTTTGGACAAAACTATGAACATGCACTCCAAAAATGCAGCTTTTTTTAACATTTAAATACAATAATTACCTCATTGAAGGGATAGGAACAGAAAGCTCCTTATTCACAATTGAGGAACAGAGGATTTTGATTTCAGGGTGTGGAATTTACTGAAATCCCTTGTGGCATAGGTGAGCTTGAATGATCTTGATGCAATGGGATAACTAGCCGCTGTAAGGGTTTTAAAGCTACGGTAAGCTCTGCAAACGATGGCCGCAAACTCGGATCGCTGGAAACAACAGACCAAGTAGATTAGATTGGATTCGATATAGCAAAATGAGGAGTCATAAAGTTCAAGCTTCTGTATGCTTACGTCTGCCAGCATTGCCAAATTATTCTCGCAACCAAAGGATCAAGTTCCTTTGGAATGTCGAGGCGTTGGTCCCGGAAACCTACAGCACCCACAACTTGCATCGGATTCATTCCGCTCCAAGGTAATCTCAAAGTAGCAAGCTCCCAGAGAATGATTCCAAAGCTAAAAACGTCACATCTAATAATCCAACAAAAGATGTATCTTAGTTATAAGGTTTGGTTATTTTACTGATTCAGCATATTTAAATCTAAGACGACGATAGCAGTGCCGCCACGAACACTAATCACTGATAACAGTGAGCCACAGAAAAATAAATCAAGTAATTTAACAACATTATATGCAGACAAAATGTTATAAAGATGCATAATTATGGAATTTTCTTATCTTCGTATTCTCATAAATCCAACAAAATGTTAGTGGATTGAGCGGTCAGCTTAGCTGAGGAGAAAAAGACGCAAAGGAAAGATATTGAAAAAAAAAAAAGAAACAACACACTTCTCATTTGAAGGCTCATTCCGAAGTACTTCCGGTGCCATCCACTCAGGCTGAAACATAAATGCCAACTCAATCAGAAACACAGAAAGAAAATTAATATAACTGAAGCTACCTACATATTCTATCTAAATCTTCAGAATTTATAATATATTGCACAGCAGGCTAAGATACTGACCGTTCCAGCGGTTGATTTAGATGATAGGAATGTATTATGTTTCAAGCGTGACAACCCAAAATCACAGACCTGCACAGTTCAGTTTTGTAAACAATCAGAGTCTGTCAATATAAATGATAGGAAGGTATTAGGCTTCAAGGGCTCATTGTAATCACAGACCTGATGTACCCAATCCGTTTTGCAATGATTACAACAAGGTCGAGACTATTTGGGGAATGGCACTTAAATGCATTAAGAAATGTTTAGGAGCAGATAAAAACTAAAACATAGAAACGTCATTTACCTTTACATTCCAGTTTTTATCAACTAAAAGATTAGGAGACTTCAAATCACGGTGAACAATTGTAGGTATGCTAGTGTGTAAGCAATTCATGCCCCTTGCCTGCAAAAAGGAAACAGATATGAATATGCGGTCACATGCTAAGTAACAAAAACAAAAATGCAACGTTATTAATTCCATATGATCATACCACATCAAGAGCCATCTTAATTCTACGCTTCTCATCGATTTGAGGATGAGGACGATGAAGAATCTTATATAAGCTTCCTCTGGAAAACCAAATAACATTTGCAAAATTTAGAATACCACAGATCATCCATATTTGTCACACAAATACACATGCATGCTGGTAGCCATAGTTTGCCAATCTCATATTCCATCTACATTACTTGGCATGAAGTTCAAATCATTAAAAGATAAGCAGATGATCTGCAGGAACAGACTCTTACCTAGGAAGAAATTCGGTAATGATAGACAGGTTAGGAGGGCGAGTAACAGCACCCATAAAAAGAACAACATTTGGATGACGCAGTCTACGCATTATTCGCACCTAAAAAGAGAAAAACATAATCCAGGATCAGGGATTTGGACTTATTTAACTGGCGTAACCTTAGGCACGGATATCTGCCAGTTATAAATGAATAAAAGAAAATATCTAAACATATTTTACTCTCATTTTGAGACAGCAATTTATATGCTTTAAAGTTGCTTACTTCTCTTTTGAACTCAGCCAAAGCAGCACCAGAAAAATCTTGGTCTAGGAACTTCTTCACTGCAACCTCCTGTAGTCCGATAAACATTACCACCCACAAATTTGAAACTACTTGTTCTTTCAATTTTGCAAACAACTCTTATATATTCTGGTGCAAAACACATATAGAAAAGTGTATCCATAGTTCGATTCAAGACAGGGCTAAAAGTTTTGACTATTTATACCTTTGGAAAATAATTGTCTAGATAACTCAACTTAATTAACACTAAACAAAGGCAGCACAAAGTGAAATACAAGGTAAACCGAGATTGACTGAGTATTAAAAGAGTAAACTAACCGTGCCATTCCAATCAGCATGATAGACCTCTCCATAGGAACCTACTCCCAAGAAAACAAAATTCTATAGGAATTAAATAACTTCCAAAACAATGTAAAATTTCTAGCAAAGCCAGCATCAGAATTAGTTATTCTATTTAATTCTAGTGGTTTTCAAGAGAAACGATAAGAGCTCTTGAATAGGAAAAAAGGGGAAGAAACTACAAAATAACAAACACAGCCATACAAGTAAATGAGTAATGACTAACTGAGTCGACATTTAATTTGTGAAAATTTGATCTTTGCATAACAAAAAACGCCGCTTGTAATGAACTTCAATGAGTCAAAACCATTACCTAGTCCAATTCTTTCACCAATATCCAAGTCTTCCCAAGGAATTTCACATTCGCCAACATCTACATCATCAATTAGTTGATGATCCAACTGATTAGGGGTCATTCTGTTAGATAATCCAGAAGAACCAACACCAGAATCAAAGGATGAGCTAGGACTTTCGGGATCCTTCAATTTGAGATTATTTCCCATATATCTATCATGGGCATATCTATAATTGTCGAAACCAATCTCATTATCTTGCTCTTTAACCAAACCTGAGTCATTTTGTAAATCATGTTCATTCAAGACATGCTCCTTAAATTTAGTGTTTGCATCCTCAGCTAGTTGTGAGCTACTGAACTGACTGGTAGTTGATGGCAAAGATGCTCTAGTATCAGAAAAAGGATTGCAGAATTTATCATTTCTATTCATCGTATCCAAGCCAGCAGGTGACTTAAAACCATGAGAATAGACCTTTTCAGGTTTATTGGAGTTGGAGGAAGCTGCTGATGACAGGTTAAAATCATTAGAGTCACGGTTGACTTTTGGAAAGTGGCCTTCCATATAACTGTACTTTTTCTGCGGAACCTCATTATAAACAGGCCGATTCTTCCACATCAATGGTACTGGGGGTCGCCCCACTACATTATTTGGTTGTCTCTGAGATTCATCAACTTTGGTCTCTGGAGATTTATTCCGCTGGGATGTTTTGCCTGTCCCTTTTATCTGGAATGGATTAAGATCTGCAAAAAGATTTTTTGGGTCCTCTTGACTATTCTGCCCATGTGGCACCACATTAACATTCATCCTCTGGCCATCAGCAACTACATTGGCACCACGACTCCCTTTATAGACTAAAGTTCCAATAGCAGTTGAAGGAAAATGGTCCAACTGATTAGGGGTCACTCTGTAAGCTAATCCAGAAGAACCAACACCAGAATCACGACTTGGGCCTGATAATGAAGGCGGCACTTCTGCACTTCCAGAACTTGACCCCAAATCAATGGGCTTACCGCTATTGACCGCAGGATGATGACTACTATCTTCACCTTTAAGTGGCTTTTCTCTTGAGTATACTTCATTAGGCGACTGAAGAGTTGGTATATTGTTAATAATTGGATTGTACGACTTAAAAGTAGTATCTTTTGCACTTAAAATGTCGGCAGGTATAAGTGTACCGGGAGCTGCCATTAGATCAACCAAAAATTCCCTGGAGAAACAAAAATACTAGATTAGACCTAAACAAAAGTAAAGATAGCAGGTTAAGAAATAAGCAGAAACTATAACCTTTCATCCTCCAGCTTTACTATATTTACAGCATCATCCTCAACACCAGTGAAGTGACTGCCTTTTACCAGTCTACAAGGTAATCTTATGCTATCTGCCAATACCTACATTAAAAGGACACAAGGAAATTTAAAATAAACCTGGCAGTTAGCCCTATTAAAAACAATAAGTACTTGGAACAACCATGAAATGAACAAAGTTTAACCATCCGGCGATATAATAGTTATTTTGAAGTTTTAGAGGCCCACAGTTTCCATTTCTAGGAGTAAAGCCACTCTAGAAGTAAAAAGACTCACCTTGAAGAGCAACGCACGATGCCGAGACAGGCCTATATTTATTGAACCAATAGGCAACACGCTTGTATGAAGAGATGTTCTGTCCATCCACTTGGACAAAATCATATTAGCATCTTTAACAGGTCCACCCATATGTCCTGTTACAAGTTCAGCAAGCCTTTGAACTAAAATACCTACATTAGTAGAAGGGCAATCTAATGAAATACAGTGAGCAATTTGCAACAACTCCTCTAGGGCAGGGTCAATTGTTCGTTTGACAATTACAACTTCAAAGCTAGAATTTCCGAGACTTGCTTCAAGATCAATAAGAGATGGCATTTTTCCTAGGGTTCCTGAATCAGTGGAAAGCCCATATACATCATAGAAACCATCCACCACTCTTTCCTCATAATCAAGCACATTGTATTCCTGATGACCAAAACACCCCAACCAGCCAATCCAAATTAGATAACTCAAGAACTAGCAATATATGACAGGAATGGAACACTCGTTCAGTTCAAATGACCATATTCAAGTTCCAAACAGCAAATTGCTATATTCCCAAGTTTTAGCATCAATCCAAATCTAGTTATAGAAGCAGTCAAAATGTTTTTGGATTTAATTAAAACAAATAAATCATTGATCCAAACATTGGAAAAATTGCAAGACAGCCTGGATAAAGGCCGAAACAACAAACATCAGCTAAAGCAAAACAAGACATACAAGAAGGCCGTGACTAAGAGCACATAGAAGCATACTATCAAAGAAAATTTAAACCAATTCTCTTCATTTTATAAAATGATTTCTGTTAACATTAGTATCCCTCATGGTCTCCAAGCTACTGATTAAATCTTGAATTTGTAAAATTAATCATTACAAAAAGAACTAAGTGATATCTAAAGCTAATTCACAAGAATGAACCGTGGTTTAGTTTCCAGGTACTTCATTCCTTCTTAGCAAATCATGCAAGTTCAAAATTTGACTAAAGGAAGATATGGAAAAAAAAACTGTAAAAACTACAACAATTCCAGTAGAAACACATGTTAGTTCAAGCTTTCCAAAATAGTTCTCCACATACAAGAATCCAAAATAAAATCCAAACCATAGCTTGCCCTAATCAACCAATTCAAAAATGAATCATTAGCAGCAATTAAATGCCCCTGATTCAAGCCATTGGCTTTAATTAGATTTACCAAATTTTCAGTTCAACCCTCAAAAAAGATCAAGCAAAAGAAGAAAAATAAAATTCCAAGAAACTATCAAAACTGAGATAGTAGCTGCTATTCCCAACTTATCCACCACAATTTCACAAGCGGGAGTTCATAGTCCACTTCATCATCAGATCAAAAAACAGATTAAATAGCAACAATCACTATTGACTTCCATTGTTCCAGTAAAAGCACGATTACTCTAAGCTGGTCCACTGAAATTCAACACAGTAACTTGCACTAATTAAACAATCCGATACTTAACCAGTTTAACCAACTAAAAAAGATAAAACAACAACAATCACAATTGACTTCCTTTGTTCCAGTACAAGCACGATTAATCCAAGCTGTTCCACTGAAATTCAATACAGTAACTTGCCCTAATTAAACAATCCAATACTTAACCAGTTGAAACGACTAAAACAAGCATGATTCAAGCTCATGCAGTCCAATTCAAAGTTCAAAATCATAAGAAAACCAAACCGAAACACTTACCCAATACTGCCTGGACAAAGCCTCAGCTACCACATCGTCCTCACCCCTCCCTACACCTAAATCCATCTGATGATGACCCCCTGAACTCAGAAAATCAGTCTCTCGGATCTGATCCTTCTTCGGATCCTCCGAATTGGAAGCGCTTATAGCTAGGGCTAGCTGAACCTGAAACTCTTCCTCCGACAACATATAATCCGACGCTCGATTCGTAGGAGTCACAGCAGATGAAGGCGTACTGAAACCCATGCTCGATGATACAGGCACGGTCGAAGTGGTCACCGGAGATGATGACGTGGGACTGGGAGGAGAGTTCTCAGCCGTGTCACGTGGATTATCGGCGACGGAAGACGGCGACGTTTCGTTTGTGGAAGGTCGATTAGGATCGTGACTGCCTCCTATGTGTAGCTTCTTAAAAATATGCTTCATTTTCTCCCGTTTCTTCATCTTCTTGGCTTTCTCAGTTTCCTCAGTCTGCATTTTCTCTCTTTACTTTCTTTATTTCTATTTTTTGAATGTAAACAGATTGTCGGGAAGTGAAAGGAGGGAAACTTAAAGCCCTTGTATTGGTAATTATACGGCATATAGTATTAGCATGTCGTGGCAGGTAATAACACGGCTTGATTTTGAAGTTATATACGAAATTGCCATTCACTATCATGTTTTATATGAATCCAGCTCATCATCCGTGATCGCAATTAATATGATTCATCTTAAAAAAAGGTGAATAAGACATGCTGGCATTGGATTTTCACACGTGGAGTTAAAGGTCCACGTCAGTTATGGGGCCATAAATCTTTTAATGTTAAAAATAGTTAAATGAATGAGTTAATTGCACCACACGTCCCTAATTATAAGCCTTATTTAAAATTAGTCTAAACTTCTAAATGTTTCAATTTCATCTTTAATTTATGTCTCTCATTTTAAATTAGTCTTTAAATTTTTGCACGTCTAATTTCAACCCAAAATATTAGTATATGCTAATCATATCACATGGCAGTAAAAATGCTATAAAAATTATTAATTGTCATGTAAATTTTAATGTATATTATGTAATGATATGATAAGACGTAAAGGAAATTTAAGGCTGGAATTAGAATGTTCAAAAGTTTGAAGACTAATTAAGAATGAGGTCATAATTTGGGGATAAAACTAAAATATTTAAAAGTATAAGGACCAATTTAAATAAAAACTATAATTTAGGGATGAAATTATAACATTCAAAAGTTAAAGACCGATTTAGAATAAATGTCATAATTTAGATAAATACGATGCAATTAACTCTAATAAAACATTTAAAAATCTTTAGATTAATATTTTACATTTGAAAAATTAAATATTGATTTGGATTGGGACAGTAACTAAATAAAATTGTTTAGAGATGGTCATGGGTCACATTCGTCGCGTTTTTGTCGATTCGAATTCAACTCAAAAATTTAACTCTCCCTCCCTGAGTTTAAACTTGACTCGACGTTTTAAGATGCTCCCCGACCCGAATTTTAGAGTAAAAATTTGAATCTTGCTCAGCCTGACATAAATAAAAAAAAAATTATTTTTTTCATTTTTATTCGATAAAATAGGGAGTTAATTGAAAAAATACAAATAGAGATTGAGCATTATAATAATTATTCATCTATTT
Organism: Hibiscus mutabilis; assembly: GCA_019671005.1. Lineage (NCBI taxonomy): Eukaryota > Viridiplantae > Streptophyta > Magnoliopsida > Malvales > Malvaceae > Hibiscus > Hibiscus mutabilis. The sequence continues at coordinate 6,415,934 of CM033744.1, forward strand.
TAGACAAAATAAGGAGATAATTGAAAAACATATATAAAGGGAGGGGCATTATAATAATTATACATAAATATTTATAATAAAATTAACTATTATGTGAGGTCGGGTTGAATATTTTTTATCATAAACCTGACCGACATCATACTAAAAAAACCCAACCCGAGTCCAAATTATTTCTTTAAGAAACCTTAACCCTATAGGAATGTACTTTTTGTTTCATATTTTTTTTAAAAAAATATATTTAAAATTGAAGTAGTGTTTTTTTTTTTAATTACAAAGAGCTTAAACTAGTAAGCTAAGAAGGAATATTCAGGTGCCCATGAGCACTAGCCATGTCGGAAGCCAGCAGATATGCTATAGCATAGCAGCAGAAGCTTCATCAAAAATCATCGTGGTTAACTGTTGTGACAATGTTAATCTGATATTTTATCAACAACTTTGTTCTTTTTTCGTAGAACCCATCGGAACACTGTCCCCCATGCGCGGTTCCGCAGTCTAGAAATTGCACGAACAAGCGAAATAGAGCTTTTTTCGCTATTACAGTCTTCTATTAGCTTCACAGCTTGAGAGTTGTCCGTCTGAACCTCAGGTAATTCCAAGCGAATTGCAGTCCTTCATAAATTCCCCATAACTCAGCATGTATACGTTTATTAAATCTCGCTAACCATTGGTCATTAGCGTTCCAGATAACACCGCCCGTTGTGCCTGTACTATCGTGCGATGCAACGCTTCCATCTGTATTCGAGCAATACCATCCATCTGCAGCTATTACAACAGTTCACTGTAGCAGACCGTTCAATGGTGTCATATGGTGTATTGAAGTAGCGTGCCCAATGGAGGCTGCAGTTGATGACTCCATCCCAAGTCCGTGATGGCCCGGTAAATATTTCCTTGTTTCGCTTCTTCCAAATCTACCAGATGAGAGAAGCGAATAGCTCGGACCATTGTGTACCATCTACAAGTACATGACTAGCTATCAAGAGATTTTTTAAGCAGCCATTCCCCAAGGTTGAGACTAAAAAAAATCTGATGCATGAGACGATGGTAGGACCTATAACCAAATACATCGAACCTTACGGCAATCTCGAAGCACATGCAGTACATTCTCTTGGGCAGCACCGCAAAGGTGGCACGAGGGGTCATTAGCAAAAAATCGTTGCACTCTTTCACAGTTCGTCATAAGTTTCTGCTGAAATGCAAACCAAATGAATAAACGAATCCGCTGAGGGATTCTCAAGCTCCATATTTCCTTCCAAATTAGATTGACTTCATTCCAAGAATGATTAGACAACTAACGATAAGCAGAGGCTGTATCGAAAGCATTGGTAGGACTCCGTCGCCACGTGCAAGCATGAGCAGTATTCGAAGCATCATGAGGTTTTATGTATATACATCTCAAATTTCAGAATACTTAATATTTTGAACACTATACATGTGCATACATGTGCACTTTTATTGGAACTAGTTCAACATTGCATATCCCTACTATTACTCTATCTTCGCTCACATCCCTTGACTTTGTACATGAGCATGCACCACAAACAAAAGGTAGTGCCTGGCAGAGAAGCACTAGAAGCCACCGCTCTTACATCAGGAGAGAAGCCGGTGGAATGGAGTGACGCTGCCACAATATATGCGGCAGAAGTGAGAGCCACCGGCTGTAACAGCACAATGCCCGCAATGCTAGAACAAGTAATGACGAAGACAAGACCAAATTGGGTGAAGTTCTCTTTGTAAGCAATCAACAATTTCCAGATCTCTACGAATTCTCATAGAAACCTTATACCTCTTTCATGTTATAAATTGGAACTCTGAAACTGAGATTCGAATTCTATGAGAATTCATGTTCCAGCCAAACCATGCTTGGTCGTTTTCATGGTAATTGAACTGGCTAACTACAAAAGAAAACAATTTGGATGATTTAAACCCGAAGACTCAAATTTCCTAACCATCCATGTTCAAGCCAAGCTATGTGCTTGATTGTTGCCGTGGACATTGAACTGCCTCACTTCAAAAGCAAGAGAATATTGAAAACAAAACAGATGAACTTGAATGAAATCGATCTGTTCTTGGTAGCCATGGGGGCCATTTATCTTTCAGCATAGATACTAAAATATGGGCACACTTCGTTACAAACGCCCCAACTCCATTGAGGAAAGCTTTTGCAGACTCTGATATTCACTTAGTTTATGACCATTAGAAAGAGAGTTCATGTCTGATTTACAACTATTTTTAATTAGTGAGATAAACAAGGAATGAAACAGATTCTAATTTATTTAGACTTTCACATATTTTTTTGTAAATTTGTAATTCCGCCGTCGCTTCACTCAGACTCGCCAGTCAGGAGGAAAAATTCATATCCGCAACTATTCGTGATAAAACACCAATCCCACATTAACCGAGGAAGAGAAGGGACAATAACGGGGCTTAATAAATAAGAAGCGCCGAGCTCCTTTGTACCTGGATGGAGTCAATGGGTGATCAGTAAGGCCATGGCCTAGATTAACGACCTCCATTGCACTTAGGAGGCGCGTTCGTCTAAGGTCTCCCCAAAGTAGGAGAACCTACGTCATAATTTGTAGCAGAACAAAACATAAAATCGAAAGAAATAAAAGGAAAACAAAAAACGACAGGGGTAGGAGGTGTCGCCTTCCCCCTAACCACCGCCGAAGGAGTCATCCAAAACACGTGCTGAAAACCAAAGTTGTCGAAACGACAGTGAACAACCCTAAAAAATCAACACTCGTAGATGGAGAGAAAAGTCATAAGAGGATAGGCCATCACCCCCGAGAAAAAGATCTGATGATCCTCACACCAGTGAGAGGTATTATGTAGTCAGAGAGGAGAAGGTTGGGCCACTGACGGTAAGCGACCGACAGAAGCAAAACAATAAAGAGTTTTGTTTTAGAAAGAAGACGGAGAAAATTAGGGTTAGAGAGAACTTTTTCAGTAAGCTTTCTAAATCAATTGAATTGGCTGATTGTAATAACTGAATCAGATTTAGCAATCAAGCAAACTTTATTGTTTTATTCTGTTTGTAAGAAAACCTCCATGGCCATCTTTCATTGCTTGAAGTTGAGCAGTATTTGTATCCATTACACCATGATCAGGACCTAAGAACAAACCATGTGTATTGAAGTTTTTCTCGTGAAATAATATGCCCAAAGTCTCAACATTCTCCAACCATTCGTGTTCAAACCAAGCTATGCTTGGTCGTTTTCGTGGCAATTGAACTGGCTCACTACAAAAGAAAACAATTTGGATGAACGTTTAAACCCAATGACTCAAAATTTTATAACCATCCATGCTATAGCCAAGCTATGCTTGGTTGTTACCGGGGGCACTGAACTGCTTCACTGTAAAGGCAAGAGAATATTGAAAACAATACAGATAACTAGAACGAAATCGATCTGTTGTTGGTAGCCATGGGGGACATTTACCTTTCAGCATAGTTGCTAAAAGATGGACGCACTTCGTTACAACCCCCCCCCCCCAACACCATTGAGAAAAGGTTTTGCAGACTCTGATATTTCACTTAGTTTATATATGACCATTAGAAAGAGAGTTCATGTCTGATTTACAACCATTTTTAACCACTGAGATAAACAAGGAATGAAACAGATTCTAATCTATTTAGAGTTTCATATATTCTTTGTAAATTTGTAAAACCGCCGTTGCTTCATTCAACCTCACCAGTCAGGAGGAACAATTCATATACAGGATTCTTCGTTACAAAGCACTAATCTCACATTGACCAAGGAAGACAAGGTAGCATAGCACGGGCCGAGCTATATAAATAAGAGGCAACTAGAAACCTTACAACATTCTTACCTGGACGGGGTCAATGGGTGATCAGCAAGGCCCGTGGCCTAGGCTAGCGACCTCCATTGCATTTGGGAGGGGCGTTCGCTTAAGGTCTCCCAAAGTGGGAGAGCCTACGTCATAATTTGTGGCAGTGGAGGCCTGCATTCGCGCGGCCCTCGCATAATTTCAATTGAAATATTTCTGTATCAGATAAACATGTCTGATGAAAATGATTGGATCTTTAGTTCTGTTGAGATATTAGTGTTGCAACATTCTCTTGTTTATGATATGTTTGGAATTGAATTGTATTCCAAGGTGCTTGGAGTGTTTGTTACATAAGAATAATAGGATCTAATAATAATTTTCATTGGAAAAACAAACTCAACCCAGCTCTAATACTATAAAATTTGAAAGAAAAAACATCGTAAACATTTATAATGTTACAATATTAATTAGTTTTAATTTAAACAACTTTCTATAATCATATACAATACACATATTCATATTTTTTCATGTGATAATTGAAGAACTCGAACTTGAAAATTGATCTACTAATTAGTAAAAATTTTGATTTATTAGAATTTCTATTTTAGAACTCAAATTTTATTTGAATTTTTTCGAGTTGAGCTTAAAATACGAGTCGAGTCAAAGACGAGCCGAATTATTTCGGGTCAAGTCACATTGATTTTTTTCCGACAACAAAAGAACAATATCTGGGATTACCACAATTGGCTCAACTAAAAGTAACAAGAAAGAATTACCATAAAAAATAGTTACCACTCTTTAAAGAATCACTATTAGATTCTTGAGACAGAAAAAAAATCACCAAAGTGACTGCTTCTATGAAAGGAACTTTTAAGGCCCGAAACGTTTGAACCAAAAATGAAGGTGTAAGAGCCATATTTTGTCCGTATAAGTATTGCTTTGATCTTCTTCAAAGTTCTCATAATCCTCTGCTGTGTTATAAAATACAATTCTATGTTCACTATTCTTTTATATCCATTAACCCATTAAATATAACCTTATAAACTAGTTATTCTCATTGAAATTCTAAATAATATACAAGAACATCTTTATTTACGCCTTGGCTTCTGGAAGTCAGCAGTATTTTGCATCCTGCAATAGAAGATCTTTGAGCAGCTTCATCCTCAAATGAGATACCAACCTCTTCAAGGTCAAATTTGTGCCACAGGTCATCCAAAACTACGAGGATCCTTTTGCCGGTCTTCAATAGCTGGAGTAGCTGCATTGCTCTTCCACTATCAGTCTCCTTGTCATAATGTAGGCCTAACATGTCTGCAATTTCTCCTTGAATTTTTCTTATGTCTGGATTATAAGTGACAACGGCCATTGCAACTTCGTTGAACAAGCACTCCTCCTTTACGCCGGCCATCCCATGTATTCCAACTCTTCGAACACTTGATTCATTTAAAGCCTCCATACTTCCCTCCAAGGCTTTTGTTCTCGATTCAAAGGCCTTGTAACCTTTGGTTACTACCCCCTCCATAGCAGGCAAATACGAAACTTTGTGGAATTTCCCTTGTCCCAGGAGTTCACTCATAGTCTGCGCCTCTTCCACCGCTTTCTTACTGACTTGGTAGCGAGACTTGATATTCGGACACAACCAAACGAAACATTTCTTCTCCGCATTCTGTATGGCCTTGTCGACTGAATGCTGCACGCATCTTCCAGCTTTCAAACTTTCTCCTTCAGATCCTGGACATTGCTGTCAACATATATTAATTATGTACTCAATCCCACGTGACACCAAACGTGTATTCGGCAACTTTACTGGCTCTGCTTACGATAGATGCCGTTTTGTTTTTCTTCTTCTTCTTTAAGCTAGAAGAGAAAGACAACTATTAAATAAGCCAAATGAAAAAACAGGAAACAATGACAGGTCTGCTTTGGAACATTCTTTTCCTCATCCCCATGCAAAGCTTTGGATCTTATTCTTTAGGAGAAGAATCAGTTCATACTAGATTCCATGTTAGAGAGATTAAATTTATGGAATAAACAGTAAATTTCTAATGATATATCAAAGTGTAGGACAGTAGAACCTCCAGATTATGATATAATATGAGAGATTGTAAATAAAACAAGATTACTCTTTCCCCATAAACAAATTATACTTTCATGTTTAATCACTGGAAGAATGTAATATTCCAATCTAAGTTAAGTTAAATGGTGAAAATGTAGTTTTTAGTATTCTTTGTTTCTTTCTTTTGCTTTAATCAAGGATTATTCTGTCAACCTGTATCACTTCAATTTATTTACTTTGTTTTGTCTCACACTTTAAACATCAAGATAAGCTAAAGCACTTCATTCCTTTCGTTGGGATAAAGTATGGAAGCATGATTACAGTAGTTTCCATTTGCTTTGCTGCTTCAAGATTATAAATCGTATGATTTCATCATTTTTGTTCTTTTCAGGAGTTGGGAGATTGTAATCATAGATTTGTTAGAAGCGTTAGATGAGCACTCGATATTATTTATAACTCACAAATATATTAATACGAACTAATATATGAATACAAATATTTTCGACACTTCACTGGCTGCGGCTAGTTTAAAAACACTTCTTACAAAGCTTTGCTAAGCTTCACTTAACTCTCTCTCTCGTTTTTTCAACTCACAATTGCACATACATGCTACAATGGTCGCTTATTTATAGTCCTTATTAGCCGACTAAATAAAGTCTTATTTGCTGCCAAAATGTTGCTTAATTGCTAAGGATTTGTGCCAATCGCTGCCACGATTTTGCTTTGCTGTCGCATGTTTCCTTTACCCATTTGTGATGCCTTAATTGATAAGGATTTGAGCCACCAAGCTTCATCCATTTGCTGCCACATTTTATGAGACTTTAAAAATGATGCCAACTCATTCTTTGTTATGCCACCATCATCCATTGCTTAGTTGCTAAGAACTTGTGATCACCTTGCCGACTTGAAAGTTAAAATTAAGTTTGAATTTTAACAAGATTTTGAAAACAACCTACCCAAATTCTCAACATTATCTAACCATCCATGTTCAAGCTAAGCTTACTGGATAGCTTGGTTGTTGCCATGGTAATTGAACTCACACACTTTGTTACAAAACCCCCCAACACCATTGATGAAAGCTTTAGTAAACTCTAATATCTCAATGTATGATGATTCGAAATATAGTAAATGTCGATTTGCAAGCAGTTTTAATCGGTGAGATAAAAAAGAAGAAAGAATCAAATTATATTCTCTTTAGGAGCTTCATCTATTCTTTGTAAACCTGTAGCTCCATCTCTTCATTCACTGCCTCTCCCGTCACCAGGGAAGTGAAGAATCATGATGAAGCTCAATCCCATACCAAGTAAGAAAGAGGAGGGACCGAGAGCTGGAGTTAATAAATAAGAGGCACCTATCTCCATTACAACGTACTTACCTGGACGGGGTTGATGGGTGATCAACAAGCACCATGGCCTGGGTTAGCGATTTCCATTGCACTTGGGAGGGGCGCTAGCCTAAGCTCTCCTCTAGTGAGAGAGCCTACGTCATAATTTGTGGCAGTGGGGCCTGCCTTCGCTCGGCCCTCGACTAATTTCAGTTGAAATATTTCTGTTTTAGTTAAACTGTCATGGATGACTCTAGCAGTCCAAGGATCAACATTTCTAAAACCCTGAAATAGAATTTAAATTCATCAGTTTAAGAACAAATACTTTTTTAAATGTAGCTGTGTCAGAATTTAAATTTGTCCGTCATCAATAGTGCACCTGTATTACAAAATTTTACCCAGAGATTGCCTTTCCATGTTTATTAAGAAGGGCCATTGCGGCAAAGAGCACTTCTCTGCCAGTAGCTTGAATCACAGCTTGAATCACAAAGAAAAAGCCCTGAAATTGATTTGCTTTTCAGAACAAGTTTCCTTGCTGTTTCAATATCTTCTTCACTTGATATCCGCAAGAGTCTCATTTTTTAGTAAAATTAAGTTCAGTGCTATAACTGAACATTTTATTAAAGTTTAATGGTATAATTGAACCCTTTACTAAAATTAAGTGGTATGATAGTATCATTTTTTAGTTTAATGGTATAATCGAATAAGATCCTAAAGTTCGGTGATATTTCGTGTAGTTACCCTAAAAAAATGTAAGTATACTTCAAAGTTCGGCTTAAATGTCAGAAAGTTGCCCAACTCATACCATTTTTACAGTTTGGTGCCCAACATTTTTTGGGGCCAAATTGGGTTCTAATGTTTCATTTTGTTACTCAGATCAGGTTTTTTATCACGGACGATAAAAAAAATTCCTCATCCAATCAGAACATGACATGCGGTTTATTTTTTAAATTTTTAACTTTTGAATTACTTCAAAAATCTGAACTTCTATAAAAATCCCAAAGTTCTAATTTCTTTCAATCAAGCCCTCAAATCACATCTCCCTCACCGTTCGACATCCCCACACGTCGATGGTTCACAGTTCACTGCCCAAGCGTCATGTACCTCATATTTCGGCATCTCCCACCCTCTAGCCGTCGGTCAGAACCCAATCGACCTATTTTTTGTCATTTTTGGGTGTTCGACGATGGCGCAATGACGATTCATTCATCTGTTTTAGACGACGAGATGATGAGGTTTTCAGGTCAATTTTGCCCTCGTACTCAACCAGAAAATCAATTTTGCCCTCAAAATAGGTCAGAAAATCAATTTTGTCCCTCTTCCACATCATCTTCACACAAGGACTGCCACATCATCATCACACGTGGACTACCATGTCATCACCGTTGACCGCCACGTCAACACCGTTGACCTTTGCGTCAGCACTATAACGGTCAACATTGGCTTTCGTCAGTCAAGGGGTAAACGGTGATGCAATTCGACTACTAAAATGATGTAAAAATTAATAAAACATTTAAAAATGTTTTATTAATATATGTCTAAAAAATAAAAAAAAATCTAAAAAAAAGTAAAAATTATAAAATTAAAATATCAGAAGCTATTAAATTATAAATTATTCAAAATTCAAAACTTGAAAATAAGTTCCACACTTTAATCCTAATTTTTAAATTTCAAACCCTAAAAATCTCAAACTCTAAATTGCAAACCTTAAATCCTAAACCCTAATTAAAAATTTTATCAATGTAAAGTGACTATGAAACATAAAAGTATGTGTATAAATTTAATCAAGTAAAAGGTTTAAATTTTAGGGTTTAATGTTTGTGATTTAGAAATTAGACTTAGAGTGTAGAGTTTAATTTTTTAGTATTGAGAGATAGGGGCACCAAAAAGGGTAGATGATTTTTGTTCGGTTGAGAGATTCACGTTAACTCTATTTTAGGATTCTTTCTTCCTTACATTCTTTGAAGAGAAAGAAAATCAAAATCATCTAAATTATTTTGATGAAGGATTTTATATTTTTTTAATACTTTATAAATATTTCAAATTTTAATTATTGAATAATTTATAATTTATTAGATTATGATATTTTAATTTTATAATGTTTATTTTATATATATTTTTAATTATTCTATTTTATTTTTAGTCATATATTAATAAAAAAAATTTAAATTTTTTATTAATTTTAGTATTTTACTCATTTTTTGCCTAAAAAATCAATTTTGCCCCTCTGCCACATCATCTTCACACGTAGACTGCCATGTCAGTCAAGGAGCAAACGATGATGCAATTCGACTACTTTAAGGGCTAAATTGCAAAAATACTATAGATGCGAAATCGATAAATTGGGACAACTACATGGGCAAAAGTGACCCTTACGCCAAGTTTATACAACCCTATCTTTTTAAACTCTAAAATCCAATTTCATAATTTTAAAATTCTAAAATTTAAACAATAAACCTTAAATTATAAACATAAGATGTAAAAACTATAGCTTTAAACTCTATAACATAAACTAATAACCTAAAGGCATAAAGTCAAAAATTGCCCCCCCAACGTTTGACTGAATAGTCAATTTAGCCCATATTATTTTTTTGGAGTAATTCAAACTTCATCGTTTCATTTTGGGTCAAAATAGCCCTCTGTAGATGAAAACTGTCAGTCAACTAACGGTAAATGGCTTGAAATGACATAACAAACCTATATGACAGTGCACATTGACATGACAATATCATATAGACAAATGTGTCGACTTGAAGAAACGTTCCATAAGTCAAAAAATAATTTTATAAAATTATATAAAATATAAAATAATTTTTTTTGCTGACTTAACATTCTGTCAAGCCATTTCAAACTATTTACCGTCAGTTTTCTAACAATTTTCATTCGCAAGGGGCCATTTTGACCCAAAATAAAATGTTAAGGGTTAAATTGCTCCAAAAAAAGAATAGATGCCAAAGTGACTATTCAGTCAAACACTTAGAGTATTTTCTGACTTTATGCATAACTTAAACCCTAAAATATATAGACTTGTTTAGACAAAAGTGTAGAAAACTTATATATCAAATAATTTTATTCTTTTGAAAGGAGCAAAATTCGATTCTCCGATGAATTTTGCATATATTCATTGCTTTGTGTTAATTAAAATAATTAATTTAATTTTTAAGTAAAATACCAATTAACTTTTTTTAAGAAGATTTTTTTTTTCAGGTTCAGAAGGATTTTAAAGAAATATTATTGTTTTATATTTTTTAAGTTACACTTACATTTATAATATATTTTGATACTTGAATTTTATTTCAAAGTTCATTTTAATACTTTGATTTTTGTCCAACTAGGTACTTAAACTTGACTTCAATATTTAGTTTGGTATCTAATTTTTTTTCCGGTCCAAATAGGCTCTTGAAGTTAGTTTTTCAATTTAGTACTTAACCGGACCATAGGTTAAAACTGATTAAACATAGAGAATATTGTTTTGAACAAAAAAAAATTAAATTCAAGATGTCAAATTCAAGCACCTAACCGGACCATAAAAAATTTAGGTATCGAATTGAATTATAAAACCAAATTCAAATACTTGATTGCACAAGAAAAGAAGGTTAGATACTAAATTGAACATTAAAGTGAAATTCAGGTACTATAATGTATATTTACCTTAACATATTAGGGTTGTCATTAATACGACGATTACTACTTAGCTTTGTTCTCTGCAAGTCTCCCCCTCCCCCTCCCCCTCCCCCTTTCTCCTTCCTCTCAATTTCATCAAAAAGTAAACAAAATTAGAGTGAGCAAAGAGAAAAGATGTCTGATTTTATGCCTGTAGAAGTGATTCAGGAAATCCTCGAAAGACTCCCAGTAAAGTCCCTGGGGAAATGCAGATCAGTTTGCAAGAGCTGGAACACTCTCATTTCCCACCCATCTTTCATTTCAACTCATTTACAAGCTTCACTTTCCAACAACACTTCTCCTCCTCAGGTGTTGGGGTAAGGGCGACGGTAACTACTTTTTACACTATGATAGTGATTCTATAGTGATTGGTTCTTGCAATGGGCTGATTTGTTTTCATTTTTTCCCGGTGGTACGTCGAGTTTCATTCTTTGGAACCCTTCGATTCAAAAGTACATTTCTTTGCCTCGGGCTCGGCCGAGCATTAGTAATGATGTGGATTTCAACATCGGGTTTGGGTTTGATTCGAGAACCAATGATTACAAACTGCTTATAGTTGGGGTTGAAAAGGATGGTACTTGGATCCAGCCTTGTTTGTTTTCACTTGATGAAAATTGTTGGAAAAGGGTTATGACTGTTTATCCTAATTATGCTTTTGGTCCTCAGATGTCGTTGCCTTTTGTTAATGGAGTTGTTCATTGGATAGGATATCAGGAAAGAAACAATGGTAGATTCACTGATACGATTTTGGGGTTTGATTTTAGTGCTGAGAAGTTTTTCGAGTTAGGTTTGCCTGAGAGCTTAATTGGCTTGCGTCTCATGGATTTATCAACTATGAAATATGGGGAATCTTCCATTGCAGTGCTTAAGAGAGATCCGGCAAATGAGTTGTTGGACTTGGACTTGGACTTGGACTTGGAAGAGTTGTGGGTCATGAAGGAGTATGGTGTGGTTGAATCATGGACTAAGGTGTTGACATTGACATTACATGTCGAAAGGAAATTGTTTCCGAATGTATTGGAGTTTAGGAAGAATGGGGAACTTTTGTTGCAACTGGTTAGGGGGAAGATGGCTCAACCTGATTTGAACCGCCAACATATGGAGCCTCATGGAGTTGAGGTCACAACAACACTAACATCGCTTGAAGGTAGTTATTTCGAGAGCCTAGTGTTGCTCGACAAAACGGTCGATGTCCACAGTGTGAGCCTGTTAAGGACTGGTAAGTGCGTTCACCTGTTATTTTATTAGCTGTCTAATTTTTAGTTTATCATTGATAGAAATGATTAATTGAATAATACCTTGAAATAAATGATCAGCAATGATTGCCATCTCACATTTGAGAGATTGTAAGAATCCACTATGAATCCTATTGAGCAGATGAGACAGTTATTTGTTCCTTGTAATATGTCCTGCTTTGCTTGATATTCACCTTGTATTACATATATTAAAATCTGCCAAACTATCTATGGTGCACTCTTCAAGAACATAAGTATCTTCTTCTCTCCATACTCGCATGCACACACATCTAAGCATGCTAATCTACACAAACTCCGGCATGTCTAATCCCTTAGGTGATTATCCATTTGGTTATTCTATGGAACTTGCGATGCTTTTGTGGAATTTAAGCATGTTGGCTCTTAGTAATTGATCCCGATCAATCGAAAACGCACATGTGCCTTTGTGTTTGATGTATATACTTACATGTATATTTTATATTAATTACGCACTTGATCTGCTTGTAATTGCCTGAGTGATCTCTTTGCGGAAATACCATTGTCTTTAATATTTCGTATATGCCGCATACTATATGTGTACACCATGATTGTCGTACCTTCATTTAGTGATCTTAATGTCATGAATGTTATGTCATATTTATGCTCAATCTTTGTATTGGCATGCTTCGTATAGTTAGTAGGTTAGTTGTGTATTGCTGGACTTTCAAAGTTCAGTGTTCAAATTTCTCTTTCTGCGCAGATTAGTAGATTTCGAGCATCGCTCAACGGGTTAACATCATATGTAGTAGTTCTAGCAGCCACCTTTATTTGAGTATTCTACTTATACATTTAGTGGGCATGTATATCATAGCACCTTAATTTTTATATTCAAGTCTGTAAATCTGATTTACTGTTTCGAATTTTTGTACTATTTATATTTTGGAGCTCCAACTTTTATAAATGTCTTACGATGCATTTATGTTTTACGATTTGATTTTATTGATCTAAAATCCCCTTCCCGCACCTCCAAATTACAGTAATTTTTGTACCATTGCACATGTTCATGCTAAAAGGGAATGGTTCACAATATAAGACCTAAAAAGTGGTTTGAAGAAACTCAAATATTCGCTTCAAAATTGTTACCCTTCATTTAGTCCATTCCTGTTGTATTTCAAATATTTGCACCTCCAAATTACAGTCATTTTTGTACCATTGCACATGTTCATGTTACTTTTCTTTGTTCTTTACAAAGGGTTTTAGAATAAATAAAACTTGAAGGGCATTCACATATTCATTTCATGTTAGTATCATTTTATACCTATAATAAGAATCCTTATAAACAATTATAGATTATAGTGGCTATAAACCATAAATACTTTATAAACTGGTATAGTCATTCAGTATTATTTTTTTTTGTGAAGAAAACACAAAAAACAAAGTAGACAAATGTCTCGAATTTCTTCAATGGAAGCTCTGCTCCTTAATGAAAAGGCAGACACATGCTTCAATGGCAGAAGTGTTCTGCATGGTTCCTTAGAGTCCTGAAAGAATTCAGACAGAAGTGTCCTGCAAGAATTCAGGCAGAAGTGTCCTTGAAATAATGAAGAGAAGATAGCATGGCAGGCAATGGCATTCGGAAAAAAAAGCATAATTTAGACAGTTAATGAAATAACAAGTGAATGCACTAACCAGACCTATGCCATATCACTCTCTTCCCCACTTGGGTCATCAGAATCACTTGAATCTACAGCAAGATTTACATCGTTCATACCGTGGACATGTGTTGAGTAATACTAGGCTCTCGACATAACTACCTTTGAGGGACATTAACCCTGTCCCGACCTCAACTCCATGAAGCTCTATTTGGAGCAGTTCAAATCAAGTGAAGCCATCTCTCCATCATCCACTTGCAACAAAACTTCCCCATTCTTTCTAAACCCCAATACCTTCAAAAACCGGCCATAGTGGTCAACCATATTTGATGCCAACACCTTAGTCCATGCCTCAACCACACCATATTCCTTCATCACCCACAACTCAAACAAACTACCAATACCATCGTCCCAATCTTCCCTAAGCACTGCAATGGAAGATTCCCCATAATTCATAATAGATAAATGACCGGGACACAAACCACTTAAGCTCTTAGGCAAACATATCTCGGAAAACTCATCCGCACTCAAATTGAACCCCAAAATCACATTATCGAATCCACGATCGTTTCTTGCATTATATCCTAACCAATGAAAAGCTCCATTAACAAAAGGCACTGGAATCTCAATAGGATCAAAAGTATAATTAGGAGGAATTGTTGCAGTAACCCTTTTCCAACAATTTTGATTAAGTGAAAACAAATAAGGCTTAATCCAACTACCATCCTCTCTTTCAACCCCAACCATAAGTAACTTGTAATCATTGGTTTTAGAATCAAACCTAAACCCGATATTTAATCCCACACCTTCACTAATCCTCGGCTGAGGCAAAGAAATGTACTTTTGAATCGAAGGGTTCCAAAGAAAGAAATTCAAAACATCTTTGGAATTTAAATCAAGACAAATCAAACCCACTGCAAGAACCAAGAACTAGAGTGTCAAACAGGGAACAAAAGACAGGGAATTGAAGCTGCTTGAACTCATCAAACTCATCATTATCATAGTGTAAAAAGTAGTTTTCTCTGGTGTTTTTAAAGTAATTGAGGAGGAGAAAGGGAGTGTTGTTGGAAAGTGAAGCTTGTAAATGAGTTGAAATGAAAGAAGGGTTGGAAATGAGAGTCAGAGAGTGTTCCAGCTCTTGCAAACTGACCTGAATGTCACCAGGGACTTCACTGGAAGTCTTTTGAGGATTTCCAGAATCACTTCTACAGGCATGTAACCAGACATATTTTCTTCTTGCTAAGTTTAACTTTGTTTCCTTTTAGACGAAATTCAGATGTGTAGAGAGGAAGGGGAAGGGGAAATGGAAGACTTGTAGAGAACAAAGCTTTGTGGTAATCGCCTTATTAATGACAACCCTAATATTTTAAGCTAAATATACATTCTAGTACTTGAGTTTAACTTTAGTATTCGAACTTGGTTTTAGAATTCAATTTGGTACCTAATATTTTTATGGTCCAGTTTAAATACTAATTTAGATACAAAGAAAAATTAAATTCTAAGTACTAATTTAAATGTAAAAGAAAAACTTCAAGAGGCTCATTGGTTCAACAAAAAAATTAGATAACTATACACAGAATTTCACTTTAATGTTCATTTGAGTATCTAACCTTCTTTTTCTTGTGCAATTAAGCATTTGAACTTGTTTATAGAATTCAATTTGGTACCTAATTTTTTCTATGGTCCAGTTTAAATATTAATTTAGATAAAAAAAATCAAGTTCTAGTACTAATTTAAACGAAAAAGAAAAACTTCAAGAGTCTCATTAGACCAACAGAAAATTTAGATACCAGACTAAATATTGAAGTCAAGTTTAAATACCTAATTGGACAAGAAATTAAGTATCAAATTGAACCTTAAAATCAATTCCATGCATCAAAATACATTATAAATGTAATTGTAACTTAAAACTTGTAAAGTAATAATATTTTTTTAAGATCGTTCTTTACCTGAAAACAAATCGGAGGAGCGAATTTTGCTCCTTTCAAAAGAAGGAAAATCATCTGATATATAAGTTGCCTAAACTTTTGTCTAAACAAGTTCATATATTTTAGGGTTTAGGTGTTAAGTTTATATTTTAGAGTTTAAGGGTTTAGTTTATATTTTAGAGATCATGTTTATAATTTAGGGTTTAGGGTAATCTAAAATGGATAAAATCAATCAGTGAACAATTAGTTCCATCGATACCCTGCAGAAATGACTAATAACACTCGAGAAAGTACGACTCCATTCACCAAAAGTATGTCAGGTTTAACATACTTGAATTGTGACCGTCTTTCTTGGTTCACTGCCAACCTCAGGGGTAAATGATGAACCATCTCCTTTCTCAATAGTAAGTTCGACAACTGCTCTCCCTGTTAGCCTAGAGACCACAACAGACATCATTTCAAATTAAAGTAGAGACAAAGCAGTTCAAAGCCTTCTATCACATACGTAATCATGCATGCCAAAGGAGTGCTGAATGCTTAACTAATACCATAACAACTGAATAGTAAAAAAAACTAGGAAACTATCATAGTAGATGTAACCCCCTAAACCCGGCCCAAAAGGAAAGACTCAATTTAAGAAGTTATATTCGTAACTTTTCCCTCAAGAAACCAATCATTGATTATAAGTATAAAACATTTCTATAAAAAAAGATACTCTAAAAGTTATATTCGTAACTTTTCCCTCAAGAAACCAATCATTGATTATAAGTATAAAACACTTCTATAAAAAAAAGATACTCTAAAAGTTGATTAAAATCCATCAAAATGTTGAATACCAATAATATAATAAAATATCCAAATTAGAAATAAATGCATGCATACTAAAAATATCCTCAAGTCCCAAAACAGTCTCCAGTCCCAATTAAATCCAAACTCGATAAAAGTAATAGTAATAAATATTTGAAAATAATTAAGTCCGTATTAAAGAATTAACAAATCCGAAAAAGCAAAAGGTCCTCCGAGTACCAAGTCGCCTAGGGCCAAATATCTAAAAGACAAACTATAAGAGAGTGAGCTATTAAGCCCATAGTGTCTCTAAAGTGCAGGCAATCGCAAACTCAGTTTCACAAAATATCTCAAAGAAAAATAAATCATATTAAAACGGTCATGCAAGTTGTAAAACATTTCACAGAATTTATAGCACGGAAAGAGAACACACCTTAGCCAAAGCAAACTCAACCTATTGAATAATGTGTTTTCCACGATCAGAAGAACTGAGTCCAGTTGTATCAAAACCTACGATAATAATCCTACATTAACACTACTACTATGCCACCTAAATATAAACATAAATACTAATTCGAAAGATTACCCACGTGTAGGCCTCGAAGCACGTGTACGATCAGAACGAACAGGCAAATGGGGTGGTGATTCGTCTTCCTTAGAGCCGACGTCGACTGAAACACATACATAAACTACATCACATCTAGATCCTAAACTCTTAAAAAATATTTACTAGTACAAAATAAATTGGAATTAGTAAAACTATGATTTCGGGTTCGAATAAGGCGAAACAGATTAAGGATGTCGAAATTAACTAGGTAGAGTCATTGGTTCAAAGTCAATCGGGCAGTTCAGGACAAGGCGAAACAGGTCCGTAATACGAATATACATTACAGATGTTTCTAAAAATATATACTAAATTCTTTTTAATTTTTCGGTAAACAACATTTTTTATAAATTTCAACTGAAAACAATTTTAGACAATTGTAGCTAGTTTTAACCCTGAATTGGTTTATAAAACATAAAATTTAGTTATTCAAAAGAAAATATTATTCAGGGTGAAAACGTCGCTTGTTGCCTAGACCCTTTCCTAATTATAAAAATTCTTAGCGATAAGGTTTAAATTATGGTTAAACCATTATACTTTTACATTACTGGTAACCTTATTTCATTTTCATACTTCATATATCCTTGTACTATCATACTTCAAAAATATATACTTTAAAGCTTGCAAAACAGTTTTCTTAAAAATATAATTACATGCCCATAAGTTCTTGACTATTTTAAAGATGTACGTACTTTCACTTGCCGATAACTTGACTTCCAAATGAGTGGCTCCTCCTTGCTAATTCTAATCTGAAGAACCTACGTGTGAAATAAAACACACGCTAAGTACGAACTTAGTGAGGCAGTTAAACTTATTTATTTTGAAAACATGAAATAATGTAATACAGTGTGTCATATATAAAAGTGCATTTCTTTTTCTCTATAACATGGCAAGTATATCACAATGTATATATGTCATGTATCATAACTATCATATAAATCATGTTATTATTGCATAATATATTCTTTATCATGGACATGCTTTCATCATGTAATCATTTACATATCATGTACCCTATCATGATTATGCTTCCTTTATGCTATCATTTGTATAACATGTATTCTATCATGATCATGTTTTCATTATGCCATCATTTGCATAACATGTATTCTATCATGTATGTCATGTCCTTCTCGATCATGTGGCATGTAACTTCTTTTTCATGTATCATGTATTCATGTAACATTTGTATCATGTATCATATAACATATGTAGCAAGCAACATGTAACATCAGAATCATATATCATGTAACATCTGTATCATATATTATGTAACATCTCTATCATGTAACATCTTTGTCATGTAACATTTCTATCATGTATCATGTTCTTTCATGTAATCATCTTGTTATATTATCATCGTGTTTGGCTAGAGGCCCATGGAAATCCCGTAGCCTATCTGGACCGTAGTGCCTTGTAGAGTACGTACTCGAGAGGACGCTCTTTGCTCCTCATATAAGGACGATCTTTGCTCCTTATATTAAAACACCTCGTTAGTGCATTTTGCACTATAGGCTTGGATCCCCAGGGTGTATCTTGTTTCATTTTAATTTTGTCATTATCCATACTTCATGTATGCATAATGCATCATCATTTATGCAAACAATCATTCGTACATGGTATTCCATCAATCTTGCCATGTCGAGCAATGTATCATATCACGTATTATAGAGAAATGTAATGCCAATTTCAACGTAATGCAAACATATAGAAATGCACTCACCTTGACCATTTATTAATACGCCTCACTAAGCTCTATTTATCCTTTCCTTTATAATACCTCGAACCTTCTTTTGATTCGGATCCAACTTCATTTATCACATGAATATAAATTAAAATTTGTTAGATTCACTTCTAACAATATTTCAATTAAGCTAATTAATCATTCAACATAAAAATTTTCCATAAATTTCTTTCGTTCCTTATACTGTTCACAAACTCATTTTTTGTCCTTAATGACCATTTTGATATTCAAATAATTCCTCCAAGCTTGCTAACCAACATTAGACACAAATTATCTCAATTTCCATTTTCTGTCAACTTGCACTACCATCAAAGATTTACTTCTACATGGCAGAATACAAACTGAATCTTAATCTCCTTTATACCGTATAAACTAGATTCGATAATGGTTTTAACGATATAAGCCACATAATTTAATAAAATCTACAAAAATTATGAAAATTCATCAAACTCCCGTTTACGGGCTGTCCTGACAGAAACTGTTCTGTAATTTTTTTGACCTTTATTTGATTAAAAATTAATATCTTTTAACTCGGAACTCGAAATCAGTTTCCGTTTGTTGGAAACGAAGCTATATTCGATAAGATTTTCAACCATATAAACTAATAATCCAGATTCAATTTGTACAATTTATGGCAAATTTTCAAAGTCGAATTCCAGTATTGAATTTCGGAACAGACTGCTATTCTGTTTTCTAACATTTCATCACTTAAAAATTCATATCTTTTGATATATGAATCGAAATCAATCACCGTTTGTTTTAAACGAAACTAGACGAATAAATCTTTACATCAATATAAAATTCACCATCTAACCATTTTTGTAGAATTTATGGTGAATTTTCAAACTTATTGCCAAATCTAGTTTTCCTACCCAACTTCCATAAATAACTTCAAACTTTATATTAATTTCTCCTTATTTTTCTATTTATCAATTTGATCCCCTTACTTGATTCAAACCACTAATGTATCACTTTCTTCATCAAATAATTATTCAAAATAATTCCCTCCAATTTTTTGTTCTTTCCGAAATAGTCACTAAAAATGCAAAGATAAGGATTTAAGCTTCTTAACTTTGCAAATTAGTCCTCAAATCAACATTACTACTTGAATTCTATTACTTGAACTAAAATTCAGATTTAATCCTTCTCTAAAACCTCATTTCTGATTTGGTCACTTAACTTTGACAATTTGTCAAAATGGTCACTAATTCGATTCAACATCGGTTTAACATTCTAACTTCAATTTCACATCTCCAACTTCAATAATAACATAAATACACTTCAAAATCATAAAAATCCAGATTAGTCCTTTAACTTTTAGAATTGCCGAAATGGTCCCTATACCTTTAATTTAGGGTTTTATTTCCAAATAACAATTCAACCTTACTAGATCATTTATCCAACATCACAAACCCTAAATAAAACTTGAATCCATAAACCCTAATCATCTTCATACAAACTAAAATACGTAGGGTTTAAATCTCAACTCAATAACATGATTTTAACATTATAATAGCTTGATTTCAACTTGAATTTCATCATGAAATCATAAAATTCCAAAAGCCTCAAACTTTTTCCATAAATCCTAATTTTTTCTCATGCAAAATTCTCATCAATCAAGCATGTTTTCCATGAGTTATTTACACTAAAAGATAAAACTTGAAGAGTAGAACAACTTTGCAGTTGAAAATATTACCTGAAAATCGAGTTTCGGTGCTTGAATTGAACTTGGAAATTTTCTCCCCTTTCCCCTTTATTTTCGAAATGAAGAAGATGAAGAGTAGTCTTCATTTTTTGGTTCTTTAACTTTCAATCTCTACAATTATGCCACTTGTAAATATAAATGAATTTTAAATTCATTTAAATTGTGAAATTACTAAAATGCCCTTTTAATCCAATGGTTGAGATTTAATCTCATCAAAATCAATGGACAAGATCTCATCCATGTGTATTTTGACCTTTCAAAATTGCCCTCAAAGTTTCAAAATATTTCAAAAATGCCATACATGTCAAAGGATCAATTTGCCTACCAACTAGACTTTATTTACAACAAGTCTTAAAAATTGCGACCCCATTAAAATTGAACCAAATTGGTTCCATTCCAACCGGCCTCATTCCAAAATATCTTATATTTTTATTTATGGCATTTATTCGATCTAAATATTTGAATTTCACTCAATACGATTTCCAAATTTTCTTTCTTTGAGCTTTATTGCTTTATAGTCACTCCATCAGAATCTAACTAAATCTAGTTAGAATCCAGCCAAAAATAATAAAATTTTCATAAAATAATATTTTATGAATTTTTCATAACCTTTGGAACTGTCTTTAAAATTTCAATTCGATCCGATGTACCGATAATTACCGAGAAGTTTATCAGGTACAATCCCTACTTGAAAATCTTATAACAATAATCTATTACGAATATTGTTGAATCATACCGAATCCTTTTTATCAATCAAAAACACTAACATGGAATCTTCCCAGTAGGTCACCCATCATTGTGCTACTCTAGGTTGAGCACGCTTAACAATTTTTATTCGATCAAAAATATGATTTCTAAATTTCTGAACTTTATCGCTTTATAGCCATTAATATAAACTTCGTACAAAAAATTCGAGTAACACGGAGATGTCACTCTTGGGGGTGAACTATTCATTTACAGTGTTAGATTACATAACTTTTGAAAATTACACTTTGGTCCATGAACTTTTTAAAAGTGTATACTTTAACCCCTAAACTTTCAAAAATTACTTTTTGGTCACTAGTCAAAAATTTAGGATATTACAATTCTCCCCTCTTAAGAAATTTCGTCCTCGAATTTTCAATGTTTACCCGTTTCAAATAATTTCGGGTATTACTCTTGCATTCTTCTTTCAGTTTCCCATGTGACTTCTTCCACTTTATGATTTCTCCAAAGGACTTTAACCAGTGGAATTTTCTTGTTCCTTAACTCTTTGACTTCATATGTCAAGATTTTCACTAATCGTTACTCATATCTATAGGTAACGCAGTTGATAAACCACTAGTTCAACTCCTTTTAGAATCCCGTATGGCCCAATAATTCTGGGACTAAACTTTCCTTTTGGACTAAAACGTAACACCTTCTTCCAAGGTGAAACATTTAGAAACACTTTGTACTTAACTTCGTACTTAACATCCTTCTCTTCTTGTCTGCATAAGCCTTTTTGTCGCTCCACGGCAGACTTGAGATTATATTAAATAATTATTACTTTATCCTCTATTTCTTGTGTCAAATCAACCCTCCAACTTTTGGGTTATACCAAACATTTCGATCCTGTAGCTCAAATCAATAATGAAGAGTTCGACATATTCTTCCATACAGTATTTCAAATGGTGTCATCTTAATATTTGTCTAGTAACTATTGTTACTGGTAATCCTATTACAAAGTCTATTGTCACTTGTTCTCACTTCCATTGGGAAATAAAAATAGGCTGAACCAATCCATAAGGTACTTGATGTTTGGCTTTTACTTGTTAGCATGCCAAGCACTTTGTCATAAGTTCCGAAATTATCCTTTTTCATTCCTGGCCACCAATACCGAGTCTTTAGATCTTAATACATTTTGCTACTTCCAGAGTACATAGTCAATGGACTATGACAACTTCAGTCAAAACTTCTTTCTACAAATCACCATTATCAGGAAAGTAAACTTTTTCTTGATAATATAAGCAACCATTTGACTTAATTTCATAGTCCTATGTTTCTCTTGTTTCAACTTACTTCTTTTCTTTTCTCTTCTTTTTATAAGTTTCAAGCTGACTTGATGCATATGCTACTACATTAATCTTCTCGAAGTGATAATCTATAACTACATTGTAGTCTCTTAGGAACTCAACCTATCTTTGTTACCATAGGTTCAATTCTTTTTGTATCATTAGTTGCTTTAAACCTTTGTGATCCATATAAATATATTACTTTTCACCATATAAATAATATCGCCAAATCTTTAAAACCATAATTACAACCATCGTCTCTAAATCATGTGTCGAGTAATTTCTTTCATGGGTCTAAAGCTGGTTCATAACATAAGCTACTACACGATCCTCTTGCATTAATACACATCTCAAACCACAATGAGATGCATTACTATATAAAATTTATTCATTTTCATGCTCTGGCTATATTAGAACTGATAATTCTATCAATGCTTTCTTTAACTTGTCAAGACTGTCTTGACATATTTCAATCCACTCAACCGGGACTTCCTTTCGTAATAACTTGTACCCTTTTAGGACTAACTCTTATTCCTTCTATTAATATTACATGTCCAAGAAATATAACTTCTATTAACCAAAATTCACACCTAGAGAATTTGGCATATAACTGCTTGTCTCTCAATATTTGTAGTATTATTCAGATATGATAATCATGATTTGAAAACTACTACAATTTGGTCCAAATAGGGTTGAAACATCCTATTCATTAAATCCATAAATGTAGCAGGCGCATTTGTAAATCCGAATGACATTACTATAATCTCGTAGTATCCATAAAGAGTTCTAAATACTATCTTAGGAATATCTTCTTCTTGAACCTTTAACTAATAATAGCCCGATCGAAGATCGATCTTTAAAAATACCGTAGTATCCCTGAGCTGATCAAACAAATCTTAAATTCTCAATAACAAGTACTTGTTCTTAATAGTTATCTTACTTAAATGTTGATAATATGTAATCGTAATGAACCATCTTTCTTTCTTTCTTTTACAATTAATACCGGAGCACCCTATGATGTTACACTCGGTCGAGTATAACCTCATATTAACAATTCTTTATAATTGAGTCTTTTAACTCTATTAATTTAGTTGGCGTCATTCTATACGGTGCCATCCACTAATTCTATTTCCAGATAAATATCAATTCTAGATTGTACATCTTTATCGGGTGGTAGTCCTGACAATTCATCAAGTAACATATCTGAAAATTCCTATACATTGGGAATATTCTCTATCTTCTTACTTACTACTTCCATATCCACCACATGGGCTAAATAAGCCTTATATCCATTACATATCGTTCTTTGAGCCTTTGTTGCAGAGATCTCTAAATTGAGGCAATCATTTACTTTTTCCTACAACTATCACTTCAAAAACATTCGGTCCTGAAAGTACCAGTCATTTCTTCTTGCAATTTGTCTTTGCATCACAAATAGATAACCATCCTATCTCGGGAATAATTTCAAATTTATAGAATGAAAGTTCTATCAAATTTGTTGGAAACTCCATCCCTTGAATCATTTACAAACAATTCTTATATATTTATATCACTATTGCACTATGTTCAGGTAGATTACTAGCAATCACATCATAATTACTCACATATGTACCTTTCGGTTGACATCAAATCAGCTTAAACGCTTCTTGAAAAAAATATCCATGTCACTTTAGCAACGGATACTATCTATATGGTGTTCGTCCATCAAACTCAAGCATGTTCCCTTAACAAGGATACAACTCCCTCTAACTTTTCTGTACCATGAACAATTTTTATTTTACCTAAATCTTAACATTATTTAGCCATAAATTGGCAGCCATTAGACCACTCTCACAACAATATTCAAGAACTTCTAACTTTTAAGCTCTTTGATCATTAATGCCATTATCAGAGCTGGAGGTAAAACATAATATACCTCAATACTTATCTCTAAACCTCCTCCTAATCATCACACTTAACTGTGTATCGTAATCCAACAGTATCTAATATAATCTATCATTATCAGTAACTTATTCAAACATATTCATACTAGTGAGGAGTCATGTCAAGTTATACAAGTAGTACATCTTTATCATAACATCCTAGGGGCATGTACTTATTAACAAATCATTTATGACTTAATTTAGCCTCCAGAATCGGCTAAACCTTTGCTCTGATACCAACAAATGTAACACCCATAACGTATATCCGTAATACGAATATACATTACAGATGTCACTAAAAACATATACTGAATTTTTTTAACTCTTCGGTAAACAACATTTTCTATAAATTTTAACTGAAAACAATTCTAGACAATTGTAGCTAGTTTTAACCCTGAATTGGTTTATAAAACATAAAATTTAGTTATTTAAAAGAAAATATTGTTCAGGGCGAAAACGTCGATTGTTGCCTAGACCCTTTCTTGATTATAAAAATTCTGAGCAATAAGATTTAAATTCTGGTTAAACCATTATACTTTTACCTTACTGGTAGCCTTATTTCATTTTCATACTCCATGTATCCTTGTACTATCATACTTCGAAAATATATACTTTAAAGCTTGCAAAACAGTTTTCTTAAAAATACAATTACATGCCCACAAGTTCTTGACTATTTTAAAGGTATACGTACTTTCACTTACCGATAACTTGACTCCCAATTGAGTGGCTCCTCCTTGCTAATTCTGATTTGAGGAACCTACGTGTGAAATAAAACACACGCTAAGTACGAAATTAGTGAGGTAGTTAAACTTATTTATTTTGAAAATATGAAATAATGTAATACAATGTGTCATATATAAAAGTGCATTTCTTTTTCTCTATAACATAGCAAGTATATCACAATGTATATATGTCATGTATCATAACTATCATATAAATCATGTTATTATTGCATAATATATTCTCTATCACGGACATGCTTTCACCATGTAATCGTTTACATATCATGTACTCTATTATGATCATGCTTCCTTTATGCTATCATTTGCATAACATGTATTCTATCATGGTCATGTTTTCATTATGCCATCATTTTCATAACATGTATTCTATCATTTATGTCATGTCCTTCTCGATCATGTGACATGTAACTTCTTTTTCATGTATCATGTATTCATGTAACATTTGTATCATGTATCATATAACATATGTAGCAAGTAACATGTAATATTGGAATCATATATCATGTAACATCTCTATCATGTAACATCTCTGTCATGTAACATTTCTATCATGTATCATGTTCTTTCATGTAATCATCTTGTTATATTATCATCATGTTTGGCTAGAGGCCCATGGAAATCCCGTAGCCTATATGCACCGTAGTGCCTTGTAGAGTACGTACTCGAGAGGATGCTCTTTGCTCCTCATATAAGGACGCTCTTTGCTCCTTATATTAAAACACCTCGTTAGTGCATTTTGCACTATAGGCTTGGATCCCCAGGGTGTATCTTGTTTCATTTTAACTTGTTTCATTTTAATCTTGTCATTATCCATACTTCATGTATGCATAATGCATCATCATTTATGCAAACAATCATTCGTACATGGTATTCCATCAATCTTGCCATGTCGAGCAATGTATCATATCACGCATTATAGAGAAATGTAATGCCAATTTCAACATAATGCAAACATATAGAAATGCACTCACCTTGGCCATTTGTTAATACGCCTCACTAAGCTCTATTGATCCTTTCCTTTATAGTACCTCGAACCTTCTTTTGATTTGGATCCAACTTCATTTATCACATGAATATAAATAAACATTTGTTAGATTCACTTCTAACAATATTTCAATTTCCATTTTCTGTCAACTTTCACTACCATCAAAGATTTACTTCTACAGGGCAGAATACATATTGAATCTTAATCTCCATTATACATAGAAACTAGATTCGATAACGGTTCTAACGGTATAAGCCACATAATTTAATAAAATCTACAAAAATTATGAAAATTCATCAAACTCCTATTTATAGGGCTGTCCTAACAGAAACTATTATGTAATTTTTCTGACCTTTATTCGATTAAAAATTAATATCTTTTAAATCGGAACTCAAAATCAGTTTTCGTTTGTTCGAAACGAAACTAGATTCGATAAGATTTTCAACCATATAAACTAATAACCAAGATTTAATTTGTACGATTTATGACAAATTTGCAAAGTCGAATTCCAATATTGAATTTCGGAACAGACTGCTATTCTTTTTTTCTGACATTTCATCACTTAAAAATTCATATCTTTTTATATATGAATCGAAATCTATCACCGTTTGTTTTAAACGAAACTAGACGAATAAATCTTTACATCGATATAAAATTCACCATCTAACCATTTTGTAGAATTTATGGCGAATTTTCAAACTTACTGCCAAATCTAGTTTTCCTACCCAACTTCCATAAATAACTTCAAACTTTATATTAATTTCTCCTTACTTTGCTATTTTTCAATTTGGTCCCCAACTTCCATAAATAACTTCAAACTTTATATTAACTTCAAACTTCAAACTTCAAACTTACTGCCGGATGCGTGGCGACACAAATGGAAGAATCCCCATATTTCATAATTGATAAATCAACCAGACACAAACCGATTAAGCTGTCAGGCAAATTTATCTTAAAAAACTCCTCAGCACTCAAATCAAACCCCAAAATCACATGGCTGTGTCCACCATTGTTTCTTTCCTGATTCCCTAACCAATGAACAACTCCATTAACAAAAGGCAATGACATCTGAGGACCAAAAGCATAATTAGGATAAACAGTCATAACCCTTTTCCAACAATTTTGATTAAGTGAAAACAAATAAGGCTGAATCCAACTACCATCCTTATCAACCCCAACTATAAGTATCTTATAATCATTGGTTCTGGAATCAAACCCAAACCCGACATTTAAATACACAGCTTCACTAACGCAAAGCTGAGGCAAAGAAATGTACTTTTGAATCGAAGGGTTCCAAAGAAGAAATTAAAATCATCATCAGCATAGGGATCCAGTTGAACACAAATAACCCCATTCACAGACCCAACCACTGGAGAATCAAACACGCAACCAAAGGGAGGGAATTGAAGCTGCTTGAACTTATCAAACCCATCATTATCATAGTGTAAAGAGATCCTTGCTTTGCAATTTTTCCAGCACCCAATGAGGAGAAAGAGAGTGTTGTTGGGTGGTTTCGAAATTGAAGCTTGTAAATTAGTTGAAATGAAAGATGGGTCGCAAATCAGACTATATCCATATAGTCTCCCACTGCAACAAATTATGACGTATCAGTATCAGTATCTACGTCATAATTGGGCCATATGTCCAATTAGTTGAAATGAAAATGTTGAAAAAGCTTCTTGAATCTTCCGTATCAGTATCTGCTCTTGTAAAATGCTGTCTTGTCCAATTAGTTGGCTAAAACCAAGAGAGGGTTGAAACAATTTGCACAAAGTCTCAACAGTCTCAAACCATCCAAGTTCGACCCAAGCTTTGCTTAGTTAGTAGTTACTGCCATGGTCATTGAACTGCCTCACTGCAAAACCAAGCAATTTTGATGAAACGTTTAAAGCCAAAGAAAACTACCCAAATTCAGAAAATTTTGCTAACTATCCATGTTCAAGCCAAGGTATGCTTGGTTGTTGCCATGGAAATTGGATTGCATTACTGAAAAAGGAAGAGAAAATGGAAATTGGATTGCAGACTGATATCTCCCTTTGGTTATGACCATTCGGAACAGAGTCCGTGTCTAATATACAACCATTTTCAATCACTGAGATAAAGAAACAAGGAAACAGATTCTAATCTGCTTAGGAGTTTCATATATGCTTTGTAAATCTGTCATCGGTTCATTCAGCCTCACCAGTCACAGCAGGAAACATTAGTATCCAGGACACTAATCGTGAGAAAGCACAAATCCCACATCAACTAAAGAAGAGAAAGGACCATGAGCATGGCTTAATAAATAAGAGGCAACTAGCTTACTTGCAAGATACTTACCTGGACGCGGTCGATGATCATCAAGACCCATGGCCTAGGTTAGCGACTTCCATTGCACTTAGGAGGGGCGCTCGCCTAAGGTCTCCCCAAAGTGGGAGAGCCTACGTCATAATTTGTGGCACTGGGGGCCTGCGTTCGCGCAGTCCCTGTCTAATCTTTTAGTTAAATTTTATTGGGTTTTTTTCTATTTCTGTGTGTATGGGTTATGCGGAATAAAAATGAAATTCGTTTACCATTATAATCTAATGAATTATTTATCATTAATATTGTAATAAAACTTACCAGCAATCCTTCTTTCAGAGCAAGGTGTCTTGCGGTTAGAATGGCCTCATTTCTTGATTTCTGCAGAGTATTCTCATAATGCTATTCACGTCCCACATTGGCTAAAATGTAATCTGAATAACTAAATAGCATAAAGACGGGAACAAGTTAAGAGTAAAATTCACATTCAGAAACCCACTGCTAATTCCTTGAATCTTATGTGTGGACCTTCAACATTCACATATGCTCTTTGGGGGTAAAAGGCAAGTATAGTATGAAGATCTATGTGAACAAGAAACTTCATAAATATTACCATTTTTTCCTTGTAATTAGGCGCATCGGAAAGTCTTAACCTTAATGTCAGGATTCTGCTCTCTAAGGTACATCCCGGATCCGGTTACCGTACCAAAGACAAGGATGTTTATCTTTATAAGGTTTGAAGCACCAAAAATGACAAGTTTGGGTTGAACTCATCGAAGTAGGCATTGTAATTGTGAGTCTATAACCATTTGCAATTGCCATGAATTCCAATCCGATTCTGTTCTTACCACTCGTTGGCTTGACCAGGACAGTCTTCATCATGCTGGAAGAATAGAGGATAACAGGAGATAAGGATAGCAGAATACAATGTATAGTTGCAAATCAAAAGTGATCCAACAGTGACAAAATAATTTCTGAGTACCAACCTCACCCTCTGCATATAAACTTTAGTATCACATGATCGAATGTTATGTGACAAGGTTTCTGATAAAACTTGTCCTTGAAACTGGAGCAGTATTCCATTGAGTCTAACTTCACTGCAATTCAAGCCACGCATCCATCTACAACTTCAGTTCAGTGGCATCTTTTGTAATGCAATTCTTTTCCATTTATTTCTAAACTTACTGCATAAATATTAAGCATACAAGTTTTTTAAAGTAAGGCACTGTTTTTCAACACAAGAGCGAAATTGTTCAAAAGGGTTAATTTTATCTGAGATGAGAAACAAGAAAAAAGTTTCTTGGAACTCTTCAGAGATAATTCCTGGGATTTTTATGTTGGTGATTGTGCCTTATCAATATGGATACACCAGAATTAAATGGTTCCATTCTAGGTAGTGATGAGGGATATTAACCTTTCAGCATAGATGCTAAAAGATGAGCACAAGCTTTTGCAGATCACTCTGATATCTAAATTAGTTCGTATGACTATTCAAAAGAGAGTCTGTGTATGATTTACAACCATTTTTAATCAGTGAGATGAAGAAGAAAGGAAAGATTATGAGTTTCATATATTCTTTGTAAATCTGTTTAGGAGCTTCATTCAGCCTCACAGGGAGTGAAGTATCATGATGAAGCACTAATCCCATATCAGGTTAGGAAGATGAAGAATCACGAGCTGGGGTTAATAAATAAGTGGCACCTAGCAACATGACAACATACTTACCTGGACGGGGTTGATGGGTGATCAACAAGACCTATGGCTTAGGCTAGCGACCTTCATTGCACTTGAGAGGGGTGCTCGCCTAAGGTCTCCTCAAGTGGGAGAGCCTACGTCATAATTTGTGGTAGTGGGGACCTGCGTTTGCGCGGCCCCTGTCTAACATTAGTTTAATCATTCAATTTGGTTCAAGAATTTGCTTGATTTTAGTTGTAGGTCCTTCTATATAAGATTTGCAGTTATCAAATTTATCAGATACATGAACTTGAAATTAGACAAAATTGCAAATTCCAATTCCCATATAACTGTGTAGCGATGTTCGTTTCGCTAAAAAACGAGTTTTCGAAGTGTGTTGTCTTTCGGATATAAAAAATGTTTATTCTGTAAGGTTTTTAAAAACCGCGTTTTATTTAGAAATTGGAGTCGCCACCGGTCACTTAGGTAGGCCGGACACCGTAAAACCAGAAATTTGAAAACTATTGGGTTCGGGAGTCGGTTACGGATGGGGAAAGATTAGCACCCCACACCGCCCAAAATTGGTACTTTAATAATTACCACTTGATTAATATTAAACTTTTCGGATTAAAGTGACGATTAAATTAAAATTTGGTTATAAGTGCGAGTAAATTTTAAGGGCCCCATTATCCGAGAGTAAACGCCTAACCACCATCACTACGCCTGACACTGGCCCCATTTACGCTCGGATAAAAGGGCACCGCATTGACAAAATATATATCCGTTATGCAAACTTAGTGAGCAATATATACAAAAAAACATTCACATGGACATGATATGAAAAACATAAAAAGAAAGTTATAAACTTTAAACAAACATAATATGAAACATGAATATAACGTAGCATACCATAATAAATAGACAAAATATAAATGTAAATGCAAAAAGATCATATTTCCAAAACTAAACTAATTAATTCTAATGTGCTTGATCACACAAATATATTATATATGACATGCGTGTAACGTAACACTAAACCAACCTAACAACATGCCAATATATAAAAATTTAAAACTTGACTTCTATCATATAACATAGTTTACGTCCGCAAATTAACATGCTATTTAGATATGATAAAACACCACACTAACATGTAACCCAAAAAGGAAGACGAACATAAAATCCATGCTAAGACGTATTATCTATACATAAACTAGACAAGCACCGATCAAATAGGTAAAATATGAGCTAACAAACGGGAATATAAAGGTAAAATACGATCAACTACACATATATTATAAAACATGGGAACATGAAATAAAAACATAAGAACACACAATGGGCAAAGCAAACATACTAAAAACATAATCACAAGAGCACGTACAATAAAACACCAATGAACTTAAAATACAAACAAAATAAAACATACTTAAACATGGTATATTGATGCTATTAATGAAACTGCAAGGGGGCTGAAATGAAAAAAAAGAAGCGAAAGGAATAAATAAAACAAAAACAAAAGCAAATTCAGGGACGTAATTACAAAACCAAGAAAGCCTAAGAGGACTGAACATGTCATTTGACCAAGGAGCAAGCCCAAAGTGCAAATATTCAAATCGCGGAAGGACCCGGGAGGTAATTTCACCATTTAAAAAAAGATTTCGGTTTATCTGAGGACCAAATTGAAATATTTTCAAAAAGGAAAGGGACTGGGGCTGCTAATATCCCATGCTGCGAGACAGAAACGTAAATCTCAGGAACGCGGGGGGATTTATAACGTTATTTTCCCATTTCTTTTATTTCCCCCTCTATAAAATCGATAACCGGCCCCCCTTCATTCATTTTCCCTCATTTTTTTACCTAAAGAGAGAAAGCTCTCTTTTCCCATAAATGCAAGCCACAAACCCTTCGGCCGCCGCGGTTCTAGAGGCCGACGGTGGTCCGGCTACTCCAGCCACCACCTTTAACGCCATAACAACAAAAACCCAATCTAGACACCCCTCAAAAGAACAAAAAAACCTCTACTTTTGGAAAGACCGAACCAAAATACTCCTATTTCGACTCCGCAAAGCCCAGATCCCTAACGTGTCGAGACGAAAACAAAAAGAAAACCCCTCTTTGTGGCTCACTCAGAATTTATCGCCGGCGGAGAAGGATTTTTCCTTAGGTAAACTCTATTTTTATTTTTACTTGTTGTATTTTTTCATGCATGTATGAGATTCGAAAAAAGAGAGGAGATTACCGATGGAAACTTGTATATATTTTTTTGACTGATAACTTGGTGATTGCCTGTCTTCTTACAACTTTTTCATACATATATCCTACTCTGATTATTTTTGGTAGAAAGTACTATAAAATACATATTTTTAGATCTGAAATGGTACTAACATAACCCTTTCTTTTTGGTGATTTTTCTGATGTATTTGGCAACCCTGAGCGCGGTGGTTGGAGGCCGACATGGTGGAGGTATGGGGGCAGTGTGGGGGAGATGTCCCCAGCCAGAGGCGTTCTTGACCGTTGGATTAGATTCGATCCAACGGTTGAGATAACTTGAAGGATAAACGGTTCAGATGAAATATCGAACGGGGGAACTGCGCCAGATCGTGACACGTGAAGCTCAGCAACCGATGAGTTCTGACGCGTGGGATGTACGCGCGCGTGGGAGATCGAAGAGCCCGAGCGTGGATCAAACGCGCACGTGGCAGTCGAATGGTCTGGGCGTGTAACACACGCTACCAGCTGGATAATCTTCCCTCTTTGATCGTGCCCGTTGGATCAAAATTTGATCCAACGGCTCCTGGTTGGCTGTGCAAAAAAGGAAGCACTAGGGTTAGACATTTTAGGGCTTTCAGATATAGGATTTGGGTTTGGCCGGTTGGGCCATGTAAACTTAATTTTGGGCTGTGTAATTTGGACTTGGACTATAAATAATATTTTTTGTTTGTTTTCTTTTTCTTTAATACCTTACGTGTTTATATATTATAATAATAATAATAATAATAATAATAATAATTCGTATATACATACACATGCGCACACATACATGCAACATACGAACCCACATGCAAACATTGATTAACATAATATACTATATACATGCATATATAATCACACACATCATGAATATCCACACACATTATACGTACAAACAATGCACTCGTAAGGAATGTAAATACATGCGTGACACACATACACCATATTACTTATTAATACGTATACATACATAGTTTATAATATACATGCACACATCACACTTTACGTATATTAATAACACTCATGCACATAACAAACATATAGTATAATAATATATTACCTGTATACATGCAACGCTAATATACTAATAATTACACTAATATGTATTTACAGACCAGATAAAAATGAGCGATTACAGTTGCCCCTCTTTGCTTGTTCTCGTGGAATGGGAACAAAGCAAAGATTTATAAGCACTCATTTTAATCCGACTTCCATGTTTGTAGCTTTGGAAACACATGTTTTTCTGGAACTCTCCGCTTTTTCTTGGCTGAATCTTCGGGCTCGTAAGTTCTTCCTATATAGAGTTTCTTCACCTTCCGATCTTGGAGCTACATGCCCTTCCTATATAGAAACCTTCACTCTGAAGCCTCGAGTTATGAGTCATTCCTATATAGAACTTTTTACTCTGAGACGGTAAAGCTTGGAGTCCTCCCTATATAGAACTCTTCGCCTTCAACGCGGTGGGTTTTTCCTATATAAAACCTTCTGTGCCATGGATGGATTCTTCCGACTGGGAGTTCCTCCTATATAGAACTGCTAGTGTTCAAACCCTAGAGCCGCCAATCCTTCCTATATAGAAATTTTAGCTTCTGAAATATCGGAGCTACGGGTTCTTCCTATATAGAACCTCCCACTCTAAGATAGTAAAGCTCAGAGCCCTTCCTATATAGGACTCTTAGCCTTCAACACAACGGGTTTTCCCTATATAAAACTCTCTGTGTCATGGGTGAATTCCTTCGGCTGAGAGTTCTTCCTTTATAGAACTGCTAGTCTTCACCCTGGAGCTGCAAGCCCTTCCTATATAAAATTTTTAGCTTCTGAAGCCTCAGAGCGGCGAATTCTTCCTACATAGAACCTCTCGCTGCGGGCATTTGAAAATATAGGCCCTTCCTATATAGAACCTTTATCTTTACATTTGGGATTCACGCCAAAATGGCTACCGATGTTTCTTTGAATCCGCAGATACCTGTCTAGAATAAGACAAAATGCTATGACAAATGAATTAGCATGCTCCTAATCCTAGGAATGTCTAACTATTCATGATGCATGAGTGTCGATATCTTAGTGGTCATGCTTTAGCCCTCAGTCAATCTCGGCTCTACGCTGCTCTCTTTCTCTATTTTCTTCTTCTAGCGGTGACACCCCATTTCCCTGTCGGGTTCAACCATTCCAACCTTTCTTTTTCTAAATTTTTGATTCGGGGGTTCTAAAGTGCCCTTTCAGGTTTTCACCTTAGAGATTTTTTTGTTGTTTTTTTTAAGAGGTGCCCTTCCGAGTTTTCACCGGGGAAATCTCTCTTGTTGTCTCAGATGCCTTGTTTAAACAAGTAAGGCATGTGCCATTGGTCATCTTACCCTGGTGCTCGAAACCTTCTGCTCACCCTGTTTCAACAGACATCATATAGACAGCTAGAGGGTAAGGTTAACATCGTTTTCTAATCACCTGCATCTTTAAGGTTACATCATAATAATGCTAAGAAATTTCTTGTTTATCATAAGCTTATGTTAACTTATTTGCATGATATTAATGGTAAATAACAAGAAGACAATGAATGGAAGCTCAAAAATGTGATTTTATTACGATTAATGATTTGGAACAATTTTGAGAGAGTCATGACACACATAAGGAAAAGGAAAAGCCAAACATGAAATGCAAGACCTCCCAGTATCCACAGTATGAATGATACATGATCCCGTCAACCGGCGTAGAATCTTTGCCTGAAGCTTCTTCTTCACGGGGTTCATGGGGACGACCCTTCTCTCCGGAGATCCAACCTCTCAATTTATCTGAGCCGCCCTTTACGAGTTTTCGACTCGGATCATTCCTTTGCTTCAAGACGCCCTATTTCGAGTTTTCGCCCTGAGCTCTCCATTTTTCTTTTTCTTTTTTTCTTTTTTTTGCCATTTTTTTCTTTTTCTTTTGTTTTTTTTCTTTTTCTTTTTCAAACGTAGTATTTATTAACAGCATCGGAATTTACAGGGCTTTTCAGCTCGTCTCCATCCATTTCAGTTAAGATTAAGGCTCCTCTTGAGAAGGCCTTTTTAACCACGTATGGCCCTTCCCAGTTAGGCACCCACTTTCCTCGAGAATCTTTCTGAATCGGGAGGATCTACTTAAGCACCAGATTTCCCTCTGAATTCTCTTGGGCGCACCTTCTTGTTGTATGCCCGCATCATTCGTTTTTGGTACATTTGACCATGGCAGATGGCCTTCAGCCTCTTTTCTTCGATGAGATTTAACTGGTCGAGTCTGGCTTGCACCCATTCGGATTCTTCCAATTTTACTTCATTTAAGACCCGGAGCGACGAAATCTCTACCTCAATGGGGAGTACTGCTTCGGTACCATACACTAAAGAATAGGGTGTTGCCCCTGTCGATGTGCGAATGGACGTCCTATAGGCGAAAAGGGCAAATGACAGCTTTTCGTGCCAATCCTTGTGGGTATCCGTCATCTTCGTGATGAACTTCTTTATATTCTTGTTTGCTGCTTCCACTGCCCCGTTCATTTTGGGATGATAGGCTGTGGAATTATGGTGTGTTATCCTGAATTGGTTGCACACATCCGTCATCATTTTGTTATTCAGATTGGATGCGTCGTCGGTGATGACCCTTTCTGGCAAACCGTATCGACAAATGATCTCCTTCTTTAGGAATTTGCATACCATCGTCCTTGTGATGTTGGCGTAAGATGCTGCCTCCACCCATTTAGTGAAATAGTCTATGGCGACCAAAATAAAATGATGTCCGTTGGAAGCCTTTGGGTGAATCTGCCCAATGACGTCCATGCCTCACGCTGCAAAAGGCCACGGAGAATTCATGGTGTGTAAAGGTAACGGAGGAGCGTGAATCTTGTCAGCATAAATTTGGCATTTGTGGCATTTCCTGGCGTAATCGATGCAATCTCCCTCCATGGTCGACCAGAAATAGCAATACCTCATAATTTTTCGGGCTATAGACAGCCCGTTGGTGTGCGTCCCACATAGACCGTCGTGTACCTCGGCTAAAATCTCCTTCGCCTCCCGGGCATCCACACATCTCAACAATGTCTGATCATGGCATCTTTTATATAGGATCTCCCCATCCAGGATGTATCCTGTTGCCATTTTTCTGAGTGTTTTTCTGTCATTGTCATTTGCCCCTTCGGGATACTTTTGAAGCTTGACATATTGCAAGATGTCATAGTACCACGGGTTGCCATCAATCTCTTACTGCACATTACAACAATGAGCCGGCCTTTCAAAAGTCTGCGTCTCAATGGGCTTCATTTCTGCCCCCGTGTTTGTTTGGAACATGGAAGCCAAGGTTGCCAAGGCGTTTGCCATCTGATTTTCTTCCCTGGGAAGGTAATTGAAGCTGATCTTTTCGAACTCTTTGGTGAGCTCTTGGATCAGTTCATAATATTTGACCAGCTTCGAATCCTTGGTTTCCTATTCTCCACGCAACTGGTAAATCACTAAGGATGAATCTCCGAATACTCGAAGTTCCTTAATCTTTCTTTCAATAGCTGAGTTCAGTCCCATAACACAGGCTTCATATTCGGCTATATTGTTGGTGCAGAAGAATTCTAGTCTGCTAGTGAAGGGATAGTAGACATTCTCGGGAGAAATCAGTACAGCCCCTATCCTGTGCCCGAGGGCGTTGAAGGCTCCATCAAAGTAAAGCTTCCATGAATTATCGTCTGAAACCTCTTCTTCGGTTGTAATGCACATCAAGTCTTCATCCAGGAAATTAAAGTTCAACGCCTCATAATCGTCCGAAGCACGACTAGTTAGGAAATCCGCTACGGTGCTTCTTTTTACGACTTTCTGGCTTATATACACAATATCAAATTCGGATAGGAGCATCTGCCAGCGGGCCATCCTCCCCGTCAGTGCTGGCGCTTCCATTAGGAACTTCAAGGGGTCTAGCTTGGATATCAACCACGTAGTATGGTATAGCATGTACTGCCTAAGCTGCTTGGTAGCCCAAACTAAAGCACAACATAGCTTCTGAACTGGCGGGTACCGCGCTTCGCAATCATTGAACTTTCTGCTTAGGTAATAGATGGCTCGCTCCTTTTTCCCCGACTCATCGTGTTGCCCCAATACACAACCCATTGAATTCTCAAAGACTGTCAGGTAGAGGATTAAATGCCTATCTGGTACCGACGCGACTAAAATCGAAGCATTTGTTAGGTACCTTTTGATATTCTCTAGGGCTTCTTGACATTCCTCATCCCACACGTCGGGATTATTCTTTCTAAGAAGTCTGAAGACTGGGTCACACCTATCAGTTAATTGGGAAATGAAACGAGAGATATAATTTAGCCTCCCCAAGAAACCACAAACCTTCTTCTGAGTATGGGGTTGTGAGAGATCCTGGATGGTTTTCACCTTATTTGGATCGATCTCAATCCCTCTTCTGCTCACCACGAACCCCAAGAGTTTTCCAGAGGTAACAACAAAGGTGCATTTGGCAGGGTTAAGCATCAGCTAGTATTTTCGTTGTCTTTAGAATAGTTTTTTTAAGTTCTATAGGTGCTCTTCTTCTTTTCGGGACTTAGCGATCATGTCGTCCATGTATACCTCTATTTCTTTGTGCATCATGTCATGGAAAAGAGTCACCATTGCTCTTTGGTAAGTTGCCCCTGCGTTCTTGAGCCCGAAAGGTATCACCCTGTAACAAAAAGTACCCCACATGGTTATGAATGTAGTTTTCTCCATGTCGTTCGAGTCTATCTTTATCTGGTTGTACCCTAAAAAGTGGTCCATGAATGAGAACCATGAATGTCCCATGGTGTTGTCAACCAGCGTGTCGATATGTGGCAGAAAGAAGCTGTCTTTAGGGCTGACTCGGTTGAGATCCCTATAATCTACACACATATGGACCTTCCCGTCCTTCTTCGGTACTGGTACAATGTTTGCAACCCATTCAGGGTATTTGGCTACTTCCAAGAAACCAGCATCAAACTGTTTTTTTACCTCTTCTCTAATCTTTAACAACATGTCTGGTCTTATTCTCCAGAGTTTTTTCAGTATTGGTTTGCATTCCGGCTTCGTCGGTAGTTTGTGTACCACTATGTCAGTATTCAAACCTAGCATATCTTGATAAGTCTAGGCGAAAACATCCTTGAATTCCTGAAGTAGGGTTATCGGTTCGTGCTTGGTTTTCGAGGAAAATGTCATCCCTATTTTTACTTATTTTCTCTCTTCTTCAGTCCCTAAGTTTACAACTTCTGTTTCTTCTTTGTGGGCCATGATTTGCCTTTCTTCGTTGGCCACCATCCTCATCAACTCTGCAGGGACCTCGCATTCTATCTCATCATCCTCTTCCCCAATTCCTTCTGAGATCTCGGGGCATTCAAAATCTACTTCAGGATTGGATTCGACATCATTCATACAGTCAATCATGGGAGACCTGCATTAAATGAGAATGAATGTATTGGGAAGAGAATGGTTTTATATGAAGTGAATGAACATGAAGAATGAATGAAATAAATGAGACGTTTTCCATTTAAGAAAACGGGGAAGATATTTTTATTTCAAACAAAAAGTTAACATAGGTGCCCTATACAAGAGATCCTCATTGTTTATGGGCAAAAACAGAAAGGTTGATTCGGAGCATTACTTTGATCTAGTCCTAAAAACCACAGGTAGATCAACCTGGCTCCAGTTATCAAGAGTTTCCCCGGGATGGCAGGGGCGGATGTTGGTCAACATACTACTGACTTGGTCATTTTCAGCTATCATGTTGATGGACATCCTCTCAAGTGATTCATTAAACAATTCTTTCTCGTTGAGTACGTCATTTTCCTTAATTGCCTCTTCAACCTCTTGTCCTGGTTGGCAGAATCCTCCGGAGACAAAAGTGGTTTTCAAACTAGGGAAAGACATTGGTCTCCATGGAATGTCTTCTCCCTTAAATCTGGCTCTTCTCTGTTCTTCTTTTCTCTTGTATTCTTCCTTTCTTTGTTGGACACTTGGTTTGTAACCCAACCCAAAACGGTCCCTTTTGGTTATCATACTCTTGGCTCGTAGGCTCCCTTGCAATCTTCTCCCTAGCCCTCTTCCTGCTTTGGCTCCTCAGCCCAAAGTTTCAGCAACGGTCATCTTGGTACAATTAGATAACTTGGGATAGGGGATCCGACTACCTTCCGCGACGAATATGGCATTTACTAGCTCTAACGCTCGAAAAGAGCATTCTGCAACATCCTCATCATTTTGAATGTAGGGGGCCTCTGATGTCACCGAATTAATAATTTCCTATTCGGCCTCTACTGTGACCAACTTGCCTTCGATCACGAATTTTAATTTTTGATGTAGTGATGAGGGGACAACTCCTGCAGAGTGGATCCATGGCCTTCCCAATAAGCAGCTGTATGATGGTTTTATGTCCACCACCACGAAGTCAATCACGTACTCCGTCGGCCTGATCAATAGAGGCACCTCAATTTTTCCCAGCATTCCTCTTTGTGTGCCGTCAAAGGCTCTCACGGAGTTATGGCAGGGCTTTAGGTGAGAATTATCTATTGGTAGCTTTTGCAAGGTCACCATAGGCAGTACGTTCAGTGCTGACCTGTTGTCAATCAATACCCCCGGTAACACATACCCTTTACAGTGGGTTGTGATGTTAAGAGCTTTGGTGGACCCCATTCCGCCCTCGGGGATCTCATCATCACTGAATGTTATATGGTTATAGGCAGTGATATGCCCCACTATCCTGTCCAGTTTTGATACAGAAATGTCCTGGGGTACAAAAGTCTGGTTTAGTACTTTTAATAGTGCCTCACGGTGTCTTTCTGAACTCAAGAGCAACTCTAGCACTGTGATCCTAGCCGGTTGCTTTCGTAGTTGTTCCACTACACTGAATATCTTCGTGGGGGTAACCGATGTATCCGTTCCTTTATCTTTGGCCACTTCAGCAGCCCTCAAGGTCTCAGAGGAGTAACATCTGCCGCTCCTCGTGAAATGGACCACTTCACCGACATTCACATCACTCTTGCCTTGCTCATCTTTCGGTGTAAGCTCTTTTACTTCACCAAATTTTGGCTTTTCTGGTATGGTTGCATTTACAGCATAGTTCTAGGGAGTTTGCCGCATATCCTTGAATGGGAAACGGGGATGGTGCTGAGATGATGATCTTGGGAGTTATCTTAGTAGTTTCTCCTTGGGAGGCACCTGCACTTTCTGTCCTGGAGGAGATGATAAGAGGTCTATCTCTCCCGTATTTAACGTTGGGGCTGTCCGTCATGTGTACGTCTGACCCCTTCCTTCCTGTAGGCTCTTCGAAGAATTCTATTTGCTTGTCATTCATCAATTGTTGTACCAATCTCTTAAACTTGTTGCACTGTTGGATGTCGTGTCCTCCGTCCTGATGGAATTTGCAATACACTCCATATCCCTTTTGTATTACTACCATGCCTCTGTTGATCAAATAGACCATGCACAATTACTGAAATACCCACAAAAAGGAGATTTGATTTCTGACACATTATCCTTAATCTTCCTGGTAAAGCATTCCTCAATAACATTTACTCCCCTGTTCCCGTGATTAGGCAATGGGTTAGTAGCTACACTAGGTTCTTCAAACTTCAATATCCCAGAATCGATTAAGTTATGCACCAGTTTTTTAAAAGCAAGGCAGTTCTCGGTGGAATGACCAGGGGCACCACCGTGATAGTTGCAATGTGCGTTTGGGTTATACCATGACGGGAATGGTGGTTTGAACGGAGTAACATAGTATGGACGGACCAGGTCCGCTTCATACAACTGAGAGTAAAGCTCAGAGTACGGAACGAGTAGTGGAGTAAAAGTTTGCATCTCTTTCTCTTTTCTCGGGGTTCTCTCCTCTCTTTGATTAGAGTTTTGCGCTTTCCCCGTAGGTGCTTGTGGCTGCAAGACTGTAAAATTCTTCGGAGCAGTGTAAGTACTGGTGGCGTTTATCTCATTCTTCTTGCTGTACTTTCGAGACCATTCCCCGCTATCAATTCTATCGCTCTTGATTGCCAATTCAAGGGACTCCTCGGTCCTAATTAAATCAGCAAAACTCTGTGTCGTGTTATTAATGAGGCGATCGAACAATGTCCCCTTCAGAGTATTAACGAATAATGGTGTAATTTTATGTTCTGGGAGGGGTGGCTAAATTTGGGCGGCCACTTCCTGCCACCTCTGAGCATAATGTCATAGACTTTCGTTGGACTTTTGCCCCATATTTTCCAACATAATTCTACTGGGTGTCATGTCTGTTACGTGCTTGTATTACTCGATGAATGCTCTTGAAAGATCTTTCCATGTTTTAATGTTTACCCTGCTCAACTGGGTGTACCACCGCAATGCCGCCCCAGTTAGGCTGTCTTGGAAATAGTGAATTAATAGTTTCTCATCCTTAAGGTAGGCCGTCATCTTCCAGCAGTACATTGTTACGTGAGCGGAAGGACACGTGGTTCCATTGTATTTGTCGAACTCTGGTGTTTTAAATTTTGGTGGCAGGACAAGTTCGGATAACAGACTCAAGTCACTGTCATCATTTCCTGATTCTTCCATAGTTTGCAAGGCTTTAAATCTTTCCTCCATGAGGTGAAACCTCTCTTCCCACTTCTTTTCTACCTCTGTCCTGATCCTTTCGACAAAGTTCAGGTCTGGCACCTCCTCCTCATAGAGTGCTTCAGTGTCAAGGGGTTTAGTCTCAGATGCCCCTACCTGAAGGTTAGCCGACATCCCAGCAGGGTCGATATATACCTTTCTAGCCGGATTTGGCGTAGCCGGTTGAACCTTACTGTGAACTGGGATACTTTCTGGTTCTTGAGCGACTTCTCCTTCAACTCTTTTTTCGAGGCTCTTAGCCAACAACGTGGTTATGTCGGACACTATCGACGCTTGTGACTGAACAATTTGGTCACTGAGGCTTCTTTGGGCCTCATCAAATCTTGCTGCCAGCTCTCTTTGTCCCTTCTCTAGACTGATTATCCTGTCTTCCATGAGCTTGCTTTGTAGTCGGGTAAGATATGGATGATGAATGATTGCGGCTTAACTTCTATTTTCACATTGCCACAATATTTATAACATTAATATGATTGCAAGGAAAATAAATGCGTGTATAATGATGCGACTGTCATGATGCAATGCAAGAATGTATGCCGATAAAGGTACTGATTCCGCTGGTAATCACCATTTTGAACTACTTCCACGAGAATTAAAGGATCTAGATTACAATACAGTTCGTATTACAAAATGAGGGTCCCTAATACAAAAGAGCCCTAATTACAATACAGAGTCCTACAGATAAGCCCTAGCTCTATTTCCTAATTTTCTAATAGCCCTGAGCAGCTTGATGAACCAGGGTGCTTCTTCCATGTCTGGGGCTACGAAAGGTCGGAGTGCTTCAGCTTCAACAACTAAGTCACTCACATGCCTGACGACTCGCTGTATGTCCACCATTAGGTTCGCGTAATATTGGTCCCTATCCTGCACCATCCGGGCAGCGTCACACAGTCTTCTTTGCGAATAAATGTCCCCTTCGGCTGCAGCCTCTTCGAATACACTGATTCTTTCCTTATAATCTTGAACAGTTGCTTCAAGGGACTCAATCCGGGTTCGTAACGTGCCTACTTCACGCTCCCTTTCTTGTAGCTCGGTGAAGCCATTCCTCTGACAGTAAGTTCGAAAGGAGTGTTCTACTTTTGCCACATTTTCTTCTAACTCGACATTCTGACTTCGGCTCTGATCCAGACTTTGGATAGTGTCGTCGTACAACCTTTGCATCTCTAACAGTCTATTCCGGCTACTCATGGACCTTCTTTTCCAAGCGGCGACATTTTCTCTCTCGTAGTTGATTGCTTGTTTTCCTTTGCTAATCTCTTGCCTAGTTATTTCCTTTTCTTGATCAATGGCCTGCTTGAAAGACTGTCTTTCTTCCTCAATAGCCAACCTGCAGCTTTCTATCTCCTTCTCGATTGCTCGCTTGCTGATTTCTCGTTCTTCTTCCACCAAACGGATACCATTCATTCTTTCCTTTTCCACGACTATGAACTGACTTCAGCCAGCTTTCTCTATTTTCGCTTGGAGTAGGAGGGTATCCTTCTGGTAAAGAGCGTTCGTCTCGCTCAAATTCCCATTTAATTTCTTCAATTGCCTAATGATCTTGTCCCGTTCGTCGACCTCTAAGCTCACTTTATAGAGCTCACCCGCATGCCGAGTCTGTTGGGTGTCCATCTTCCTC
Organism: Hibiscus mutabilis; assembly: GCA_019671005.1. NCBI lineage: Eukaryota > Viridiplantae > Streptophyta > Magnoliopsida > Malvales > Malvaceae > Hibiscus > Hibiscus mutabilis. The sequence goes on from CM033744.1 coordinate 6,459,482, forward strand.
TTAATTTCTTCGAGTTCATTCCGTAAAATATCAGTTTCAGATGGTACCACCTTTATAAGCTCCTCAAGTGACACAACCGGTCCCTGATCAGGTTCGGGAATCACATCATTAACCCTCAAACGCCTCCAAAGATCATAGTCCGGGGTGGACATATGCTCGGTGTCTCCTTCCACCCTGATCCGGTAACAATGGTCCCAAGCCCTCATGATAGTCTGGACCTTTTCTTTAAACTCACCTTTGAAAGGAAATTCAGTTCGGCTTAACCCGGTGGTATTGAGGATGAATTGTCGTGATCCGAATTGTCGGGACACCAAAAGCAGAGCACAAGCAATCCCTCCATGCAGTCCCAACATCATCAGCCAGTCGAAATCACCGCAACTGTACAAAAAGTAATTAACTCTACCGAGCCACGGGTCCCTCCATACTATGTCTTTCTCTTGAATGTTCCTGAAGAAACTAGACCATTTTTTCTTTTCAAGTTTTCTCGCCACTCTTTTGCTAAGTACTCCCGTAAGGGCGAAAAGCCTTGGAAGGATATCCCTGGTAGGACCCTTGTCGGTGTCTTCCACATGTGGCTCTGAACCCATACCTGTAACAGCTGTGCACGCCCCCTGAAGCGTCATTCTTCGTGCTTTCGACTGGCATTTAAGGAAATAAAAGTCTCGGCCAAGATTGCTGGTACTGGATTTGCCCGCCGTTTCATACGCTCGAACAAGTCTAGAATGGCTACATCAATGTTTCCAAGAGTTCTTGGAAAGATCACCAACCCATATAATCCCAAGGCAAACATGTCTAACTTTTTTCCCTCATCTGGATGTGCAGGTATGATGTCTCGAATGTTCTCCCATGCAAAGACTGTACTATCTCCTCGAAGTCGGATCAGGCCATTAACCCAACCGTCACTTATCTCGATAAAGGTTTTGAGCTTCGAAGTGTAATTCTGATTCCTCTGAGGTTTTGCGTAGATCCAATCTTCCTGAACGTTCTTCTGATTAAGTAAGGCGGTGTACTTTTCTACTGTAGGCATCATGTCCTGTCCATTGAAGGTGAAGCAGCAAAAGGCAGGATTCTAGAACTGAAAAATAGATCGGAGTAGGGGCTGGTTGACCCGAACGTATAACAACTGTGCAATGTCGCCATAACTATCACAGAACCTGTCTTGTAGTCTTTCGTCCCATCCTTCCCAGATGCTTTGAAGATCCCATAAGTTGTTCTGTTGAAGACTCACGTAGGTGTACCCTGCTACTACGTGCTCGCTCGGTAAACTATCCCCTTGGGCCTTCTGGTTGACCTCTGACCAATGCCTGACTGACAAGTTAAGCTCTTCTTTCCTAACACATATTTTTTCCATGGTGAAAGACTTTCTGATCGGGCAAACCACTTGATCCAGAACCTTTATGTAATGCAAATGCAATAATATATGAAAAAAACAAAAGCAAAAAAGAAAATAAGTTAGTACCGGATAGAATTAATAAATACGTAAATGAAAGGACGAATTAAATAAGGTAAACAGACAAAACAACGCTATTTATCCTGTCTAAAACACCTAAGGTTATCTGCATGGCTCTAAAGGGGTGGTTTTCTATATATTCTCTACATGCAGTCTTGGTTCTAGGAGGTACCCGAATTGTCCTTGCTGTCCTCTACTAAGAGTAGCAAGGCCCCCGATCATCACCCATTATAGGCTCCTTTCAACCGGGTTCAATTCAGAGGGACCCATTCGCTTATGCCTGCATGAAGGAACGATATCCTTACGAAAGCATAAGGTACTCGAGGCTCGAAGGTACTTGCCAGGCCTACATGGGAGAACGATATCTCCACGAAAGCATTAGCGTTTCCCCCCACTTAAAAAACGGGTTTATATGCCATATTTTAAAGGCGTTAAAATAAACGCGCAATTATAATCGAATGTTAATTTATTAGTCACTTTAATCCGGAACTTCTAATATTATTAAAGCGGTAATTATTTGAAAAGCTTGACTCTCTTTATTTTGTTAAAAAAACAAAAATGTCCCAAGCGGAGTCGTCATCTGTAGCGATGTTCGTTTCGCTAAAAAACGAGTTTTCGAAGTGTTTGTTGTCTTTTGGATATAAAAAATGTTTATTCCGTGGGGTTTTTAAAAACCGCATTTTATTTAGAAATTGGAGTCGCCACCGGCCACTTTGGTAAGCCGGACACCGTAAAACCAGAGATTTGAAAACTATTGGGTTGAAGAGTCGGTTACGGATGGGGAATGATTAATACCCCCACACCGCCCAAAATTGGTACTTTAATAATTACCACTTTATTAATATTAAACTTTTCGGATTAAAGTGATGATTAAATTAAAATTTGGTTATAAGTGCGAGTAAATTTTAAGGGCCCCGTTATCCGAGAGTAAACGCCTAACCACCATCACTACGCCTGATACTGGCCCCATTTACGCTCGGATAAAAGGGCACCGCATTGACAAAATATATATCCGTTATGCAAACTTAGTGAGCAATATATACAAAAAAAACATTCACATGGACATGATATGAAAAACATAAAAAGAAAGTTATAAACTTTAAACAAACATAATATGAAACATGAATATAACGTAGCATACCATAATAAATAGACAAAAAATATAAATGTAAATGCAAAAAGATCATATTTCCAAAACTAAACTAATTAATTCTAATGTGCTTGATCACACAAATATATTATATATGACATGCGTGTAACGTAACACTAAACCAACCTAACAACATGCCAATATAAAAAAATTTAAAACTTGACTTCTATCATATAACATAGTTTACGTCCGCAAATTAACATGCTATTTAGATATGATAAAACACCACACTAACATGTAACCCAAAAAGGAAGACGAACATAAAATCCATGCTAAGACGTATTATCTATACATAAACTAGACAAGCACCGATCAAATAGGTAAAATATGAGCTAACAAACGGGAATATAAAGGTAAAATACGATCAACTACACATATATTATAAAACATGGGAACATGAAATAAAAACATAAGAACACATAATGGGCAAAGCAAACATACTAAAAACATAATCACAAGAGCACGTACAATAAAACACCAATGAACTTAAAATACAAACAAAATAAAACATACTTAAACATGGTATATTGATGCTATTAATGAAACTGCAAGGGGACTGAAATGAAAAAAAAAGAAGCGAAAGGAATAAATAAAACAAAAACAAAAGCAAATTCAGGGACGTAATTACAAAACCAAGAAAGCCTAAGAGGACTGAACATGTCATTTGACCAAGGGGCAAGCCCAAAGTGCAAACATTCAAAACGCAGAAGGACTCGGGAGGTAATTTCACCATTTAAAAAAAGATTTCGGTTTATTTGAGGACCAAATTGAAATATTTTCAAAAAGGAAAGGGACTGGGGCTGCTAATATCCCATGCGGGGAGACAGAAACGTAAATATCAGGAACGCGAGGGGATTTATAATGTTATTTTCCCATTTCTTTTATTTCCCCTCTATAAAATTGATAACAGGCCCCCCTTCATTCATTTTCCCTCATTTTTTTTACCTAAAGAGAGAAAGCTCTCTCTTTTCCCAGGAATACAACCCACAAACCCTTCGGCCACCGCGGTTCTAGAGGCCGACGGTGGTCCGGCTACTTCGGCCACCACCTTTAATGCCATAACAACAAAAACCCAATCTAGACACCCCTCAAAAGAACCAAAAAACCTCTACTTTTGGAAAGACCAAACCAAAATACTCCTATTCTGACTCCGCAAAGCCTAGATCCCGGACGTGTCGAGACGAAAACAAAAAGAAAACCCCTCTTTGTGGCTCACTCCTCGGAGTTTATCGCCGGCGGAGAAGGATTTTTCCTTAGGTAAACTCTATTTTTTATTTTTACTTGTTGTATTTTTTCATGCATGTATGAGATTCGAAAAAAAGAGAGGAGATTACCGATGGAAACTTGTATATATTTTTTTGACTGATAACTTGGTGACTGCCTGTCTTCTTACAACTTTTTCATACATCTATCCTACTCTGATTGTTTTTGGTAGAAAGTACTATAAAATACATATTTTTAGATCTGAAATGGAACTAACATAGCCCTTTCTTTTTGGTGATTTTTCTGATGTATCTAGCAACCCTGAGCGCGGTGGTTGGAGGCTGACATGGTGGAGGTATGGGGGCAGTGTGGGGGAGATGTCCTCAGCCAGAGGCGTTCTCGACCGTTGGATCAGATTCAATCCAACGGTTGAGATAACTTGAAGGATAAACGGTTTAGATAAAATCTTGAACGGGGGAACTGCGCCAGATCGTAACACGTGGAGCTCAGCAACCGAGGAGTTTTGACGAGTGGGATGTACGAGCGCGTGGGAGATAGAAGAGTCCGCGCGTAGCAGTTGAATGGTCTAGGCGTGTAACACACGCGGCCAGCTGGATAATCTTCCCCCTTTGATCGTGGTCGTTGGATCAAAATTTGATCCAACGGCTCCTGGTTGGCTGCGCAAAAAGGGAAGCACTAGGGTTAGACATTTTAGGGCTTCCAGATATAGGATTTGGGTTTGACCGGGTGGGCCATGTAAACTTAATTTTGGACTGTGTAATTTGGACTATAAATAATATTTTTTGTTTGTTTTCTTTTTCTTTAATACCTTACTTGTTTATATATATATAATAATAATAATAATAATAATAATAATAATGCGTATATACATACACATGCGCACACATACATGCAACATACGAACCCACATGCAAACATTGATTAACATAATATACTATATACATGCATATATAATCACACACATCATGAATATCCACACATATTATACGTACAAACAATGCACTCGTAAGGAATGTAAATACATGCATGACACACATACACCATATTACTTATTAATACGTATACATACATAGTTTATAATATACATGCACACATCACACTTTACGTATATTAATAGCACTCATGCACATAACAAACATATAGTATAATAATATATTACATGCATACATGCAACGCTAATATACTAATACTTACACTAATATGTATTTACAGACCAGATAAAAATGAGTGATTACAAACTGCAGAAAGTTCAAGTAATGACTTTTGAGTAATGGTGTATCATCTTTTTGAATAATGGTATTGATAGGTGTAAAACCTATGTTTGATTTTGATATAGTAAATTATCTAAGGACTAAATTGAAAAAGAAAATAAATTTTTAAGTACTCAAAAGTCTCACAGAATGACAAGAAAAATTATCTTTGAAGTCCAAAACTTAAGCCCAAAATTTTCTAAGTGTTTTCAAGACAAACTACAAAAATACGCCTAGGCGTATCGATACACACCTTGGTGTTTTGATACGGAAATTGGCTACTGGAATTTGTTTTTGCAAAGCGTACCGATACTGTAATCACTCATTTTTGTCCGGGTTGTAAATATTATAATAATAATTGTAGGTGATTATTATTATTATTATTATTATTGAAAACAGATCAGATATAATTATTAAATCCCAAACTATATTATTAAAGTCCAGCCCATATTACATGACAAAAAAACCAAAAATATTTACATAGGCCCAAACCGGCCAGCCCAATAATTAAAACCCTAAATTTGTATTTGATATAAAAAACCCTAATTTGATCTTTTATCTTGCAGCCGCCTTCATCCTGGACGTTGGATCAAATCTTGATCCAACGGTCCATATCAGTCCAAGATGACCCTCCAGCTGGCACGTGTGATGTACTTCCAGACTGCGCGTTACACGCGCGGGACCGTCTGTATCCCCATGCCACGTGTGATCATCCTGTGCCACCACGACACCTTTCCAGATCGCATAAGGGCTGTTCGTTTCTCATACAAACTCAGCCATTGGATCAGATCTGATCCAACGGCCAAGGATGCGTTTGGCCAGATGATCACCACCACCATGCCGACTCTCCAACCACCGCGTTCAGAGACGTGCAAAAAACAAAGAAGAAAGGGCTGTCAGTACCAAATCGAACCAAACATGTATTTTATTTTATTTCTACCAAACAAGATCAAAAAAGAGAGCATATATGTAACGAGATCTATCATTTTGCAACAAGGGACCGGATCCAAGAGACAATAAAAAAACAAAAAAGCCGAATTCCAGTGGTAATCTTTTCTCTTTCTTTTTTTCTCATATGCATGTAAAGAAAAATACGAAATATTAAAAAGAAGAAGAGAAGAGTTGAAAAGTTCTTTACCCTCGCCGAGGTGGCCGTCGGCGACAAGCCTCATGGTCTCATTCGAGCAGTGCAAGGTGAGCCAAACGACCATGTTTACAAAAAAGGGGGCTTTTATTTTAAGAAAAAACTAGGTTCGGTTAAAACCAACAAAAGGGGTTTTTGCATTTTAAATCGGAAGAGGATTTTTTTAAGGGTTTCAAACCCTGATCAATGGCGGGTGTAAGAGAGGGACGGTGGCCGGCCACTCCAGCCACCGCTGATTTCTGGGGCGGCCAAGGGTGGTTTTTCAAAGGCTTTAGGTTTCGGGTTTTTAAGAGAAAATAAAGAGGGGGAAGTTTTAATTTTTAGGTTTCAAATAAAATGACCCAAAAAGCTTTTCTAACCAGGCAAAAGGGTCTTTTTAAAGACAAATATTTTTTAAAAATGGTATAATTACGGCACTAGTCCCTCCGCATTTTCATTTCTTTTGTTTTTGGCTCGCCGCATGGGTTATTTACACCCTCAGTCCCCCTTTCCTTTTGATTTCTTTCAAACCAGTCCCTGAATCTTATGAAATTAGATTTTAAATGGCAAAATTATGCACTTAATCCTTCCCGTGTTTTTGATATTTTTACTTCTAGTCTGCCGCATGGGTTTTTTACACATTTAGTCCTTTTAAGTTTTGTCCAGTTTGTAATCTCATCCCTAAATCGTGTTTTTATTGTTTGGATTTCTGTCATTCTGTTTCATTTTATTTCATTTCAGTCCCTTTGCATGGTAAATAGTTATGTTTTTACTTCTTTTAGTTTTTCTACATTGCCCTTTTGTGTTTATATGTTTTTTATATTTCATATCTATTTGTGTTTTTTTATAACATATGTAATAGTTTGTGATATCATGCTTTTTGTCTTAATTCGTTTGTTCTTATCGTATAGATGTTTATTTTATGTGTTATGTTTTAGTTTAGTTTGTTAATGTGTCTCTTCATGTTTTTTATGTATTTTGGTTAGCATATTATGTACAGTTACTTATGTTTTTATAACATGTGTATTACCATGCTAATATGTCATATAGTTTTTGTTTTTTCATGTGTTTATATGTTTAGCATGTATATCATAATCCTTATTTTTTAGGTTATATGTTAGTGTGGTGTTATTTGTCATGTATAATGTCATGTTTTTTTAATTTGTGTGTAAATTGTGTCATATGTTAAGTATTAAGTACTAGTTTTTGTGCTAGCATGTTGCTTTGATTTGTTCGTTTAGTACCATGTTATATCTATGCCATGCATATTTTGTTTTTATATAAACATGTTATTTATGTGTTAATTTAATCTTGAAGTATGATAGGTAATTAAATCTTTCTTGTATGTTTGTTTGTTTTGTGTAAAATTATCATGTCTAAGTTTTAGTTAGTTTTATTTTAATGTTCTTGTTTCCAATATCATCATGTCTGTGTTTATTGCTTTGGTTTAATGTTTTATTTATGTTTAAATGTTTCACTAGTGTCATATCAGGTTCGTATATATGTTTTATAATTTGGTTTCTAAGATTGCATAACGGATATATTTTTGTCAATGCGGTGCCCTTTCATTCGAGCGTAAACGTGGCCAGTATCAAGCGCAGTGATGGTGGTCTATCGGTTTATTCTCGAATAACGGAGCCCTTAAAATATACTCGCATTTATAGCCAAATCTTAATTTAATCGTTACTTTAATCCGAAAAGTTTAACACTAATAAAGCGGTAATTATTAAAGTACCAATTTTGGGCGGTGTGGGGGTGCTAATCCTTCCCCATCCAGAATCGACTCCGAACCCAACGTTTTTAAATCTCGGTTTTATGGTATTTTTCATCCAAGATTTGTCAATTATTGGAGTCCTTAAACTTTAAATTTTGGTTACCCCGTACCGATACGCCCCTTAGGCGTAACAATACAATTTTTCATCCAAGATTTAAGTGAGCAAACCCGATATTTTACACTATGTTTTACACTATGATCGTTTTGATACGCCTTCCCGCGTATCGATACGCTTTCCACAACGGCTATATTTTTTTGTTACAGGTATCGATACATGCCTTCGTGTACCGATACGGTTGTTCACCAAACAACATTTATTGCGAGAAAGATGGTCCCCAACGGCTCTATTGATGACTTCAACCACCCAAACAGCTAAAATTCAATAAGAGGGTATAAATACAAGTCTCCAATGCAGCAGCAACAACTAATGAACCTAGATTGAACAACATTCAAGTACTCAAGCAAAAATCCAACCCATGTGTTCTTAGAGTCAAATCCTTGTACCCAACTTGTGTATTTCATTGTAATCTTTTATTTCAAGTTTGGGGTTGAGTGTTCTTGTAAATTGGGCAAATATATACCTTGTGAGGATCTTATTACTTTGCCATTTACCTTTCTTGTACAAGAGTGAATCTTGATCAAGCTTTGGGTAGAAAGCTTTGATCCTTTGTAACGGTTGCCTCCTTAGCCTAGAAAAGGGGAAGATTTCATAGTGAAATTGGTTAAAATCCTTAGTAGGAAGCTAAGGTAGTGGACGTAGACCTTGTTAGAAGGTTGAACCACTATAAATCATTGTGTCCCATTGTCTATCTTTTTCATTTGCTTCCAAAAATTTTAAATTGCCAATTCACTCCATCTTGGCCACTTTCGGTGTTGATTGATTATCCTAACAATTGGTATTAGAGTCACACTCAACCGAAGGTCTAACAACCGTTGAGGCAATCCTAGAAGGTGATTCAATCAACCGACACTTCAGCCATGGCTTCTACTTCATGCAACCACATGTACGAGTCTCAATCTATCTCTAAACCACCCTTCTTCAATGGAGACAACTATCCATATTGGAAGAATCGAATGAGGCTATTCATCAAATCCAACAATTATGTTCGTTGGGATGTAATCGAAGATGGACCATCTATCCCAATGAAGGAAGAAAGATGATGAAAAATTCCCAAGGTCGAGCAAGAAATGACCGATGAAGAAAGAAAGAAATTGCAAACAAACGGCAAGGCCTTGCACATGCTCTTTTGTGCACTTGGACCCGACGAATATTCGAAGATGTCCTCATGTACAAGTACAAAAGAGGTGTAAGACAAGCTATGAAGGCACCAACAATGTGAAGGAGACCAAGATTGAACTCCTCAATCTAAGCTACAAAAATTTCAAGATGGAGCCTGATGAGAGTGTCACCAAGATGTTCGATCGCTTCTCCGTCATTGTAAATGGTCTCAAGGGGTTTGGAGAAGTCATTCCTAAAGACAAGCTTGTTCGGAAGCTCTTATATTCTCTTCCCGAGTCATGGGATGGCAAGGCAAAGGACTTGAAGACCTTGAAGCTCGATGCTCTTGTGGGTTCTCTCCTAACTCATGAGATCATGAAGCAAGGAAGAGAAGAAGAGAAAAAAATAGAAGAAAAGAAGGTTGAAAAGAAAGAAGTAGAAAAGAAGAAACTTGGAATTGCTCTCAAAGCTTCACAAGAAGAGAGTGATTCAAGCGAGGAGGAAGATGAAGAGTTGGCTATGCTAGCCAAATGATTCACTTGGCTCATGAGATCCAACCGGAGAAGGAAGTTCAATAGAAGAAAGGATTTCAAGAGTAAGAGCAAGGAAGAAGAAAATGATCCTATTATGTGCTACGAATGTAAGAAGGCGGGACACATCAAGATCGATTGTCCTCAACTCAAGAAGAAAGGCTTCGAGAAAAAAAAAAAGAAGTACAAGGCCCATCCTTTGGAGTGATAAAAGTCTTCAAGTGATGAGGAAAAAGTTGCTAATCTTTGTCTCATGGCCTTGGAGGAGGATCCTAAGGTAACCTCTAACTCTTTAAATGATCCTACTTATGATGAATTATTTGATGATTTTAATGAGTTACAAGAGGCTTATGACGAATTGGTTGAAAATATAAGGAATCCGTTTTGAAAAATAAGAAAACTATCCTTGATTTGAAAAACCAAAATGATTTCTTGTCTAAAACCAATTCGGAACTCAAAAAAAAGGTTAGTGATTTAAAAGATAATCAAAAATATTTTGAACAAGAAAATGTTAATTTAAATAACCTTATTTTCGAATTAAAGGATCATTACCTCAATGAGGTAAATGATCTCAAAGCTTCTTTGAACAAGGTTGGGAAACCAAGTTTTGAAAAAGGGCAATCTTCAAAACCCAACCATGTAAAAAGGAACTTTGATGGGTACAAACATGGAGGGCATTCAAGGCCCTATTATGGTAAAAAAGTTAGAAGTGTGTGGATTCCTAAAAATGTTATTGCTTCTAACAATGTAAATGAGATAGCCTCTTGGATTCCTAAGGGATCTAAGATTTTGAGAACTAATGTTCATGGACCCAAAAAGAATTGGGTACCGAAAATCAAAGTTTGATTCCATGTTTGTAGGGGGAGCATTGCTACAAGGACAAAACGACATGATTGTGTGGATTCCTAAAAATGTTATTGCTTCTAACAATGTAAATGAGATAGCCTCTTGGATTCCTAAGGGATCTAAGATTTTGAGAACTAATGTTCATGGACCCAAAAAGATTTCAAAGTTTGATTCCATGTTTGTAGGGGGAGCATTGCTACAAGGCCAAAACGACATGTCCAAATTCATGGTTCCTTGATAGTGGATGCTCAAGACACATGACCGGAGACAAGAGTAGATTCACGGAACTAAAGCTAAAGAGAGAAGGACTAGTGACATTTGGTGACAACTCCAAAGGTCAAATTGAAGGAATTGGTTCCATCGGTAATCACTCTTCTACTCTAATTGAAAATGTTTTATATGTCAATGGTCTTAAACACAATCTATTAAGCATAAGTCAATTATGTGATAAAGGTTTCAATGTTCTTTTTTGATTCAAATGGTTGTAAAATTTTAAACATTGAAACTAACAAAATTGTGCTTATTGGTCATCGCATAGGAAACATATACATGGTGCATCTAGATGACATACACATTTTTCATGCATGTTTTGTTGCAAATGATGAGCATGATTCTTGGTTATGGCATAGAAAATTAGGGCATGCAAGCATGAGTGTTTTAAAAAAATTGGTTTTAAAAGATCTAGTTAGAGGTTTGAATAAAATAAAGTTTTCAAAAGATAAAATTTGTGATGCTTGTGCAAAAGGCAAACACAAAATAGTTTCTTTCAAATCCATTAATGATGTTTCATCTAGTAGAGTTTTACAATTGATCCACGTAGATCTCTTTGATCCTATTAGAACAATTAGCTTGGGTGGAAAATCATATGCATATGTTTTAGTTGATGATTTCTCTAGATACACTTGGGTTTTATTCTTAAGTACCAAAGAAGAGGCTTTAAAAAAATTCATCACATTTTCAAAAATGACATTGGTCAAACTATTTCTCACATTCGAAGTGACCATGGAACCGAATTTCAAAATTTAGGTTTTGAGGATTTTTGTAACTCAAATAGTATTAGCCACAATTTTTTAGCCCCTAGAACACCTCAACAAAATGGGGTTGTTGAAAGGAAAAATCGAACTTTAGAGGAAATGGCTAGAACCATGCTTTGTGAAAATAATTTGCCAAAATATTTTTGGGCGGAAGCCACTAATACGGCTTGCTACATCATAAATAGAGTAATGATTAGGCATATTTTAAAGAAAACCCCTTATGAAATTTTAAAATCCAAAAAGCCTAACATTAGCTATTTTTATCCATTTGGTTGTAAATGTTTTGTTTTAAACAATGAAAAAGATAATCTTGGCAAATTTGATGCTAAAAGTGATGAAGCTATTTTTCTAGGATATTCTTTAAAGGCTTAAATCAAAAAACATCCCTCAAACTATGCCATTTTTTCTGCTTTTGGCCCTTAAACTATGATTTGGGCAAAATAGGCCCTTAAACTATTATTTTTGGGCAAAATAGGCCCTTAAACTATCATTTTTGGTCACTTTAAGTCTCTAAACTATTTTTTGGTCAAAATAAGTACCTAAACTATATCATTTTTCTTCTTTTAGTCCCCAAAACTAGGGATGTTCAAATCCGGGTGCCCGAGTATTCGGGTACCTGAAGTACCCGGTACCCGGATATTCGGGTAGTAGAAAATGCGGCCCGTGTCCCGACCCAATTTTTGTGGGTACCCAAAAATTCGGATATTTGGGTACCCGGATATAAAAATATATATTTTTAAATATAAAATATTTTATTAGTTTAATATAAAAATATAAAAAATATGTATTTATTAGTTTAATATAAAAATATGTATTTATTAAATATAAAATATAAAAAATCTTATATTTTTTATTAGTTTAATAAAAAATATGTATATTGAATATAAAAAATATTAATTTTAAATATATCCGGGTACCCGATTGTAATCGGGTACTCAAAAATTCTTAATTTTGTGACCCAGGCCCGACCCGGGTAAAAAGAAAATTTTTGGGTAAATACTCAGTTATTTATGTTCGGGTAATCGGGTCGGGTCAGTTGGGTCGGGTGGGGTATTTTTGAACACCCCTACCCAAAACTATTAATTGGTCAAAAAATCTTTGTGATGTGTCAACATCTTATTAGTCGAAATAATTTTCTTTTGACTTAAATAACTATCAGACTTAAAATGACCAGAAATGATAGTTTAAGAGCTTATTTTGATATATGATATTTTAAAATTTAAAAAGAACATAAATATTTATATATGTTAGAAAATTCTATAAAATGATATTTTTGTAACCATGGACTTAAAGTGACCAAAAATGATAGTTTAAGGGCTTATTTTGCCCAAATCATAGTTTAGGGGTTTAAAGTGGCCAAAATGATAGTTTAAGGGCCTATTTTGCCCAAATCATAGTTTAAGGCCAAAAAAAAAAAAAAAAGGCATAGTTTGAGGGCTTTTTTCTGGTTTAAGCCTTCTTTAAGCTCTAAAGCTTATCGTGTATTTAATAAAAGAACCTTAGTTGTTGAAGAGTCTATTCATGTGGTTTTCGATGATAACCTCCTTCCGAGGAAAGATTCTTGTGATGATGATGATGTAGGGATTTTTGAAGCCAATGATGGTGGACAAACATCAAAGGTGGATGAAGTTCCAACCAAAGAGGAAGAAGCACAAGATCCACCTCTAGAAGCCTTGAGAGACATGAATCTAGAGGAAAAGGAAGTGAGCTACCCAAGAGAGTACAACTATGTCAAAGGTGGTGAGATTTTGGGTGATCCATTTATCTCATGCATTGAGCCTAAAAATATCAAAGAAGCATTAAATGATGATTTTTGGATATTGGCCATGCAAGAAGAGTTGAATCAATTTGAGAGAAGTATGGACACTAGTTGATAGGCCTAAAAATTAAATCTACCATATGAACTAAATGGGTTTATAGAAACAAACTAGATGAGAGTGGTAACATAGTGAGGAACAAGGCTAGACTTGTTGCTCAAGGTTACACACAAGAAGAGGGAATCGATTTTGATGAAACCTATGCACCCGTAGCTAGAATGGAAGCCATTAGGATGCTTTTAGCATTTACATGTTATCACGAATTTAAGCTTTTTCAAATGGATGTAAAAAGTGCATTTTTAAATGGTTTTATTAATGAAGAAGTGTATGTAGAACAACCACCCGGTTTTGAAGATCCAAATTACCCAAACCATGTTTTTAAACTTTCAAAAGCTTTATATGGTTTGAAACAAGCTCCTAGAGCTTGGTATGAAAGGTTGTCAAGTTTTCTAGTTGAAAAAGGTTTTGAAAAAAGGAAAGGTGGATACTACACTCTTCATAAAAAGAAATGACAAAGATATATTAGTAATTCAAATTTATGTTGATGATATTATTTTCGGATCTACTAATGAGTTTCTTTGTCAAGAGTTTGCTAAGTTGATGCAATGTGAGTTTGAGATGAGCATGATGAGGGAGCTTTCATTCTTTTTGGGGCTCTAAATTAAACAAAGTAAGGACAACATCTTCATCAACCAAGCTAAGTACATCAAGGACTTGCTCAAGAAGTTTTGCTTGGAGAATGTGAAACCTCAAGCCACTCCAATGAGTTCCTCCACAAAGCTTGACAAAGATGAAGGAGGTAAGTGTGTAGATTTAAAGCTTTATCGCTCTATTATTGGAACTTTGCTTTATCTTACCGCAAGTAGACCCGACATCATGTTTACTGTTTGCTTGTGTGCTAGATTTCAAGCTAGTCCTAGAGAATCACACCTTATAGCCGTTAAGAGAATCTTTAGGTACCTTAGAGATACACCTTGTTTAGGTCTTTGGTATCCTAGAGAATCTTCATTTAACTTACATGCCTTCTCGAATGCGGATTATGGGGTTGTAAGATAGATAGAAAGAACACATCTGGCACATGTCAATTCCTAGGTAGTATGCTCATATCTTGGTTTTCTAAGAAGCAAAATAGTATAGCATTATCTACCACCGAAGCCAAATACATATCCGTAGGGAGTTGTTGTGCTCAAGTCCTTTGGATGAAGCAACAACTCTTAGATTATGGAATTGACGTAGGTAGCATCCCCATTAGGTGTGACAACACTAGTGCAATTTGTCTCACTAAGAATCCCATCCAACATTCTAGAACCAAACACATAGAAATAAGGCATCATTTCATTAGAGATCATGTCTTGAAAAATGATGTAGTTCTAGAATATGTAGACACCTTGAACCAATTAGCGGATATTTTTACCAAACCATTAGACAAAGAGCGTTTTTGGTCTTTTAGGAGAGAGTTAGGTTTAACCAACCTCCCTTGACCCTTAGAGCTTCTTTTGGTCTTAAAAATATGCTTAAATTTGTTTGATTGATTGCTTTTGTGATTTTGCTCCTATATACATATATGCTTGTTGCTAGGGGGAGTATGCATCTATTTATGCTCATACATGATGTTCTCATATCATTCACATGCATTTCGATTTGATTAAAATCAAATTTTTGAGCAACATGCAACCAAAATTAACATTTCTGGCATAGGCGTATCGATACGGTGTTTCGCGTATCGATACGGGTCGTTTACAATCGTTTTGGTACAGGTAAACCTGTACCGGTACGGGTCGCAAATCGAAATGGCTATATAAGCGTTTTGATACTGGGTTCGATACGCCCATTGGCGTATCGGTACGCGTTCAAGCTGGGTAGTTTTAAGGGCTTTAAATGAGGGTTTTTCACTTTAACTCAAATACCAACTTTATTTCAAAACCCTAACTCGAAAATCCTTTAAACCCCTCACTTTTTCTCACACCAATCTTTAAAATTCTTAAGGGCTTTTAGTTTTTACATCAAACCTAGGCTAAAATCATCAAGTTTGTGCATCCAAATCTCTTCATTCATCCTAAATCTCAACTTCGAGGTATAAACCCTAACTTTTTCTTTTCAATTTTCGTACATATATATACACTGATTTTGTACTATAATCATAGATTTAGAACCTATATAGTATAGTTTTCAATATTTTCATAAAAACTTTTTCAAATCTAAAACTTTTTGATTCAAATATAAAATTATATCGTTATATTTTTTAACACTATTTTTGAAGTTTTCTTTTACCAAAATTTATTTTTATACTTGTATATGTTTTTAAACTATATTGTATAGATTTTTAACAATACCTTGATTATTGGATTACTTTTTGGATCGAATGTATTGATTTATGCATACATCGTTTTTGGTTTGATTTTGTTTTCAGATTATGGCCCCTAAGAAACGAGCACGAAAGGACATTGCCTCTAGTTCAAATCCTCCGCGTCCTCTTCCCGATCATATTGGTAATAGACCCAATCTTACCCACATTTATCAAAATTGTTTTAATGAACCTCAATTTCCAAACGCCATGGAAAATTTTAAAGAATACCAAAGTTACAAAATTCGCCCCGAGCGTGTTACTTCAATCCCGTTTTTATCCTCTGAACAATTTCAATTCAAATATCTTCATTTAATGCACAATTGGAAATTTATGAGTTTTTAAGTATACTCAGGATTTTATACAGAAATCTTGTTTTGATCTTCTATTCCAATGCTCGGTGTATTTACAACGAAAAACGATCTTTGGTCATTGCAATTGAATCTTACTTAATGGGTAAGAAATTTCGAATTGATTCAAGTGTTTTAGCAAATTTTTTGGGTCTTGAGGATGCGGAAATAGATGATGAGAGTGAGTTAGAACATGTCCTTAGTGGTTAGGTGACTGTTCTTGATGCCCATGATCGCATATTACACCTCATGATCACTTGGTGGTTTTGCCCATCCGGTGGGAAATACTCTACCATCCTCCAAGTCGATGATTTTTGGCTTCGATGCTTTCGTGAGGAGAAGCGACCCAACCTTGCTCAGATTATGTTCTCCGAGATCGTCTTTCTTGTCCAACATCGCCACACCACCATGGTTACATCCTTCACATATGGCACGGCTTTGAGTTACATCTTCCATAAGATGGGTATTGATTGTTCATACAATCTTCCGGAACCTCTCACGGATCCAATTGATGAGCGTTCTCTCGGTCGTGCAAAGTTCACCTACTACAATAGAGAATGGATTTGGAACACCGACCTTCCAGGTGGTGTACAACTCGATCCGGTAGTGGCTCCTCAAGAAGCTCCTATTCCACAAGCTCCGGTGGCCCAACCAAATCATGATGCTCTCATGGCTTTCTTCAATGAGAAGTTCACATACTTACACACCACCATGGACTCTGGATTTGCCGCGATCGACACTCGCTTCACATCCTTGGAGGAAAGGGTGACGGCTATTGAACATCGCCAAAAATCTATGGACATCACTCTTAACGCCTTTCATGGTGAATGACGTCAATCTCATAGACCTCCGGCCATAAATGTTGATGAGGATGAGGATGAAGAAGATGAAGACAAGGGAGACGATGGAATGGACTCTTAGGCATTTTGCATCTCATAGCATATCATATTAGGATTTAAGTTTGCACCTTTATTTAATGTTTTTATGAACTCCTATGCCTTGCTTTTTATTTGGTTTATGTTTTTAGGATTTGAGTTGGATTGAATTATGTTGCTTGAACTATGATTTGAAGTTTAATGCTTATGTTGCTTATTTAAATTTATTGGAGTTATTATTGTTTACCCTATGGAATTGATTATTGATCTAACAAAAAGGGGGAGAAGATTTAAAGAGCCAAATTTTTTTTATAACCTTAAATTAAGGGGGAGTAAATTTTCAAAGTTTTTTTTAAGATACTTAAAATTTTCCATTTGGTTTTGTTATATCAAAAAGGGGAGATTGTAAAACCTATGTTTGATTTTGATATAACAAATTATCTAAGGACTAAATTGAAAAAGAAAATAAATTTTTAAGTACTCAAAAGTCTCACAGAATGACAAGAAAAATTATCTTTGAAGTCCAAAACTTAAACCCAAAATTTTCTAAGTGTTTTCAAGCCAAACTACATAAATATGCCCAGGCGTATCGATACACCCCTTGGTGTTTCGATACGGAAATTGGCTACTGGAATTTGTTTTTGCAAAGTGTACCGATACGACTCAACCAGTTTTGATACGACCTTCAGACTTAGCCTGCATTTTAAACGAGACGTTTCGATACGGCCTCACCTATTTTGATACAATATTCATCTGGGTAAGTGTTTTAAGCTTAGCGTTTCGATATGACTCACACCTGTTTCGATACGTTTTAAAATATGGGTTTAAGAAACTTACACTCGTACCAATACGGTACATGGTGTTTCGATAAGGTTTGAAATCTGAATTTAAGAAATTTCTAATCGTACCGATACGGCACCCTCTGTATCGATACGGTTTGTCAAGATCTTTGAAGATCTTGGCATTAAATTTTTTCGACCGTTACTTGTCAGTTATTGGAATCCTCAAACTTTAAATTTTGGTTAACCCGTACCAATACGCCCCTTAGGCGTACCGATACAATTTTTCATCCAAGATTCCAGTGAGCAAAACTCGTACCGATACGGCCTTGCCGTTTCGATACGCCCCTTGTTTTACACTATGATCGTTTCGATACGCCTTCCCGCGTATCGATACGCTTTCTATAACGGCTATATTTTTGTTGTTGCAGGTATCGATACGGGCCTTCGTGTACCGATACGGTTGTTCACCAAACAACATTTATTGCGGGAAAGATGGTCCCCAACGGCTCTATTGATGACTTCAACCACCCAAGCGGCTAGAATTCAATAAGAGGGTATAAATGCAAGTCTCAATGCAGCAACAACAACTAAGCAAACCTATTTTGAACAACATTCAAGTACTCAATCAAAAAACCCAACCCTTGTGTTCCTAGAGTCAAATCCTTGTACCCAACTTGTGTATTTCATTGTAATCTTTTATTTTAAGTTTGAGGTTGAAGTGTTCTTGAAAAAGCAAGAGGCAAATATATACCTTGTGAGGATCTTATTACTTTGCCATTTACCTTTCTTGTAAGAGTAAATCTTGATCAGGAAAGCTTTTAGAAAACTTTGATATATACTTAGTTTATAGCCTAGAAAAGGGAAGATTTTATGATTTGAAATTTTTTAAAGTGAGACGAAAGAAAGAAGCTAAGATTAAGAAATTATAACCTTCTTTGGGAGTTTCATCACCACTTATAAATCATTGTGTCCCATCTTATTTTTTCATTCTCCTCCCAAAAATTTTAAATTGAGAATCACCCCTCTTGGCCACTTTCGGTGTTGATTGACTATAAACTAGGCCAATCAAGTAATAAAGAGATAGACTGAAGGGACTGGAATCCAAAAAGGTCATTGGTTAATACATGAGGCGAATGTCAATGAAGGAATCTGCAGAAAGAATCCAGCAGTTGAAGGTCAAATTGGTTAATACATGTTCGAATGTCACTGAAGGAATCTGCAAAAAGAATCCAGCAGTTGAAGGTCAAATTTGTTAATACATGTTCGAATGTCGCCGAAGGTCCCACCAAAGTTGGGAGAACCTACGTGAACATAATTTATTACCTAAAACTGTAAGAAAAGTACAACATGTCCGTTCGGAGCAGGTTGCCCTGATTTGTCCTATGTTAGTTTAAATTCATGTAGCTGGAATGCAAAGATTAAAATTGAATTGACCTATCTTCTGGATACAGAAGAAGGCAACAGTGATTCTGTAACACAGTACGGTATTTGCTCCTTCCTATTCAAACGCATGATAAACCATGACGTTTAATCAGATGTATGTTAAATTAACATTCTCAACTGGTTCACGTTTAAGGAATAGAAGTGTTTTACTATAAATACAATATGAAGTTGAATGAGCTCTATCTTGCTTTGGATATACTTTTAGGTTGGTTGGTTTAACCAACAGAAAATACAATCAGCGATGTCAAAATTCACTTTACGAACAGTAGAACCAACTGGTTGGCCATGGTCATTGAATTGTCAAAAGCAAAGTTTTTTTGAAGCATATAAAAGTTGTACTTGTGGACCTGTACCCATATCAGTTGTGCTGGAACATGTTGGAACAAATGTTAATTTCCAATCAGGTCATGTATCTTCTGGGTAAAAAAACTCACTGTAAAGCCGTTCTGGCTCTGGATATACTCAAGTCTCCTGGATCACATCCTATTCCACCCTTAGCACCACCATATGGGACATGACAGGATTAAAATAGAGTAAATGTGGATAATTAATGTTTCTAGTCAAACTGTCAGGGAGGCTTAATAGATTGAATAATGTCAATGCCTAAGAAAACGAGAGGAAAAAAAAAAGGAGAAACAAAGAGAAATTTAGCCACCTTAAATTTCCTGAAGGGAAAATAAAACTGCACTTCCTAGAGGAAGCATCAGAACCAGAATGTTTACATTTCAGATAGAACATATCATCTACGTTATCCGAGTCTTTCATTTTCTGAATGTATTTCGATACATATTCAGATATGATTGCAGAAGATATGAAGAAATAAAGGTATATTCTGGCAACATGGGATATTATAAAGATAAGATTAAAAAAGAAAGAGAATATTGAAAACATATATAGATGAACTGGGATGAAATCGGTCTGTTCTTGGTAGCCATGGTGGAAATTTAATTATTTTAACCATTCATCATTCTGATAAGAGAAGGATGTAAACTCATGATACTTTGTTTACTTTATGACCATTCAAAAGATGGTCATTGTGTGATTTTGCAACCATTTTTAATCAGTGAGATAAAACAAAGAAGGAATCAAAGTCTAATCTATTTGTGAGTTTCATATATTCGTTGTAAAATTTTAACTTCAGCTCTTCATTCATAGTCTCTCCAATCACCAGGGAAGTGGAGAATCATGATGAAGAACAATCCCATACCAAGTAGGAAAGAGAAGGGACTGTGTCCTGGACTGTCTAAATAAGAGGCACCCAGCACCTTTACAACATACTTACCTGGACGGGGTCGATGGGCGATCAACAAGGTTCATGGCCTAGGTTAGCGACTTCCATTGCACTTAGGAGGGGTGCTAGCCTAAAGTCTCCTCAAGTGGGAGAGCCTACGTCATAATTTGTTGCGGTGGGGGCCTGCGTTCGTGCGGCCCCTATTCAATGCTAGTTAAAACATCTTGTTTTGCACTATTTTGTGCTTGATGAAGGTAGTTTAGGTTAAAGAAATTCTTGTATTGATTATGTTGTAGGCACAGGATCGAACAGATTTGAATAACAACTAGGTATTAATTTACTCTTCAATATAAGATTATGGTAATTTTTTATTAAATGAATAAAGTTGACTTGCTCTCGAAGACAAGCATCCAATGGAGAAATTCATATTTTGCTTCGACAAATATTCAATTAATAAACTCTTTCAGAACCTAAGAACAAAACAAAAACAATCCATTGGAAAGGTCCACCATGTTTGCTTTGACAATTATATCTTCATAATGCTTGGGTTTGGATCATCTCCAGGTTCAAACACCATATTCTCAGAGACAAACAACACCGAAGACAGATAACGCTCTCCAAAGTTGGGGTACACCAACTATTTAGGCTCAACATTAAAAGATCAGTTTCGAAGTCTTAATTTTTCGTAAAGTATTCATATTTGAGTCGATGTTGTAATGAGGTATCAGTTGCATCAACATCCATGGCAGTCTACTCTTGTCCTCAGGAATTATTTGCAAACAAGCATTCCGATACAAAGTAAGCTAAGATCTGGACTTTTTTATGGCTCTCCTCGGCAGAAATTCAATCCCAAATTCACTTATCTTTATGCCTCACTTGATCATTCCTATGAAGAATCAACTTTCTGATGCACTTCCTTCTATAGTTGAGCAGTGAGAATAGAAATGGAAAAAGCTTGGAAATACGACATCCCACTGTATTCAGCTATATGCAGACAATGTAAAATTTTTAAAATTATAATTTAATACAATGGTAAAATTCTACTCTCCCCCCCTAACACGGCTTCTGCCTTCGTCCCTTGTTGTAATTGGCTTTAAGTGTCACAAGCAGCTACCCCACTTTAAGTAATGGTGAATCACCTTTAGCTCCAAAATATAAATGACAAAACTTACAGCAATGAGTTTGCCATCTTTTTCTTGCCTTGTCCCAATCTTAGTTGCAGTGGCGCAGCAGCACTGGATGATATGCCGGCCTGTAATACATGTTTCGAACAACTATCCCAAAGGAAACTGCAGAAAAAATTGAACAACAGAAAGCTCAAGAGCAGTCGAATCAGTTTAATTCTGAGCAAAAACTGAATTACTTATTGCCTAAAACTGTAAGGGAAGTCACCAACAATCCTTCTTTCAAAGCAAGTTGCCTTGCTGTCTTCACTTGATATCTGCAGAGAGTACAGTTACATATGTCAAACACTCAACAGATAATACTATTCATATCGCAATTCGATTACAAGTATGACCTCAATGACCAAATAGATTTGAGACTCCACATTCTGAATCGCCGGGATGGAGCCTCCACATTCTGACCAGATAATACTTAGGCTTTGCTCGGTAGGGTGGAAAGAAAATAGAAAAGGTGGAAAATTGGAAGCAGATAGATAGTAAATTATTTTTTCTACCCATTAGTGTACTTGGCCGGAAATATAGAAAAGTACAATGCATAAGTTGTATTGCTTGGTAGAATTGAAAAGGGAAAGGAAAGAGCATGAAGATAAAAAAAAATGCATAATTGTTTATATTCACATTCTCTTATCATTCCAATTTGTAATGGTGTTTTTATACATTTTGATGGAAAATGATCATCTTTGCTATTTTCTTTCCTTTCACTTTTCTTCCCTCCCAAGCAGTGGAAAATGGTCGAGGGGAGTAGGGTTTTTGTACCTGATACTCTTGTTCTTTAGCTTCTGAATTATATACATGTCTAGTATAACTACCTAACAAATAGTTCTAAATATGCTACCCAAAAAGGTATATAATTGTTGACATAGGCATTGCTTTAAATTTATTTGGTATGATAAGGGAACTCAAGGATGCATAAGATTACCATTTAACTCAAGGAGAGTAGGGTTCTGTTGACTCTATCTTAGCTACAATTCGAACCACGCATGATGCATCAATCTACAACTTTGTTTAGATGTATGCTAATGGTGTTTTACCAACCAACTGTGACATATTTGGCAATGATTAAGCTTACAAATGTTCCAAATGAAAGCAGATTTTTTCAACACGTGATTTTTGAAGCAAAAATGTTGAAAAGGGATTAATGTTATCTGAGCTGAGAAACAAGAAAAAGCTTCTTGAACCTCTCAAAGATACAATTTCGGGGACTTTTAGGTTGGTGAGTGTGCTTTATCAGTATCTGCTCTTTGTAAAATGCTGTCTTCACCGACTCCATTGAGGAAAGCTTTTGCAAACTCCGATATCCCCAGGCCCGGTCCTGGGCTTTTGGAGGCCCTGGGCAAATCTAAAGATTAGGTCTTAAATTAGGGATTTAAATTTTAATTGCAGTTGCAGTCGTATTTTCGGTTGTTTTGTATTTATCGCAATTGCGGACATAACGTATGTTATTTCGGTCATTGCGAGTATCGCGGTTGTGAAATTTTTTAATAACATACGCTGCTACGGACATAAAGGATGCAAGTATCTTATTTTCAGATGGTGCCACTACTGTAATATAACGGTTGTTGTTGTGGTGGCATAACGCTATTTAAATCTATGTCTCTAATAGCAAGTAATAAAAGAAATTAAAGTTTAAGAGTAGGTAAATAGTAACAAGTACTGAAAAAATTAGGCCCTAATAACAAGTATTGAAAAAAATTAAATTTTAAGACTATATCCATAATAACAAATATTGAAAAAATCGGGACCTAATAACAAGTATTAGAAAAAATTGAATATTAAGAGTAGGACCCTAATAATAAATATTGGGAAAAAAACTTATACCCTATTAACAAGTATTAAAAATGGGCCCTACCGTCATATAACGGTCGTTGTTGTGGTTGCATGCTGCTATTTAAATCTCTGTCTCTAATAGCAAGTAATGAAAAAATTAAATTTTAAGAGTAGGTCTATAGTAACAAGTATTAAAAATATTGGGCCTTAATAACAAGTATTAAAAAATAAATTTTAAGACTATATCTATAATAACAAATATTGAAAAAAATCAGGAACTAATAACAATTATTAGAAAAAATTAAATATTAAGAGTAGACCTATAATAAATATTGAAAAAAACTTATCCCCTATTAACAAGTATCAAAAAATGGGCCCCTACCGTCATATAATCGTCGTTATTGTGGTTGGATATCGCTATTTAAATATCTGTCTCTAATAGCAAGTAATGAAAAAAATTAAATTTTAAGAGTATGTCTATAGTAACAAGTATTAAAACAATTGGGCCCTAATAACAAGTATTAAAATTTTTTAAGACTATGTCCATAATAACAAATATTGAAAAAGTCGGAGACCTAATAACAAGTATTAGAAAAAAAAATTGAATATTAAGAATAGACTCCTAATAATAAAAAATTTATTCCTTATTAACAAGTATTAAAAAATAGCCCTACTAACAAATATTAGAAAAAAATTGAATCTATAATAATAAATATAATTTTAAAAAATATAATATTTAGTTTCTTTGAATGATGGCCCTGGGCGGGCGCCCTTGTTGCCCTTGCCTAGGGCCAGGCCTGATCCCCTTAGTTTATAACTATTCAAAAGAGAGTCCATGTCTGATTTGAAGCCATTTTTAATCATTTACATGAAAGAATGAACGAGGAATTATAATCTCTTTCGGAGTTGCATCATATCTTTGTAAATCTATGACTTTATCGCTTCATTTACAGCCTCTCTATAGTCACCAAGGAAGGGGAGAATCATGATGAAGCACCTGGATGGAGTCAACGGGTGATCAACAAGGCCCATGGCCTAGGCCAGCGATCTCCATTGCACCTGGGAGGGGTGCTTGCCTAAGGTCTCCCCAAGTGGGAGAGCCTATGTCATAATTTGCGGCAGTGGGGGCCTGCGTTCGCATGGCCCTCGTCCTATATATGTTAGTTTAAATGTATTTAACCGGTGAACACCGAATTCCATGACGTTTAATCGGAGGTAATTGTTAAATTAACATTCTCAACTGCAACACATTAAGGAATAGAAGTGTTTTACCATATTTACAATATGAAGTTGAATGCTCTATCTTGCTTTGGATATCGGTTTAACCAACAGAAAATACAATCATCGATGTTAAAATTCCCTTTTCGAACACTAGAACCAACTAGGCCACCTCATTGTCCCCAAGTATATTTGAAGCATATATAAGTTGTACCTGTGGACCTGAACCCACGTGCTGGAACGTCTGTGTCAATTTCGATCAGGTCATGTATCTTCTGGGTGAAAACTTGAGTAAACCGTTCTGGCTCGGGTATACTCAAGTCTCCTGGATCACAACCTATTCCACCCTTAGCACCACCATATGTATGGGTGTTCAAAAATATCTGATCCAATTATCCGTTGATCTGATCCAAAAATTTAGATATCCGATACAATTTTTTTTCCAGATCGGATATCCGATCCGATTTTAAATTTTTCGGATCGGATACAGATCACAATATTTCAAGTTCTGAATTATCTGAAAATTCAAAAAATCAAAATTTCATGAATATTAATCTTGTTATATTTAACAATTAGATGCTTGTTATATCCGACAATTAGATGTGAATCTTAATATATTTTGCAATTTGTTGTTTGTTATATTCAAAAAAATTTATAAATATGACTTTCAAATTCAAAAAAAAAGTTAAATCAAATTATATTTCTGAATAATCGGATATCTGAATACCCAATCCGAATATTCGATTTTTTCTGATCAGATATGAATCACTATATCGTCGATCCGAAAAACCAAATATCAAAAATATAAGATTAAAAAAGAAAGAGAATATTGAAAACATATACAGATGAACTGGAACGAAATCGATCTGTTCTTGGTAGCCATGGGGGAAATTTAATTATGAACCATTCATCATTTTGATAAGAGAAGGATGCAAACTCGAGCTACTCCGTTTCCTTTATGACCATTCAAAGGACAGTCAATGTGTGATTTTGCAACCATTTTTAATCAGTGAGATAAAAGAACGTAGGAATCGAAGTCTAAATTTCTTTGGGAGTTTCATATATTCGTTGTAAATTTTAACTTCGGCTCTTCATTCATAGCCTCTCCAATCAATAGGGAAGTGGAGAATCATGATGAAGCACAATCCCATACCAAGTAGGAAAGAGAAGGGACTGCGTCCTGGACTGTCTAAATAAGAGGCACCCAACAACTTTACAACATACTTACCTGGACGGGGTCAATGGGCGATCAACAAGGATCATGGCCTAGGCTAGCGACTTCCATTGCACTTAGGAGGGGTGCTAGCCTAAGGTCTCCTCAAGTGGGAGAGCCTACGTCATAATTTGTAGCAGTGGGTGCCTGCGTTCGCGCGGTCTCGTCCTATGTTAGTTGAAATTATAATTTATTACAATGGCAAAATTCTACTCTGCCCCTCTAACACGACTTCTGCTTCGTCCTTGGTTGTAATTGGCTTTTAAGTGACACAGGCAGCTACCCCATTTTAAATAATGGTGAATCACCATTAACTCCAAAATATAAATGACAAAACTTACAGCAATGATTTTGCCAACATTTTCTTGCCTTGCCCCATTCTTAATTGCAGTGCCGCAGCCGCACCGGATGATATGTCGGACTGTAGTACATGTTTCAAAATTCAAACAACTATCCCTGAAGGAAAGTCTGCAGAAAGAATCGAACAACAGAAAGCTCGAGAACGGTCGAATCAGTTTAATTTTGAATGAAAACCGAATTACTAATTGCCTAAAACTGTAAGAGAAGTCACCAACAATCCTTTCTTTCAGAACAAGTTGCCTTGCTGATACAATTGCCTCTTCGCTTGATATCTGCAGATAGTATACTTACATATGTCAAACACCCAACAGATAATTCTATTCACATCCCATTAGAAAAGGGAATGTTGAAATTGTCAGGAGATCCGTACAAATAAATTTGTAATGGCAATTGTTTGTACTTTAGCTTATGAATTATATACATCTATGGTATAACTACCTAACAAATAGTTCTAAACATGAAAACGAACCGAACGAACACGAAGGAGGGTATATTCATATTCGTTTGTTTAATTTTAACCGAATAAACGAACACGAACAACTAAATGAACATAATTTCTTGTTTGAGTTCGCTCGTTAAGGAATGTAGCTTGTTCGTTTTCGTTCATGTTCGTTCGTTAAAATGATAAACGAACACAAACGAACATTAAGTAAGAAGTCTAAAGTCTCGTACATTGTGTATTATTTAAATTTTTCCTTTTTATTTCATATTTTAATATTATATGTTTTAAATTATTTTTTTAAAATATAATACTTTTGTTATGAAAAATAATAAATATAAATGGACATATGTGAATAAATTTAAACGAACGGATTCACAAACGTAAATAAACAAACGTGAACGAACGAAATATTTATTTAATTAAACAAACAAAAAATTTGTTCATGTTTGTTCGGTTATTTTAAGTTTTATATCTATAATAACAAATATTTAAAACAGGAACTAATAACAATTATTAGAAAAAATTAAATATTAAGAGTATACCTATTTAAATATTGAAAAAAAACTTATCCCCTATTAACATGTTCAAAAAACCATTGACATTAAACCTTTCCTGTATTTTGGGTTGATATGCTATTAGAAAATATCTGTCTCTCTAATTGCAAGTAATGAAAAAATTAAATTTTAAGAGTAGGTCTATAGTAACAAGTATTAAAAAATTGGGCCCTAATAACAAGTATTGAAATTTTTAAGACTATGTCCATAATAACAAATATTAAAAAGAGGAGACCTAATAACAAGTATTAGAAAAAATTGAATATTAAGAGTAGACTCCTAATAATAAAAAATTTATTCCTTATTAACAAGTATTAAAAAATAGCCCTACTAACAAATATTAGAAAAAAAATTGAATCTATAATAATAAATATAATTTTAAAAATATAATATTTATTTTTTTCTTATTTTCTTTTTGCATTGTATTCTTTTCCAGTTTATAACTATTCTAGAAGAGAGTCCATGTCTAATTTGATGCCATTTTTAATCATTTACATGAAAGAAGGAACGAGTCAATTATAATCTCTTTCGGAGTTGCATCATATCTTTGTAAATCTATGACTTTATTCTTCATTTACAGCCTCTCTCTAGTCACCAAGGAAGTGGAGAATCATGATGAAGCACTAATCCCATGTGAGTAATAAAGAGAAAGACCACGAATTGAACTCAATAAATACGAGGAACATAGCGACCTAGCAACAACTTACCTGGATAGAGTCTTGGGTGATCAACAAGGCTCATGGCCTAGGCCAGCAATCTCCATTGCACCTGAAACTAGGGGTGCGGTTTGAAGGTCTCCCAAGTGGGAGAATCTTATGTCATAATCAGTGGGGAATTTCGTAGTGGCAAAATAATGTTAGTTTAAATGTATTTAACCAAGAACACCAAATTCCATGATTTAATCATGGTAATTGTTAAATTAACATTCTCAACTGCAACACATTAAGGAATCCATTGTTTTACCATAATTACAATATGAAGTTGAATGCTCTATCTTGCTTTGGATATCGGTTTAACCAACAGAAAATACAATCATCGATGTTAAAATTCCCTTTTCGAACACTAGAACCAACTAGGCCACCTCATTGTCCCCAAGTATATTTGAAGCATATATAAGTTGTACCTGTGGACCTGAACCCACGTGCTGGAACGTCTGTGTCAATTTCGATCAGGTCATGTATCTTCTGGGTGAAAACTTGAGTAAACCGTTCTGGCTCGGATATACTCAAGTCTCCTGGATCACATCCTATTCCACCCTTAGCACCACCATATGCATGGGTGTTCAAAAATATCCGATCTAATTATCCGTTGATCTGATCCAAATATTTAGATATCCGAAACGATTTTAAATTTTTCGGATCGGATACGGATCACAATATTCCAAGTTCTGAATTATCTGAAAATTCAAAAAATCAAAATTTCATGAATATTAATCTTGTTATATTTAACAATTAGATGCTTGTTATATCCGAAAATTAAAAAAATCAAAATTTTTATAGATGTGAATCTTAATATATTTTGCAATTTGTTGTTTGTTATATTCAAAAAATTTATAAATATGACTTTCAAATTCAAAAAAAAAGTTAAATCAAATTATATTTCCGAATAATCGGATATCCGAATATTCGATTTTTTCTGATCAGATATGAATAACTATATCGTCAATCCGAAAAACCAAATATTCAAAAAAATGGAATTAAATTAGATCCGATATCCGACAATGAACACCCCTAATTATATGGGACATGGCAAGATTAAAATAGAGTAAATGTGGATAATTAAAATTTCTAGTCAAACTGCCAGAGAGGCTTAATAGATTGAATAATGTCAATGCCTAAAAAATATCAAGAAAACGAGAGAGAGAAAAAAGAGAAAAAAATCGCTGAAAGGAAAAAAAAACTGCATTTCCTATCTCTCTCATTTGTTCTCATTTATTCTTTTACTTTATTGCTTTCTAGATTAGTTATTAGTTAAAACTCCTATAATCCTTTATTTGTGTTTTTACTTTTTACAGTGCAAGAGACTAGATTCTTGAAGTGACACCAATCCCTGTTGAGATGATATCTTTTATACTATAATTTGCAACAGTGTATACTTGCACAATTGTGTATTAGCACGTTTATTACGAACATATTAGCAAGTTTTGGATATTCTTCACCACCCGGCACGTGGATCAGTAAACCAGTGTATATACATAATACCATAAAACAAGAAAATGCATCAATTGGAGCTTATGAGAAGCAGAAACGGATGGTTCATCAGATTAAGGCTTTGTTTTTTGCTGCCATGGGCAAACGTCCTTTGGGACTTGCCAGAAGGTGAAAATTTCAGTTGTGGGCAAACGCCACCAATCCTCCTCCTGTTTAACGAGAAAATTTGAGGCCAATGTCCATTTAGGTTGCAGAATGCAACCAAAAATGGAGCCCAAGTCTTAATCGGGGAGTGACCGGTCCTGTTAACCAGCAGTGATCACTATATCAGATGAACTTTTTGCCTGTTTCTTTGACAGAGGCGTGTACATTCCACCAATTGAGAGCCTTTAACTTCTCTGTATTTTAACTTATAGGTCACATATTACAATCTGATCTGTCAGCTTGTGAATTTAGACCACAGAACTACCCCATGTCTATTTCCTGTATGATTTTATCAATGAACTTGTCACATTCGAATGGCCGAAGCCATGTTCTCTTAATGTTCATTCATAAAATCAAATGGAAATCGACTAGCGGTGGGACATTGCAACTTTTGAACGGTTTTGGCGATTCATCTTAGAATTGAACATTAAGAAGGGTCAATCTGTAGTTGCATCAGAGTGCAAGGATCATGAACCCAAACATCCAAATCTAGGACTGTTTTGTTGAGACCAAAAGGATGAATTTTCCTATTTGCAAAAATTCCACACAAATATACTTTTAAAACAAAGAAAAATTACAGACACAATATTTGGCACCTATTGCAGAAAGTAGCCACTCAAGAAGAGCACAAAGAAGAAGAACAAAGTTCCATAAATCATGAGAGCTTTCTGACCAGAAGTTAGAGTATTGCCGCCCAAACCATACTGCTGATTCTGAGCAAACCCAGCAATCTCAACACTCTTACTCTGGAAGAAAGATTTTGCAGCCCCTTAGGCGTACCGATACAATTTTTCATCCAAGATTCAAGTGAGCAAAACTCGTACCGATGCGGCCTTGCCGTTTCGATACGCCCCATGTTTTACACTATGATCGTTTTGATACGCCTTCCCGCGTATCGATACGCTTTCCACAACGGCTATATTTTTTTTTTGTTACAGGTATCGATACATGCCTAGATTGAACAACATTCAAGTACTCAAGCAAAAATCCAACCCTTGTGTTCTTAGAGTCAAATCCTTGTACCCAACTTGTGTATTTCATTGTAATCTTTTATTTCAAGTTTGGGGTTGAGTGTTCTTGTAAATTGGGCGAATATATACCTTGTGAGGATCTTATTACTTTGCAATTTACCTTTCTTGTACAAGAGTGAATCTTGATCAAGCTTTGGGTAGAAAGTTTGATCTTTTTTAACGGTTGCCTCCTTAGCCTAGAAAAGGGGAAGATTTCATAGTGAAATTGGTTAAAATCCTTAGTAGGAAGCTAAGGTAGTGGACGTAGACCTTGTTAGAAGGTTGAACCACTATAAATCATTGTGTCCCATTGTCTATCTTTTTCATTTGCTTCCAAAAATTTTAAATCGCCAATTCACTCCATCTTGGCCACTTTCAGTGTTGATTGATTATCCTAACAATTGGTATCAAAGCCACACTCAACCGAAGGTCTAACAACCGTTGAGGCAATCCTAGAAGGTGATTCAATCAACCGACACTCCAGCCATGGCTTCTACTTCATGCAACCACATGTACGAGTCTCAATCTATCTCCAAACCACCCTTCTTCAATAGAGACAACTATCCATATTGGAAGAATCGAATGAGGCTATTCATCAAATCCAACGATTATGTTCTTTGGGATGTAATCGAAGATGGACCATCTATCCCAATGAAGGAAGAAAGAGGAAGTCAAATTCCCAAGGTCGAGCAAGAAATGACTGATGAAGAAATAAAGAAATTGCAAACAAACGGCAAGGCCTTGCACATGCTCTTTTGTGCACTTGGACCTAAAGAATATTCGAATATGTCCTCATGTACAAGTGCAAAAGAGGTGTAAGACAAGCTATGAAGGCACCAACAATGTAAAGGAGACCAAGATTGAACTTCTCAATCTAAGCTACAAAAATTTCAAGATGGAGCCAGATGAGAGCGTCACCAAGATGTTCGATCGCTTCTCCGTCATTGTAAATGGTCTCAAGGGGTTTGGAGAAGTCATTCCCAAAGACAAGCTTGTTCGGAAGCTCTTATATTTTCTTCCCGAGTCATGGGATGGGAAGAGGACGGCCATCATCAAGGCAAAGGACTTAAAGACCTTGAAGCTCGATGCTTTTGTGGGTTCTCTCCTAACTCATGAGATCATGAAGCAAGGAAGAGAAGAAGAGAAAAAAATAGAAGAAAAGAAGGTTGAAAAGAAAAAAGTAGAAAAGAAGAAACTTGGAATTGCTCTCAAAGCTTCACAAGAAGAGAGTGATTCAAGCGAGGAGGAAGATGAAGAGTTGGCTATGCTAGCCAAATGATTCACTTGGCTCATGAGATCCAACCGGAGAAGGAAGTTCAATAGAAGAAAGGATTTCAAGAGTAAGAGCAAGGAAGAAGAAAATGATCCTATTATGTGCTACGAATTTAAGAAGACGGGACACATCAAGATCGATTGTCTTTAACTCAAGAAGAAAGGCTTCGAGAAAAAAAAGAAGTACAAGGCCCATGTAGCCACTTGGAGTGATAAAAAGTCTTCAAGTGATGAGGAACACGAAGTTGCTAATCTTTGTCTCATGGCCTTGGAGGAGGATCCTAACGTAACCTCTAACTCATTAAATGATCCTACTTATGATGAATTATTTGATGATTTTAATGAGTTACAAGAGGCTTATGACGAATTGGTTGAAAAATATAAGGAATCCGTTTTGAAAAATAAGAAAACTATCCTTGATTTGAAAAACCAAAATGATTCCTTGTCTAAAACCAATTCGGAACTCGAAAAAAAGGTTAGTGATTTAAAAGATAATAAAAAATATTTTGAACAAGAAAATGTTAATTTAAATAACCTTATTTTCGAATTAAAGGATCATTACCTCAAGGAGGTAAATGATCTCAAAGCTTCTTTGAACAAGGTTGGGAAACCAAGTTTTGAAAAAGGGAAATCTTCAAAACCCAACCATGTAAAAAGGAACTTTGATGGGTACAAACATGGAGGGCATTCAAGGCCCTATTATGATAAGAAAGTTAGAAGTGTGTGGATTCCTAAAAATGTTATTGCTTCTAACAATGTAAATAAGATAGCCTCTTGGATTCCTAAGGGATCTAAGATTTTGATAACTAATGTTCATGGACCCAAAAAGAATTGGGTACCGAAAATCAAAGTTTGATTCCATGTTTGTAGGGGGAGCATTGTTGCAAGGACAAAACGACATGATTGTGTGGGTTTAAGGGCTTATTTTGCCCAAATCATAGTTTAGGGGTTTAAAGTGGCCAAAATGATAGTTTAAGGGCCTATTTTGCCCAAATCATAGTTTAAGGGCCAAAAGCGAGAAAAAGGCATAGTTTGAGGGCTTTTTTCTGGTTTAAGCCTTCTTTAAACTCTAAAGCTTATCGTGTATTTAATAAAAGAACCTTAGTTGTTGAAGAGTCTATTCATGTGGTTTTCGATGATAACCTCCTTCCGAGGAAGGATTCTTGTGATGATGATGATGTAGGGATTTTTGAAGCCAATGATGGTGGACAAACATCAAAGGTGGATGAAGTTCCAACCAAAGAGGAAGAAGCACAAGATCCACCTCTAGAAGCCTTGAGAGACATGAATTTAGAGGAAAAGAAAGTGAGCTACCCAAGAGAGTACAACTATGTCAAAGGTGGTGAGATTTTGGGTGATCCATTTATCTCATGCATTGAGCCTAAAAATATCAAAGAAGCATTAAATGATGATTTTTGGATATTGGCCATGCAAGAAGAGTTGAATCAATTTGAGAGAAGTATGGACACTAGTTAATAGGCCTAAAAATTAAATCTACCATATGAACTAAATGGTTTTATAAAAACAAACTAGATGAGAGTGGTAACATAGTGAGGAACAAGGCTAGACTTGTTGCTCAAGGTTACACACAAGAAGAGGGAATCGATTGTGATGAAACCTATGCACCCGTAGCTAGAATGGAAGCCATTAGGATGCTTTTAGCATTTGCATGTTATCACGAATTTAAGCTTTTTCAAATGGATGTAAAAAGTGACATTTTTAAATGGTTTTATTAATGAAGAAGTGTATGTAGAACAACCACCCAGTTTTGAAGATCCAAATTACCCAAACCATGTTTTTAAACTTTCAAAAGCTTTATATGGTTTGAAACAAGCTCCTAGAGCTTGGTATGAAAGGTTGTCAAGTTTTCTAGTTGAAAAAGGTTTTGAAAAAAGGAAAGGTGGATACTACACTCTTCATAAAAAGAAATGACAAAGATATATTAGTAATTCAAATTTATGTTGATGATATTATTTTCGGATCTACTAATGAGTTTCTTTGTCAAGAGTTTGCTAAGTTTATGCAAGGTGAGTTTGAGATGAGCATGATGAGGGAGCTTTCATTCTTTTTGGGGCTCTAAAATAAACAAAGTAAGGAAAACATCTTCATCAACCAAGCTAAGTACATCAAGGACATGCTCAAGAAGTTTTTCTTGGAGAATGTGAAACCTCAAGCCACTCCAATAGGTTCCTCCACAAAGCTTGACAAAGATGAATGAGGTAAGTGTGTAGATTTAAAGCTTTATCGCTCTATTATTGGATCTTTGCTTTATCTTACCACAAGTAGACCCGACATCATGTTTAGTGTTTGCTTGCGTGCTAGATTTCAAGCTAGTCCTAGAGAATCACGCCTTATAGCCGTTAAGAGAATCTTTAGGTACCTTAGAGATACACGTTGTTTAGGTCTTTGGTATCCTAGAGAATATTCCTTTAACTTACATGCCTTCTTGAATACGGATTATGGGGGTTGTAAGATAGATAGAAAGAGCACATCTGGCACATGTCAATTCCTAGGTAGTATGCTCATATCTTGGTTTTCTAAGAAGCAAAATAGTATAGCATTATCTACCACCGAAGCCAAATACATATCTGTAGGGAGTTGTTGTGCTCAAGTCCTTTGGATGAAGCAACAACTCTTAGATTATGGAATTGACGTAGGTAGCATCCCCATTAGGTGTGACAACACTAGTGCAATTTGTCTCACTAAGAATCCCATCCAACATTCTAGAACCAAACACATAGAAATAAGGCATCATTTCATTAGATATCATGTCTTGAAAAATGATGTAGTTCTAGAATATGTAGACACCTTGAACCAATTAGCGGATATTTTTACCAAACCATTAGACAAAGAGCGTTTTTGGTCTGTTAGGAGAGAGTTAGGTTTAACCAACCTCCCTTGACCCTTAGAGCCTCTTTTGGTCTTAAAAATATGCTTAAATTTGTTTGATTGATTGCTTTTGTTATTTTGCTCCTGTATACATATATGCTTGTTGCTAGGGGGAGTATGCATCTATTTATGATCATACATGATGTTCTCATATCATTCACATGCATTTCGATTTGATTAAAATCGAATTTTTGAGCAACATGCAGCCAAAATTAACATTTCTGGCACAGACGTACTGATACGGTGTTCTGCGTATCGATACGGGTTGTTTACAATCGTTTCGGTATAGGTTTACCCGTACCGGTACGGGTCGCATATCGAAATGGTTGTATAAGCGTTTCGATACTGGGTTTGATACGCCCATTGGCGTATCGGTACGCGTACACGCTGGGCAGTTTTAAGGGCTTTAAATGAGGGTTTTTCACTTTAACTCGAATACCAACTTTATTTCAAAACCCTAACTCAAAAATCCTCTATAAAATCCTCTAAACCCCTCACTTTTTCTCACACCAATCTTTAAAATTCTTAAGGGCTTTTAGTTTTTACATCAAACCCAGGCTAAAATCATCAAGTTTGTGCATCCAAATCTCTTCATTCATCCTAAATCTCAACTTCGAGGTATAAACCCTAACTTTTTCTTTTCAATTTTCGTACATATATATACACTGATTTTGTACTATAATCATAGATTTAGAACCTATATAGTATAGTTTTCAATATTTTCGTAAAAATCTTTTCAAATCTGAAACTTTTTGATTCAAATATAAAATTATATCGTTATATTTTTAACACTATTTTTGAAGTTTTCTTTTACCAAAATTTATTTTTATACTTGTATATGTTTTTAAACTATATTGTATAGATTTTTAACAATACCTTGATTATTGGATTACTTTTTGGATCGAATGTATTGATTTATGCATACATCAATTTTGGTTTGATTTTGTTTTCAGATTATGGCCCCTAAGAAACGAGCACGAAAGGACATTGCCTCTAGTTCAAATCCTCTGCGTCCTCTTCCCGATCATATTGGTAATAGACCCAATCTTACCCACATTTATCAAAATTGTTTTAATGAACCTCAATTTCCAGACGCTATGGAAAATTTTAAAAAATACCAAAGTTACAAAATTCGCCCCGGGCGTGTTACTTCAATCCCGTTTTTATCCTCCGAACAATTTCAATTCAAATATCTTCATTTAACGCTATGGACAATCGATCTTGATGTGTCCCGTCTTCTTACATTCGTAGCACATAATAGGATCATTTTCTTCTTCCATGCTCTTTCTCTTGAAATCCTTTCTTCTATTGAACTTCCTTCTCCGGTTGGATCTCATGAGCCAAGTGAATCATTTGGCTAGCATAGCCAACTCTTCATCTTCCTCCTCGCTTGAATCACTCTCTTCTTGTGAAGCTTTGAGAGCAATTCCAAGTTTCTTCTTTTCTACTTCTTTCTTTTCAACCTTCTTTTCTTATATTTTTTCTCTTCTTCTCTTCCTTGCTTCATGATCTCATGAGTTAGGAGAGAACCCACAAGAGCATCGAGCTTCAAGGTCTTTGCCAAGGAAACCCCGTTGTGCAAGATGCCACGGCAACTGAGTTGCCCGTGCACTCTTTTACCAAGACGATCCAATCGGCTATCACACCTCAACTCCCGATAACCTGGCCTATCTCTCTCATTTGTTCTCATTTATTCTTTTACATTATTGCTTTCTAGATTAGTTATTAGTTAAAACTCCTATAATCCTTTATTTGTGTTTTTACTTTTTACAGTGCAAGAGACTAGATTCTTGAAGTGGCACCAATCCCTGTGGAGACGATATCTTTTATACTATAACTTGCAACGTGTATACTTGCACAATTGCGTAGCACTTATTACGCGCAACAGGTTTTCGGCAAGTATACACATTGCAAGTTATAGTATAAAAGATATAGTCTCCACAGGGATTGGTGCCACTTCAAGAATCTAGTCTCTTGCACTGTAAAAAGTAAAAACACAAATAAAGGATTATAGGAGTTTTAACTAATAACTAATCTAGAAAGCAATAATGTAAAAGAATAAATGAGAACAAATGAGAGAGATAGGCCAGGTTATCGTGAGTTGAGGTGTGATAGCCGATTGGATCGTCTTGGTAAAAGAGTGCACGGGCAACTCAGTTGCCGTGGCATCTTGCACAACGGGGTTTCCTTGGCAAAGACCTTGAAGCTCGATGCTCTTGTGGGTTCTCTCCTAACTCATGAGATCATGAAGCAAGGAAGAGAAGAAGAGAAAAAATATAAGAAAAGAAGGTTGAAAAGAAAGAAGTAGAAAAGAAGAAACTTGGAATTGCTCTCAAAGCTTCACAAGAAGAGAGTGATTCAAGCGAGGAGGAAGATGAAGAGTTGGCTATGCTAGCCAAATGATTCACTTGGCTCATGAGATCCAACCGGAGAAGGAAGTTCAATAGAAGAAAGGATTTCAAGAGAAAGAGCATGGAAGAAGAAAATGATCCTATTATGTGCTACGAATGTAAGAAGACGGGACACATCAAGATCGATTGTCCTCAACTCAAGAATAAAGGCTTCGAGAAAAAAAGAAGTACAAGGCCCATGTAGCCAGTTGGAGTCATAAAGAGTCTTCAAGTGATGAGGAACAAGAAGTTGCTAATCTTTGTCTCATGGCCTTGGAGGAGGATCCTAAGGTAACCTCTAACTCATTAAATGATCCTACTTATGATGAATTATTTGATGATTTTAATGAGTTACAAGAGGCTTATGACGAATTGGTTGAAAAATATAAGGAATCCGTTTTGAAAAATAAGAAAACTATCATTGATTTGAAAAACCAAAATGATTCCTTGTCTAAAACCAATTCGGAACTCGAAAAAAAGGTTAGTGATTTAAAAGATAATCAAAAATATTTTGAACAAGAAAATGTTAATTTAAATAACCTTATTTTCGAATTAAAGGATCATTACCTCAAGGAGGTAAATGATCTCAAAGCTTCTTTGAACAAGGTTGGGAAACCAAGTTTTGAAAAAGGGCAATCTTCAAAACCCAACCATGTAAAAAGGAACTTTGATGGGTACAAACATGGAGGGCATTCAAGGCCCTATTATGGTAAGAAAGTTGGAAGTGTGTGGATTCCTAAAAATGTTATTGCTTCTAACAATGTAAATGAGATAGCCTCTTGGATTCCTAAGGGATCTAAGATTTATCTATAGGTAAGTGTGTAGATTTAAACTATATCATTTTTCTTCTTTTAGTCCCCAAAACTAGGGGTGTTCAAATCTGGGTGCCCGAGTATTCGGGTACCTGAAGTACCGGGTACACGAATATTCGGGTAGAAGAAAATGCAGCCCGTGTCCCGACCCAGTTTTGGTGGGTACCCGAAAATTTGGATATTTGGGTACCCGTATATAAAAATATATATTTTTTAAATATAAAATATTTTATTAGTTTAATATAAAAATATAAAATATGTATTTATTAGTTTAATATAAAAATATGTATTTGTTAAATATTAAATATAAAAAATCTTATATTTTTTATTAGTTTAATAAAAATATGTATATTGAATATAAAAAATATTAATTTTAAATATATCCGGGTACCCGATTGTAATCGGGTACTCGAAATTTCTTAATTTTGTGACTCAGGCCCGACCCGAGAAGTGACGGGTCGGGTACCCGACCCGGGTAAAAAGAAAATTTTCGGGTAAATACTCAGTTATTTATGTTCGGGTAATCGGGTCGGGTCAGTTGGGTCGGGTCGGGTATTTTTGAACACCCCTACCCAAAACTATTAATTGGTCAAAAAATCTTTGTGATGTGTTAACATCTTATTAGTCGAAATAATTTTCTTTTGACTTAAATAACTATCAGACTTAAAATGACCATAAATGATAGTTTAAGAGCTTATTTTGATATATGATATTTTAAAATTTAAAAAGAACATAAATATTTATATATGTTAGAAAATCCTATAAAATGATATTTTTGTAACCTTGGACTTAAAGTGACCAAAAATGATAGTTTAAGGGCTTATTTTGCCCAAATCATAGTTTAGGGGTTTAAAGTGGCCAAAATGATAGTTTAAGGGCCTATTTTGCCCAAATCATAGTTTAAGGGCCAAAAGCAGAAAAAGGCATAGTTTGAGGGCTTTTTTCTGGTTTAAGCCTTCTTTA
Organism: Hibiscus mutabilis; assembly: GCA_019671005.1. Lineage (NCBI taxonomy): Eukaryota > Viridiplantae > Streptophyta > Magnoliopsida > Malvales > Malvaceae > Hibiscus > Hibiscus mutabilis. Next base: position 6,498,352 of record CM033744.1, read on the forward strand.
AACTCTAAAGCTTATCGTGTATTTAATAAAAGAACCTTAGTTGTTGAATAGTCTATTCATGTGGTTTTCGATGATAACCTCCTTCCGAGGAAGGATTCTTGTGATGATGATGATGTAGGGATTTTTGAAGCCAATGATGGTGGACAAACATCAAAGGTGTATGAAGTTCCAACCAAAGAGGAAGAAGCACAAGATCCACCTCTAGAAGCCTTGAGATACATGAATTTAGAGGAAAAGAAAGTGAGCTACCCAAGAGAGTACAACTATGTCAAAGGTGGTGAGATTTTGGGTGATCCATTTATCTTATGCATTGAGCCTAAAAATATCAAAGAAGCATTAAATGATGATTTTTGGATATTGGCCATGCAAGAAGAGTTGAATCAATTTGAGAGAAGTATGGACACTAGTTGATAGGCCTAAAAATTAAATCTACCATATGAACTAAATGGGTTTATAAAAACAAACTAGATGAAAGTGGTAACATAGTAAGGAACAAGGCTAGACTTGTTGCTCAAGGTTACACACAAGAAGAGGGAATCGATTTTGATGAAACCTATGCACCCGTAGCTAGAATGGAAGCCATTAGAATGCTTTTAGCATTTGCATGTTATCACAAATTTAAGATTTTTCAAATGGATGTAAAAAGTGCATTTTTAAATGGTTTTATTAATGAAGAAGTGTATGTAGAACAACCACCCGGTTTTCAAGATCCAAATTACCCAAACCATGTTTTTAAACTTTCAAAAGCTTTATATGGTTTGAAACAAGCTCCTAGAGCTTTGTATGAAAGGTTGTCAAGTTTTCTAGTTGGAAAAGGTTTTGAAAAAAAGAAAGGTGGATACTACACTCTTCATAAAAAGAAATGACAAAGATATATTAGTAATTCAAATTTATGTT